>JARQOC010000003.1:595584714-596184714 GCA_033576535.1 Allobates femoralis | reverse complement strand
AAGCCAGGTGCTTCAAGTGGTCTTCATACATCCTCGAGTAGACTATGACATCATCTAGGCACAGCAGCACAGTTTCAAAGTTTCTGTGCCCCAGGAAACACTCCATCAACCTCTGGAATGTTCTCGGTGCATTACAGAGTCCAAATGGCTTGCAGTTAAACTCACAGAGGCCCATCGGTGTTGTGAATGTAGTCTTCTCTATGTCCCCTTCTGCCACAGGAACCTTCCAGTACTCACTGGTGAGATCTAAGGTGGAAAAATAGTTTTGTTTTTTTTGTTTGTTTTTTTTTCTCTATTTTTTTTTTCTCTATATTTTTATGTACCAATTCGGTGATTTTTTTGTGGAAAAATAGCAGTTCTCAATGCAGCTAATGACTCTTCAATTCTGGGTAACGGGTAAGCATCCTTATGTGTTATGCGATTAATCTGCCTGTAATCTACACACATTCTCATTGTACCATCTTTCTTTTTCACCAGGACTATTGGAGCTGCCCAGGGGCTACAACTATCTCTGATCACCCCAGCCTTCATTTCCCATAACATCTCTTTGGCACACTGATCTGGCGGTACAGGCCTGTATCTCTCTTTGATAGGCGGATGGTCATCTGGGGGGATGTGATGTTGTACCCCTCTAAAATGCCCAAAGTCTAAAGGATGTTTACTAAAATCCCGTTCATATTCTTGAACCACCTGGTACACTCCATGCTTTTGATGTGAAGGAGTGGAGTCAGTGCCTACATGTAGCTTCTGGCACCAATCCTCAAGCTTCCCCTCTGAGCCATCGTCCTCCGACTGGTCGGACGGGTCCAAGGGCTCCACTGCCATGATGGCGTTGTTACTGACAGTGTACAGCTTAGCAATGGTAGCATACCTAGGCAGTTTGACCTCTTCCTCCCCATAGTTTAAGTCGTGTACAGGTACTATCCCCTTGCGGACATAAACTACCCCTATGGCTGTCAGGACGGTCGGCCTACTGTCTGAGTACACGGGCTCCACCAAGGCTTGGTAATCTTGCCCTCAATGGCCTATTGCTGGCCTACACTAGATTAACATTTCACTCTTTGGGGGTATTGCAATGGGAACCTGGTCATTTACTGTTACACTGACAACTTCTCCACCAGACAGCTCCACCTGCTGCCTCTGCATCAGGACCTTTATTTCTTTCTGCAGGTGTTGCTGCTGTCCAAGGTTGGCAGTTTCAGCAACCTGTTGCAACAAAACAATAGCAGATAGAAAACAAGCGGTGACAGAAGTTTGGAGCGCTAATTATATTACCAATACTTTATTACACGAACAGCAGAGGTCCAGTATGCCACAACGCGTTTCGACGCACAATTGCGTCTTTCTCAAGTGGATCCACTTTCTTTAGCGCTCCAAACTTCTGACGCCGCTTGTTTTCTATCTGCTAAGGTCTTTCTCCCTTGTTGGGAGTGCGGTGTGTGAGCAGCTCTAAGATCCACAGGACCTGGCAGTACGTCATAAAGACCCACCCTTGAATGATCAACTGATACACAGTGTGGAGCTTGGACGGAGGCCATTGCATCGAGTCTGCCTCTTCGGGTGGAGGAGTGAAGGAGCTCACTTCCATCTCTGGAGGAACTAAGGAGCTGACCCTCAGGCCCGGAGTATCAAAGGAGGAGGGAACATTGGACCCTGTCACACGGTGACCCACATTAAACCATCAGTCTGGTTGTGCGGGGTGTTGCACAACCAGTCAAGGTTAGTGCACACATAGAAAAACCGCGTATTAATTTTCTCCAGTTGCAGTGTGGCGCAATATCTGTTTTTTTCTTTCAATTGCAACAAAACAATAATCTCCCCTAAGCAATTCTCAAAAATTATATAAAGGAGATAAAGAGGCGCAGATTGTGCCCTATTAGTTATGACAGGTAGAGGTGGTCCCAACAGGTCGCTTGCTCACCTGGTCAGGTTGTGATCACCCACAACCGGCTTATACGCCTGAGATGCAGCTGCTGCTGGACCCACACCGCCACGTGTACCATGGGAAAAGATCCAGAAATCCGAACAGGAGTGGTGCCTCTGGTCCACGCTGCTGCCCGAAATGATGCAAAAGAAAACGATGCTTATATTGTACTGCTCCTTTATTCGACCTCTCACCAACACGTTTCGGTGCAAGCATTGCACCTTCCTCAGGGTTACATTCAGGATGGGTTACTTTCTCGGCAATCTACATCACAATCACTATACCCTGGGCGGTTAGTTCTACACGCCCTACTTTAATGGTTACTTCTTTAAATCCCACCTGTGGCAAAGGTAAACCAGCTGCAGCATAAATGGTAAAACTATCACCTGGGCGACGGGTAATGTCTGAATCAGCCCAGTACTGTTTATAAAGGATATAAGGCATCGTTGTCACCTGTGAACCAGTGTCCAATAAAGCATTCATGGGAATGCCATCCAGCACGATAGGCAGCACCGGTCGTCCTCCCACATCATACCTGTCGCGCCAGTTCGGTGGGCCAGGCTGACTCATTCCTCGGGGGTGGCCCACTGCACCAGGGGTTGCTTGTTTAAAGTACAAAACCTGGCGATGTGGCCCACCTCATTGCAGTGGTGACAGATAGGTTGTCCTGCAGAATTGTAGCGATCACTGGGTCGTCCTCTGGTCGGCAGATTCCTCCTCTGACGCATCCACGGGACATCATCCGGGCTGGAAACCAACTCTATCTTCTCCAAGGGCTTGGATCCTTGCAGGGACTGGACAGCTTTGGCTAGCTCTGCCATCCCCTTTGTTAGCTGGTACACTTGCAGTTGGAAGGTATCAGGGGTAACAGTTGCTAAGGTCTGCGCACTGGCCCCCACAGTGGTTAGAGCAGAGGGCGCCACCTACGGGTGGTGCATTAGAGCCAGTCGATGAGCGGGTGCAGTGCTGCTTGCAGTGGGTTCTCACAGCACGCGGATGGCGCGATCTTTAAATTGGGAAGAGTTCAAGTCAGGGTTTTGCATAAGCTAATATATGTAACTGAGTCCTTTGAGCACGAGACTGGAGCCCTTCAATAAACTGCTTGTTTTCATCTTGGATGCTGCTGGGATCAATCTGTTTCATGGCCCTGAGCGCCTCCTTGAAGGTTTAAGGCAGGGGTCTCAAACTCGGCTGGGTTGGTGGGCCGCACATAGAAAAAATTTTTTATCGGGGGCCGCATTGCTTGTAGGACTAAGGGTACCGTCACACTAGGTGACATCGCTGGAGATATCGCAGGCGACACACGGGAGCGCGCAAATTTTTGGCACCCCGTCAGCGTCGTGTGTTTAGACGTGGCGATACCTTCAGTGATGCTTTGGCGATGTTTCATTTAACGTCACTGTTGGGGTGTCTAGAAACCCCAGCAGGGATCCTGTAACATGGGAGCCTATGGCTCCCGTCGCCTGTAACATCGCTATTCGCGATGTTACACAGGGTGATACTTACACATCGCCTGAGAGTGGTTGCCTGGTTTCACAGCAGTGCTGTGAAACCAGGCGACCAATCTGAGCCGATTTTTCGGTGCAAAATCGCCTCTTTACACGGGGCGATGTCACCTGGTGTGACGGTGCCCTGACATTTTTAGTAATACCAGATTTTTTGGTCAATGTAGTAACGTCCAAATCCTGATCCCCTTCTTGTAGTAATGTCCGCATCTTGGTCCCTTTCTTGTTGTAATGTCCCCATACTGGTCCCCATCCTGGTCGCCCTCTTGTACTAATATCCCCAACCTGATCCCCTTCTGTAGTAATGTCCCCCGTGCTGGTCCCTTTTTGTAATGATGACCCCCTTACTGATCCCCTTTTGTAGTGATGTCACCATCCTGTCCCCCATGCTGGTCCCCTTTTGTAGTGATGTCCCCATCCTGGCCCCCATAGTGTAGTAATGTCCCCCATGCTGGACCTCTTTTTTAGTGATATCCCCAACCTGGTCTGCCTTCTTTTTACACACTCAGACATATTCACTCACAATCACACCCACTCACACATTAACTCACACTCTCACACTCACGTGGAACAAAAGGGGGGGAAAGTGTGGCGCCCCGCAACGAGTGCGTCACAGGAGGGTATTGCAGCCATAAATGCAGCCGCAATATCCTCTGACTCAGCAATGAAATAGTTAACTTTGAGATCCAACCCAACATGCAACACCTAGAACAGAGGGCCAATCATAGGTCCTGGGGGTGGAGTGTTAGGGTAGTGTAGTAGAACACAATAATCTAGACAGAAAAAGAATAGTCTAGAACTCGGAGAAGAAGGGTCTGAGACTAGAGCTTGGAGAGGAGCGGGGGCTCCGCACCCCGTGCGGGCCCCTGGGCCGTCACCGGTCGGGTGTCAGCACCTGAGGCCTTAACCACCGGGATTGGGCATTTCTACACGGGTTCCCAAAAGACTCCCGTGCCCACAACTCACAGCCGGTTCACTGGTACCGAAGCTGGCAGCAGTTCACCTCTGCCACGCGAACCAGAAGAGTGGAGGAGCAGCTTCACAGGAGCACCCCACCACCAGCCAGTTTCCAGTCGTCTAACCAGCGGTGTACCCACTGAGGGATCCAAGGCTCCCCAAAGAATCCAGAACGTACATCATGGATAGGGCATTGAAGCAGCCTCCCCGTACCCGACCTGGTATTCCTGGGCGACGCTGGCAACCAAGTTAGGTAGAATGGAGGAACACTGCGGATCTCTGAGGAACACTACCACTGCTGAGTCCACCCGGTCTACTACTCAACCACTGTATGCCATGTACTGCTTACTGGTTACAGTAAAGAACCGTTATAGAGACTTTCTGTGTCCGTGCTTCCTTATGAACTGTCTGTCCGCACAACAAGGTAACCGCAGCTGCCGCACAACATCTTGAGCAGCTCCAGCCTCCGGGGATCACCGCTCAGCCTGTGGGGAGCGTAACATCTTGCTGCTGTCCATCCCCCGGAGGTTCCGCAGCGTCGGTAGCCCTTACCGAATCTACTCATAGGTGGCGTCACGAATAAATTAAAACCCCTTTAATCTGTTCCACCAAGACGTCTTCAAACACTTTTGATCTGCACTATACCGGGCCCCACTACCGGCAGGCGCGGTCCACCCGTGACAAGGAGGAAGGAAGCATCGCCTGTATCAACCGGAGTCAGCCGGCCACGGTGAGTCAGAAAATGGCGTCACGAACAGGATACGAGCAGGCCCGTTACCCAACGGGTATATTGTGCTTAAACTGGACTTAATTGTCTACACTGGACTTTGTTCGTCCCTAAAAGAACTTTCCCGCCTTTTTCACCATTGGGTCAAGATGGCGCCCAAGATGGCGTTCCCGCCACAAGAAGCCGCCACGTGCAAGCCCAGGAGTGAGTCGACCCCCCCCCCTCATTGTGGGAGGGCTAAAGACAAAAGGCGCCAAACTCTTTGTCCGCCCTGATTGCTCGAATCAACCATGGGGGCGGACCCCAGAGACTTTTCCCACGACTGGACTACAAAAGCCCACAGGAAATGGGAGTGTCAGACTTCTTCACCAGCTCTACCAGAACGTTTACCGGTTGAACGGGTGTGGTTTCCCTCCATGAAAAGAATGGCCAGCAGGAGACTCCAAGACCTGATGCGGGAGGTCGAGGCGGAGGCCAGAGCAGCCATAGGCCAACCGGGTCCGGATCCTGCCCTTACCGTAGACAGCAGCCCCAACTTCTGGCTAGAGGCTCTACAAGACCTCCGGGTGCGACTACTTGAGACAGTGGAATGGACGATTCGCAGCTGGAGCGCGACCCTAGGCAGAAGACTCCATCATGCGATGCAGCAGAGCCGAGCGGGTACAGCTTCTCCAAGCCCAGACGACATCGCCAGCTTTTCAACAGCCTCACCGTCGCCCACCACCTGTCCTGCTTCGTCACCGGAGCCCATAGACTGTGTCATCCCAGTGAGAGTTACCCCTCGACCCGTTCCAGCGGACGAAACCGCAGCCGACCCCGTTCCAGAGCCGGAGCTTCCAATACGCTCCCACGAAGAAGCTGACACCTACCTGGTTCCACCTGCGGAACCCGCGACTAGTTTCCACACTACCGAGACTGTCGCCTGTTTCTCCCCTGAACCGGAGGCCTCCTCTGCAACTACAGAGGCCTAACTGGTGACCGGGATTGAAACATCACTTCCCGCTGCTACAGAAGAAGAGGCAGGCAGCCTGGAAGTCCTGCACAACGACCCCGAGGAGAACCTTGCAGCACAGCCACCCACCGATCCAGAGGATTCCATCCCATCGTCTTCGCCAGCCGAGCAGCCCGACGTAGTCATCGAAGGAGAAGTCGAGGAGGATGACGAGGAGACCTACAGTTCACCTGAGGATCTCTACACCGGGTTCGCCTGGGGAGACACAAGGAACCCTTCTGCCGGGCGATCAGCTCGGGTGCACTGGTCGGGTGCAGCCGCAACAGCATCTTCTCCGGTTCCGTTGAACCGGGCTCCACTCCAGACTGCCCACCAAGCTCGAGCAGTTCAACAACCAGCACGCTGTAGTGACTTTATCCACACGCCGCACCACTCCGACGAAGAGGTACGTCGTATCCGGAGAGACGAGTGGCACAATCGACTGCAAGCTAACATGCAGGCTCGCGCCGAGGCCCGCCGCCAATCTCCATTACCTGAACAATTCCGTAAAACCGGGCGGGTAAGCACCTTCAACTTATCCACCGGGTGGGGATTCGTAAGGGAGGAGGGTGTGAGTACTGAAGTGTTTGTGGGGCGTCGTGATGTGGAATCGCACCTACCGCGAGGCCATCCAAACCGAGACTTGTATAGAGGGGACATTGTAACCTATGAGCGACATGTATGCTGTGACGGGTGGTTCGCTATACGAGTCCGGAACACTGCCCTCCATCAGTGACTGTTGTTGTTTGAACTCTGCTATTAAACGAGACTTCTTCCTGTTTGCACCGTAACACCGCGACTTGGCGGCTACAGCCTGAACTTTTATTCTAAGGACAGCCGACCGCCCGCCGGGTCCGCGCAATGTGTTAACCTGTTTATTTACCTCACTTTTATGCATACATGACTTGTCATTAATAAAAGTGTATTACCTGTTATAAAATATAAAAACCTCTGTAATGTGAGTAGTGTGACGCTTGGGGACAAGCGTATTCAACCAAGGGGGAGTGTGGCGCCCCGCAACGAGTGCATCACAGGAGGGTATTGCAGCCATAAATGCAGCCGCAATATCCTCTGACTCAGCAATGAAATAGTTAACTTTGAGATCCAACCCAACATGCAACACCTAGAACAGAGGGCCAATCATAGGTCCTGGGGGGTGGAGTGTTAGGGTAGTGTAGTAGAACACAATAATCTAGACAGAAAAAGAATAGTCTAGAACTCGGAGAAGAAGGGTCTGAGACTAGAGCTTGGAGAGGAGCGGGGGCTCCGCACCCCGTGCGGGCCCCTGGGCCGTCACCGGTCGGGTGTCAGCACCTGAGGCCTTAACCACCGGGATTGGGCATTTCTACACAGGTTCCCAAAAGACTCCCGTGCCCACAACTCACAGCCGGTTCACTGGTACCGAAGCTGGCAGCAGTTCACCTCTGCCACGCGAACCAGAAGAGTGGAGGAGCAGCTTCACAGGAGCACCCCACCACCAGCCAGTTTCCAGTCGTCTAACCAGCCGTGTACCCACTGAGGGATCCAAGGCTCCCCAAAAGAATCCAGAACGTACATCATGGATAGGGCATTGAAGCAGCCTCCCCGTACCCGACCTGGTATTCCTGGGCGACGCTGGCAACCAAGTTAGGTAGAATGGAGGAACACTGCGGATCTCTGAGGAACACTACCACTGCTGAGTCCACCCGGTCTACTACTCAACCACTGTATGCCATGTACTGCTTACTGGTTACAGTAAAGAACCGTTATAGAGACTTTCTGTGTCCGTGCTTCCTTATGAACTGTCTGTCCGCGCAACAAGGTAACCGCAGCTGCCGCACAACATCTTGAGCAGCTCCAGCCTCCGGGGATCACCGCTCAGCCTGTGGGGAGCGTAACATCTTGCTGCTGTCCATCCCCCGGAGGTTCCGCAGCGTCGGTAGCCCTTACCGAATCTACTCATAGGTGGCGTCACGAATAAATTAAAACCCCTTTAATCTGTTCCACCAAGACGTCTTCAAACACTTTTGATCTGCACTATACCGGGCCCCACTACCGGCAGGCGCGGTCCACCCGTGACAAGGAGGAAGGAAGCATCGCCTGTATCAACCGGAGTCAGCCGGCCACGGTGAGTCAAAAGCACAACCCATGAGCGGTACCTGGTGGTCTAGTGAGGGCGTCAATAACAGATATGGGGGGTTCGCATCTCACCTTCGGAGGTTCTGCAACCCTGCACAACCTCGGCGTATCGCAGTGGATGGCTCCGGACTCCAGCGGTCGGGGTTTCCTCCACGAGCAGCTCCTTCTTCCAGTGAGTTGACACGAGCAATCCGATCACCTGCCCCTGTGACGTTCTCAGCTACGTCACCGCAGGCTCTTTGGATTCTGTTAGCGGTGACTTTGGCTCACAGCTGCTCCTGCTGCAAACCTAGGATGGGGATATGATATTTGTACAGAAGTGTGTGATTATAACAGAAGCGCTAGAGCACAGGAGGAACACGTTTAATTACCTTTAATATACCACAACGTGTTTCTACGGCGGTCCGCCGTCTTCATCAGGTAAATCCACCTGATGAAGAATGCGGACCACCAAGGACTTTTGTTATAATCACACACTTCTGTACAAAATCGCGCATTCTGACACCCTCACGCATTCACACTCACAGGCACCCCACAGGCTCTCTGACACCCACAGGCACTCTGACACCCACAGGCACTCTGACACCCACAGGCACTCAAGAGGCACTCTCAAGACAGGCACTCACACACACAGGCACTCACAAACACAGGCACTCACGAACACGGGCACTCACGAACACGGGCACTCACGAACACGGGCACTCACGCTCACAGGCACTCACGCTCACAGGCACTCACGCTCACAGACACTCACGCTCACAGACACTCACGCTCACAGACACTCACAGGCGCTCACAGGCAATCAGACTCACAGGCACTCACACTCAGGCACAGGCACTCACACACACAGGCACTCACACTCACAGGCACTCACGCTCACAGGCACTCACACTCACAGGCACTCACACACAGGCACTCACGCTCACAGGCACTCACGCTCACAGACACTCACAGGCGCTCACAGGCCCTCACACTCACAGGCACAGGTACTCACACACACAGGCACTCACGCTCACAGGCACTCACGCTCACGGGCACTCACGCTCACAGACACTCACAGGCACTCACAGGCACTCAGGCTCACAGGCACTCACAGGCACAGACACTCACAGGCACTGTAAAATATAAAGGGAGGGGGACAAGAGGCGCAATAGTGCCCTATCACTAGTGACACTAGTGTATTGTGGTGGTGCTGTGGAGCCGCTCACCTGGTCCAGTTGTGATCCCCACAACTGGTTTGAAGGCGTTTCGGAATCAATGTTACAAGCTGCTGCAGGACCTCCACCTACCACTGGATAGTGGTATAATCCAAGAAAAATGATGGGAGTGATGGTGTACCATGGTCCGCGCTGCTCAGGGTCCAAATAACTCACCAGAGAGCCAATCAAATTTCCATCCTCTTTATTCCTCCTACGCGTTTCAGCGCCACACCCGGCGCCTTCCTCAGGGCTATAACATTACTTGCGGCCGCTTCACTGTCTCTGCCGCTCGCTCTGCAAGTTCAATGCGAGTCACCGTCAGCCAATGAGAGGCCCACCGGTGACGTCAGCGGCCTCTCATTGGCTGAGGGCTTGTATTGAGCTTACAGAGCGGCAGAGCGAGCGGCAGAGACAGTGAAGCGGCCGCAAGTAATGTTATAGCGGAGAAAGCGGCGGCACCATGCACTGGACCGCCGCCAGCATGGTTCTTTGTCCAAAGTGCTGGGGGCCGCACAGGGAAGCTCCAGGGGCCGCATGCGGCCCACGGGCCGCGAGTTTGAGACCCCTGGTTTAAGGCATAGTCTTTTATATCATCCAGCACCCGTTGCCTACACCCATAAAATCTAATTTTAATTTCTGCAGCAGTTTGGGTATCAAACGTTCTTTCAGCCCGGCAAATATTTGTTTAACAGTCTGTTTGTCGGTGTCTAGCCAGGATTTTACTTCACGTTGGGCCGCACCAGTCAACTGTCCCATTAACATAGTTACTCTCTAGTCTTCAGTCATAGAATATACTCCGAACAAACTAGTCATCCTTTCTTTGAAATCAGTCAGGGTGTCCGATTCCCCTGAGTACTGCGGCAGCCAGGTCGCTCCCGGGATGTACAGCATTGAGAACGGCATAACTGGCACTGCTGCGGAGGCTACGTCTGAATCATCGGCATTGGGCAGCAGCTTCGCCCGGGGCTGCCGCTTTGGCTTGGGCACCGTCCAGGCCCACCACTGGTTCTCTCCTCTCTGGATCAGACATTTCTCCCCCCTTGCGAACCGCAGCCAGGTTATTGGTCTTTCTCGGCTGTTCAGTCTACCGCTCTTCAGGTGGGGAGTTGAGCGTGCAGGGAGTTTCTAGCGCAGGGCTTCCTGCGTTGCACTTGCTGATGTCAGAAGGCAGAGCGGGGCTTCTCTTCGTGCTCTTTCAATGGTCCCACCCTCTACGTCACACCCCATTCTCTTCCCGCGCGCCACGTGGGACAATAATAGCGACTGTTCACAGTGTAATAAAGTCAATGACACACAGTATCCGTAGGCGTCGGGCACGATATCCTGTTCGTGGTGCCAGGAAACTAATCCACCCCAGGGCCGTGGGGCACTCGGAACCAGGCTTTGGATGCTTCCGGGGGAGTCACAGTGGTCAAGACCTGGCTTCATGACGCTGGGGATCAGTTTTTAAAAGTTCAAGGGGATAGGAGTTAGGCGATAGGTGTCGTGACACTACCCGTGGTAGCCAGCTATTGGGGTCGGTGCTGGTCCGGGGATGATGGCTGGGCAGCAGTGGTGATATTGCTCCCCACGGGTGGAGTGGTTTCTCGGGGCAACCTTTAAGTCTATGGTGGTGGTAGGCCGGTGGGGTGCAGGACTCAGAGTGCTGAATAACCAACAGACACTTAGGGGTCGTTTCCGTTACCATTACTGAAGCAGCAGATGCCAGGGCATTGTCCACAGTTGATGCTTATGAATCCAGGTGGCCTGGAAGCAAGTTAGGGATCTCCTCACCCGGCTGCTAATCCTGCTAAACAGTTTCTCACTGATATAGCAGGCAGCTCGAGTACTTCCCAGGTGTCTCTCCTCTGGACACTTTTCGTGAGCTCTTCAACGCCGCTGCTGTGCCTCCAGGTGCTTTGGTGGCCAGGAGACTTGTAATCTCCCGTCCTCTGGTTTTGGCTGCTGGACTTGGAGCACCCGTGCAACCTTGGACTCTGGTGTCCAATTCTGGCGCTCCGCTCTGGGGTGAACCGTTACCAGGCTCCACTCCCCAGGCCTACTCCTGTTCTCAGACTCTCGCTCACGGGTCCCTCACACAGGCTAGTGAGTATCCTCGGACGAGCCTCATACTGCTCCTGTCTGCAGGATGTCTTCTACAGTCCTCCTAGAAACTGAACTAACTAACCCCAACCCCAGGCCAGACTTTATAGGGGTCAGAGGTTTTACCCAGGTCAGAGCTCTCCCTTCTGGTCTGGAGTCAGGAAGTGGGTATTGTGTGGCTGTAATGTACTTGTGTGATACCCACTTGCTTCCAAACATGACCTTGCCCCCGAGGGAGGCAAGGCCATCGTGGCAACCGGACTCTGAGGTGCCATATTTGAATAGCACCCACACAAAATCATCTACACTCAGGTCTGGACCTGAACGTTTATTACCATGTGGTTACAGACAGAGGGTACCTTCTCATGGGGGGCAAATAGTGGTGATGTTTCCCTATCTCTTAGGAAATGTTGCCACAGAACACTTAGTGGGAATCACAGCCCTTCCGCTATGACTCTACTCAGGATAACACCTGGGCCCAGCATCAATCTGGGGTGTACGTTGCGTTTTACCCCTATCCTACTGTAGGTGCTTAAGCACATCTACCGTAGACATACTAGTGCATCTCAATAAATTAGAATATTATCAAAAATCAATGTAATATTGCCATGTGTCATGGCGCTTCTGGGAGCCCTGAAACACGTTAACTAATAAATCAATATTATAATTACCCTCTGATGTCTCGTGGAATACGGCAGCGTGGTTTTTAACCCTTAATTCTCACTGCTTTAATTTTCTGAAATAATGACCATTGGGCTCTCATTGGCTGTAAGCCGTAATCATCAACATTTACAGAAATAAATACTTGAAATAGATCCCTGTTTGTAATGACTCTATATGCGCTTCACTTTATGTATTGAATTACTGAAATAAATTAACTTTTTGATGATATTCTAATTCATTCAGATGCACTAGTAGAAGCAGGCCTTACTAAAACTGCAGTGACAGTAGTACTCAGGCGTTATCCTCAAAGGATCTTAGCGTCTGAGAAATTGATTTAGAGTGATGTGGACACATCCTAATAAAATGATCAGCTTGACCACAATAGAAACAAGACTTCCCAACCTGAAGAACTGCAGATGGGCAAGTACGAGAAGTTACATTCCCCTACTGCTTAGACACATCGGAACCCACATGTGTAACCTCCTCAGCAGGATCGCCACCAGGGACAGAGTTGGTTAATGTATTTAACACATTATGACAGCAGGTTGGTTGCCATACCCATGTGGGTATGGCAACACACCGCAGACACCAGTACAGATTGTGGGAGCGCAGTCTGAGCGCACCAGCCAATCACAGACACTCTCATAGACAATCATACTTCGCTCCCACAATCTGTACTGGTGTCTGCGGTGTGTTGCCACAGATGTGTATGGCAACCAACCTGCCATCATAGTGTGCTAAATAAATGTAAAAAAACGCATAGCGCTTTGCTGTATTTAGTCTAGCCCAGTGAAAGCGGACAGCTGCGAGCTGCACCACTAAGCTGCCTAATTGTACCTTGGCTAGTGAAAAAAAAATGTGTTGGGCCCTGCCTTATTTTTAATTGCCAGCCAAGGTAAATCTAGGCAGCTGAGTGCTGGTATTCTCAGCGGGGTGAGGGCCCATTGTTTTAGGCTCCCCCACACAAAGGATAGCAGCCTGCAGCCACCCCTGAAAATGACACTTTCATTCTACTGCCATTTCGAGGTGCTTTACCAGGCTCTTCCAACGGCCCTACAGGGGATAGCAAGTTGTGTAATAAGGGCTTAATACCAGCTGGTATACAGGAGGCTGAACAAGAGAGGGCTGGAAGTGGGGAGGACACCAGCAACAGCGATGACTCATTACTGAATAAGACCCTCAGGACTCCTTATCTGTACACTTTATAAAGTCTTTTTTACAACTTACAGGGGGACTAGAGACATGGGGGTCCCCTTCCCTGAATGCAGCAGACATGCTGCATTCAGTTAGCACATTCAGAGCAGTCCCCATCTTCTGGCTGGAGGGAGGAGTTAGGTTAGGGGTGAGAGGCAAAGAGTGAGGAGTAAGTTCTAGGAGTTGCAGTCGAGCTGGAGACAGAGCAAGACACACGTGTGTCAGCTGCAAACCCCCCAGGCTTGAGGGCCCTGAATCTGCAGCTGACCATCTAGATCAATCAGAGGAACTAGCTGCATCGGGGTGTCAGCCCCAATTCGGCCTGGATATCTTTAGGACAAGCTGAGAAACTGGAGGTCACTGGGCTTCAGGTACAGTGACTACAATTGTGGGCTCTCCCAAGGCTAAGGAACTGTATAGGCTCAGGAAGACTTGTCAGGCAGTCGCTGATGGCTCGTATTGACTTGTAACCACAGAACATTAGGAGGACAAGGAGTAGCAGAGTGTTAGAGAGAGAAAGGGCAGCAAGGAAGGCAATATTCCCTATGTCTCAGCAGAGTGGGCCTGGACTACTTGTGAGCTGGCCAGGCTGCAATCTTGGTGAATATGGTACCTCGGCTGGGTTGTTTCTACACTGAACTCAAGTAAAAGAGACTGGTAAGAACTGCAGAACTTTTTGTCTGTCTACTCCTTCCTACAGCTCTATGCAACTTCTACTACACACCACACCATCACTACTTTATCACCACTACACCCCAGGGCCTGCTCCATCTGAGGGGAGTGCTCCAACTATAACTATATCATATGCAGTGCTGGTCATCACTGACGAGAAACCTCAGATGGCGTCACAACAAACTTTCCCCCTTTAAATTCCCTTTTTTCAATGACCGGTTGCAGCCACGACCTTCAGGGAAGGCCATCCCCTGTACTGATGAGCCCTGGAGAGTTTAGTACCCTGGCCCCATGACCTCTGCACATCCCCACCTTCAGTGGCAATCTTGGGGATAGGGATAGCCTACGTAACATGAGGGTCAGTTAAGGTACCTTGATTCCCTTGCTCTCTTATAATCACACCGTGGCACCAAATGTCAGTTTTAGAACTTAACTCACATGATGACAACAAGCATGATTGCACATGAGGTCTTACATGAAGCAACCAGATTATAGTATAAAGTCATATTTGAGGCAAAAGGTTGACTGGAACAGAGGTAGATAATTGACATTTTGGGCAATTTTTTTACAGTTACATGTTGTGTACTTGATGTGCAGCAATCCCTTTCATGCTTACCTCTGACTGACAACAATGTTCTTCAATAGCTTCTCTGGACAATTTGAAAACACTTGCAATCTCTCTCTTCAGTTATCATGTCAAAGTTCCTAATACACTGACAGTGCTGATAGAAACATTTACAATCCAGCAACAGCAGGAAACAGGAATTTTTTAAAACACATAGTTTTATTCTATTTGATTAAAAGTTCAGAGCAGCGTTAGTGAGTCACAAAGCAGAACAGAGGACCCAGTCCTACGCGTTTCAGCTAGGAGGCCATAGTCATAGATTACATCTGGTTACAGTTCAAAGGTATATTAGATACATGCCTGTGAACTGTAATCAGATGTAATCTAATGCTTCCTAGCTGAAACGCGTAGGACTGGGTCTTTTGCTCTCATTTGTGACTCACTAATGCTGCACTGGACTTCAATCAAGAATAAAACTGTGTGTTTTAAAAAATTCCTGACTCCGGCTGTCGCTGGTTTGTAACTGTTTCTATCAGCACTTTCGCCCGAGGCCAAGGACATTCTTTCGTGTCCATCAATGCTGGAGGAAGCTCTAAGCCGGATGAACTGAAAAAAACCTTATTTTTGTTCTATAATACAATGACATTGGTTTCTTAGCCATAACTAGTGTGGCCATCCTTTCCACACTTAGGAATTAGCTTTCAGAATCTTTTAGTGTGACTTTCCTCCTCACCCCTCTCAACTGATTAAAGGGAACCTGACCCCTAAAAATCAGCCCTCAGACCATTTATACCTGTCCCTGCACCTCCAGGAATGCATTGTAGGCATCCCTTTGTGTAAAAAAAGGGTATTTGTAAAGTATCTAAAAGTGCTTTTATCACCTTGATTTCTGCGGCTTCTCAGTGCTTGAGACGTCACACAGGGCGTTCCCTGTGGCTTCTCAGCACAGCCTGCATATCAATTATTCACACCCAGATGGGCATGCTAATGTATTGTAAGCTCCCTCGCCCCCTCCATGGGCGGTATAGGCTGTATGACGCAAATCGCGTCATATCCATATCACAGTACTTCGCGCTGCGCATTGCGCATGCGCGAGTTTGCTCTATGGCAGCTAGTCTGGAATTAGCTGCCGCAGAGCAAACCCGCGCATGCGCAATGCACAGCGTGAAATCCTATAATATGGATATGACGCGATTTGCGTCATACAGCCTATACCGCCCATGGAGGGGGCGAGGGAGCTCACACCCTGTGCGACTTCTCAAGCACTGAGAAGCCGCAGAAAGCAAGTAGTAAAAGCAGTTTTAGATACTTTACAAATACCATTTTTTTACACAAAGGGATGCCTACAATGCATTACTGGAGGTGCAGGGACAGGTATAAATGGTCTGAGGGCTGATTTTTAGTGGTCAGGTTCCCTTTAATCCCCTTGCCCCTCACAGACAGATGCACTGATAAGTCTCTATCTTCCCCTATGCTGTGGCAATCCTTGTCCTTATGGATGTTTTTTTTTAGCAGGGTCATACATCAATGACTAAAGCTCAGGCTCATGCCTCAATGTCACCTTTACTATGTCCTAAAATGGTGCACCTAACTTTCAAGTGCCTACTCACCCTCACTTCCTAGCCAACTATGACACAAGTGACTTTTCACCAACACAGCCTCTTCCTCTTCTAGCTGTGTGCCCACACGTGCATGTCTGGCATCTCCTTGCAAGAAAACACATCCATATTTGTGGTTGGGAACCTTACCAGGGAATATGAGGGTGCTTGTTGCTCTGACTGAATGCATTATCTCACCAGCAAATTACTGAACATGTTTTTTTTCCAGTTTTTAAAATGGTTAATAAACACAGTATATCTGTAATCTATAAATGAGGATATTTTAATCTTGTAATAAACGATTAACTCAAGAAAGTTCAGAACACTTCAACCACCTATGTACATGGTAAAAGGTCAAAATGTTTATGATTTAACTTTGTGTTCACCTTGAGATGATTGTGTTTGGATCCATAATACTGTATATAAAAATGTTCATGTTGAAGATGCGCCCCAGGGCCATGGGGTACTCGGAACTGGGCATTAATACTTCTGGGAAGTCACAGGGGTCGAAACCCGGCTCTGTGACCCTGGGCATCAAATAAAGGTTTGGGGATTTTGGTTTTGGGGATAGGAGTTGTGACGCCACCCCTGATGTTCGGCTATTGATGGCCGAAGCTGCGGTGCCATAAAGCACAAATAGTTGGCCATAGTCAGGGTAGGCCAGGATCTCGTCCCCTGTAAGGGCCCACTTCAACTGGGTTAAGGAGTCTTCTACTCTACTGTACCATTCCAATGGAGGACTCGGGTTCTTGGCCTTCTTGCACTGGCCTACCAGGAGGTCTTGCAAAGTAGCTGCTATCTTTGTGAAGCCCTTGATAAACCTCCGGTAGCAGCCTACCAGTCCCAGGAACTGTCGTACTTCGTTGATGGTAGTGAACTTCAGCCAGATCCCTGATTAAAGTGACTTTATTAGGGTCTGGCGCCACACCTTCAGCGCTGACCACGTGTCCTATGTACTGTACCCTGGGCTTTAGTAAGTAGCACTTGGACGGCTTCACTTTCATACCAAAATTGGATAATGCCTCGAATACTTCAGCCAGGTGCTTCAGATGGTCTACGTACGTCTTTGAGTAGACTATTACGTCATCCAGGTACAGTAACACGATTTCAAAGGTTCTATGCCCCAGGCAACACTCCATCAACATGTGTTAATTCAAGGAAAGAGGAAGAGGAATCACTCTACCACCTGATACTCACTGGGCTCCCGGGCTGCTGGTATTGGTAGCTCATCCATTCAAAGTTGTTTTTTTTTTTTTCTTCTCAATATAACACTCCTTAACCTTGAACGTTCCCGTGCAATGGTGCCAGTGTACGGCCTTTCACATCAGCGTTTTTTTTAAATCGCGGCAGATGCGGTGAAAAAAAACCGCATCTGCCGCGATTACCGCATATCGGCTGCACTTGCGGCACGGTTGTGGCAAGCCCCATACAATGTATGGCGGGCTGCGGCAGGTGCGGCAAGTGCGGTTTTGGCACTTGCCGCAGGTGCGGCCACGAAAAAAAACGCGGTTTTTCCGCGGCCGCACCTGCCGCAAGTGCCAAAACCGCACTTGCTGCATCTGCCGCAAGCCCGCCTATACATTGTATGCGGTTAACGCGGCAGATGATGCGGGTTTTTTTCACCGCATCTGCCGCGATTTAAAAAAACGCTGATTGAAAGGGGCCTAAGTGAGAGAAAATGGAGGTAGAAAATGAAATAGAGAAAGCAAGGGGAGACAAAGAGAATTCATACATGAAAGAAAAGAAGTTGGTGAAAAAAGCGAAAAATTAAGAGGAAAGGGAAGAGAACCCGGATACATAGAGACAATAGGATATAAATACAAGGGGGCAGTGTATAGGGTTAATACAATGGTAAAATAATAGATTTCTCATAGGTACCTTTATCACTCTGGATGCTGATATGAAGGTGTAGTATGGTGGTCTTAGTAGTCAATAGGGTTGTGATTAATTGTTGCTAGACAATAAAGAGGGGTTCAGATTGCTGGGTCTCAGTAATCTGTTAGTGGATACAGAAAAAGGTGTATGAACCTTATAATTGCTGGTTGTGTATAAAAAGGTATCGGGGACCATTCACAACTCTATGTGTAATGCATATGTATCCTGGTAAGGGTTATGCAAAAGTATCCATTTATACAGGTGTTAGATAATAGTACATAATTAAGTAGCATTATCAGGATATGTAAGAGAATATATAAGGAACCAAAATACCTTGTTGCTGATAGGTAAGAGAACCTTTATGGTAAGTCATGAGTGATTAATTGGTGACTTCTTCACACTGACCGCTGCAAGAGTAAGATATAAAAGATGAGGAGGATAAAGATGTGAGTTAAGTAAACAGAAAAAGACCAAAGGGTCACATACCTTTAAGTTGTAAGATGGCATATGACTCCTGTCCTGCAGGAGAGAAAAGCAGGCTATTGAGTACAGAATATGGAGGGGCACTCCGGTAGAAACCAGCTGTGCAGAGTTACCTTGTGTCCATATGTGATGCAGAGGAGGCCAGGAATGTGTGTGGCCGGGTGCGGCGGTGTTATAAACCCTCCAGCACTTCCGGTAAGGCAGGAAGCTAGGTGGCGTCATTGACGCACTGCGCATGAGCTGACATGGGCGCCATCTTTAGAAGTTCAAAAGCTGTCCGATTGTGTGTACTGCGCATACGCAAGCAGAAAAAAAAAGATTGTCACCTTCTAGGGAGTGCTTAAGGGTATGTGCCCACTGGACGGTTCTGCAATCATTGCAGACCATCAGAAAACCGGTGGAGAATTGCAGAAACTGAGTTTTCTGACCTCAGCAGTGTCCATCGTTTTTTTTGAGCGGTTTTTGAGCGGTTTTATAGCGTTTATACAGCGTTTTGTCGGCGGTTTTCTGGCGGTTTTTCTTAGTGTTTTTAAGACTGTTTTTTGTGCACTTGTAAGCTGGAACCGCTGCAAAAACGCTCAAAAGAAGTCACTTGCTCTATCTTTGAAAACCGGTGGAAAACCGGTGAAGAAAGTGGAAAGGAGACACAAAAAAAAACGTTCTAATGTACACAGCGTTTCCTGAAATCCATTGACTAGCATGTTAATCCAACCGGTGGTTAGGATTAACATAAATTAACATAAAACTCAGCGGAAAACGCCGACGGAAAACGCTAAAAAACAGCCCCCAAAACGTCCAATGGGCACATAGCCTTAGAGTCAGGAATCAGTGAAAAACTGTTGCTGAGATGGCGGCCACCATTTTCCTGGTGGTACTGTGCCTATAGGTGATGTACACAGTAGGTGAAAGATTGTTGGTGCAGATAGTGCCCTTCAGAAATTTTCAACATTGTCCTGCCTATGAATAAAGAAAAACAGTTAATATTCATCCCATACATGTTGTTATTATTATTATTTATTTATATAGCGCCACTATATTCCATGGTACTTTACATGCTAAAAGGGGCAGACTAGGACAAGTAACATAGTAACAATACAAGTAACAATAAATGAGGACAATTCGATCGTACAGATACAAGAGGGGAGAAATCCTGTCCGCGAGGGCTCACAGTCTACGAGGGGCGGGTGGGGATACAGTGGGAGGGGGAAGTTCCAGTCGTGAGGCAGTGTGGTGGACTGGGTCTTATTGCAGGTGGTAGGCTTGGCGGAACAGGTGGATCTTCAGGCTTCTTTTGAAGGTTCCCAGGGTAGGAGAATGTCTGATGTGTTGGGGCAGTGAATTCCAGAGTATGGGTGAAGCACGGGAGAAATCCTGTATGCGGTTGTGGAAGAGGAGATGAGGGGGGAGTAGAGGAGGAGCTCTTGGGAGGATCGCAGGTTGCGTGAGGGTAGGTATCGGGAGATCATGTCAGAGATGTATGGAGGGGACAGGTTGTGAATGGCTTTGTATGTCATGGTTAATGTTTTAAACCGGGATCTCTGGGAAGTAGGGAGCCAGTAAAGGGCTTGGCAGAGGGAGGAGACAGGGGAGTAGCGGGGGGACAGATGGATTAGGTGGGCAGCGGAGTTCAGGATAGATTGGAGAGGTGCAAGTAGGTATTGGGGAGGCCGGTGAGCAGGAGGTTGCAGTAGTCGAGGTGGGAGATGATGAGAGCATGAATAAGGGTTTAGCAGTGTCGTGGTTAAGGAAAGTGTGGATCCTATAGATGTTTTTGAGATGGAGTCGACAGGAGGTGGTGAGGGCCTGGATGTGGGGCTTGAAGTAGAGGGAAGAGTCAAGGATAACCCCGAGTCACTTGGGTGGGGGACTGGGGAGAGAGAGCAGTCGTTGACGACATTGGATAGGTCAGGTAGTGAGGGGGAGCATCTTGGGGGGGGAGACTATGAACTCGGTTTTGTCCATGTTCAGCTTAATGAAGCGAGCAGAGAAGAAGGATGAGATTACCTTATGCATTATGTATAAAAAAGTATATATAGCATAATACACCTCATAATACATAATACACCTCATAATACACCTCCACTGCTCTGATCTGGTCTCCTTGGGCTGTAGTTCCCAATGTCTCTGTCTCCTCTCTGGAGGAAGAGATATGCTCTGTTTTCTATAAAGGAACGCAAGCATAAACAATACATACGAGACTCCTTAGAATTGTAAGAAAACAGAGCATATCTCTTCCTCCAGAGAGGAGACAGAGACATTGGGAACACTGACATATCAGCGTCAGACACTGACCACTCAGAAAAAGGAGGGCGGACAACAAGGTAGACAGGGAGCTATACCACCACCCGGAAAGTGCCCTAAGAACAGGAGATAGAGGAAGAAAGGAGGAAAAGTCAGGGGAGGACAGGGAAGAGAGGAACCGGATGAACCAAGGTTTGGGGGCCGGAACTACAGCCAAAGGAGACCGGATCAGAGCAGTGGAAACTATATACGCTCTGGTTCTTTCTCATTGGGACCTACTACCTTGGGTACCTTTGTGACGGGTCCTTTTTTAGGAAGAGACTCTTACCCCTTGAGACGGAGGGCTTTGGATCTAGGGGCAACGCCCAAAACAGTAGGTAACAAGATCATTAACCTCTTAAACCACCAACTCTTTGAAACAGAAGAAAGTATGCTGATGAAAGGGCTCTCATTGTCCCAACCAACCATTACAATGAGTTTGAGTAGGTGAAGGATTTAAATCTGTTTTCTAGAAGACTGAGTGGAAGAGGATTTTTTATGATCAGTGACGAGGAGAAATGCCGACAACTGGGTATTGAGGAGGAGGATAGAGTGACCTTCTCGGACCTTAAGGACTTGGCAAGGGATCAGTCTAAGGAAATTGGGAAGGGACCATTCACCAACTGTAGACTCCCAAGTAGGAGGATGCCGCCAAATAGCGACCTAACTAGTATTGACATTTTTACTAATTTGGAAACAAATTACTTAAAAACGTTGAACAAAACGAGAGGGGTATACTATTCAAACCTCACGAAGGAAGAACGGCAGACACTGAACAACTTAACTAAGAATGACCAAATTCTTGTTAAATCGGCCGATAAAGGCAGTAATTTGGTCATAATGAGCCATGAAGTGCATAAAAAGATGTGCCGGGATATCCTAGATGACAACTCGACGTATAGGAAATTGTCAGCGGACCCCAAGGAGGGGTTTCAACTGGAATTGGGTTCCTTACTAAAGGGAGCACTTGTAAGAGGAGTGATATCAGCAAGTGAGAGACTTCGTGTCAATTAAACATCCCGTGACTGCAGTGTTTTATTCTCTTTCCAAAGTACATAAGGGTCTTGTACCACTGCGAGGGAAACCCATAGTATCTGGAATTGGATCTATAAGTCAGAACTGTGGGATCTACTTGGACAAAGTGTTGAGGGATTTTGTCATTGGGCTTCCCTCATATATAAGGGATACCTTGGATCTGATAGGTATGCTTGATGGTATCTCGGTGGGGAGCGAAATACAGTTAGCCTTGATTGATGGATTGATGTCGAGGCCCTGTACAGCAGCATCTCACACGAGATGGGCCTCAAGGCAGTGGAATATTACCTAAAGACCAGAGGAGTACAGTACACTGAACATAACAGCTTTATCCTCTCACTTCTAACATATGTTTTGACCCACAATTTTATTTCTCTTTGATGGGAGGTTCTACCATCAGCTCAGGGGCGCGGCTATGGGGAACTCATGTGCCCCCAGTTATGCCAATTTGCTCCTGGGCTGGTGGGAGGACACAGTCGTCTTCTCGGAGGATGAGACAGCCTGATGGAGTCCCCAGATATTATTCTGGGGACGATATATTGATGACATCATGATCCTCCGGAGGAGCGACACAGTCCTGTAAGAACTTTATTGAGAGATTAAATTTGAACGAACTGGGGTTGAGATTCACATCCGTGATACATGTTGACTCCCTCAATTTCTTGGACGTCACTATCTATAAAGATGGGGGTGGTGCACTTCAGACTACAATCTTTAGAAAGCCCACTGCTGCTAATGATTTATTGAGATGGGACAGCCACCACCCTAGGTCACTTACAATGGATAATCAGAGGATAGTGTAAGGGTTATAGGGACATACGACGATCGGGCAGAAGAAATTAGAAAGATTTTTGAGAAGCATTGGGGCATCTTACATGCTGATAAGGAGATCACACCCTTTGTCCAGGAAAAACCTTCCATCACCTTCAGAAGAGGTAGATCTCTAAGAGACCAGCTTGTCCACAGTTTTTACTATCCACCTAATAAGTCGGGCACTTGGCTTGATCAAAGGAAAAATGGTACATTCAGACGTGGCAAGCGCGTGTATTGTAATCATGTAAAAAAGTCAGACTGGTTCCAAAGTAGTACGACAGGAGAGAGATTTGAGAACACACACTTTGGAAACTGTAGAACAGAGGGTGTTGTCTATCTGTTTCAGTGCTTGTGTCCAATGGATTATGTTGGAAAAACGAAAAGACCCCTGAAAAAACGTATTGGTGACCATCTTGGGAACATTAGAAATGGTAGGGAAACACCAATAGCACGTCATGTCAGAGAGATCCATGGAGGGGATCTTAAGTGCTTTAGCTTTCAAATCATAGAGGTGGTGGAGAGATCTACTAGAGGAGGTGATTAGGACAAGAAGATCCTAAAAAAGGAAACAAAGTGGATTTATAGAATGGAATCAGCAGGGGCTAATGGCCTGAATGAACAACTCACATATGCACCCTTTCTTTGAGTCCTCATGTCTTGGTGGTTAGAGGTCCCTACCCTGGTCTATAATCACTTGTATTTACCTACAGGTACTATATATCTAAGCAAGGAATCTCAGCGCACATTGTCTATTAATCCATAATGGGATCTGGGACATACTAAATATCTTGTTATCACTGTATAACTTTATTATCGATAATGCATCTGATATCAGTGGGTTAATACTATAAGCACCTATAGCCATCTGCTGTAGGATTTAAGACATTTCCATTCGCTCCCATAAACCATCCTAGTTATACCCCTTATTTCTGAGTCTCTTTCTGAGTTTTTCTCCTCATGAGTACCTGAGTGCCTTTTACTTAGCCACCTAGTACTCTCACAAGGTAATCCATAGTCATTACCCAGCGATCTACATTGCGGCAATCCAGGGGTTAATGTATACTGCCTGTTTTCTGGAACACTCGGGCGGAACTATTATGTTATTATGTGACTGCTGCGCGCAACTTCCGGTTGGGTCTGAGTATGGTGATGGATGCTGAGAGCATGTGACTCATGAGGGCGTTCCTGGTGCTATTACAACATCCGGCCGGTGGAACGCAATGAGGAGGGAGGAGAGAGGCTGGGAGCACACGCCGGTATAGCCCTACTCATCTCAGGCTGACTAGGAAGGGACATAAAAGGGAGTGAATAAAGCTATCAGGGTCGCCATCCATTGTGAAAGGTGGAGGGGGGCTTTTTGATCATAAGCCCGCTCCCTGGCGTCCGGAGGTCTGACACAGACCGAAGACATGGGAAACACTCCTGATGAACCCATGGAGTAACATCTATGTGGGGGAAACGCGTTGAGTGTCCTGACATCTGACCCAGATGAGTATATAGGGTCTTATTTGATGTGATGTTTATTTCTACCCTACCTATTATTGTGCCAAGGCCAGTGGATGACCAAGATAGGGACGGAACCCTGACTAATGGGATATGGGTCCATAGTGGATGCCGACTAGTGGTGATACACTGTATTTTTTGTTGATTGAGGTGGAGGAGTGTGAACCAGGATTAGCATTTGTGAGAGTGTTGTATCAATGTCACGAACGGCTATAGATACATGTATTTAGTTACTGGTTGTCACGGGCAGACAAAAGACATGAGCCATCTAAACAGCACTAACCTCAATATTACACTCACTATCTGTTAACAAAGGTGGTCCACGGAGCACCATTGAGTATCAGGATAGACCCAGACTCTAAGGATCAAGGTGAACATAGGCTCATTGATCTGATCCCATTACTGATACCTTTATTTTGGGGAGGTTCGAAGTCAGCAGTGGTTTGGCCCTGTCAGGTCCTAAGCAGGGTCAGTAGAGATAGTCGTTGTGGAACGGGGACACCTGGGGTATACGTGTTGAAAACTCCATTGCTAGGTAGGGCAAAATAGGGAGAGATTAGGGGCATAGACCATATACCCCCCCTTCCCCCTTTACAGGTATCTGATTTTTGCATATAGTAGGACACATAGTCCCTGTTTTTAGAATTATCATTAAAAGTTATGTTTTAGGTAATACCTTTGTTAGATGATACTTAAGTGGATAATTTTACAATTATCATAATTTTCGGTGAGTTAATAAAAAAAGCACTCCCAGAAGCTTACACGCAGGAAAGACCCTGTGACTGTCCAAAGTTTCCTGTGTCTGCATGAGAGAAGCAGCCTCTACTGATGCTGCACAGAGACACTTAAGATATGTATATTCCTGATTCCACAAAGCCTATCATATCTGTACCTGTTTATTGCTAATTAAAGCTCTGTTCTGTTGTCCACACGCTTGAAAGGATCCTGAATGATCCACTGCCAACATGATAACTCTAGAAAATGCAAATAAAATCCAGTACTAATTATACACAATTACAGTCTGAGGTAGAATAGTACATATTATGCTGCACCCCTCATACTTCTGGCTTTGACCCTCCTAGTAAATACTCATCATGCCTGACACCCTCCGACTCAGCCTCCCCTGCTGCGCTGTTATTTGGCAGACTTAATTTCTCCCACACACCTCGCACTGGCAACATGGTGGAGGAGTGGGTCTTCTCCTTTCTATCAACTGCACCTTCAAACCTCCCTTATCCTCTCATTCTATGAAGTGCACTCTATCCGTATCCACTGTGCCTCCAACCTCCAAGTGGCTGTCATTTATCGATCCCCGGCCCAGCCACTGTCTTCTTTGATCAATTCTCCATCTGGCTTCTTCACTTTCTCTCTGTTGACATTCCCACCATCATCATGGGTGACTTTAACATTCCCATTGATACCAACCAGTCAACAGCATCCAAACGTCTGTTACAGGCTTCATCCTTTGGCCTCTCTCAGTGGTCCACCACAGCCACACACACAGACAGACATACACTAGACCTCATCTTTACCCGCCTCTGCTCCCTAACTAACCCCACAACCTCCCTATCCCCCTATCTGACCACCATCTACTTACCTTTTCATCCTTGTCCTCCTCACCTGCCACCCATGTCAACCAACACCCTCACAGAAACCTCAAACACGTTGACACTCGCATACTGTATGACTGTATTCTACCACTATCCTCCATATCCTTACTCCACGACACAGATAATGCCACAGCTTTCTACAATTCTACACTCACAGCAGCGATTGATGCAGTTGCCACTCTCATTCACGGCAGAACACGACGAATCAACGGACAACCCTGGCACACAGACACCATTAAAAGCTGCAGCGGGAGTCTAGGATTGCTGAGCGGCGCTGGAGGAAAGCACATTCACAAGGAGACTAACCAGCATTCAAACAAGCACTTCTCAAATTCAAGTCAGCCTTTACCACCACTTAACAGAATTACTTCATTACCCTCATATCCTCTTTGTCCCACAACGCCAGGCAGTTATTCAACACATTTAACACCCTCCTCCGCCCCCACTGCCACCCCCTACTTCTCGTATCTCTGCAGAGGACTTTGCAACACACTTCACCAACAAGATCGATCAGATCAGACAAGTCTTTGCTACCCAACCATCACAACCCCTACAGTTGTGGCCAAAGCGGAAGGAAAGGTACCGGAGGTTAGTGATGGATTGAAGAGATGGGTTACGGTGTGTGAAGTTCTCCTTCAGTGATGGAGGGGAGGAGGGTTAGTGGGGAGGGGAGTGGTCTGGTATACATACAATTGTGGCCAAAAGTATTGACACCCCTGCAATTCTGTCAGATAATACTCAGTTTCTTCCTGAAAATTATTGCAATCACAAATTCTTTGGTATTATTATCTTCATTTAATTTGTCTTCAATGAAAAAACACAAAATAGAGTGAAGCAAAAAGCAAAACTTTGATCATTTCACACAAAACTCCAAAAATGGTCCAGACAAAAGTATTGGCACCCTCAGCCTAATACTTGGTTGCACAGCCTTTAGCCAAAATAACTGCGATCAACCGCTTCCGGTAACCATCAATGAGTTTCTTACCATGCTCTGCTGAAATTTTAGACCATTCTTCTTTGGCAAACTGCTCCAGGTCCCTTATATTTGAAGGGTGCCTTCCCCAAACTGCCATTTTTAGATCTCTCCACAGGTGTTCTATGGGATTCAGGTCTGGACTCATTGCTGGCCACCTTAGAAGTCTCCAGTGCTTTCTCTCAAACCATTTTCTAGTGCTTTTTGAAGTGTGTTTTGGGTCATTGTCCTGCTGGAAGACCCATGACCTCTGAGGAGACCCAGCTTTCTCACACTGGGCCCTACATTATGCTGCAAAATTTGTTGGTAGTCTTCAGACTTCATAATGCCATGCACACGGTCAAGCAGTCCAGTGCCAGAGGCAGCAAAGCAACCCCAAAACATCAGGGAACCTCCGCCATGTTTGACTGTAGGGACCGTGTTCTTTTCTTTGAATGCCTCTTTTTTTCTCCTGTAAACTCTATGTTAATGCCTTTGCCCAAAAAGCTCTACTTTTGTCTCATCTGACCAGAGAACATTCTTCCAAAACCTTTTAGGCTTTCTCAGGTAAGTTTTGGCAAACTCAAGCCTGGCTTTTTTATGTCTCGGGGTAAGAAGTGATGTCTTCCTGGGTATCCAGTCCCTTTTCATTCAGACACTGATGAATAGTACGGGTTGACACTGTTGTACCCTGGACTGCAGGGCAGCTTGAACTTGTTTGGATGTTAGTCGAGGTTCTTTATCCACCATCCGCACAATCTTGCGTTGAAATCTCTTGTCAATTTTTCTTTTCCGTCCACATCTAGGGAGATTAGCCACAGTGCCATGGGCTTTAACTTCTTGATGACACTGCGCACGGTAGACACAGGAACATTCAGGTCTTTGGAGATGGACTTGTAGCCTTGAGATTGCTCATGCTTCATCACAATTTGGTTTCTCAAGTCCTCAGACAGTTCTTTGGCCTTCTTTCTTTTCTCCATGCTCAATGTGGTACACACAAGGACACAGGACAGAGGATGAGTCAACTTTAATCCATGTCAACTGGCTGCAAGTGTGATTTAGTTATTGCCAACACCTGTTAGCTGCCACAGGTAAGTTACAGGTGCTGTTAATTACACAAATTAGAGAAGCATCACATGATTTTTCTAACAGAGCCAATATTTTTGTCCGCCCCCTTTTTTATGCTTGGTGTGGAATTAGATCCAATTTGGCTTTAGGACAATTCTTTTTGTGTTTTTTCATTGAAGACAAATTAAATGAAGATAATAATACCAAAGAATTAGTGATTGCAATCATTTTCAGGAAGAAACTGAGTATTATCTGACAGAATTGCAGGGGTGTCAATACTTTTGGCCACAACTGTATGTATACCAGACCACTCCCCTCCCCCACTAACCCTCCTCCCCTCCATCACTGAAGGAGAACTTCACACACCGTAACCCATCTCTTCAATCCATCACTAACCTCCAGTACCTTTCCTTCCGCTTTCAAACACGCAACAATTACGCCTGTCTTGAAGAAGCCATCTCTCGACCTGACCTCCACATCCAGCTACTACCCCATATCGCTGCTCCCGTTCACCTCCAAACTTCTTGAAAAGCATGTCCACACTGTACTTTTCTCCCACCTCTGATCCAACTCTCTCTTTGACAACCTTGAATCTGGCTTCCGCCCCCACCACTACACCTTGACCAAAATTACTAACGACCTAATTACCACCAAAACTAACGGACACTTTTCCATTCTCCTCCTTCTTGACCTGTCCTTTGCTTCGACACAATCGACCACTGCCTATTACAGATCCTCTCTTCCATTGGTATCTGCATGAATGCCTGAATAGATTTGGAGCGGTGTTTTGGATCATTGTCTTGCTGAAAGATCCATCCCCGGCGTAACTTCAACTTTGACACTGATTCTTGAACATTATTCTCAAGAATCTGCTGATACTGAGTGGAGTCCATGCGACCCTCAACTTTAACAAGATTCCCGGTGCCGTCATTGGCCACACAGCCCCAAAGCATGATGGACCCTCCCCCAAATAGGACAGTGGGTAGCAAGTGTTCTGTCCCCATCTGATGGCTGTAAATCTAAGCGCTCTAATTACCAGTCTCTTAGATAATTGTATGCTCGGTACTTACCCCATCAGGGGCAACAGACAGTTTCAACTCGATCGCCACTGCAGCTGTAGCAAGACAGGAGAACACTGTAGTTTTCTTCCATATCTTGTATTAGTCACAATAAACGATAGGTAAAAAGAATTAATCTGTACAGGGGTATGCACATGTGTCTTGAGCAATGGCTTCTGCAGACTAAACTGGGGAAGAAGGGGGGACGTCATACAGACACAACTAAGGAAAGAGTGTAGGGACAAAATTCATACAGTCTACCTAGCAACAACAGGGAATTTCCTGATTGGAGGAAATACACAATGCAGAGAAATATATACAAGTTGTACCCATTCGTGGGACACAACAGCAAGTGTTTTTCTTGGAATGCTGTGTTTTTGTGGCGCCATGCATAATGCCTTGTTGTATGACCAAACAACCAATCTTTGTTTCATCAGTCCACAGGACCTTCTTCCAAAATAAAACTGGCTTGTCCAAATGTGCTTTTGCATACCTCAGGCGACTCTGTTTGTGGCGTGCATGCAGGAACGGCTTCTTTCGCATCACTCTCCCATACAGCTTCTCCTTGTGCAGTGTGCGCTGTATTGTTGACCAATGCACAGTGACACCATCTGCAGCAAGATGATGCTGCAGGTCTTTGGAGGTGGTCTGTGGATTGTTCTTAACTGTTCTCACCATTCTTCTTCTCTGCCTTTCTGATATTTTTGTTGGCCTGCCATATCTGGCCTTTACAAGAACTGTCCCTGTGGTCTTCCATTTCCTTACTATGTACCTCACAGTGGAAACTGACAGGTTAAATCTCTGAGACAACTTTTTGTATCCTTCCCTTTAACAACTATGTTGAATAATCTTTTTTTTTTCAGATCATTTGAGAGCTGTTTTGAGGAGCCCATGATGCCACTCCTCAGAGAAGATGCAACTAGGAGAACAACTTGCAAGTGGACACCTGAAATAGCTTTTCTCATGATTGGATACACCGGGCTATGAAGTACAAAGCTCAATGAGGTTACCAAACCAATTTAGTGCTTCAGTAAGTCAGTAAAAAGTAGTTAGGAGTATTCAAATCATGAAAATCAGAAAGGTGCCCATACTTTGGCACCTGTCAAATTTTGAAATAATTCATATTTCACAGTTTTGGTTAGTACAATAAACCTCATTTCAAACCTGAAATATTAATGTGTCCATCAGTTATTACATATATCACACTGAAATAGCTGTTGCAAAAAAACAATTTTAAACAAAATAAAATGAGTAAGATTAAGAGGGGTGCCCAAACTATTTCATATGACTGTATCTATCACAATAAATGATATCACACTTTGCCCTGTGCCTGAAGTCCGCTGCCTTGGAGTGATCATTGACTCTGCCTTATCCTTCAAACCACAAATTCAAGCTCTCGCCACCTCCTGCCGCCTCCAACTCAAAAATATTTTCAGAATCTGTCCCTTCCTCAACCCGTAATCTATTAAACTACTAGTGCACGCCCTCATCATCTCCCATCTTGACTACTGCAACCTTCTTCTCTGTGGCCTCCCTGCTAACACTCTTTCACCACTCCAATCTGTCCTTAACTTTGCCCGACTAATCCACCTCTATCCTCACTGCTCCTCCACTTCTCCCCTCTGCAAATCCCTCCACTGGCTCCAAATTCCCCAGCGTATCCAATTCAAACTACTAACATTGACTTACAAAGTCGTCCACAATCTGTCCCCCCCATATATCTCTGAACTAATCTCCCGATATCATCCAAGTCGTAATCTTCAATCCTCCCAAGACCTCCTCCTTTCCTCCACACTTGTACGTTCCTCATGTAGCCGCCTGCAAGACTTCGCCCGAGCATCCCCCACCCTCCGGATCTCTGCACCCCATCACGTCCGACTGTCCCCTACACTCGGAACCTTCAAGTGGTACCTGAAAACCCATCTCTTCAGAACAGCCTACAGCCTGCAATGACACCGGTGCCATCTCACCACCACTGGACCAGGCGCTCCACCACCACTGGACCAGGTGCTCCACCACCACTGGACCAGGTGCTCCACCACCACTGGACCCACCGCTCCACCACCACTGGACCCACCGCTCCACCACCACTGGACTCACCGCCCCACCACCACTGGACTCAGCTCTCCACCACCACCCAAGCAGACCCAACCTACTGTTTCCCTCCCCACTGCCCTGTAGAATATAAACCCGCAAGGGCAGGGTCCTCTCTCCCCTCTGTACCAGTCTGTCACTGTTTGTTCATTGTATTTGTAACTTGTTCGTATGTAACCCTCTCTCATGTACAGCACCAATGAATCAATGGTGCTCTATAAATAAATAATAATAATCATTCCCTGTTTCTGCACCGTCTTCTTGCATTGAAGTTCCCTGCATTAGCAGAAGACATTTTGTGGTGCATTACTGGACAGGCTCCTGCAGTATCCTGCAGACAAGACGGTAATGTCATCGTACTACCAGAGTCACCCAAACGGGGACAGGAAGCCAAGAATGGCTGCCAAGATCACGCCTAAGAACACGAATACAATCATAGGCAGGATGAAACAGATCGGCATCGCGCATATTACCAATTCCCTAAACTGGTTTGTTTGCTTGTTTAGGTTACATTTTCCGCAGATACAGGTGCATCTCAGTGAATTAGAATATCATCAAAAAGTTATTTTATTTCAGTAATTCAATACAAAAAGTGAAACACATATATTATATAGAATCATTATAAACAGAGTGATCTATTTCAAGTGTTTATTTCTGTAAATGTTGATGATTATGGCTTACAGACAATGAAAACCCAAAGGTCATTATCTCAGAAAATTAAAGTAGGGCGGATGAAGGGTCTGAGAGATAAAATATTACCTAAATAGATATCAGAGGCTTCACCTTGTGTGGTTGTGAGAGTCACAACCACTATAAAAGCAGATCACAGCTGCTGCAGTCCCCAGAGAGGTGCATATAGAGTAGGGAGGATGAAGGGTCTGAGAGATAAAATATTACTTAAATAGGTATCAGAGGCTTCACCTTGTGTGGTTGTGAGAATCACAACCACTATAAAAGCAGATCACAGCTGCTTCAGTTCATAGCATGGTGCATATAGAGTAGGGAGGATGAAGGGTTAAAAAACCACGCTGCCATATTCCACGAGACATCAAAGTGTGAATATAATATTGATTTATTAGTCAATGTCTTCTAGAGCTCCCTGGCCCCTTCCTCAGCACAAATCAATATCATATTGCCATAGTTCTGGGAGCCCTGAAACACTTTGACTAATAAATCAATATTATATTCACCCTTTGATGTTTCTTGGGATACGGCAGCATAGTTTTTAACTCTTCATCCTCACTACTTTAATTTTCTGAGATAATGACCTTTGGGTTTTCATTGGCTGTAAGACATAATCATCAACATTAACATAAATAAACACATGAAATAGATCTATAATCTATTTGACTCTATAATATATGTGTTTCCCTTTATGTATTGAATTACTGAAATAAATTAACTTTTGATGATACTCTAGTTCAGAAGTTTCAAACATACGGCCCCAGGACCGCATGCGGTAATGCAAGGCTCCACGCTGTGGCCTGAGGCACCACGGAAAAATAAGCATGCTCCGGTCCATTGTACAGGGGGCCACTGCAGAACTCGCTTTATTGTGACTTCCAGGTACCGCTCAAACAAGCTCCGAGTCCCTCGCTCTTGCACCTCTTTGCAAGCCGGCAGACCAATCAGAAGCCTGCAGCTGACATTATACACTGACGTCATCTACAAGCTTCTGATTGGTGCGCCGGCTTGCATAGAGGTACAGGAGCGAGGGACTCGGAGCTTGTTTAAGCGGTACCCGGAAATATCAATAAAGCGAGTTCCGCGGTGGACCCCTGTACAATGGACCAGGACATCGTTAAGGTGTGTGTGAGAATTAGAGAGAGTGTATGAGTATGTCTGAGTGTGCATGGATGTGTGAGTGTGTGTATATGTATGTGTGTGTGTGTGAATATGTCTGCGCGTGTGTATATGTGTAAGCGTATATGTATGTGAGTGAGTGTGTATGTGTATATGTGTGAGTGTGTCTATGTGTGTGTGAGTATGTGTGTGTGAATATGTCTGAGTGTGTATATGTGTAAGTGTGTATGTTTGTGTATATGTATGTGAGTGTGAGTGAGTGGGTATATGTGTGTATGCATGTGTGTGAATATGTCTAAGTGTGAGTGTGTGTAAATGTGTGAGTGTATAAGTGTATGTGTGTGAGTATGTGTGAGAGTGTGTGGTGAATGTCTGAGTGTGTCTGAATGTGTGTATGTGTGAGTGTATGTGTATCTTTGTGTCTGTGTCAATATGCCTGAGTGTGTGTATGTGAGTGTGAGTGTGTGTATGTGTGTGTGAATGTCTGAGTATGTGTGAGTGTGTGTATATGTGTGTGTATGTGTGCGTGTATATGTGTGTGTATATGTATGTGTGTGTATATGTATGTGGGTGAGAGGATATGTATATGTGAGTGTGTGTATATGTGTGAGAGTGTGTATATGTGAGTGTGTGTGTATGTGAGTGTGTATGTGTGTGTGTATATGTCTGAGTGTAAGTGTGAGTGTGTATATGTTGTGAGCATGTGTGAGTGTGTGCAAGTGTGTGTATGTGTGTGAGTGTGTATATGTGTGAGTGTATATATGTGTGTATGTGTGAGTGTGTGTGAGCGCAAACAAAAAGAATAGAGACCAGGTTGTGGGGACATCACCACAAAAGCGGATCAGGATGTGGGGACATCACTACAAAATGGCGTCAGGATGGGGGACATTACTACAAGATTACTACAAGATGACAAGCGAGGGAACATAACTAAAAAATGGGGACATTACTACAAGATGGGGACCAGGATGAGGACATTACTACACAAAGAGGACCAAGATGGGGCATAACTTCAAGAAGAGGACCAGGATGGAGACATTACTGCAAGAAGAGGACCAGGATGGGGACATTACTGCAAGATGGGGACCAGGATGGGGACATTACTACAAGAAGAGGACCAGGATGGGGACATTACTACAAGAAGAGGACCAGGATGGGGACATTACTTCAAGAAGAGGACCAGGATGGGGACATTACTGCAAGATGGGACCAGGATGGGGACATTACTCAAGATGGGGACCAGGATGGGGACATTACTGCAAGAGGGGACCAGGATGGGGACATTACTGCAAGATGGGGACCAGGATGGGGACATTACTGCAAGAAGAGGACCAGGATGGGACATTACTCAAGAAGAGGACCAGGATGGGGACATTACTACAAGAAGAGAACCAGGATGGGGACATTACTTCAAGAAGAGGACCAGGATGGGACATTACTGCAAGATGGGGACATTACTACAAGAAGAGACCAAGATGGGGCATACTTCAAGAAGAGGACCAGGATGGGAGACATTACTGCAAAAAGAGGACCAGGATGGGACATTACTGCAAGATGGGGACCAGGATGGGGACATTACTGCAAATGAGGACCAGGATGGGGACATTACTGCAAGAAGAGAACCAGGATGGGGACATTACTTCAAGATGGGGACCAGGATGGGGACATTACTGCAAGATGGGGACCAGGATGGGGACATTACTGCAATATGAGGACCAGGATGGGGACATTACTGCAAGAAGAGAACCAGGATGGGGACATTACTTCAAGATGGGGACCAGGATGGGGACATTACTGCAAGATGGGACCAGGATGGGGACATTACTGCAAGATGGGACCAGGATGGGGACATTACTGCAAGATGGGGACAAGGATGGGGACATTACTTCAGATGGGGACCAGGATGGGGACATTACTGCAAGATGGGGACATTACTTACAACGAAGAGGACCAGATGGGGCATTAACTTCAAGAAGAGGACCAGGATGGGGACATTACTGCAAGAAGAGGACCAGGATGGGGACATTACTGCAAGATGGGGACCAGGATGGGGACATTACTGCAAAGAGGACCAGGATGGGGACATTACTTCAAGAAGGGGACAGGATGGGAGCATATTACTACAAGAGAGGACCAAGGATGGGGATATACTTCAAGAAGAGGACCAGGATGGGGACATTACTGCAAGAAGAGGACCAGGATGGGGAACTTTCAGAAGAGGACCAGGATGGGGACATTACTTGCAAGAAGAGGACCAGGATGGGGACATTACTCAAGAAGAGGACCAAGATGGGGGCATAACTTCAAGAAGAGGACCAGGATGGGACATTACTACAAGAAGAGGACCAAGATGGGGGCATAACTTCAAGAAGAGGACCAGGATGGGGACATTACTGCAAGAAGAGGACCAAGATGGGGAGCATAAACTTCAAGAAGATGGACCAGGATGAGGACATTACTACAAGAAGAGGACCAAGATGGGGGCATAACTTCAAGAAGAGGACCAGGATGGGGACATTACTGCAAGAAGAGGACCAGGATGGGGGACATTACTCAAGAAGAGAACCAGTATGGGGACATTACTACAAGAAGAGGACCAGGATGGGGACATTACTACAAGAAGAGGACCAGGATGGGGACATTACTACAAGAAGAGGACCAGGATGGGACATTACTCAAGAAGAGGACCAGGATGGGGACATTACTGCAAGAGAGGACCAGGATGGGGACATTACTGCAAGAATGGGGACCAGGATGGGGACATTACTGCAAGATGGGGACCAGGATGGGGACATTACTGCAAGATGGGACCAGGATGGGGACATTACTGCAAGATGGGGACCAGGATGGGGACATTACTGCAAGAAGAGAACCAGGATGGGACATTACTTCAAGAAGAGGACCAGGATGGGGACATTACTGACAAGAAGAGAACCAGGATGGGGACATTCATTCAAGAAGAGGACCAGGATGGGGACATTACTGCAAGAAGAGGACCAGGATGGGGACAATACTCAAGAAGGGACCAGGATGGGGACATTACTGCAAGAAGGGACCAGGATGGGGACATTACTACAAGAGGGACCAGGATGGGGACATTACTGCAAGATGGGGACCAGGATGGGGACATTACTCAAGAAGAGGACCAGGATGGGGAATATTCAAGAAGGGGACCAGGATGGGGACATTACTGCAAGATGGGGACCAGGATGGGGACATTACTTCAAGATGGGACCAGGATGGGGACATTATTTCAAGATGGGGACCAGGATGGGGACATTACTCAAGATGGGACCAGGATGGGGACATTACTTTCAAGAAGGGGTCCAGGATGGGGACATTACTGCAAGATGGGGACCAGGATGGGGACATTACTGCAAGATGAGGTCCAGGATGGGGATAATTAATTCAAGAAAGTGGGACCAGGATGGGGACATTACTGCAAGATGGATGGGACAGGAAGGGGGATACAAATATATGCAAGATGGGGACCAGGATGGGGACATTACTTCAGATGAGGACAGGATGGGACATTCGCAAGATGGGGACCAGGATGGGATTATTATTCAAGAAGGGACCAGGATGGGGACATTCTACAAGATGAGTCAGATGGGAATCTACAGATGAGGTCCAGGATGGGGATATTACTACAAGATGAGATCCAGGATGGGGACATTACTACAAGATGAGGTCCAGGATGGGGACATTCCTACAAGATGAGGTCCAGGATGGGGATATTACTACAAGATGAGATCCAGGATGGGGACATTACTACAAGATGAGATCCAGGATGGGGACATTACTACAAGATGAGGTCCAGGATGGGGGCATTCCTACAAGATGAGGTCCAGGATGGGGATATTACTACAAGATGAGATCCAGGATGGGTGACATTAATATACAATGGGGACCAGGATGGGGACATTACTACAAGATGAAGCCCAGGATGGGGACATTAATACAAGATGAGGTTCAGGATGAGGACATTAGTACAAGATGAGGTCCAGGATGGGGACATTACTACAAGATGAGGTATAGGATGGGTGACATTAATATACAATGGGGACCAGTATGGGGACATTACTACAAGAAGGGGATCAGAATGCTAACATTCCTACAAGAAGGGGACCAGGATGGGGACATTACTACAAGAAGGGGATCAGAATGCTAACATTCCTACAAGAAGGGGACCAGGATGGGGACATTCCTACATAAAGGAGATTAGGGTGGCAACATTCCTACAAGAAGATCAGGATTTGTACTTTACTACACTGAGTAAAACATTCTGGTATTGCTAAAATGTCACTTAGTCTATGTGTGGCCCACCAACCCAGCTGAGTTTGAGCCCCCTGCTCTAGTTCATTGAGATACACCTGTATGTGTTAGGAAAGAGAAAAATAGGATGTACAGCAGATTGCTTTACACCAAAGCAAACACAAGAGGGCGAGCAAGAGCAACACCAGGAGTGTAAAAACTTGTTTTACAAACTTTTTTTAATGTTTTTCGTTGTGTGTGTGGGTTCAAGTGCTACAAAAAAAAAAAAAAAAAAAAAAAAAACTATGCACAATACAATTATATTTTCAATCATTATCTGGAGTGATTTTTTAAAAGCCATAAAACAAAATTGCCAGTTAAAATGGCACAGAATCATGCAGCGGGTATGTACATACAGGGGGAGTGCCCACGATCAGGATTATCAGTTTTATAGATGCAAAATATTTTTGCTGCATCTAAATTGCTATGTTGTACAGCACAGGCACATTGGATGGATTTATACAAATCCTGTACCCACTGTGCTTCTGTTTTACCCTGTGTAAACTGACCTGTGGTGCGGCTTCCTATCCGCAGAATGTCGATTCCTCATGTGGAGACACAAGTGTTCTGAGCGGGAGAACGCAGCAAAAATACACTGTGTCCAGAACGCCACATAACCCTGATCGTGGGCACATACCCTAATACGTACCTGCTGCAGAAGGTCCACACCATCATCTAGCACCAAATCGTACACATTTTACTGAGAAAACCCTGCATACATTGACATCCTATAGGTGACGTCTCTAAAAAAAATGCATGAACAAAACGGATGTATAATGACAAAATCAATAAAAATCAAGTCATTAAAAAACCTGTAAAAAATACTGAGAAAAAACAAACGTATGGGATTATTGGAGCGTTTTACAAGCTACTAATAAAAAAGGAAAGATCCCTATACAAAGTACAGGAACTGATCAAAGCGGCAGCTTTAGGATGGATCGGACAACAATCAAGTGACAGGAGAGGAAAAGTAAGTGATTGACAGAGGATAAGGTGTAGAGGGATGGAATAAACAGATAAGTGATTGACAGAGGGATAAAGAGTGATAGAGGGATGAATAAACAGGTAAGTGATTGACAGAGGGATAAAGAATGATAGAGGGATGGATAAACAATAAGTGATTGACAAGGGATGGATAATAGTAGACAGATAAAGAGTGATAGTGCCTACATGCTACGATATATGCAAATATGCTGGAAGTGCCTGATTGGCACGATCCTACACATCGTTGGTGTGAAGCTGATCTAGAGCGATAAGGGTCAGATCGTTAATATGGAACCGGACCATATCAGACGATGTCTATATCCAATCGCTGCATTGTTTGGTGAACCTAACGATCTCACACAATTTTCCTATTCACATCATGACAAGCATCAATCGCTGGTATGTGTGCTGATCTGCACATAATTCGCTGCTGCGTCCTGAACGTTATCTATACATGTGACACCTACTAATGATTTCCAGAGCGCTCCCTGACATCGTTATTGAGTTCCAAAAATCGTAGTGTGTGACAGCCGCCATAGAAGGATGGATAAACAATAATTGTTTTGAGAAAGTGGGACATGAATAGATATGACAGATAGTAAAGATCTAGTGATAATATAGCGATGATTAGTGATACAACATGACAAGGTGATTGACATAAGGATCTGAGATGTATAAGTGATTGACAAGGATGATAGGATGGAAACGAATAATGTGTTTGACAGTGATAAGTGAAATATAAAGAGTGTGATATGAGACGGATGGATAACAGATACGTGATTGACATGGTGATGGATTAACAAAATGTAGGGATGTATACGTAGATAGAAGGATGGATAAACAGATAATGTTGACAGAGGGATGGATAAATAGACAGATAAGTGATAGAAGATGGATAAACAGAAGTGATTGACAGAGGATAAAAGATAATTGATAGAAGGATGGATAAACAGATAAGTGATTGACAGGGATAAGAGTGATAGAGGGATGGATAAACAGATAAGTGATTGACAGAGGGATGGATAATAGACAGATATGATAGTAAGGATGGATAAACAGATAATGATTGACGAGGATGGATAATAAGATAAAGAGTGATAGAAGGATGGATAAACAGATAAGGATTGACAGATGGATAGAAGATAAGTGATGAGGATGATAAACAGATAAGTGATTGACAGAGGTGATAAAGAGTGATAGAAGGATGGATAAACAGATAAGGATTGACAAGGATGGATAAGATGATAAGGGATGGATGATAAACAGATAAGTGATTGACAGATGGATAAGAGTGATAGAGGATGGATAAACAGATAAGTGATTGACAGAGATGGATAATAGAAGATAGTGATAGAAGGATGGATAAACAGATAAGTGATTGACAGAGGGATGGATAATAGACAGATAAGTGATAGAAGGATGGATAAACAGATAAGTGATTGACAGAGATAGAGTGATAGAGGGATGGATAAACAGATAAGTATTGACAGGATGGATAATAGAAGTAAGTGATAGAAGGATGGATAAACAGATAAGTGATTGACAGAGGGATGGATAAATAGATAAAGAGTGATAGAAGGATGGATAAACAGATAAGGATTGACAGAGGGATGGATTAACAGAAGTGATAGAAGGATGGATAAACAGATAAGTGATTGACAGATGGATAGAGTGTATAGAGGATGGATAAACAGATAAGTGATTGACAGAGGGATGGATAAATGACAGATAAAGTGATAGAAGGATGGATAAACAGATAAGTGATTGACAGAGGGATGGATAAATAGACAGATAAGTGATAGAAGGATGGATAAAACAGATAAGGATTGACAGAGGGATGATAAATAGACAGATAAGTGATAGAAGGATGGATAAACAGATAAGCGATTGACAGAGGGATGGATAAACAGACAGATAAGTGATAGAAGGATGGATAAACAGATAAGTGATTGACAGATGGATAAGAGTGATAGAAGGATGGATAAACAGATAAGTGATTGACAGAGGGATGGATAAACAGACAGATAAGTGATGAAGGATGGATAAACAGATAAGTGATTGACAGAGGGATGGATAAATAGATAAGATGATAGAAGGATGGATAAACAGATAAGCTGATTGACAGAGGGATGGTATAGAATAGACAGATAAGTGATAGAAGGATGGATAAAACAGATAAGTGATGACAGAGGATAGATAAATAGACAGAATGGATAAAGATGAATAAGATAAGGATTGAAAACAGATAGGATTAGGATATAAATAGACAGATAAGTGATAGGGATGGATAAACAGATAAGTGATTGACAGATGGATAGAGTGATAGAGGGATGGATAAACAGATAAGTGATTGACAGAGGGATGGATAAATAGACAGATAAGTGATAGAAGGATGGATAAACAGATAAGTGATTGACAGAGGGATGGATAGATAGACAGATAAGTGATGGAAGGATGGATAAACAGATAAGTGATTGACAGATGGATAGAGTGATAGAGGGATGGATAAACAGATAAGTGATTGACAGAGGGATGGATAAATAGACAGATAAGTGATAGAAGGATGGATAAACAGATAAGTGATTGACAGAGGGATGGATAAATAGATAAAGAGTGATAGAAGGATGGATAAACAGATAAGCGATTGACAGAGGGATGGATAAATAGACAGATAAGTGATAGAAGGATGGATAAACAGATAAGTGATTGACAGATGGATAGAGTGATAGAGGGATGGATAAACAGATAAGTGATTGACAGAGGGATGGATAAATAGACAGATAAGTGATAGAAGGATGGATAAACAGATAAGTGATTGACAGAGGGATGGATAAATAGACAGATAAGTGATAGAAGGATGGATAAACAGATAAGCGATTGACAGAGGGATGGATAAATAGACAGATAAGTGATAGAAGGATGGATAAACAGATAAGCGATTGACAGAGGGATGGATAAACAGACAGATAAGTGATAGAAGGATGGATAAACAGATAAGTGATTGACAGATGGATAAAGAGTGATAGAAAGATGGATAAACAGATAAGTGATTGACAGAGGGATGGATAAACAGACAGATAAGTGATAGGATGGATAAACAGATAAGTGATTGACAGAGGGATGGATAAATAGATAAAGAGTGATAGAAGGATGGATAAACAGATAAGCGATTGACAGAGGGATGGATAAATAGACAGATAAAGAGTGATAGAAGGATGGATAAACAGATAAGCGATTGATTGATTGATAGATAGATCATAGAACGTGATAGACAACATTCTATATAAAGACACATTTTACATTTCTCAGCGCCAAAATGCAATGCCAATTACAAGCTTTCACCTTAGTGACCACACGATGGCGCTACGAGCGTCGCTGACATCTCACACCCGTCCACAGCCGCTCCTCTCGCTGGTATAACTCGCCTCTATGGTTATTTTGTATTCAGACACTCCCTTGCTATAGAGTGAAGGTTTGTGTGAAAAAGCCTCGGAATAAATGTCTCCAGTTATGCTCGGTGGCGGCCATTTTGCCATGGTCATCTTTGCATTGCTAAACATCGGCTCAATCCTTTTCAGCGACACCATAACAGAGACGGAGCCGTCTAGTTATCCGGCAGCTCTTGTGATAACGGCCTGCAGATGGCGTACTATATACGGGTGACCCTGTAATGTGGGATTCTTCCCATTGTAGAGCGGCTCTGTGGTGGCAGCAGCTATGAGGGTTCTTATCGGTGAGGAGCAGGCGGTGTCCCAGGCTGCACTGAGCCCTCAGCCTGACTATAGGAGACATGGCTAATGTAGAGTAGGGGCTAAGGAGGACACTGCAACTTTATGTTAACACAAACTGTTACAACAGGTCATCCTGTCTTATCTAGATATGTATGACTTGTCTGTCTGTTGTATCACTTGTCTGTCTGTCAGTCAATGGAGAACATGTTCTAGAAGGTGTTGGTATGCTATATATTGCCCTGTCCTTGGTAACCTGCTTATTTGTGCACTCTGACCTCTATATTACTAGTCATCTTTGTTTATATAAGTTCCTCCCTCAATATTGTTTACTTTGGGTGTTTCCATTAAAGCAGCTGTGTCCAGTCTGAATCCACAAGTCTGCAGTCTGTCAATCTGTCTGTGTGACTGCAGACTTGTGGATTCTCATCACGTGCTGTCACCGCTGTCCGTAATGGCAGTCAGGTGGCCGTGAGTATGGGGTATGCAGACTGGCAGGAATCCTGCGAGAGGCGCTCTTTTAAGGGAGACTGCTCCCTTGTGATTCTGTCTGGGAATATGCCTATCTCCTATATAGCTCTCTGACTATGGAGTATCCGCACAGTGATGAGGATTCATGGTCACATAGTGATAGCAGACTCCTGGGTTTACACTGGATGACCCCTTTAAGGAGCTGTCCTCTGAATCCAGTGCCACATGGAGGCTCCAACATACAACAGCGGTATTTTCCTCTAGGTGCAATAATAACCCGTGTTAAGGCAACATGGGAGCCATGATACAGATGTTCTAATTTTCCACATTAACGTATCAGTCCCTCACTGTTTCTAGATCTCTGCTGTCGATTGATGGGAACCTTCAGTAATTACTTCCATTAGATAATCAATCTTAATGATCCCCTGGTGCTCAGCTGGGTTCACATCATGTTTTTGGGCCATGTCATTGGCTTCTTTGGGGTAGCCATCTGAAGCTGTGAAATATGGGCTTCAGGTGTATCTGCCAATTAGGCCATTGACTAATGAAGAAAATCGAGTCACTTTATGCTCCCTGGCCTTTTTGTTTTCAGAATGTGTACTTTTTTTTTTTTTTTTTTTTTTATAAGGCATGATGTAGTCAGCGGCCCTGATGGTGGCTAAACTTCAATCTTGTTTATTGCATTACAGCAATCTTAAGATATTGAAATCTGAGGGATTCGTCAAAAAGATAATCTGGAGAATTGTAAACTTTCCTGCTAAACAGTAGACCCTAAGCATACACACATTATTTTATTATATACAATATTGAACCATACCAACAGAACCACACAGGTCAGGTCATGTTTTAACGCTTTTGCTGCCTTGACAGATCTACTGGTAATGGCTACTCTTTCCTCTGTCTTTCTAGGAGGAGGCAGTGGGTTTATTGGTAATTCTTTTTCCCAGTTACTTAGAAATAGAGGTCATCAAGTCACTTTAATTTCCCGTCAACCAGGATATCAGAAGATTACATGGGTAAGAGAACCTGCTCCTCCAGTGTGTAACTTTCCTTACCAAGAGATTAAAGAGAACCTGTCACCAAACCAGGCATGGTGATCTAATTACAGCACTGGATGCAGCATCTCTGCAGCATGCAGGCAAGGGGTCCCCCAGCACTTGAGCAGCCTTGTACCCTGAGATAATACACTTAGTGGCTGTAGCATGTAAGTTTTCTAAGGAGGTGGCTAGGGGCTGCAGCCAAGGGCAGATTCACACCCCCTGCCTGTGTAATCTGCCCACCGCTGCCAATCATTCTCTCCCTGTCTCCAGCATTTAAACTGAGGTTTTTTTTTTTTCTCTCCTGTGTAGCCCTGCCCCCAGGGGGTGGGGCTACACGGGAGAAGAACAAAAAACTCTGTTTAAATGCTGGAGACAGGGAGAGAATGATTGGCAGCGGTGGGCAGATTACACAGGCAGGGGGTGTGAATCTGCCCTTGGCTGCAGCCCCTAGCCACCTCCTTAGTGGCTGTAGCATGTAAGTTTTCTAAGTGTATTATCTCAGGGTACAGGGGGCTCAAGTGCTGGGGGACCCCTTGCCTGCATGCTGCAGACATGCTGCATCCAGTGCTGTAATTAGATCACCATGCCTGGTTTGGTGACAGGTCCTCTTTAAGGCCCCATTCACACACTGCTTTTATTGCTGTGTATTTTTACGCACAAGCTCAAAAAAGCCAGGAGTGGCACACTCGGAGGAAAGGTCTAATTGAAACAAGTGCTGCACTTCTATATTTAATCACCCACTCCTGGTTTGTGATGTGCTTGTGCTTAAAAACACACAGCAAAAAAAGCAGTGTGTGAATGCGGCTTAACTGTCTTAAGACCTTAAATACTTCCTATGATTTTTTAACTGGCTTCAGGCACAGCAATTAGTACAGAATTTATCACACGCTGTGGAGGCAAGTTATTGCAGTTAATGATTGAGATCACAGCACCTGACAGTTGATTTATAATCTATGAGCTTGTTTATGAGTATGCGTTTTTGCTCATCAGTATATGTGTTCCTCTCCTGGTTTTGGCTAATCAGTGGAAAAGTATAAAGGCTGGCTTCACACTGCAGTTTTTTCACTGATCAGTGTCCATCCAGTTTGTGTGCCAAAACCAGGAGTGTCTCAAACTCGCAACAGGTGTCAATCTTTCAATTCTAGTTTTTCTCTAAGTTCCTTTCCTGGTTCCTCTCCTGGTTTTGGCACCCAAACTGGATGGACACTGATCAGTGAAAAAACTGCAGTGTGAAGCCAGCCTTAGAGAAACATGTCACCACTTCTGTATTTAATCACCCACTCCTGGTTTTGGCTGCAAAAACATACCAAAAACTGAACATGTGAATGCAGTCTTAGGCTACATGCAGACTGTGTAATTTTTTTTATCCATTTTTTGCAGTGCACTACAGAAAATGGATCACTCAAATGACACCCCAGCAAAGCCTGCATTTTCATTTTTGCCATTCAGACTGTGCTCTTCTAAAGTGATCTGTTTTTCACTTTAGGAGAGCTCAGTTTTTGAAAATGACATGTCGGTTTGTGCTGCATTTTTCTCCAACGTTTTCCCATTGGAGATTTTCAAAATGGTGGGGGGGGGAGAGAAACGCAGTAGTCAAACGGATCTGTTAGGCCCCTTTCACACTGGCGGTTTTGCCCGGATCCGGACAAAAAAAATGCAAGTGCCGCCTAACGGTTGCATTTGCGTCAAGCCCCATGCATTGTCTATGGGGCTTGTGGTAAGGTGTGGTTGCGGCACAACACAAACGCGGTCAGCCATGGGTTTTGTTTTTTTTTCGCGGCTACATCTGCAGGAACCGCACCTTACCACAAGCCCCATAGACAATGCATGGGGCTTAGGCGTCAGATACGGTAAATCTGCTGCATTTTGGCAAAAACGCCAGTGTGAAAGCAGCCTTAATGGTTTTTTTTTTCTCCGGCTAAAAACGCAGCAGAACAGAAGAGAAAAAAATGCATTCTGAATGTAGCCTTAGGCCTTGCTCACACAGACGTATAAGTCAGACGAGTGCCATGTGACGGGGAGAATGAAAAGGGGTTGTACTTGCATCAGTGCTATTAAATGAGACAGTTCAAATTTCTTTTTGTTTTTTTTTCTTTCTCATATTTTACCACAAACTGTACTGGAAAATGTCAAAAAAAATTCCAAGTGCGATGAAATTGTGAAACAAAGAAATGTGGATGGAAAAATAAGACATATCCCTGTTTTGGAAAAGGGGAGGAAAAAAATGAAGGCACAAAAATCAGAAATCTTCCCGTTTTCACGCTGGCCGCTTTGCTTTATGCTAGACTCCTACTTTGTCACGATAGATTTTGGGCACATCTCTCCTCCAAATCCCCACCACCTCCTTCTCTCCCCTTCAGGCTATGTGCTCAGTCTGGAGGAGCTGCATGTTGACATCGCAGCCGCCCAGTACTCGCCATGTGCGGCGGGTGTAGGACAGCTTCTCCCTGCAGTCACCCGATGCCAGTTGCTTTCTGACTCTGCAGCATGGAATGAACATGCTGTGGAGGAGTGGAATACCGGCAACCCGCACCACAGGTAAAATCCCATCCACTATGCTGATACTGTACTTCGCAGCGGCAAGACGCGGTGTCCAAAATTCTGCATCTACTGACTGTGGGTATGCAGCCTCACAATTACTTGAGCGTTTGCTCATTAAATACTTCAATACACTTTAGTAGGAGCTGAGTCAGTCTGTTGCTGCGAACGTTCACATTCCCAACAGAAAATCCTACATTAGGTCTAGTAGTGATACAATTAAAGAAAGGAATAAAAATATATTTAGTAGAAAAACTTGATGAAAGCAATATCCAATGTGGTGCTCCCCAAATATTTTTGGTAAATTCGGCCTCAAGATGACGTTGGCTTATCTTTTTTACCTAAACCTGACCAGGATTTATTAATTACCAAGGACAAACATTGAGGATCTCTGAAAATGGAATAACTATATGATCAAAGCAATGTGCTCCATTCCTAAATTATTTTCCTCTGTTAGATCAGTAGGAAATGCGTCCGCCCGTCCCATTCCCCAACCCACCCAACCATGAAACTGACTTGTTACAGAGTCCCTCATGTTTTCCAGATTTGACACCAGCACCGCCTTGCAAATCTGTCGCCACCTTTCACATATCTAAAGTATTAATATGGGCATAGAGGTAATCAACTGATGTAAAAAGTACAACCTCTGTCTCACAGGGACAGGGCGACACTGATGGAGGTTGATACATTTGATAATGAAGTGAGGAGGCAGCATCCTCCTCATAGCCTGGAAGACCTCAGATGCATAGGAATGAGAGAATTTTTCCACAAGGCATCTGATGTGAGAAATATAGGTCTACCATTTTTCAGCATTTTATTACCTGCATGTGTGGTGACAATTCCTTTTTAAAGGTTTCTAAGGGTGTTTTGTTTTCTTTTGTGTTTTTTTGGATCTAATAGGAAGAGGTCTCCAAGAACGGTTTACCACCATGTGATGCAGTAGTAAATCTCGCAGGAGAGAATGTACTGAACCCACTGAAGAGGTGAGACATGACACATCATTCGTAGAGGTCCATGATAAATTTTATCTCAAACTCATTTTAGACAGTTCCCAAATACATGAAATGGTACACATGACTAAACATTCATTCTAGTACTGCAATATAGAATTCCAAATGAAACCTTAAGGTACCGTCACACCTTTCAACATCGTTCAAAAGTGACGTCAGGAACGATATTGAAACGACATCGTTGTTGCATCGTTACGTGTAAACGCACAATTCAACAACTATGGTTGTTCAAGTTGGAGTTGACAGGTCTTCCTGCATGCAGGAAAATATGTCAACTTAAACAACCGGCGGCATCGTTCGGTGTGACACCGCAATAGCGATGACACGGCCGAGCTAGCTATTCGCTGTATTGCAGCAGATCGCTCGCTGGGTTGATCCCAGTCAGTGAATGCACAATCACCAGCAACATCTTGCCATGTGACAGCTAGGCTGCGATGTCGAAGTGAGTACGCACCCGCGGCATCGCAGCCAATATTAGAAGGTGTGACGGGGCCTTTACACTTTGTCCTCATCAATGCTGAGCTGCTATGAAATGTTATCCATAGGTCCAGGCTACAAGTGCTTTAATAGTTTGTGTGTTCCCCTATTTTTACCCGGTGTCATTGGGGAGCCGTATCAATCCTGACAATACAGAGCATGTAACACTAGTGTAGTGATGCATCCATTCCTCATTTCTCCTACATTGCACTCTTGACCAACCCGGCTGTTTAGTTGAATTTGGGCACACTGCCATTTCCTGTATAGGAGGTGGCAGGTTCACCATTCTGCAGGGGAAAAAATAGTCACTGGTTTACCTCTTTGTATGTCATATTCTTTAGTCCAGGGTCTAATAGCCACTTTACACACACCAACTTATCTGTCCAACTTCTGAACAACTTACTGGTTGCAGTGAAATCATGGACACATTGCTGCATTTGTACACAGTCACAAAATGGAGCAATGTTCCATGATTTCACTGCAACCAGTAAGTTGTTCAGAAGTTGGACAGATAAGTTGTTGGGTGTGTGTGTAAAGCGGCCCTAAGGCTCTTCTCTTTTGAAGAGTGTCAGCCCAACATAAGGAGTCTTGTAAGCAATGCATTGATCTTCTGGGAAAATAAATATGCAAATTGTCTCCTCATAGAGCAAGAGGTGTTGCACTCTAGAGCCACCTAATGGGGTTACCAACCTCAACAGTCAATATTGACTTTTGAACAAGCCTTGCCACATTTTTTAGGATAAAAAAAGCTAAGACAGACACTCTTAGTGTCCTTCAGTGCAAAGCAAGAAGATGGTAGATTAAGTGTTAACGTCTCTTATGGAGAGTGCCAAATTGGCGTAAGAAGAGTTTATTTGCCTTGCTATTATTCTCTGGGAAATTACCACCTCGTGTATGGTAATTTTTTTTTGTCCTGTCTTAGGCTGGCTTCACACTACGGCTGGGATCCGATCCGTGGCTGTCCGCTTGAGCCAGACAGCCCTGGACTGGATCAGCACACAGAACTGGAGGGCTAATTTGCCCTCTGGTCCGATGTGCAGCTGCTGCCACTGATGGGTCGGGGCCGCCGCCCACATCTAGCTGCCCACGAGCTGCGGCCCCGACCCATCAGCAGCGGCAGCTGCATGCGGCTGCACACTGAACCTGAGGGCAAACTAGCCCTTCAGTTCTGTGTGCTGATCCCGTTCTGGGGCTGTCTGCCTCAAGCGGACAGCCACAGATCTGATCCCAGCCGTAGTGTGAAGCCAGCCTAAGGAGTAACCCTTATCCTCTTGGGAGTGCTGAGCTGACATAAGGAATCTTATCAGCAATAAAATTATCCTCTGGGAAAGTAAATATGCAAGTTGCCTCTTTAGAGACGATAAGAACTTGAACTCTAGAACTGTCAATTTGTTGCCCAGTAACTAAGACCACAACAAAAATAAACTGAAAAGCAACGTATGAGCTTTTGGTGATTTCACTTCCTCCTTTTCTATCTTGAGTGTTCCTGTATAAGATACCTTAAACATTGTTGGGCAAGCATATGCTATTTGAAGAAAGGCTGGCTCTAAGTTTGAGGGTCCTAGAGGGCCCCTTCTTGGTTTTGTAACCTAACTGCAGTAAAACTTCAGAAACTGCAGACTCCAAATTGCTGAAAAATGCCACTGTATAGTATCAAGCAAAGATACTGGTGTAATGCATGTATCCCAGTGTATGAATTCTGAGTTAGACAAGACTATTCATGATGTTTGAGAATACTGTGTAAAACTACAGTACTGGATGCCTTGTTGTAAGTGATCCAATGAAGAACAGCCGCTATTGGCTGAGACAAAGCTGTGGCATGTGATAACGCTGCTTAAGTCCTTGTAGGTGGGTGAGTCTTGGTATCTGGTGTGTGTGTGTGTGTGTGTGTGTGTGTGTGTGTTTGTGTGTCACTGAGAGTGACTGCAGAGAGGAGGAGCCCTCAGTAAACATTAACACTTTTGGATTTGCAGCCATTATTTATTTTCTAGTTTCCATGTGTCTGTGTTTTTTTTTTTTTTTTTTTTTTTTTTTGTATAGGTCAAGTTGCAGTTTGGCATATGACATGACATTTATTTGACCATATAATGTACTAAAAAATCCAAATAAGGTTGAATTTCTTGAGTAATAAAATCTTTGTTTCCTTTTCTAGATGGACCAAACAGTTCAAACAAGAAGTTATTGGCAGCCGAATTAAAACTACACGTATTATTACTCAAGCTATACGGCAGTCTCCAACCCCTCCACACACTTGGGTGGTAGTCACTGGAGTGGGTAAGTAAGATGAGGTGTTAGATCACTAACACCATTCTGATACCTGAGAGTGATGTACTTACTCTCTATCTGTCCATTTGCTCCTCCTAAAGGCTATTATCCACCGAGTCAAACCCAGAAATATTCTGAAGATAGCCCTGGTGGCAATTCAGACTTTTTGTCCTGCCTCGTGAGAGACTGGGAGTGTGCAGCTGAGCTGCGTGGTACTCAGGGCAAGCCAGTCACCGAGCTGGTAAAGGTGCGGCAGGTAAGACTACAATATTTTTTTTTTTTTTCCTTATGATCTTGCAACTTAGCAATCACATCATAGGAGGAGCTTGAAGCTTGATGTGCAGCAGTTAGATTTTTTTTTTTTTTTTTAAATAAAGAACTATCGAATTATATGTGCATCTATCTTTTATAGACAAGTCCAGCAACACTTCTATATGGCCAGTACGTTCCTTCATTATTTAGAATGGCTACGTTCCTACATTGAGCTTTTGGTGGTTTCTCTTATGCACTGTATTTTCGCTGAGTCAAACAAAGGAGTTTTACAATCCTACAAATCTCATGCCCACTGTATTTCTCTTCTACGATGTGTAAACTGATTTGTGTCCTTCTGAACTCTACAAGATGTTAATTTCTCTTGTGAGTACGCTGAGTTTTCTGAGCAGACTTCCCCATAGCTTTGCATTAGATATGGAAAATCCATAGGTAAAAAAGTAACCTTCGACTGCAGAAAACATCAATTCACACCTAATCCACACCTAAGTATTCCGGTGCTGATTACAGTATATTGATCGCAGTCTGGGCTACCGTTGGGCCCATAGCCAGATTGATTTCATTATAATCCAGGAGCTCTCCTGGAGCTGTGCTGCTATTCTGTATTGCAGCATAGTTCCTGGAAAGCTTCCTGCCCAGAGATGCGTGCTGCTGATGGTGTCCTCTCTGGGCAGGGAGTTTTCTGAGAACTACACTGCCTTAAAGAATAGCAGTGCAGCTCCATGAGAACTCCTGTCACCTCTCCTGCAATGTGACCTAATCAGCCATACCCAGATTTTAGAGGAGGAAAATTGGACAAAAGTGTTATAATGCAGTTATGGGGGGCAGGGGAGATCTGCTCACACCTATGGGGTAATGTTCCCCGTGCTGCTGCACACACCAAAAAAAAATGGTGTAACTGACTTGTCCATCGCTCCCTCCATCTCTCACTTTGTAGCATCGATGTCTTCCTGTCTTGTCGTTACCTGTCTAAAGGATAAGACCCTATTGCGCATTATCTCATATTTCAGATTTGTGTGTGTGCCAGTCACATAATCAAATGGCGGGACATATCCATGATGGGAGGATGAGAGACTGAGTGGTCTCATGTGATCATGGGCTGCCTCTGCAGGACACCAGCCCTGCTCCAGGGCCACACTCCCAACCCTTCCTCCTTCCACCACAGCTCCACAGTCCGCATAGTCAGAATATGATGCTCCCCCAGTTTTCCCCAAAATTTTTTTTTTTTTTTTATCCCCCCCCACACTTGATTGTACTTAATTTCATTCACATGTTATATACATTGCGATGAATTGCTGAGGGAGCAGTTAGTGTACGAGCATGCTCTTACACTAAATGTCTGAGAAGGCATCAAATGTTTCTCGACGTGCTCACAGCCCATGTATGGCACGATTATGTCAGATCGATTGATCCGCTTGCCAATCGGCAGTCTTGGTTGGGTACGCAAAATGACCAAAATGATTGATAATGATGCACTAAGGCAATCGATCGTGCTGGCTAATATGGGGCATCAGATCGGCTGTCTGTTTACAAGGACACCATGGGTCGAAAATAATGTGAAGCAGCTAATCTTTTTTTTTTTTTTTTTTTTTTTTTTTAATCTTTCTCTAGATTTCTCTATCGGTTCATCAGAATTATCAGTTACCCCAAGTCATCCATCATGATAAAATGTGACACAGCAGGACAGAGACTGGGGCCCACTTGAAATTCTTTACTGGATGTGCAGCATTTATGCTCTCTTAGGTCTAATCTCATCAGTTATGGACCATCTAAAGTTGCCTTACATTCTAGATGTTATTTTTTTCAGTAAGGATGGTTTAGATACGTCATATGCTTGCAAGTCAAGATATGCTATTTTCTGGTCTCATAATGGGAGACCCAGACAATGGGTTTTAGGGCACTGCCCTCCGGAGGTCACACTAGGTACTACAAGTTTGTAGACACCGCCTCCTCCGCTTATAAACCCCTACCGCAGGGAACATCCTCAGTTTTAAACTTAGTGTGCTCGGAGGATCACGCTTTGCTTGCACTTCACTGCATTCTCACAGCTTACGTGATGGCGTCTGAAGACAAGGTAAATGGTTCCTGGTCGGGACCTGCGACAGCCTCCCCGCTCACCCTTGTGGAACACGCAGGTGGAGGTACCGGAGGGCCTTGGGCCTGGACACTTTGTGTCCTCCCGGTACGCTGTCGCGCTCCTCTCCATCCCTCTCGGGGGGCTCTGGAGAGTGGGAGATGGGAGCCTTGCACAGCTCTGCTCCGTCCGAGGCCTCCCTAAATGGTGCTTACAGACCGGACTGGAGCCAGCCCAGTCCGAGGCCTCCCTAAATGGTGCTTACACTCCGGACTGGTGCTGCAACCCCCGTCCGAGGCCTCCCTAAATGGTGCTTACAGACCGGACCGGCACTGAGGCACTCGGTGTCTCTTGTGTGCCTGGGGGTAGTGTCTGTCACTTTATGTGTCTCTGACACTCAGACCGCGCGTTACCCTCGGGTCCGCGGATCTGGGTGTACCTGTGCTGGGTCACCCTGGCTGACCGCCCTGTGTGTCACAGGGGCTGAGGCGTGACTGCGTATGTTTGTTTGTGCATGCAGTCTGTGTATGTTATTTACACTATTTCCCGCGCTGCGGGCTCCGGCACCTTCATGCTGAGGCTGCTTGGAGGATGGGAAGCAGCCCGTGCGGTGACGTCATCGATGGGCGTGTGTGTGTGTTTCCCGCGTGTTTCGGCGCCGCCCACAGTTTCTCTGTCGGCGGCCATCTTTCCCCTCACTTCCCGGTGGGAGTCTGTATGCAAGCGTGCGGCTGCACTCAGGGGAGACCGGAAACCGTCGCGGAGGTCACACACACACACCGCTTCCTCATACCGCTTTATGCGGTCGGTAAGCCACCGGGACTCCCGGTTTTGTTGTCTGCAATTGGCTTATTTCCCCTACTGCTGGCGATGTCCTCAGCTGGGAAGCGTGCTGCTAGGCGGCAGGGACCACCATTACCTGTGCTACATGCAATGGAACACTGGTGGAGGGGTCCTGCAATAACTGCGGACGCCCAGAGGCCCGGACTGCCACTGCTGAGTCAGCTGCTCCGGTGCGTACCCTGAGGTTAAAGGTGATCCAGGGCCATGGGAGACTCAGAATAAGATCAATGAATCTCTGTTGTCCCAGCTGTCCTCCATGTCGCAATCCCTGGAGGCACTTAATAGGAGGCTGGAAAGCCCAGCTACTCCTTCCAGTTACCCCCGGGTGTCTCCCTCTTCTGCTGTGAGACCCCTTAAGCGGGCTCGTCGTGAGGAGTCACCCGAGCTCCAGGCTCTCTGAGGAGGAGCGTTCCTCTGATGGTGAGGACGATGATGGGGGTTCACATTTCGGGTCTGTGTCTATATCTGAACCACCAGACGGGGTGGAGGATTCTGGTTCCTCTATCAATGAGACCTTGCGTCTCGTGACACCCCCTAGAGGGACGGCACCCGAAGGAGGTCTATCAATGGCTGCGGCCTGAGGCTAGACCAAGTGGCTTCCTTATGGACCAACAATTTTGGAAGGGTGGTTAGAGCCCCAGGTTACATCCTGGGCGGCGTTATGTCCGTAAAACCAAGGACAATCGCTTCCCCTTTCCTCAGGAGGTGCTTCAGGAGTGGTCGCAGTCCCCGAAGGTGGACGCTTCCATGACCAGGATTGCTGCACGCTCCCTTTTCTCTGCCTCTGATAGCTCCTCGTTGAAGGATGCGACGATAGACAGGTTGAGCAACTCGCCAAGTCTTCCTATGAGGCTGTGGGGGCCTCTTTGCCCTAATTTTGCCACGGTTGGACCTTGCAAGCGATTACTACTGCTTGGATGGTATCTCTGACCTGGCAAGATCCAGTCCAGAGGTCCTGGCACTTACCGAGAGGGCAAGGGCCTATGCGGACTACGCCAGGACGGCGACTCTGGAAACTGCCACTCGCTCAGCTGTGGCTTCGGCCAATGCTATAGCGATTCCGCAGATTGTTGTGGCTGCGTCTGTGGGACTCAGATACCACATCAAGAAGATTTTGCAGAATCTTCCGTTTCGCTGGTGACAGGCTTTTTGGCACTGAACTGGACAAGCTGATAAAGGATTCTGCGGAGTCTAAGATACCGCAGAATAGGCCTAAGCCACGGTATACCCGTAAAAGGAACCCAAAACAGTGGTCCTTTCGTTCCAGCTCGCAGTCATCAGCATCGTCCGCTCGCACGGACCGAGGGGGAAAGCCCGCTTCTCAGTGCGCTCTAAGAGTCGTCCAAAGAAGCCGGCGGGGGCAGCAGCTGCCCCCCCAAACCCGCCTCTGCATGACTCGCTCTCCCTTCCTACCTCCCCACAGGTGGGGGGCCGCTTGTCTCGCTTTCAGGACAAATGGCTACTTCACGTTCAAGATCAGTGGGTTCGAGACGTGGTCTCGCGAGGTTACAGGATAGAGCTGACGTCAAAACGCTATCCCGATTCCAATCGGTCGGTCCCATCGCCAGAAAAGGCTCAGGCTTTTTCCTGGTGTTGGAGGGTCTCCGCAGAGACGGAGTGGTGTACCGGTGCCTCCGGAGAGAGGTTCAGGGGTTTTTACTCCAACCTCTTTATCGTCCCGAAGAAGGACGGATCCTTCCGCCCGGTACTGGACCTGAAGTTGTTCAACCATCACGTGTTTGGTTCGGAAGTTCCGCATGGAATCACTGCGTTCCGTGATCGCGCTGTATCACAGGGAGACTTCCTGGCGTCCATAGATATCAGAGACGCTTACCTTCATGTGCCCATTGCACCGGCTCATCAGCGCTGGCTGAGATTCGCAGGTGGGGGAAGAACACTTCCAATTTGTGGCGCTGCCGTTCGGGTTGGCCTCGGCACCACGGGTGTTCACAAAGGTGATGGCTCCATGATGGCTCTCCTGCACGCGCAGGGACATGCCGTCATCCCCTATTTAGACGACCTGCTGGTCAGGGCGCCATCAGAACACCTCTGTCAAGAGAGCCTGGATGTGACCATGCGGTCTCTGGAACAGTTCGGTTGGCTCCTCAACATTCAGAAGTCAACGCTGGTTCCGACCCAGTCTCTGACATATTTGGGCATGGACTTCAACACAGCCTCAGCCCTAGTGTCTCTACCGCGACCCAAACAGATGGCGATCCAATCAGGAGTGCAAGCAGTCCTCCTGTCACCACATTCATCCCTACGGGTGTTGATGAAACTGGTGGGACGCATGGTGGCGGCAATAGAGGCGGTGCCCTTTGCACAATTTCGCCTCCGTCCTCTCCAGCTGGAGATTCTCCGCAGATGGGACAAGAGGACGATCTCACTGAATCGGCTGGTGACCCTTTCCCAACCGACCAGAGATTCCCTGCAGTGGTGGCTACAACCGCATCACTTGTCTCGGGGCCGGTCCTTCATAAAACCATCTTGGTTAGTGGTGACCACCGACGCCAGTCTGAAGGGCTGGGGAGCGGTGTTCTTACACCACAGGGCCCAAGGCCTCTGGACTCAGTCGGAGTCGGCGTTGCAGATAAACGTGCTGGAGATCAAGGCGATCTATCTGGCACTCCTGGCTTTTCAGAAATTCCTCTCAGGACAACCCATTCGGGTTCAGTCCGACAATGCGACGGCCGTCGCCTACATAAATCATCAAGGAGGAACCAGGAGTGCGGAGGCTCTGGCCGAAGTTCACCGCATCCTATCCTGGGCGGAGGACAACAACTGCCTGATCTCCGCAGTTCACATCCCAGGGGTCGAAAACTGGGAGGCCGACTATCTGAGCCGACAGGGGATGGACGCCGGAGAGTGGTCTCTTCATCCGGACGTCTTCAGAGAAATCTGCAGCAGATGGGGCACGCCGGACGTGGACCTGATGGCCTCACGGCTGAATCATCAGGTGCCGCAATACATGGCGAGGTCGTGGGACCCCCAGTCTCTGGGAGCGGACGCCCTAATCTTGACCTGGTCCAGATTCCATCTGCCGTATGTGTTCCCGCCTCTGGCTCTGATTCCCAAGGTGCTGTGGAAGATCAGGTCAGAGTGCAGGGTCGCCATTCTAGTGGCTCCAGATTGGCCCAGGAGGTCCTGGTATCCGGACCTGTGGCACCTGTCAGGCGGACACAGATGGGCTCTTCCAGAACGCGCAGACTTACTCGCGCAAGGCCCATTCTTCCACCGCAATTCCAGGGCCCTCAAGTTGACTGCGTGGCTCTTGAGGCCTGGCTGCTGACATCTAGGGGTTTCTCCCCTACAGTGGTTGCTACTATGAATAGGGCTAGGAGGCCCGTTTCCAGGAAGATATACCACCGGACGTGGAAAATCTTTTTTACCTGGTGTGCCTCTGGTGGACGTTCTCCGTGGCCCCTCTCCATCCCGACGTTGTTGGCTTTCCTACAGTCGGGTCTGGAGTTGGGATTATCCCTTGGCTCTTTGAAAGGTCAAGTGTCAGCACTCTCGGTGCTGTTTGACAGGCGATTGGCACTCCTCCCGAAGGTGCGTCAATTTCTCCAGGGGGTGTCGCGGATGGTTCCGCCCTACAGGAGACCTCTGGACCCTTGGGACCTTAACAGAGTCCTAGCGGCGTTACAGAAGCCGCCGTTTGAGCCGCTGAGAGATATCTCTCTCTTGCGTCTGTCCCAGAAGGTGGTTTTTCTGGTGGCAATTACGTCTTTGAGGAGGGTCTCAGAATTGGCTGCACTTTCGTGCAAGTCACCCTTTCTGGTGGTTCACCAAGACAAGGTGGTGTTGCGCCCACGGCCAGAATTCTTGCCGAAGGTGGTTTCAACCTTTCACCTGAACCAGGAGATTGTTCTCCCATCATTTTGCCCCGCTCCCGTTCATCAGATCGAACGCGACCTCCATACTCTGGATCTCGTGAGAGCTGTACGCATTTGTGTCCAGGACCGCTTCCTTCAGGAATTCGGATTCCTTATTTGTTCTCACGACGGGTCGCTGTAAGGGGGCCGCGGCTTCAAAGTCGACCTTGGCTAGATGGATTAAAACTCCTATTCAGGAGGCTTACCGATCCTCTGGTTTGCCTCTCCCGGTGGGATTGAAGGCTCACTCTACCAGAGCTGTCGGTGCCTCCTGGGCTTTGCGACATCGAGCGTCTGCTCTACAGGTGTGTCAGGCGGCCACTTGGTCCAGCCTGCACACATTTTCTAAGCACTATATGGTGCATGCCCATGCCTCTGCGGATGCGAGTTTGGGCAGGCGGGTTCTCCAGGCGGCGGTTGCCCACCTTTAAAGGGAACCATGTGTTATCCGTCTTGTTGAGGAACTCTTCCCGCCCTGGGGTATTGCTTTAGGACATCCCCATTGTCTGGGTCTCCCATTATGACGACCAGAAAAAAGAGAATTTTGTTTACGTACCGTAAATTCTTTTTTCTTTAGTCATCAATGGGAGACCCAGCACCCACCCAGTTGTTCCGTTGCATATTTTGCACTTGTTCTGTTCTCTGTTGAGACAGTGTTTGCCGGGTTGTTGAACCGTCTGTGCACGGCATTCTTCCCGATGTTTCGGGTGTGGTTTATTTCTCCTCGCAGCTTATGGACCAAACTGAGGATGTTCCCTGCGGTAGGGGTTTATAAGCGGAGGAGGCGGTGTCTACAAACTTGTAGTACCTAGTGTGACCTCCGGAGGGCAGTGCCCTAAACCCCATTGTCTGGGTCTCCCATTGATGACTAAAGAAAAAAGAATTTACGGTACGTAAACAAAATTCTCTTTTTCTGTGCACGCTTTTCAAAATACGAAACGTGCCTTTTGTCTGCCGGCAAAGTGAATGTGAAATTCATTTTGCTGTGCACACACTGCGTAAAAATATACCGTGCTTTTATAGGAAAAAGCACCTTGTGAAAATGACAATGTCAATTCTTTACGCAGCAACGCTGGCACTTTTTCCTATAAGGGCCGGAGCTGCTGCATCTGTCCAAGGGGAGGAAGAATCCGGTTTCCTCCTCCCTCTGACATGTGTGACCGGCCCCATTTGACTTTGCAGTGTATTAATATACACTGTGAAGTCAAAGATAAAGGCAAATGTTTTAAAAATAATAAAGAATTAAATACTTGCCCTCCAGGTGTTCGGGAGCCGCCACAGGAATTTACCTGCTAGGACCTCTAATGATGCCAGAGTGACGTTCCAGGTGATGACTGGCCGCGCAGTCATGTGATATGTATCGCATGACCGTGAGTGGCCAATCAACGCCCGTGATGTCCTCTAACATCACGGCAGGCCCTGGCAGGACAATACGTTGCCTTGCCTCTGCACCAGAGATTGGACTTAAAAGCGCAATAAAAATGCATGCACAAAAAAAAAAACACAAATACAATGTAAAGGCTCAAGTAAATTAATTAACTTAATGGGTTCAGAAATTGTGCAGATGTTTTTAACGTCGCAAACTCGCCAAAAACTCATTAAGAATCATAGAAAGACAGAGTTGGAAGAGACCTCTTGGGTCATCTGGTCCAATCATCTGCTTAATGGTGGGTTTACACACACCAATCATTGTATCCAATATCTGAACCAATCTCTGGTTGCAGTGAAATCATGGACATATTGCTCCATGTTGTACACAGCCACAAAATGGAACTATGTGTCCATGATTTCACTGCAACCAGAGATCTGTTCAGATATTGGATACAATGATTGGTGTGTGTAAACCCACCATAAAGCAGGATTCACTAATTCAGGCTGGACAGACATCTGTTTGGGATGAAGACTTCCATTGAAGGGGAACGTGGCACCTCTTGTGGCAGCCTTTTCCACTTGTTGATCACCCTCACTGTCAAAAATATCTAATCTTTTCTCTTGTGAATAAGAATAAAGCTGATCCCTGTATAGTGTGACAGCTCTTGAAATATTTGTAGACAGCTATTAAATTCTTTTTGGCAAGCGAACTGTTCCTCCTAGGACATGGTTTTGCAGACCAGTCACCATTCTAGTTGTTGTTCTCTGAATTTGCTTCAGTTTGTTGTGTTTAAATGTGGTGCCCAGGACCAGACACAGTATTCTGGATGAGATCTGATCAATGAGGAGCAGAGAGTGATAATGACTACACATTATCAGACTGCTTTTGTTAATATAGCCCAGAATTGTGATTGCCTTTTTTGCTGCTGAATCATGCTGTCTCCTGTTCAGCCTGTGATATTAGTATACCCAATGTTTTTTGTTTTTTTTTTCTCCTGTCCATGGGATCCTACTTTTTGTAGGATCCCATGGACAGGAATGGACACCACAGGAGGTGACCTATTCTATGTCTGGGTCCGTGATTATCATGGATCCTGACGCAAAGTGCTGTGCGGAGTAATTTCATTTCCGCAATTTATATATACATTGCAGAAGCGAAATTAAAGTAAAATTAAGTGTTAAAAAAAAAAAAAAAAAAAAACCTCATCTGTCCCGCGATCCAGCGTCTGCATCTAGCTCCGGATGCTGAAAGGACCTGGCTGGGCGGGGCTACCCGCTCAGCGTAATCTGTCACATGTGACTGACGTCAGGCCAGGTCCTGCACATCCAGAGATGCTGACAGCGGTGGATCGCTGGACAGGTGAACTTTTTTTTTTTTTCCACCCCACACTTGATTGTACTTAAATTTCACTTCCACAGTGTAAATATACATTGCGGAAGTGAAATTCGCTGGAGAGGAGCAGTTTTAGTGTACCGAGCATGCTCACTACACTAAAATCGGGTCCGAGAAGACATCCAATGTTTTCTCTTAATCCGTGCTCTATAGGCCCCCATGTTATGGGCCACGGATTATGTCGGATCCGATTTTGATCCGCTGTGCCCAAAATCGGAGCAGTCTCTGGTTTTGGGTACAGCAAAAAATCGGACCAAAATGGATCTGATAAATCTGATGCCACGAAGGGCAAATCCGATCCGTGCCCATAGGCTAATATGGGGGCCAAATCAGATCTGTGGCTGTCCGTTTTACAACGGACAGCCATGGATCGCAAAAAATCATAATGTGAAAGCAGCCTTAGATCCTTTTTTTTTTTTTTTTTTTTTTTTTTTTTTTTTTTAAATCCTCTCTTCTCTAGTATTCTCTCCCTCCTATATGTGTGTCATCAGCAAATTTAATCAGTTTACCCTCAATGCGTTCATCCAAATCATTGATAAAGATGTTGAACACAGAGCCCAGGACAGAGACCTGTGGTGCCCCACTTGAAACATTCTTTCAACTGGATGTGCAGCCATTTATGACCTCTCTTTAGGTCTAATCACTAATCCAGTTATGGATCCATCTAAAAGTTGCCTTGACCATTCTAGACTTGGTTATTTTTTTCAGTAAGGATGGTTTGAGATACTGTCATATGCTTTGCTGAAGTCAAGATATGCTATTTCTACTGCATTTCCCTGATCCCTGTCAGTTATCTGACATTGTGGGAGTGTAGTCCTAAATGAGGCTGAAGAACTATATACCTGGAGCCTCTGCCACTTGAGCTCTATTCTTCACTCAGCACTGACCTCTTGTGTTTGACTGACTGCTTTTTTTTTTTTTTCTGAAGTCACACATCTTGGTGGCTGTCATCAAGCAGGAGCTGGTGGATCTAGAGTGATAGAGGCTTAAAATTTACTAGAATCCTTAAGCCTCATTTGCATATCATTCAAACACTGGTTTCTCCGTAAGAGAGGAAAGGACTAGCCATATGAAGGTATTATTGGACTGATCTTTGAAAGAGCTACATGTATAAATAGTTTGGTGAATTTCTGCTGACAGATTTATTTTAACAAGCATTGGGCACAATGTGGATTGTCTGGATTTGGGAATCTGTGAACTACCTACATTGTAATTTTTATTTTCTGTCTTCTAGGTGTAGTTTTGGGTCAACATGGTGGTGCATTTCCTACAATGCTGTGGCCCTTCCAGTTGTGTCTTGGGGGTGTTCTTGGATCTGGAAAGCAGCCATTTCCTTGGATTCACATTGAAGACCTCTGCAGACTCTTATGTCATACTATTGAACAGGAAGGAAAAGTTGGCGGTATCCTTAATGCCGTGTCTCCCTCCTCAGTTAAAGATACCAACGCTGACTTCACAGGAGCCCTAAGTGAAGCCCTGGGACGCCCTGCTTTCCTATTTACTCCAGGTTTTGCAGTACAATTGCTATTTGGGAGTGACCGCGCTCCAATGCTGCTTGAGGGTCAGCGAGTAATTCCACAAAGGACTCTGCAAAGTGGATTCTCCTTTCTGTATCCAAACCTTGACTCTGCACTTGCTCAACTTTTGAGCTAAAAATTAGAAATAAAAACAAGTCAATTAAAAAAAGCAATCGTAAACGTGTATACTTTTTATTGTAGCTATCTCGCATATAACAAAGTTCTTTGTATATTATGTTTATAATTAAGACTACCTTAAATTAAGTGATTGAAAAATAGGCAACATTATTCATTTTGTGTGTGTCAGTCTGCATTGAAGGGTAGTTACAACAGAACTATTCTGAGAGCCATAGACCAAGGCAAGGATTTGCATTTTTCGAGGCAGAGAAGTACACTTCCAAATTAATCAGTTTCCTCTGTGAGGGTGGAGGCACACTGGCGTGAGACTTGCGCAAGTGCAATGCGAGAAACTAGCATTGCACTTGGACCAATGTGAAACAAGCAGTCTGGTAAGATAGTTGTTTCTCCAGCACTGAACTTGCATTGCGAGTCAAATGCGAGTGCAATCGCAGCATGCTGCAATTGTATGCGATTTTCTCATGCGAGAGCCGAATGAAGGTCTATGGGTGCAAGAAAAACTTGCACCCAGACAGCACACAGTTTGTAGCATGGACTTTCCCATGCTGGTAAAAGTTAGAATGGATATAAATAAGTATACCGGGCTTAACAGCCTCCGGTGTTACTTCCGGGGCTGCCTATTAAGCTACTTGCATATTCCCTGCACTGTCAAACAGCCAATCACAGAAGCTCACACTCTGAGCACCTCTGATTGGCTGTTGTAGTCAGGTTGGATTTCCACACTCTGGACAGTCATTCAGCTTGGTTGCCATACACAGCTTGGTTGCCATACACAGCTTGGTTGCCATACACAGCTTGGTTGCCATACACAGCTTGGTTGCCATACACAGCTTGGTTGCCATACACAGCTTGGTTGCCATACACAGCTTGGTTGCCATACACAGCTTGGTTGCCATACACAGCTTGGTTGCCATACACAGCTTGGTTGCCATACACAGCTTGGTTGCCATACACAGCTTGGTTGCCATACACAGCTTGGTTGCCATACACAGCTTGGTTGCCATACACAGCTTGGTTGCCATACACAGCTTGGTTGCCATACACAGCTTGGTTGCCATACACAGCTTGGTTGCCATACACAGCTTGGTTGCCATACACAGCTGTGTATGGCAACCAACCTGGAGTTAGAGTGTTAAATAATGAATTGGAGGGGAAAAAACACGTTGGGCTTTGCAGCATAAATCTAGCCTGACGAAAGCAGACAACTGCAAGTTGCCACCCTCAGCTGTCTAAACTTTAACTTGGCTGGCAAAAACAAAAAAAAATCTTGTGGGCTCCGCCCTATTTTTCATTGCCAGCCAAGTAAAACTAGGCAGCTGAGGACTGATATTCTCAGCGGGGTGAGAGCCCATTGTTTTAGGGCCCTCCATGCTAAAGAATAGCAGCCCGCAGCTGCCCCTGAAAATGGCATATTTATAAGAAGCGCCATTTCCAGACTCCTTACCAGGCTCTTCCAGCGGACCTCACATCAGGGGAGGTGGGAGCAGAGAGAGCTTGAAGGGGGGGGGGGGTAGGGGAGCAGCCTCCTCCATCCTTATAGGCAAAAATCAAACCAGAGAAATTACATCTGGATAAAGTATTGAACACGCTTTGTGAAATTTTATTAATCTACTATATATTCGTCTTATGTCTGTCTCTCTGTAATGGAAATCCCGCGCTGGTGATTGGTCGCGCCCGGCCGATCAGCGATTCTGGGTTTCTTTTACACACAAACAGGCGCACACCAGCCACGAGCCGGATCTAGCCGCAGAGCTCGAGAGCAGCTACCGGGGGACCCAGCATCGGGGAAACTGGACCACATGCCCAGAGCACCAGGAGCCGCTGACAGCCGCCCTCTGGTGACGTGCTGCACACCCACACTGCTGCAGGTATCTGTTATATAATTGTCTAATTCTGTCTGTTTTGTAACACAAATCCCGCGTCGCTGATTGGTCGCGCCAGCCACCCACGACAAATCCGCAACAGGCACAATCCAACCGCGAATTGGCGTGGGATTTGAATCATGCTTCGCATTGCATTATTATTAAAACTTCTTCATACATAAACTACATACATATTCTAGAATACCCGATGCGTTCGAATGAAGCCACCATCTAGTCATCTATATCTATTGTGTGTTCCAATGGGTATTAATAGCAATATTTTTCTATCAATGGGAGACAAGGGATTTGCATGCAGCATGGATTAACGCATACTCATGTTAAAAATGTGTAGCAAGTAATGTTTCAATATGTACAAGTGGCACACAGATTGGTAAGATATAAGGCAGAGCAGGAAGGAAGTTGCATCATGAATTAATTTGCTGCATTGGTGCTTTATATTGAAAATACCACTACAGATCTGAGCTGGTAAATGGACTTTAGTATGAATTTAATTGTCCAAATATAGCTTAATAGGTAGCACACTATGCCAAGAAGCTGCAGTTAGCAAATAAGATGATGTAATTTCTCATTCAATTTGATTACATTTCTCCGTCCAGAAGTTTAAAGTCCTCATTAATTCCACAGCAGTTTCTTAGGTTAGTTTTCCACAAGCATTTTTTTTAATTGGCCACAGATCCTGTTCTGCAATAAAAACAGGATCCATAAAGGATTCATTTTGATGGTGTCCAGTAGCATCCTGTTGCTTTAGGATGATGCATGCCAAATTTTTTAACTTTGCAAAAAAGGCTTTGTTATAATGAAGTCTGTGTACTGAGTCCAGCTTTACCAGATCATGCTAGATCTGGTAAAACTTGATCCGGTATGCATACTGAGCATGCCCAAAATCCAGCAAAACCCTTGCCTACCCCTGCAGCCAACTAGAACTGTATATGTTCTTTGCACTTGTAGCATCACACGTGCCTGTGACAATGTCTACTGATTGTAAGTATATCCACACTGTGCCTTCACTGCCTCTGTATGACGATCTTGATCCCTAATGTATATTTTTTTGCTTTCACAGTTGGTCTGGCGAATTTGTCGAGTGTAAGTAGAGCCCCAAACACTGCGACTTCACTCCCTCCATCTCTGCAATTTGTCTCTATCCCTAATGTACATTGTTTTTGCTACCACATTTCTGTTTACCAAATTCTCTAGTTCTGATGGCAATCGGATGCTCCCCTCCACGCCGCCAGAGGATTGAAGTATCTCATTTAAAAACAAATATGTACCATATCATTTTCTTTATTGTACATGCAATTTCTTAATACTAGTATTGTTCATCTACTCTTAAAGGATGATTCCTCTGGAGCAGAAAAGGGGAAAGGAGATTTTGGGAGGCGGGGAGGCCAGTTCCTCCTACGTGACACAACAATATGTATTCCACGTACAGTAATAAAAATATAATATATTTTGCTAATGATGCAGGAGTCCTTGAGGCTCCTCAGCGTGAATGGCATGGCGGTTGGCACAGTGTAAGTACATTATATTTTACTCCCACTGGTCTTGTGGCTATGCACTGCGGTCACTATAACCCTATTGTACGGCATGTTTTATTCATAAAAGGAATATGTTGTGGTTTCAACACTTGTGTAGGAAAATGGTTTAGTCTGCACAGTGCAAAATACAGAGGGAAGCCAGCACTACCTGAGGACAGTATGAAAATAAAAAAATGCATTGATGCAATGAATAAATGTTATTCATTCCAAACTGTACAGCAATGTAAAATGAGAGAATGTGTAGTAGATGCAGGTTCAATATTATAAGTCACTGTTATTGGCCACTCATTCACTTTAATCAGTACATTTTGGTGTGCATCTGCCCATAAGGTGCCATGCATTTTTTCAACGTTTTCACTTGAAAATTAACATGCTTACAAGTTTGGTCCGGGTCTGATCTGATCAACTAAATATGAGTGGAATTTATGCAATCGGCATGAAAATTATAGCCTTAAAAGTGTCAAACAGTAGCGGTCTACAAGATCACTAAAATAAGAGTTGATGAAGCATGGGGTCCAAGTGCTCAGGAGCACAATGCCACAAACATAAATATTATGAGCCATTGGTGCCTAAGGCTTTGCTGATGCAGAGGTATTCCATTTATTGTAGTAGCAAAGTGTAGCATGTTTAACTCTTTCTTTTTTCTCCTGCAAAGTGTTCAACTCTACCGCCAAATCTGTTTCTCTTCAGCAAGCCTACAATACAAAGTTTGTGGTTGGTCACGCACGCACAGGACATTGGCAGCACAAGAGCCTCGGTACTTTACGCGCTACATTTCTAGGTGGCTACAGTAACTTACTGGTGCAGTGAACATGGAAACAGGTTCTATCTTGTTGCTGTGTAAAATGGAATATTCTCCATGTTTCACTGCACAGGAAGTTACTGTAGCCACCTAGAAATGTGCCGGTGAAAGGTACCCCACCTCACCATTCTTTCCGTAGCAGTACCAGAAGACACTGGTCCCTCCAAGCCGCAAACTGAAGGACAAGTTTTGTAACCGTTCGGCAGCACGAGGGCTTTGGATAGGAGCAGTCTGCCAGAATTCATTAATCTCAGCACATTGTTCCAGGACAGCGTTGAGGGATTAAAATAGAAGAGGATTGCTGAGTCAGAGCATTTTGTACCTGCTTGGAGAGGGTGGGACATATGAGCAAATCTGATAACTGTTTTTTTTTTTTTATCTACTCCTGAGGCTGGAATAAATTTGCCTGTCAGCTGCATGTCATGCAGGTCTGCCAGGATTCTGAAACCATACATTTGAGTTGGGCCGGCAGGGAAGGGGTTACTCTGATACCAGGACGGTGGCTTCGGTGGGGATCACGGCTGGTCTGGGTCCCGGTTCCATGCCCTGGGCATCTAGTGGCTGATGGGATGATGATGATTGGGGGATTATACATGACTCCACCTGTGGTGTCTCGTAAGCGGTTACCAGTGCTGCAGCCTGGTGCTGAGGTGATGGTGTGGTGCCGCAGAGGTAGTACAGCTCCCCGCAGGTGGAGCTTTTCCTCAGCGCGGCGGGATGAATGATGAGTTATAGTTGTGATCCTGCTGTAGTCGCTGCAGGGAATCAGGTTCACACACAACAGTCTCTGTATCGGTACCTTTTACTGATGTAACTGTGCAGGTATGGTCCAAGAGGGTAACCAGGTGGCCGGTGTGGTTTGGCATGTCCACCTTGAGAGTTGTGAGGCCTCCCTGTCTGTATGCGATGGTTTGGGTAGATCTGCCTGAATCTAGATCTGCCGCTCTCTTCTCCTCAGGATGCTCCTTCGCACAACTGCTGTGAGGACTCCTCTTGGGATCCCTATTCTTTTCTTGGGGTCCCAGTCCTAAGCTGGTCGTGTTTGGGCACTGTGCATCCTGAGCTTCAAGGGGAACTAGATCCTCCTGGTTCCTCCTGGGGTTTCTCTGCCACAAGTCGTTAATGGCAGGCACAGACTCCGGCGTCCAGGTGAACTATAAGGGTAACCACTATGTTCCCTTCTTCTCCGTGCTCCCAGTGACTCCATCCCTCTCACTAGGGCACTGCACAGCTGGGTCGGCCCTCTCTGGTTCTGGGCCTAATCCTAGCAACCGCTCCTCTAGGCTCTTCAGCCTTAACTGACACCTGTCCCTACTGAACTAACTCCTCCCTCAGACCTGGATCTTTATAGGGGATCTGGCTTAAGGGCAGCCAGTGGAGGCCCGATCTAGGCCTGGGATGGGAATTGTTGGGTGCTGTGTGTGCCAAGGTGTACATTCCTCCTCACACCAGTGAGTCCTGTAGCAATCCCCGCAGGGGTGCCACACATTGACCCTCCCCTCACCCAATCCCACCATATTCTACCTTTGTCACCTCTCCCACATTTTAACTTAGTTTTTTTTTTTTTTTTTTTTTCTCTTCACTGGTTTTTAAATGTTATGGAGTGTATTTTAACAGTACTGTTGAGACAGATTGTTAACATGTCGAAAATTTCTTTTTCCTGCAAGTGTTAGCAAGTTAATACAAAAAATGCCGAGATTGTGCTTCTTAATCTACTTGCCTGACATGATTAGAATGATCAGAAAGATTATAAAAATGTAAAAGCAAAACCTTTCTTTATATAATATATATATATATATATATATATATAATATATATATATAAAAAAAATTTCATATGGGAATTCCTTTTTTTCCTCTGTCCCCCCCCCAAATGATATGGAGTGTAGTTTTATAGTACTGTTTGGTACAGATGTAACCATGTCAAATTTGATTTTTCCTGCAAGTCGTAAAAAGTTAAAATACAAAAAAATGCCAGATTTGCTGATTCGTTTATCTTGCCTGACAAACTAAAAGTGATCAAAAAGTAATTTATCTATAAAATGTAATATCTGAAAGGTAAAGCTCTCAGAATATTAGTTAAAAAACAGTACCGTATATACTCGAGTATAAGCCGAGCTTTTCAGTACAATTTTTGTGCTGAAAAGCGTCCCCCTCGACTTATACTCGAGTCAGTAGGGAGGGCGGTGATCGGGGCACTGGCGGATGTGGGTGAGGCTGTAGTAGGAGCCCCCGCTCATTATTGCAATGCAATCACGCTGTCAGGCAGGGGAGTGGTGCAAATTACATGGCACTATGTATACTCGCCCCCTTTCATCAGTATATGCCTCCATGCTGCCACACACCATAAAATAATAAACCATTGATCATTCTCGCCCTCTGTCGCTATAGAATACAAAACCTGAGGGCACCACAATTAGTAAATAGAGATCCACTCAAACATGTCAAATAACTGGAAATAAAACGAAGGAAAGAAACATGTATTTAAAGAGGATCGCCAAAATGACAAGTGAAAAGAAACTTTATTGCATATACACCGTACAAGAAATTAATATAAAAACAATTAAAAAAGCCAAAGGCCTACAATCGTTAAGGGGGAACCCCTGTCACCACCTTAACTCACAGTAAATCAGATAAGTATTTATCATCAAATAAATCCTCCACAGAACTTAATAATATTATTAAGTTCTATTCAATCACACCCTGTAACAAATTCTCAAGTATAGTACAGTGCAAGTATAATGGCCTGGATGTAAAAGGAAAAAATGGCTCAAAGGTCATGAAACAAATTAGTATGTAAGTTGTTAAGCCTGTGAGCAGCCTGCCAGTCCTGTGTGGGAGGTAACCCAGTATGTACCGGTCCAAATCTCCTCAGACACAAATTAAGCCATGTAATGAGGCTACATGGCAATGTCCTATCAATGGTCAGAATAGGTGAAAGAACTTATATCCCACAAATTACCTTGAGGATGAGTGAGTGACAAAGCACATAGAAGGACCCCCTCTCAATGGCCCCACGCGTTCCGTCACATCAAAGTGACTTCATCAGGGGATATAAGTCCCTGCCATCCTTGCCTGATTGGGTACTTGAGATGGACCTTCTTTGTAGAATGGAACGGTTATCTGCCCACACTGATGATCAATTATCCAAATATTATAGAACTTGGTTAGGATGGATCATGATCAGGGAGACACCCGACAGCCTGCGGCTTTTGTCAGACTAGCTCCTTAATGTGAAGAGAGGCTCTTGGAGTGCTTTGTAAAGATACTTTATCAAGCAGATACCACTGTACAGGTCCCAACTACCCCTCCCCACCTTTCCCCCCTCCTATCTTCTCCTACTCTTGTCCTTTCCCCCTCTTTTTTTTCTTTCTTCCTCCTTGTACCTTTTACTCTTCATACTTTTATTATTGTTCTCCTAGTATTATACTAAGAGTGCCTCTCCTCTGACAATCAATGTCCTGGTTGACTGTTATAAGAATGAGAGGAGGATAGGCCTGCTTCACATTGCGGGTCTGATCTGATCCGTGGCTGTCAGGGTGAACCTGACAGCCCCGGACCGGATTTTGGCCTCAGTGTCCTACGGGGACGGATGGCAGCTCTCTGCCATCCGGTTTCCATCTCTCCAGGACAATCCAGGAGAATGCAGATTTCTCATGGACACAAACGTTGCTTGCAGCGTTTTTGTGTCCCGACTGAGAAAAATCTCCCCTAATTGCCTACTCCTGGATTCTCCCGGGAGCATATGGGGCTGGATTGCCCCAATCCAGGAGGATTTGGGAACTGGACACCTGCGGCTGCACGCCGCTGTTGTTTCAGGACCGTGGCTAGCTCCCCGCGAGCCGCGGTCCTGATTCATCAGCTGCTGCAGCTGCCTGCGGCAGCACACCGGACTGGAGGGCACATTAGCCCTCCGGTTCTGTGTGCTGATCCGTGCGGGGCGGTCAGGTTCACCCTGACCGCCATGGATCGGATCAGACCCGCAATGTGAAGTCGGCCATAGAAGTATAGTATAGCAGAATGTCTAGAATCACTTCTAACAGCAGATAATGGTTGCTATTTCTTGTTATGTGACTCTATGCTGAATAAATTGTACTTGTATTACAGGTATTCAGAATAACTGATATGAAATGTTTTTGTGCCTTAACCTGTAAAAAAAAATTTCAGATGTTTGTAGATTTTTGCTTTTCTTTTTAAGGCTATTAAAAGATTTAAAAAAATAAATAAAATTGGGCTGTTCGAAAAATAGCAGTGTCTGTGCTTGTATTTACAAACTTCTTTTTTTTTTTTTTTTTAAGACTTAGCATTCCTGTGAATCATTAACCTAATGTTTAGTTGCATAAGTTCCAATGTGTCCATGATTTCACTGCAACCAGAGATCTGTTCAGAAGTTGGGCACAGAAGTTGGTGTGTGTAAAGCGGCCCTAACACATCGATGTTGAATAGAGTCAACCAACTTTTGACACCTGTCAACTGTTATTCCTGCCCAGGATGCTTTGACTCAATCCACAATTTAGTTGCATTTGATGACTTGCATCAAACTGCATTTTTATTGTCACTACACCTGTGTTCTGTCGGAATAATGTCAGGAATTGGGCTGGCCACTCCATAAGCTCAATTTTGTTGAACTGGAACCAAGATTTTGCTCTTCTACTGGTGTGTTTAGTGTCGTCTTGTTGAAACACCCATTTCAAGGGTATTTCCCCTTCAGTATAAGGCAACATGACCTCTTCAAATGTTTTGATATATGCAAACTGGTCCATGATCCCTGGTATGCGATAAATAGGCCCAACACAATAGTAAGAGAAATCTGCCCATATCATTATGCTTGCAATACCATTCTTCACTGTCTTCAGAGTGTACTGTGGCTTGAATTTAGAAGTAGCGGCTTGTCTGACGAACTGTCTTTGACCCTTGGATCCAAAATGAACAATTTTGCTTTCATCAGTCCACAATGTTTGTTTCTCCGTTTCTCTTTAGGTCAGTTGATGTGTTCTTTGGCAAATTGCATCAGTTCAGTACATTTTTTTTTTTTTTAAGTGCTAATTTGAGGGGATTTCTTGTTAAAGGAAGATGGGTGTGTGAAACTAATCTAACTGTCACAGTACTCATATTTAACTTGACTGTCTTTGATCATCCTAGACCTGATCATTTGCTGAGTTTTTGCTATTCATTCATCCATTTGAATGGTAGTTTTCCTTTTCTTAGGCTGGCTTCACACTGCAGTTTTTTTTCACTGATCAGTGTCCATCCGGCTTGTGTTCCAAAACCAGGAGAGGAACTTGCAGAGAAAAACTATAATTGAAAGATTGACACCTGTTCTGAGTTTTGGAGACACTCCTGGTTTTGGCACACAAACTGGATGGACACTGATCAGTGAAAAAACTGCAGTGTGAAGCCGGCCTAAGGCTTCTCTCTGGTTTTGCTTTCCATTTTAAAGTACTGGAGATCATTTTAGCTGAACAGCCTATTGTTTGGAGAAGGTTAAAACTTTTAACGAAAAGCAATCAACTTTTAAATTAAAGTACGCTGTTCTTCGGAACAATGTCCTAAATGATCCATATGTCTCAGGCTTTCAAAGAGAAATGCATATACAACATGTATTGGTTTCACCCTTAAATAAGGGCAACCTGATTTCCACCTGATTCTTCATAGAATGATTTACCTCACTAATTGAACTCCACACTGCTAATTTGAACACACCACTTTCAATTAATTATTTAAATACACAGACTTAACCTTCCTAGCGCTATTCCCGAGCCTGACTCGGGGTTAACATTCACTGCCAGAAGCGGTAACCCTGAGTCAAGCTCGGGCTTACCCGCGGTCGCGACAGATGCGGTGAAAAAACCGCATCTGCCGCGATTGCCGCATAGCTCGCGGTTTGCGTAATCGCCATATGTAAGTATAGGGGACTTTGGCAAGTGCGGTTTGCACTTGCGAGCAGTCTGGCCCCGCAAAAAACCTGCACCGCGGATTTCCCGCATAGCCGTTGCGGTAATCGCCATAGTAAGTATAGGGGGACTGCGGCAAGTGGGGTTTTGCACTTGCGAGGTGCGGCCGCGAAAAAAACAGTAAGTGCTGAAACCGCACTTGCCGACTGCCGCATACCCTTACGCAAGCCCATAGACTTGCATGGCTTGCCCAACTGTGGCATGTCGCGTATACCGCAGGCAGATTGTTTTTTTCACGATCTGCGCAATTAAAAAAACGCTAGTTGAAATACCCTTAGTACAAAATTCGCAGACCATAATAACCACAGGTATAAGATTATTGTAATTTGATAAATTATATATTGATTCAATTATAATCATGATTTTATGGTTTCAACTTTATCAATCTGATAGGACTACTAGATCTTCTTTTGATCAGTAATACTAGATTGAGCCTCACGTAATAAACACTAAATTTCTGAAAAAATGTCCGCTTTAGCATAATTCCTGACTAACATACCGCAGGAGTTAAAAACATGCATATCATGAATGCTGAATTTGTTGGTTTTCTGAGAATCTACTGCACCAACTGTAATTGTTTGACATTGGTAATATAACTTACTGTATTTTTCAGATTATAAAAAAAAGTACTTCCCCCAAATTGGGGGGAAAACAGGAGTGCATTTTACAATACAAATCTTAAAAAAATAAATATGGGAGGGGGGAGGTCAGGGTTGCGGTGGTGGAACAGGGGTGTCAGTGGCAGGCATCATGGGGGGGGCAGAGTGGCGGGACTGGTGCTACAGGGGGAGTAGCATCAGCGGCGTGTGATGAGCGCTGCCATGTTCTGTGTCGCAGTCATCACAACTGGTTGCAATAGGTGACGAATTCAAGAAAATGGCGCAGATGGAGATCATATGGCTACCATGGAGTTACTATGGCTGGCTTCATACTACGGCTGTGATCCGATCTGTGGCTGTCCGCTTTAGGCAGACAGCCGCGGACCGGATCAGCACACAGAACTGGAGGGCTAATTTGCCCTCCGGTCGGGGTGCAGCCACACGCAGCTGCCGCCGATAGGTCAGGACCACGAGGAGATAGCCGCGGTCCTGAACTGTCAGGAGGGGCCGGCGCTGAGCTTCAGCATCATGGAGCTGTCCCTCTGATCAGGAACGCGACTCGCTCCTTGCTAACTGCAGTCCTGACCTATCAGCGGCGCAGCTGCATGCGGCTGCACACCGGACCGGAGGGCAAATTAGCCCTCCAGTTCTGTGTGCTGATCCAGTCCGCAGCTGTCTGCCTCAAGAGGACAGCCACAGATCGGATCACAGCCGTAGTGTGAAGCCGGCCTACCAGCTAATCATAGAGGTACTGATGTTAGACTTTCACTGTTCTTATGTTGACAGCCTCTCCTGTGTCCAGACAACATTAATGGAGTAGGGGCATGGCCTGACTGCACATGGTGGAGGTCGCTTAAATCAGGAGCTCCCGGTCCCTAGGGCACTAAAGCAGCATTTCCAGCGTCCACACCGGCCTTATAGCCTAAAAACTTCCGGTATCTTCCCTCTACCGCCTCTCCGCCATGGGTAAATTAAGAACCGACAGGAGTTGCTTCCTAGCGGATATCCGACTACTTCCCCCCGGGCCACTCTGACTCTGCTTTCTCCTCCAACATGGCGCTGGATTCTCCCCGTGCGGCCGGCGCCTCCCGCCGTGAACAACAATCTCAGGGCTCCTCCATCGCCTCCCTCCCTCCTGAGGCTCCAGTTACCCTCTCACTCATGAAAGAATTGCTGACGGAGCTCAGGACTTCTCTGCAAGACGACATAAAAACCATGATGGCAGATCTAAAGTGGAGGACCTGGGCGGCCGCAACGGACCATGTCGAGACAAAGTTAACTGAACTGATTCGTTCCCACAATGAGCTCTTGGATGAGCATGAACAGCTCCACCATATTACTGACATGATGCAAGCTAAGAATTGTGATCTAGAAGACCGGCATAGGCAAAATAATGTCCGCCTTCAGGCGTCCCGGAATCGGTCCCTGGTGAGGAACTACGGTCTCTTCTGCAAGACTTCATGCTGGAGGTGGTGCCTGACCTGCAGCCGCGGGACCTAAGATGACCGTATTCACAGGGTCACCAAGCCCGCCTGGAGTCCGCCCTGACCTTCCCCGTGACGTGCTGGGCCGCGTCCACTTTTATGAAGCTAAAGAATACTTTCTGAAAGCCTTGAGAGCAGCCCCGACTCTTCTGCCTGATTTGCAGATCTGGAAGTTTTCCCCGATTTGTCCCCAGGCACGCTTGCTCTCCGTCGGGCATACAAGCCTTATACGACGGTCCTCCGAGAAAAGGGTATCGTATACCGCTGGGGACACCCTACTCGTCTAATTGTCAGAAGGAGCGACGTAACGCATGTTTGTCTATCTCCCGCTCGAGCAGCCCAGCTTCTGAAATATTGGAACTTACTCCCGCCGACTGCTGAATCCTCCCCGCCGTGACCTGCTGAGGACGGCTCCTCCAAACATCCCCCGAGGCGTCGCAGAATTGACCCGGAATGGAGAATTGCCTGAGATGACATCGGTCATACGTGGATTTTCTTCTTACCACGCTAGTGTAGTGGTGTTGCCCGCGGGACTGCCTTCCTGTTCGTTCCATCCGCCTCCCAGGTCGTATTTTTGCCTTCTCTTCTCACTGTTCTAAATTTCTCCCTTTCTAGCTTCTCTTTCTGCTCTCTCTGAATTTTCATCACTTGCCTCACATTAACTCCGAACCTGGGAGTGCTGCCCCGCTGAGCGAGATTTCTTTATCGCTCCCTCGCTTTGGACTTTTTGAGCTCACTGCTCTTTTGTTTAATTATTTATGACTGTTCTCATTTTTTCTTGATCTTGGTTTGTGTTTTTTGTTTTTTTCTTTGTTTTTTGCTGGACCATCCGAATCTCTAGGAGTACTACCTGAGACCGATGCAGTTTGGTCCTTGTTGATTCTTTTGAGATGTCTTTTTGTTACACCTGCCTTCCCTCCTCCCCCTCCTCCCCCCCTGTGTGCAGCTTCTGCCCTTTATACCCCTATGATGTGATTTGTAGTCAGAGTTTATATCTTCTTATTATGCCTGTGTCCATATTTGGCGCTGAATGTGAACGGCCTGAATTCGCCGCACAAGCGATCCTTGTTGTATAACCAGTTAAAGTCGCGCCCGGACGTTGTTTTTCTCCAGGAGACTCATCTGTTGGATTGAGACAACTCCCGTATAACTCCCCGCTCTTCTCCGCACCGATTTTTTTTTTCCAACGCCCAAGCGAAAAAGGCTGGAGATGCGATTCTCATCAATAGTAATGTGCGTTTGAATTCATTTCGCTCCTCCCTGATTCGGAAGGCCGATATCTACTTCTGACTTGCCAATTAAATGACGCTTTATACTCCCTCTTGGTGTTATATGCTCCTAACTCACGGCAATCCACTTTTTTAAAGGGCGACATTGGATCGTCTGACTCCTTCCATGTCTGGTCACTAAACTTATAGCTGGGGACCTTAACGCCCCCTTGTCCAAATCTGTGGACTGCTCGTCTGCATCGGTCTACAGATCGGACCTTGGTCTCCTTGTTTCCTCCTACCATTTCCATGACGTGTGGAGATATTTTCAAAGCACCGAGAGGGACTACACTTTCTTTTCAGCCCGGCATAAATCATTTAGTCGTATAGACTACCTGCTTGTTAATGATTCTCTCCTTCCCCTCTGCGTAGCGGCTGGCGTTGGCACGGCTTCTTGGTCTGATCATGCTCCGCTTACATTGACGCTGTCTGACTCCACACCTAGGACCCCTTTGACAACTTGGAAATTGAATGAACTCCTATTAACCTCTGACTCTAACGTAGACTCCCTTTTGTCGCACCTGACTGAATTCTTTACTCTCAATGCCTCACAAGACATGCCCCCTGATATACTGTGGTATGCTCATAAAGCTGCAATGCGTGGTCATTTTATCAAACTGGCGGCTCTCATTAAACGTCAGTATACTGCTGCTCTGGATTCCCTTCTGGCTCAGGTTAAGACTCTTGAACGCGCGTGCGCTTCTTCTCCCGATCCGAAATCCCTATCTGACTTAACAACTGCTAGACATCAACTCCTCTCCTTATTACTATCGAGAGTGGAACTGCAACTGAAGAAGACCAAATCACGCTATTATGGAATGGGTGATCGAGCAGGGGCGCTCCTCGCCCGTAGGATTGGGAAGGCCGATGTTCGCTCCAGGATAACTCCTCTTTCCTCCCCCAAGGATTACCCATTAGAAACCCCATCCTTATCGCCGAGCGTTTTCGGTCATACTACGAGGAACTATACAACCTGACTTCCTCCCCTCTACCCCTCAACCATCTCCTGATCACATCTCAGCCTTTCTAGCACGTGCGAATCTCCCTTCTCTCTCTGCGGCCCAACTAGATTTCTTGAATAGTCCCTTCTCTTTCAGAAGTTCTGGGAGTTATCCGTTCTGCCAAAAAGAACTCGGCTCCTGGCCCAGATGGCTTCTCTTATTGATACTATGCATCTTTTGCGCAGACAATTGCTCCCCACCTTCTTGCTATGTTTCGGTTCTGGCAGGAGAGGGGTCACATCAGACCGGAGGGACTTAAAGCCTCCATATCTACGATTCTTAAACCCGGGAAGCCCCCCACGGACCCAGGTAGCTATAGACCAATTGCGTTGCTGAACTGCGACTTAAAACTATATTCCAAATTGCTGGCAGACCATCTCAAGGTCGTTCTACCGTCCTTGATCGCCTTAGATCAGGTGGGCTTTATACCTGGCCGACAGGCGAGAGATGCCACAAGGCGGGTCATCAATCTCCTCGAGATTCTGGAGGGGGAAGACACCCCCGGTGTGCTTGTGTCCTTGGATGCTGAAAAAGCTTTTGACCGAGTACACTGGGGGTATTTGGCAGCAGTCCTAGACAAATTTGCCTTTATTGGCAATATCAAATCTGCGATAATGGCGTTGTACTCTTCCCCATGTGCATTCGTGAGGGCGGGTGGATTCTCCTCTTCCACCTTCCACATCACCAATGGTACAAGGCAAGGCTGCCTTCTCTCCCCTCTAATTTTCGCCCTTGCTATGGAACCGCTGGCCGCAGTTATCCGCGATCATCCTAAAATCTCGGGCATCACTGTGGGTCCCGTGGTTCATAAAATTAGTCTTTACGCGGACGATGTGCTCCTCTCCTGCACGAATCCGGCTCTATCTCTCCCAACGATTCTTTGGTCTGTCAGACTTTTCCCAGGCATCTTTCTATAAACTTAATTTAACGAAGTCCTCGATATACCCTATCAACCTCTCCAATGACTCTCAACGCCTCCTTTCTGCACGTTTTCTGTTCCTATGGTCCCCTCAGGGCTTTTGTTACTTGGGCATACATATCACCTCGCTGAAGAATATTGTTAGTCATAATTGTGACCTCTTGCTATCCACCCTGGAGAACTTCTTGCTCGGATTATTCTTCATACCAATTATCCTGGGTAGCGCGGGTCCAGATGGTTAAGATGATGCTACTCCCCAAGATTCTGTACATTCTGAGGTAGATCCCCCTTTCAATCTCCAGACGATACTTAACGCTATTACAATCCACTCTGACCCGATTCATTTGGAACAACAAGACGCCTCGAGTCGCCCTTTCCTCTCTCACTCTTCCGTATACTGAAGGTGGGTTTGGAGTTCCGGATATTGCGGCATACTATGCTGCTCTTACTCTAGATATAGCGAGGATCTGGTGGTCTGAATCCCCAACGTCCTTATGGCTCCAGATTGAAGCTTTTTATGCTCCGGCTTGCTCGACCAAATTGCTTCTCCAAATGAATCTTCTATGACGTTTTTTTCCGCCCTCTACCCTGCGATCTATCTCATGTCTCCTAGCGACTTGGGTGAAATTTCGCATTACCCACTTCTCCTTTTTGTACCGGTATATCCCACTTAAAGCGGTCTCGGCTCTCATGGGTGATATTTCTTTCTCCTCCTGGGGAGAGGGTGTTGAGACGCCGTTGATCTCTCTGATGCACCAGGGACGCTTGCTTCCGTTATCTGCAAATCTTTCCTTACCGGTGGCGGCTGTCTTTTCATACCTTCGTCTCAAACATTTCATGGCCACGGTCTCCGTCCCTGACTGTGTTCGGGATCAGATCTCCCTTCCTCTTAAGCCCTCTTCAAACGCTCCGGCGCCGTTAGTAATGGAGTGTCCATCGCATATAAGGCTTTATAAAAATGTAGGAAAGACGGCACTCACCAGGTCAGCAGGTAACGGGATCTTTATTTCGGGAGCATACAAAGTGCAGGGAGGGGGCACCGAGGTGACGACGGGTCCGTTTCGGGCAAAGGCCCTTCTACCGGTCTACCGGCCATGAGCCGTGACCGGTAGAAGGGCCTTTGCCCGAAACGGACCCGTCGTCACCTCGGTGCCCCCTCCCTGCACTTTGTATGCTCCCGAAATAAATATCCCGTTACCTGCTGACCTGGTGAGTGCCGTCTTTCCTACATTTTTATGACGTTTTGTTCCACTATACTGGCACCACCAGTTGCACTAGTGCTTCCCGCCTCACATGCTTATTCCACTGCCTGAGAAGGATTGCTGGTCGTAGTGGTGCCCCTTTTTCATTTCTGTTGGATTTTGCATATAAGGCTTTGCTTTCTCTCCACTCTGTCTAAATTACCATATATGACCCGCTGGGAATCCAGACTGGCATTCTCTGCAACCAGGGAACAATGGCTGTCGGCCTCTGGTCATGGAGCGTTCTTTTCTCGTTGCATAAATCACTTGGAGCAATCCAAGAAAATTATGTATAACTGGTATCTAACTCCGTCCCGCATTGCTAAATTCCACACCTCGCTCCCCTCTCCTTCCCCTGACTGTTGGAAGGGATGTGGGACGACAGGGACTGAGGTACACGTGGTGGACATGCCCTTCTGTTGCAAACTTTTGGACTGAAGAGGAGAATTTGTTAGTCTCCCTCCCTTTAGTCCTCGCAGCCCCTTTAGCTCTCTTGGGGATAGATTTGGACACTTTCCCTTCCCCATTGAGACCCATTATTACTAATGTCTTAATAGCGGCCCGTCAGACAATCGCTGCGCACTGGAGGTCCTCGGATGCCCCTACTAAGGGTGAGCTGATTGATCGTTTGAACTTGCATTGCGCCCATGAACTAGCTCTGGCACATACTTTGAAACGTAAGCTGAAGGTGCGAAACTGGTGGTACCCTTGGACTACGTCAAATTATAATACGGTGAATCTGTCCTTTTGATTGCGACCTCTCCCGGATTGACTGTTATTAACACTCCTGCATGCTACTTTTCCCCTATTCTCCCCTCCCCTACCTTCCCCTTCTTTGTTCTTGTACACATACCGTTTTTATGTGTTTTTTCTACTTATGTAATGTTTAAAACCCTTAATAAAAACTCACTGGTTTAAAAAACATTAATGGAGTATTTTTAAGTTATTAGGTTACATTAATTAGCATCAAAATAAGCAATTCTGTACAGACCTACATTTTGTATCTGCTGTCCTCATGCAATGACAGCTGCTTTCTTTCATAGTGTACAGCTTGTTTCCATGGAGATTGGCCATATCTCCAATTTCTAGCTTGGCCACTAATTTCTGCCCAGACATTGGACAATTGTGCACAGTAGGCTATATTGCAGGAGAGGAGGTTCCACCTAACCTACCAGTCAGCTCTCCAGTCTGTTGATGTCTATATAGCTGTTAGCTGCTCCCCTCCTTCCCCTCTCTGTCAGCTTTTGAAGAGCTGCAGTTATAAATTTTGTAAAATCACCAGTCCTGAAGATTTTTGGAGCAAGTATTTTCATCTCTACTCTCCCTGTCCTAAGCCCTCTTGTTCTATCCCAGTTGATAATTTAGCTGCTCTTAGGCCAGCTTTACACTGCGGTGTGATCAGGTCCGGGGCTGTCTGATGCGATTCAGACAGCCCCAGACCCGATTTGCAAACAGAACCGGAGGGCAAATATGCCCTCTGGTCCGGTTTGCAGCCGGATGCCGCTGGAAGCAGCTGCTGCAATTTCAAGATCTAGCCACGGTCCTGAAATCTGTGCAGGGGACAGTCGGTGGTGCTGAAGTTTAGCAGCGCTCGCTGATAAACTTCAGCCGCCTGTGTCCATTTCCCGAATGCTCCTGGATCCTCCCAGATCTGGGCAATCCGACATCATAGACTCCCATGTTAGGGAGCGCCGGATTGCCCCAGATCCGGGAGGATCCGATTTGGCCAGATTTTTTTTGCCCCGGACATAAAGTTGCAAGCAATGTTTTTGTGTCCGGGAGGAAAATCTAAATTCACCCGGATCCTCCTGGACAGATGGAAACCGGATGGCAGATGGCTGACATCCAGCTCCATCCGGCCCCATAGGTCTACATTACCACTAAATCGGGGTCGGGGCTGTCTGGTTTACACTGGATAGCCCAAACCTGATCACACCGTAGTGTGAAGCTGGCCTTAGAGGTAGTATTTTATGTATTTAAAGCATAACCACTGTTTAAATGTTTATTTAATAATGTAGAGCAAGTGATTTTAATAATCATTCTAATTTACTTCATTAGAAAATTCTCATTGAAAGACATTCATAAACCTTCCACAAGGTGTCCCCACTACAGTGTGTGAAGCAGACACATTCATTCTCGCTCACACTCACATCTGTCTTCAGTAAATACGGGGCAGCTGGTGAGGAAACAATGTATCAGATGAGGTTCAGATTACAGCACAGTTGCTTAGCAATGTCAGAAGGTCGGAATGAGTGCAAACTTCTCATCTGGCTCCAAACAGCTCAGTCATAATCTCTGTTAACCCCTTGACTGCTGGCTCTCCACACAGTTTAGGATCTCTCTTGCTCTTTCTCTGCTGTCATATTGTACTGATCCCTATCAGCAGCTGGGCACACCCATACAGCCCTAAAATGCAGTTTTTAAAAGCACAGAACAATGTGAGAAAATAAATCATGGCACAAAAAAAGCATTATCTTAGCTGCTATGTGACCCATCATTAACAACCAGTGTAGTGTTGTCATTGAAGAAAAAAAAGTTATTGGTACTGCACTGTTTGTTATTTGCTCATAATATTGTACTTGCAATTAATAGGATACCAGTAAGTTACATAGTATCTAATGCGTTGCAGTATTTCATTCTTTGGTAACAGCACCACCTGCCGACGATTTTATATATCTGATTAGTTCAGTTGCAATGTATTGTGGGAAATCTCCCAGAATGCATTGTGTGTTTGTTAACTATTCACTTACCGGATTGGTAATGGGTGGGTTTTAAAAGACGTGACATTACCAACCCAGGGCTTAATGACAAGCTGTAAATATTCAGCTGTCATTAACCCCTTCTACTACCCCGATTCCAGTGCACCAGGGCATTGGGAAGAGCTGGGTAAAGCGCCAGGAATTGGCACTTCTAATGAATGCACCACATTCTGGGGTGGCTACAGGCTACTATTCTACAGCGTGGGGTGGGGCCACTAACTATGCGCCCACACCACGCTGAGAGTACCAGCCCTCAGCTGCCTAGTTTTACACTGGCTGGCAATTAAAAATAGGGCAAAGCCTGTGCATTTTTTTAAATTATTTACATAATTAAAAAAATGGGTTCTCCTGTATTTTTCATTGCCAGCCAAGCTAAACGTAGGCAGTTGATGGTGGTAGCCTGTTGCTGCTTTCTGTGCTGAGAACAAAATATACAGCGAAGCATTTTCTTTTTCCATTGTTTATATATCTTACACACTGATGGCAGGTTGGTTGTCATATACTAGTGTATATGGCAACCAAGCACAGTACAGATAGTGGGAGCGCATTCTGAGTCCAACAGCCAATCACAGATGCTCTCACAGAGATTGAGCATCAGTGATTGGATGTTGCAGTTCAGTGTAGTGAATATTCATGAATCTTAGAGTGGCCCCAGAAGCAAGCAGAGGGGAGACTGGTGAGTTCTATCTATCTACCTTCTAGTTAGACCCGCATTCTCAGTAGGCAAAGCCAGATCTGGTTTTACCGGATCCTGCCTGATTCAGTAAAACCGGATCCAGTGCCCATTCACTTTCATTTTAATTCATACTGGATCCTTCTGGATCTGGTTGGTGGTGTTTTTTTGCCGACCGGAAAAAAAGCTACATATTTCGTTTTTGGAGGTCAGCAAAAAAAAAAAACACCTGGTTTCTCGGCATCTGGAAGAAAACAGATGTGGCATGCATCTGGACTCTGCCGGAGGACAGAAAACTGCAAGTGTGAAACACTCTAAAGTAGCTAATACTAGCTAAGGCCGGCTTCACACTAAGTTTTTTTGCATCAGGTTGTGTCCGGTTTGAATTAGACACAACCTGATCTAGTTTTGCCTTCAATGTATTCCAATGGTGCCTCATTGGTCCTATTTAGCCATCCAGTTTTCTGTGCCTGATCCGATTTTGTGCGTTTTTTTTATACCGGGCACAAAATCAGAGTTTGCATCATTTTTTTTCTCTGGTGCAAAAATCTGACAGTCCTGGTTTTTGGGCAATCCAGGACCCATAACATGGGAGTCTATGGTCGTGGATCCGTGAAAAAAATTGGATCATTTTGAGGATCCAAGGTACAGCACAGAGCATGCTCTGAAATGCTGCCGTGCTCATTCAGCACCTTGGACAGCAGAATTTCTGAGACACGCTGAGAGTTCAGCACCATGGAGAGCAGCACTGCACACACAAGCAGAAAGATCAGCAGCATTAGGGTGCGTGCACATGGTCCGGACGAGCTGCGTGTTGGACGCAGCTCCTCCGGACCTGAGTGAAGCCATGGGTGGCCGCAGGGAGATCGCAGCCACCCTGTACTCGCCATGTGCCAGGTGTGGGATGGCTTCTCCCTGCAGTCACCTGATGGAAGCCGCTTCCGACTTCAAAGCATGAAATGAACATGCGGAGGAGGAGCGGACTCCCGGCAACCCGCACCGCAGCGCCAAAGACGCTGCGGGCGGGTTACGCATAGTGAGGATGAGATTTCTTGAAATCCCATCCACTATGCTAGTACTGTACGACGCAGCGTTTTGGACGCAGCGCAAAGACGCTGCATCCAAAACGCTGCGTACACTGATCGTGAGGATGCAGCCTTTAATGAATCCTGCAAAACACAGGATCCGGTAACATATTTGGCCGCAATTGCAACACATTTTGTCTTGTCAGTTTCTGTCCGGTGGAACCTGCAAAAGACAGGATGCAACCTGACAGCGGAAAACCGTGGTGTGAAGCCGGCTTTAGATACCGGCTGAAAGCTGCCACAGAAGCAACAATCATGGATTTACGACTCCATTAAGCTCCGTAAAACCACTTCAGGTAATATAGTTAATATTTATATATTGAGAGAGATATGAAAAATTCTCATGATTTATCACCTTTAGTGACTGGTCTAACCGCAAATAAAATGCTGAAAAAAAACAACAACAAAGGACACAATTGTAACACTGCTAAAGTTTAACACCTTAATGACCAAATTCCATTTTTGTTTTTTCCTTCCTTCTCAGAGCTCTAACTTTATTTTCCTGTCCGCATATCAGGGCTTGTTTTCTGCAAGATAAGTTTTAATTTTGAATGACATTATTAATTTTACTTAATAGTGTACTGGGAAACAGGAAAAAAAATCCAAGTGCAATTAAATTGATCTGGGTTTTTTAATGCATTTTTCAGAGCAGTTTTGTCACAAAACCACATGCAGATCCTTATTCGGGCGAAGTCAATAAAAATTCTGACATTTTGAGCACGTTGCTTTTTTCCCTTGCAGCGTGTCCATTCTTGCAGCGTTTTTAAAACTCAAATACATGAAAACCGCATGGAAAAAAACACGTTAAATACGTGTTTCCTCTTTGGTGCATTTTTCCTGCCACGAAAAGTAGATTTGTTGCAGAAATTTCTACACCCAAACACTAATAGTTGCGCACATAGCTTTACACATACTTCTATTATATTTTCAAAAATATCTAGATGGGTTCATCTAGAAATTCTAAAACTTGTTTTTGTTCAAAGAAGGAATTCTCCTACCAACAAAAAGTTTTGACTGTGAAAAAAGTGAGATGGAAATTATTCACAGTTATCACAAAACAATGAAAATAAAAAGATGGGAAGCTGTACTAAACAAAAAGAATACTGTAAGAAAATTAATTGCTAGGTGTGGAGGTGCCAAGAAACAAATCTAGCAGATAGCAAATTGAGTGTTTTGCAATCCCCTGGATTAACATAACCTTGGAATAAAAATTATGCAGTTTAACCCTTTCACCAACCAGCCTGCTTTCACCTTCCTAACCAGGTCAAATTTTACAATTCTGACAAGTGTCACCTGAGATTGATTTTTTTTTTTTCCCTTGACATATTGAAAATTCACAATTTTCACACTTTTAATTTTCATGCCCTTTACCCCTCTACGACACATGACATCTTGGGTATGTCATGTGCCAGCTCCCTCCCTTTGATGTGAGCTCCGGCGCTGAGCTGACATCATCCCCCCACATGTAAGCTGATATCATCAGCTGACGTGTAGCTAAGGGTGTTGACCCTTTGAATCGTGCTGTCATTCATTGACCGCACGATCCAAAGCCCGCGGCTGGGATCGCGCTGTTCCCTGCTGTGATCGGAGATCCTGCGGAGCGATGGTGGGATCTCAATATATTACCTGCAGGGCCCGGGGTCCTGTGATGAGCCCGGAAGCTCTCTGGGATCACTTCCTGTGGATGGATGGCGAGCACCAGCATCAACATGAAGTGATCATTTGTGCTATGTAGAGATGAGCTGCAGCACATCTCTACATAACACAAGCGATCAGTGCTCAGCACTCAGGATCTCTAATGGCAGGTGTAAAATATGAAAAGAAAACACAAGTTCAAATCACCCACTCTTTTGCCTATGAAAAAAATATACATATTTAGTATCACTTTATTCAGAAATGCCCGATCTACCAAAATATAAAATCAATTAATCAGATCGGTAAACTAAGTTTTTTTTGGTCAACATAACACTGCAATAAAATGCAATAACGTGCAATCAAAACAACATATCTACACAAAAATTGTATCATTAGAAACATCAGCTCAAGATGCAAAACAAAAAATAGGCCATCACACAACCCTAGATCCCAAAAAATGAGAATGCTACGGGTCGCGGAAAAGTTATGGCTCTTGGACGAAGGGGCGTGAAAATTGGAAAACAGAAAATTGCCAGGGGGTTAAGGGGTTAAACCAGAAGATTATGTCACACATTATTAAATAACCTTTCCCACATGTTTACTTTACATCAGCACCATTTTTGAAACATAATGTTCTTTTTTTGTTAGGTAGTTAGAAGTTAGGGTTAAAAGTACATCAGCAATTTCTAATTTTTCATGAAACTTAACAAGACCAATATTTTTTAGGAACCACATCACATTTGAAGAGACTTATGAAAGGCCTATATGACAGAAAATACCCAAAAGTGTTTTAAAAACAGCACCCCTCAACATCCTCAAAACCACATTCAGTACGTTTATTAACCCTTTGGGTGAGTTACAGGAATTAAAGCAATGTGGGTTATCAATGCAGGTCTCTGTTCACATGGGCCGGTTTTCCTGATTGTGTGTGCTGTGTGAAACCTGTCCGATGTACAGGGGTTAACAGCTGAAGGGTTTTCATGAACTGAGTAAAACAGCTGAGTGTGAGTGCTGAAGATCCGATACATTCATGAGCCTAATGAGCGGCTGAACCTGTGGGGATGAGTGCTTTGCTGGGCTAAACCTGAATGTTGCACAGGGGGTTAATCACATCTCAGGTCTGTGTGTGAGTGAGATGTGCTGATTGACTCACTGTGTTGCAGCTGTGGGTGAGGCAGCCTGAATAAGAACCTGCCAGGTGTCTGAGTGAGGAGAGGACGATGGGAATCAGAGAAGTCCAGACCACTGCCATGTGAGGAGGTGCTGGCAGTGAGCCATCCCCGGTGGGGAAGTGATGGGAGCCTGCCAGCTCCATGCTAGTGCACCTGATGTGTACATGCCAGCCAGTGTCCAGGACCGAGGACTTCTCAAGGGCCAGGCGGTCATATGTGTGATGAGGACCGAGGACGGCTCAAGGGCCAGGCGGTCAGATGTGCGGTGTGAGAGACCGAGTACGGCTCAAGAGCCAGGCGGTCACAGCCGACTTTGGGACTGACTGAGTGAGTCATGATATGGTCCCGTTGATCCAGATGTAGTGTCCTAGATCCCGGTGGATCCATGGAGGTCTTGTGTGTACTGAGTGACAGGGTTCCTGTTACTATGTGATGGCTTATGTAAAATGCCATGTGTGATGGATGTGATGGCTTATGTAAAAATGCCATGAATGCTGTGTCATGCATGAGTCATAATGGTTCATGAAAAAGTGCCATGTGTGATGACTCGTGTGCAATAGGATGGGGAATGATCCCTGTCAGGGTGATGGACAGTGATAGCCGTCTTTAGAACCAAACTGAGGTCTGCAAGGGTCGGTGGGTGACGCCTTGAAGTTCTGGGGAAAACGTATGTGAATGTCCTGTAATGTAATGTCATATGGGAATGTCATATATTGCAATGTAATGATATGCATATTATATGTGAAAATGGAAATACAGTGTTATGGTATGGTTATGGTTTATGTGTTGAAAGCGGTTTATGACAGAAATTAATAAATCCGCTGGTTATGTTACGTTGAAATGTAGTCGCTGCTGTCATTTTCCCCGTGCCAAGCGGGTTCCCCTGGGGCGCTACCTCACAAAATATATATATATATATATAATATATATATATATATATATATATATATATATATATATTCTACGTTAATTTAAAATGTACATGGAGTGTGATAAGGGATGTGAAAGTGGATGTGCTCTGATCATGCATGCAGAAACCATGGCCAAGAGAAACCTGTGCCTGATACAGGGGCACAACAAACACACTCATTCACGAGACCTAAATTCCTGTCTCACTTTGTACAAGACACGACTCTTGAGGCCAGAACAGTGCAAACAGATGGTTGGTTAGATGGCAGATAATGCTTCCAGTATGTGTCTCAGCACCACCCTTTCTTCCACATGGTCCAGTCTCACTAGCCAAGAGTCTGGACCACATAAGATCCTCCCTTCCTCCTGCCATGGCAAGTTCAGGAGACAAGTGATCCCATACTCGGACATTCTGAGGAGCTCTTTACATTTTCATTTATTGATTCTGGCCTCTTGTCCTGCACTTCTCAAGAAGGACATGAGGAGATCATGTATAGTAATGCCCAAATATTTGAGCAACCACGGTAAGAAGAAGGCGACAGTGGGGAACCGCAATTATTGTCTCAAGAGATAGATGATGATGAGAAACAGTTGACAACAAGTGATGTAAATTCAACAAGTCAGGAGGATAAGTGTGTGGAAGTGGAAGATGAGGTGGTGGACGATGAAGTTACTCACCCAACCTGAGAAGATCCCATACAGAGCAAGGACAGCTGCACAGAGGGAGAGAGGTCTGCAGCACCACAACCATAAGAGGCAGGCAGAGGGAGAAGGCAGGCAAGTGTTCCACATAGCACTCACACACTGCAAGTTCCCAGGCCAAGGGTTAGGTGTTCCCCAATCTGGCACAAGAAAAGTAATCAATTATTTTGTGACAAAGACTATGGAGGCATGTATCTTGACTATACATTTTATTATTTTTTCTTAGTAGTCCATGTAAGCAGTCCAAAAACAGTTAATTGAAACAGTGCGTTGTTTCGGCATTATCCGCCTTCTTCACTGTAACTGTTATCTTTAAACAAATAAAGAACAATACAAATCAGAAAAAGTACAATGTACAAAAAATTGTTTACATGGTTCTTCATGGTCAAAAATAAACTAGAAAAACACATTACATGTTATCATTCACATACAATGTATAAAATGAGGAAGTCAAGTGCAAGAACTCCTACCTATATGGACAGTGCCCAGGTGTGTTTTTTAATGTCAATCGCCTTTGGGGGGCCTGATCTTGCCTAGAGGTAGTGTGAGAAAAACCCGTTAAAATCCTATAACTGTGTTTTTATCATTGTAATTCACAAAGGAATGTACAGAGGAAAAAGTGAAATATCAAGAGTAGAAAGAGTTCATAGGATAAGGAAAGTAAAGCAAGAGGTAGCAATGATGCGCAAAAAAGCCTTGCGTGCTTAACAGAGGGGGGGTGGATTGGTAAGCTATATAACTTGTATCCAAAAGTCAGATTCCTCGGAGCAGTCGATAATCAGATAATTAGATTTTATAGGGAGACCGGATACATCTGTGCTATCAAAGGGTTAAGCATACGATATAGAAAACATTATTGCTAGCAGTATCACTGTAGTGTAGGTCATTATGTCTATTTAGTGGTACCTTAGTGCAAAATTAACAGAGACATTGGTCACATTCAGTGGAAACAATTGTTAGTGAAACCTGTAAGCTGATGTGTTGGATGTAATTGACACATTAGTGCTCAAGATAAGTGACTTTCTCATAAATGTAAAAACTGTGTTTACTGAGTTAAAGGTAAATTATAGTTCACTTGATATACACCTTGTCTCAGATGACTAAGGAAAAAAGGGCGGATAGGTATAACTCATATTTTACATTAGTTAAGTGTAAGACTGGGTTGTATTTTATGATGGCTGTGCACCTTAGAGCGAGGTAATCTTAGAGCTCCTCCCAATCAAGCCAAAACACCCATATGGATACAGGTCTACTTCTTATATATGAAAGTGGGAAACCTGTAGAAGGAAGCATAGAGTAGTAGAACAAATCCCAAAACGTTTATGGGTCAGAGCACCCTGTAGAAAAACAGAGAATACTTGTGATGCAATTGTGGTGTGCAGGGGATGGCAGGACCCCGTGTTGTATGAGTGCACGGTTTAAATAACTGTTTTGGACTGCTTACATGGACTACTAAGAATAAATTAAAAAAAATCTTAGTCAAGATACATGCTTCCATAGTGTTTGTGACTAAGAAAAATTGATTACTTTTTTTGTGTGCCGAGGTCGGTTAATATTGTCAGTAATTTTTCCTCGGGCACCAACATTACAGTGAGCCAGGCCTTTCTTGGAATATTGGACTTTATTTATCTGGGCTCCTGTGCTAGTAATTCAAATGTCGTTTACCGCCTTTGCATGTACTGAAGCCAAAACTACTGCCATCATCGCAAGGACGACAGCAACCGACTCATTCCTTGCCATATCAGGGACGAGATGCGCAAAAGGACTATGAGAAGGAGCTTCGAAGACGCACCGCTCTCGAATTACATCTGCACACCCTCATAGAATATCATAAATACAAAAGAATCCCTCAGGGTCTACCACTGTGTACCACTGAGACCCACACTCTTTAGTGACAAACTGGATTATTGTGAGAAACTTGAGGAAATCCTAAATAAGTGTTCTATGGACATTATTGGTCTCCCAATTGAATCAATACAAAACAAGTTGGAAGAATTCAACGCTAAAATTGAATCGGTGGAAGACCAATTTTCTAAGACACTATCACTAACCAAGTTTGCAGCTCTGAAAACCAACACCAATAAGTCTGTGGCTGAATTCAAAAAGAATTTACAAGCACACAAGTGTGATAAATGCGCCCAAGAACAAGAGGACTATACTCGGGACAAGTATACAGATGGCGGTGTGGCGATACTTTTCTGCAGCCCAGCTCCTCCATCTAGCTATACCTCTTCAGGAAGTGGGGACAGCGATTACAATGTTCCCTATTTACCCTACCACCTGTTTTTTAGGTCCACGTCAGGAAGAGGAAGACAAGGAGGGGATCGAGGTGTCCCCAGACCCGCACAATATGACGGCCAGGTCACAGGTGAGAACTTGGTATTCAACATCTCCTCACAACACTTATTACCCACAGAGATGGGGTCCTACAGAAGGGTCTTTCCTTTTGCCCAACCCCACTTTTTAACTCTTATGGCATAGACCAGGAACTTAACCGTTTTTCAGGACACTAAGGCTCAAAACACATTTCTCCAACACAACTGACGACCCAGTACCTAGAGGTTCAGCAGCAACATGAATGGGTTCACCTTACAGGCCTTAGGCCTCAAGAATCCAAGCACTTATACACCTCCTAAGAAATATCATCCAACTGAAACATATATAGCTCTAGTTAAAGCTGATGTTGAAAAATGGTTTACACAAGTTATTAACAGGGGTGATTTTCAGATCAGGAACAACCTTAGTAATGCAGAACGCCAAGCACTGGTCAAACTCAGAAATAATAAGAAGTTAGTGATTAAACCCACTGATATGGGCGGAGCCCTAGTTGTCATGGACAAGACATGCTACATTTTCAAAATTCTGACACAGCTTTCTCGATTGGTCAACATATATCCTAGTAGACAATGATCCTACTCCCTCCATCAAATCTTTGATCATAGAGAGATTCAATCATTACCTCCAATGAAATGTGATTGATCAAAAACTTGCAGATTTTCTCGTCAATCACGTTTCTCGTCAATCCACCATTCAGTTTTTTACACCCTCCCCAAAATTCACAAAAATTTACAGCATCCCCCAACAGCCTATGGCTCCCTCTATTTTCGATGGCTTCCACTAACTCTTATCTTTCCTATATAAAAGACCTAACCATTTCTTGTCAATTCTCCAAGAGATCTAACCTATACCACCAGGATCTCTGCTGGTCACCATGGATGTGACCAGCCTGAGCACTAGCATCAACCATCTTGATGGAATGGCCACAGTAACTTGGTTGTTGGACGAACATACAGATTTTTCCAACACAAATAAAGCGTTATGCACTGATCTACTCTTTTCCAGGACCAATTTTTTGTCCAGAGGAAATTTCCTTATTTTTGAAAGAAAAGCAAATTTTTTTTCAATGAAGCTAGCATTAAGTGAATCAGAAATACACTCTATACATTGTTAATGTGGTAAATAACTATTCTAGCAGCAAACTTCTGTTTTTTAATGCAATATCTACAGTACATAGGTGTATAGAGGCCCATTTTCAATGACCACCACTCCAGTGTTTTAATGGTATACTATGCTTGGTAACTGTGTAAGAAGGCTAATAGATGTTTAGAAAACCATAGAAAACCCTTGCACAAGTATGTTAGCACAGCTGAAAACGGTTTGGCTGATTAGAGAAGCTATAAAATTGCCCTTCCTTTGAGCTACAGTAGTTGAGAATCTGGAGCATTACATTTGTTTGTTCTATGAGACTCTGAAAATGGCCAGAAATAGAGAACTTTCATGTGAAACTTGACAGTCTATTTTTGTTCTTAGAAAAGAAGGCTATTCCATGCAAGAAATTGCCAAGAAACTGAAGATTTCCTACAACGGTGTGTACTACTCCTTCAGAGGAGAGCACAAATAGGCTCTAACCAGAGTAGAAAGAGAAGTGGGAGGCCCGCTGCACAACTGAGCATCAAGTATATTAGAGTCTCTAGTTTGAAAAATTAACATCTCACAGCTCAACTAGCAGCTTCATTAAATAGTACCCACAAAACGCCAGTGACAACATCTACAGTGAATAGGCGACTCCGGGATGCTGGCCTTCAGGCCAGAGTGACAAAGAAAAGCTATATATTGGAGACTGGCTAATAAAAGGAAAAGATTAATATGGGCAAAATAACACAGACATTGGACAGAGAAAGACTGGAAATAAGTTTTATGGACAGACGAATCAAAGTTTGAGGTGTTTGGATCACACAGAAGAACATTTGTGAGACGCAGAACAACTGAAAAGAAAATTATTATTTCAAATACAAATTATTATTTCTAACCTTGTCAATGTCTGGACTATATTTTCTATTTATTTTGCAATTCATTGGATAAATAGTGTAGATACTAAAGTGAAATTACGGGAACAGAGCAGTTTTAGTATACTGAGCATGCTCAGTACACTAAAACCAGGTCTGGGAAACAATCTCGTTTTTTTCCAGATCCTGCACAGATAGACACCCATGTTATAGGCGCTGGATCGCCCCTGATTCATTTCTGTCCGGTTTGGTCTGGTTTTTTCACCGGAGACCAATATCGGAGCAGTCTCCGATTTTGGGGCCGGGAAAAACCAGGACAGAAAGGAATCTCGTTATATATATATAAGGACTGGCATCACCTTAATGTGCAGGTGCAAGCAAAAAATATGTGTGTGCACTTAACATAAAGAGGTTGCTGCAACACTGAACATATTTATGGAGGGTGTAATATGATTACTGGTACCGTACGTGATGGGAGATATGTTTTAGCCAGGTTGATGAACTCTATTATGTGAGCTGGGGCTGATTCAGCATGTTCCTCCCTCCCTGAGGTGTGGTCAGAGAAGTTAAATGTTCACCTCTGTTTTTTTTTTCTTGTGTGTGAGTTTAGAGTGGAGGAGAGCAGTGAGCAGCTCTGAGCCTAAGAAGCTGATCCCCAGTTTGGTTGTTTTTCATATGGTTTATGACAGAAATAAACCTGACATTTACCGGCAAGGCTTCCTGTGTCTACCTGGAATTGGCAGCCCGTGAGTGGCTCTATCACAGGGGAAAAAGCTTAATGGCTATAACATGAATTGCAGGATTGTCAGTACAGCTAAGGAATGCATATGGGATAAGTGAACTTAGTAAATACTATACTGGAATAAATGAATTGAGAGACTTAGCTTCATCACTGACGTCACTGCGAAGAGTCCAGTAACTGCGCCAAAGTGCTCTCAAACTTACCGGGTCCTATTCTAACACTATGTGCGGTCTACATTGCTGGGATGAGGTTTATATGCCTGTGTTGTGCAATTAAAAAAACAGCTGGTAATGGTTTGTACCAGGTCCTTATTCTTGGTAGGGCCCTCTTCTGATCCTGGTCTCTTCCTGCTGGAAGGCTGCGAAGTGCGTCTCTTCCTGTCGCACTGTGGTTGCTGGTGCAGTAGATCTATTGATAGCCAGTTGGGGAGTTAGATAGGAGCCGTGTACAAGAAACAGAAGAGCTCTGGTAGTTCCTCAGGTTTTTGTGGAAAAATGGAGCTTCTCCCTTCTTAATGAGGTGGAAAGGGTGTCCCCACTTGTACGTAGCCCTCAGTTCTTTGATGCAATGCAGCAACAGGGAGAGTTGGCAACTCATTGCCAGGGTGCAGGCGCATATATCAGAGAAAAGACAAACCTCCACACCTTCTAAAAAAGTTTTGCATATGTCCAAGCATGCTGAAAGATGGCCTCTCTATCCATGTAGTAATGTAATCTGCGCAGGATGTCATGGGAAGTGGATATCTGGGAGGCCAATTTGTGTGACACTCTGTGTACTCTATCAATCGTAAAGATGGAGTCCAGGTGTTTTTGTGACACCAAATTGAAGATTTATGAGACCTTACTGGGGAGGGCGTTCACCAGGATATCCTCTGGGACATCTCTTAGGCGTACGTTGTTTCACCTCCCTCGGTTCTTCTGGTCATCTAGTAGCAGCGCCATTTGCTGCATATGAGCTTGGGGTGCAGAGATTCTTCTCCAGCACGGCAACTCTGGTAGAGAGGGAAGAGGTGGTGTCCTCCAATGTGGATGGGTGGGTGTGTAAGAAATTCAGGTCACAGTGGAGAGTAGGAAGGGCTCTTTCCTGGGAAGCTTCAAACCTGGCCACCATGGAGTTCAGGTCTTGTTTAGTGGGTAGGGCTTTAATTAAGTAATATATATTTTGTGAGCTGCTTGGAATAAAGGACCTGCTATCAAAGTTCATAACTGTAGTGTTAGGGGCTCTTTCCTCCAGGTTCAATGCTGCCATCCCTGTGGATCCCTCATGAGTGCTCTGGGACTGTGTGGGGAAGCATGTCAAGCTGGAGGATTCCCCTTGTGCTGCTGTTGCTGGGACCTGCTCTCCTCCTGCCTCACACCCATTATCTCTAATCCACTCGCTTTGTGTCCCTTGGGCCTGGGGATCGGGTTCTGCTGCCGGTGGGAAAGCCCTGGGGGAGGCAGTGGGACTTGATCTGTGCTCCCCACCGGCATCCTTCCCTCTCACCTTCTCGCCTGCCATGCTGTGTCTGCCAGGAACCGCTGCTGGTGCATTACTGAGGAAGTACACTAACTGTTGGCTACTTTCTGAAATAGTGGGTAAACAACTTTGTTTCAGAAATGTGATGCTTGTTCAATATCACCTATGGCAAATAACAGTTGTGGACAAGATCACCATCTGAAACTAGATAAAAAGGGAAAACTTGACTAAATTTTTGCATTTTGTGTTTGTGTGTACCACACTAAGCATGGAGGATACAAAGAGAAGAAAACAGAGCCAAAATTGTTGAAAAATATCATTAATCTCAATGTTACAAATCCACCTCCAGAGTTCTTAATTTTCCTTTGTCATGCTTGCGCAACATAATTAAGACGTTCACAACCCGTGGCACTGTAGCTTATCTCCCTGGAAGGGGATGGCAGAGAAAAATTGGTGAGAGGTTGCAGTGCATTGTAGTCAGGATGGTGGATAAGCAGCAATCAAGTTCCAAAGAAATTCATGCTGTCCTGGACGCTCAGTGTGCATCAGTCAGTGTGAACTGTCAACACTTGAATAAAATGAAACACTATGGCAGGAGGAGCCCACTGCTGACACAGACACAAAAAAGCTAGACTGCAGTTTGTTAGAAAGTATGCGAGTAAGCTAAAATCCTTCCAGCAAAGCCTTTTGTGGACAGATAAGTACAAGATTGATGTGTTTTACCAAAAAGCTCTTACTACTGAAAACGGAATAAGGCCTAGAAAGTAAAGAACACAGTTCCTTCTTTCAAATATGGTGGAGGTTCAAAGATGTTTTAGGGTTGTTTTGCTGCCTCTGGTACTGGATGTGTTGACTGTGTGCAAGGCATCATGAAATCTGAAGATTGCCAAAGGATTTTTGGTTACCATGTAATGCCCAGTGTCCAGCAGGACAATGATCCCATACAAACTTCAAGAAGCATCCAGAAATGAATGGAAACAAAGTACCGGAGAGTTCTGAAGTGGGCAGCAATGGGTTCAGATCTAAATCCCATTGATCAACTGTGGAGAGATCTTACAACTGCTTTTGGGAGAAGGCACTCTTCAAATATGAGAGTTTTGCAAAAGAAGAATAGTCCAAAATTTGTCGAGGGAGCCAACAATTTTGTTCGGCCCATTTTTTGGATTTTGTGTGAAATTAGGTCCAATTTGCCCTTTTCCTCTATTTTTGTATTCTTAAAATACACACAAAGGAAATAAACAAACACGTGTATGACAAAACATGTGTAATTGCAACAATCTTCATGAAGAAATACTTCATGTTCTGGAACAATTTCAAAGGTGCCAACTCTTTCAGGCTTGACTGTATCTGGGGTCATTCCATGTCAAGTGAACCAATGATTATTACCTCTATATTTTTAATTCCTTTGAGATTTTGTTATTTGATAATAGCATGTCAGACAATGCAAAATGTGAAGAGAAAAATTTAAAAAAAATTTTTTTTTTTTTTTTTAAATGATTTTCAAAGTTCGGAAAAAGTGTGAATTTCGCTGTTGCCTGCCTTTACGTTTCTCCTCATAACTAAGGCTAGGAATAAGATAGAGAGACAAAATAAACACCATTCTACTCAGAACTATACAAGCTTTCACCAGATATGTCACAAGAGGATCTTTGTTAATATTTTACCCATGTGATCGCAAGCGCAAAACTTTAAAACGTATTTCCGAAAAATCGGCGCGCTTTAAATATTTCAAAAACTGCCCATGTTTCTGCTTTGCTCTTAGCCACATCTGTACCAAATTTCAAGTTGGGATCGCAATGGGATCATATTTTAACATATTTTACTATTAATAGCGTCAATGGGTCATTCCATATCAAGTGATCTAAATATGAATATTTTTTTTTACCTGACGTCTTTAGATTTTTTTTTTTTTCCTTTATGAAGTACTACTTTAGTTAATTACAAATGAAAAGTTTGGAATTTTTTTCTTCATCAGTTAATTTTTTACAGATTTTTAAAGTTTAAAAAAAGGGTGAATTTTGGCCTGGTATGACTTTAAATTTTTTTATCTCGGGCTAGAAATAAGATAGAGAAACAAAATAAACACCATTCTACTCAGAACTGTCCAGGCTTTCACCAGATATGTCACAAGAGTATATTTGTTAATTTTAATTTTTTACCTATGCGAATGCAAACGCAACATTTTGAAACGCATTTCCGAAAAAAACATTTTAATAAAAATTTTCCAAAACTGCCCATGTGTCTTTTATGCTCTTAGCCACATCTGTACCAAATTTCAAGTTGGGATCGTGATGGGATCATATTTTAAAATATTTAACTATGGTTAATCTCATTTTTATTAAATTTTGAAAAAACATATGAAAGACATACATTCAATCTTTTAACAAAATCTTGAGACATATAAAATATACAAAAAGAGAATTCACAAAGTTATTAGTAACTTTAAGATAAGCTGCAAATTTACTTTTGCGCTTATCTCTGGTGCAATATATACTACAATCTAAATATAATTCCAAACACTCAAGTATACAACCTTTCTCAGGGTTTTGAGATGTTCTGATGTCAAGGGGACAAGCAGCCCCAGCAGAATGATTTTTATTACTTGGCCCCTTCTAACAGGTTGACCACGTAAGTGGGTCATTACCCGTTGAGGCCTAGTTGGAATAGTCTAGCGACTGGTGTACCGGAAAGGAAGGCCGAAATATTAATGATCTACTCACAGCTCAGAGTTTTCGATACCTGTCTAATGTTCACTAGAATTCTGAAGGTATAGGCGTAGAAAGGAAATACCTAGACTGAATGTATCAGATGGGAAGAAAAGAGAGATAGAAAAGAAGAGAGAGAGAGAAGAGAAACAAAAACCATTAGAAAAAGTTATACTGGGAAAGAAAAGCCACGTAAGAAAAAAAGAAAAAAAGGAGGGGGGGGGGGGGACGGGTGAGGTATGGGAAGGAGAAAGGGTACTCATCCCACTGGCTCCCCATCAGCCAGAGGTTGAGCCATATTATCTGTGCTGGAAAAGATACTCCTAAATTCTGCAGAGTCGTGAAAAAGAATCCATTCAACCCAAATCCCTAAGAATTTGTTCCGAGATCCCGACGCATCAGCTGCGAGCTCCTCCATTCGATATATGTCCATCAATTCTTTGAACCAATCAAGTAGAGATGGAGCCTGGCTTGATTTCCAGAACCTCGGGATCACAGCACGAGCAGCCGAGATGCAAAAGCGGAGAATATCCCTCTTCTGTAGCCCAATAGGACCTGGAAAAATGGATAACATTGCCGATTCTGGGCAGCATTCGGCTTGTTTACCTGTTATCCGGGCGTATGCATTGAAAACCTCAGACCAGAACCGCCGGATTTCCCACAACTCCACCAAATGTGTATCATTGTACCCTTCTCTTCCTCACAGCGCCAGCAGGTATCAGGGGTTCCAGGGAACATGTTCCGGAGTGTCGTCGGGCACAAGTACCATCTAGTGAGCAGCTTATAGCTTCATTCTTGTGCAGAACAAGCGCTAGCTAGTGAGTGAGTAAATATAAAGCATTTCTGCCAATTAGCTTCTGAAATGCTACACCCCAATTCCCTCTCCCAAGCACGTTGGAAGTAAAGGGTGCCCTGCTCTCTCATGGACCCTAAGGCCTGGTATAGAAATGATATTTTGCGCCTCGGTGGAGCCTCCAGTTGGAATAACCTCTCCAATACGTTGGGCGTCAATCTTACCCTGCAAGAGTGGTCAGCTGAATATAATTATGCTCTGTATTGGAGAAATTCGAATCACTTAAGAGGTCTCGTAGGTTCTTTGAGTTGTAGCTCTGCCATCGGGGGCAAACCACCACTGGACAGAGTCTGTCCTACTCGGGTGTCATCCACAATCCGCCAACATAAAAATCTCTGCCTGTCAAATCTGGGTGGGAAAGATGGGTTGGAAAAAAGGGGAGTCAAAGGGCTAAGTCTGTCGTTTAAGCGGAGGGTTTTCGTCACTAGGTGCCATACCTTCAAGGTGTTTCTGGTCATGTCTGTCAAAGGTACTAGGTCTGTGGAGTCTTTAGGGGAAATCCAAAGCAGGTGTTTCAGCGGAATCCCCAAACCCTCTTGCTCCACCCCTACCCATTTCTTGGAGGACGCATGATAATGCCAATCTAGAGCTCTGACAAGAGAGGAAGCCTCAAAGTACGCTCGTATGTTGGGTAGTCCAACCCCTCCTCTGGTCTCGGGCAAGGATAGGATATTCATTCGCAATCTGGACCTGTTGCCCCCCCAGACAAATCTAAGGATCATAGATTGCATTTTGGAGAGGAAACCTCTATCCAATAGAACAGGAACTGTCTGAAAAGTATATAAGAGTCGGGGCAAGACATCCATCTTGACTACGTTTATTCTCCCGAACCAGGATAGCTTTAATTGTCTATAGGAGGTAAATGCCGATTCCGCGTTAGTCAAAAGGGGTTGATAATTTAAATTGAATATTTGTTTAAGATCTTTTGGTATAAGGACTCCCAAGTACTTAATGGCTTCTACTTTCCATTTATATGGGAACTGTTTAGATAGATGAGAAACCAATTCTCCAGGCAAAGAAATATTGAGTGCCTCGGTTTTGGAGCAATTCACTTTAAAGTTGCTCAATTGTCCGAACCGTTCAAACTCCATTAAGACCGAAGGGATGGAGACCAGGGGCTGGGAGATGTAAAGTAGCAGGTCATCTGCAAATAAGGCTAATTTGTGATGACTCTGTCCCAGCTTGACCCCATGGACGCATTCATTGGACCTAAGTGCAAAATATTTAACTATTATAGTGTCAATTCAAAAGTCACCAAGAACACAATCAGTCATTTTTTCACAATTGCCCATCAATAGTTTGAATTTGATATAAAGAAACATAGTCTTGTAACATCTCAAATGAAAGCTGTTACCGTTCTGAGTAAAATGACGCCTCTCCCACTTCATTATCTTATTTCTAGCCTGAGATAAAAAAAATGTAAAGTCGTACCAGGCCAAAATTCACCCTTTTTTTAAACTTTAAAAATCTGTAAAAAATTAACTAATGAAGAAAAAAATTCCAAACTTTTCATTTGTAATTAACTAAAGTAGTACTTCATAAAGGAAAAAAAAAAAAAAAAATCTAAAGACGTCAGGTAAAAAAAAATATTCATATTTAGATCACTTGATAAGGAATGACCCATTGACGCTCTTACTAGTAAAATATGTTAAAATATGATCCCATTGCGATCCCAACTTGAAATGTGGTACAGATGTGGCTAAGAGCACAGCAGACACATGGGCAGTTTTTGAAATATTTAAAGCGCGCCGATTTTTCGGAAATGCGTTTTAAAGTTTTGCGCTTGCGATCACATGGGTAAAATATTAACAAATATCCTCTTGTGACATATCTGATGAAAGCCTGGACAGTTCTGAGTAGATTGGTGTTTATTTTGTTTCTCCATCTTATTTCTAGCCCGAGATATGATAGAAAATGTAAAGCCATACCAGGCCAAAATTCGCACTTTTTTAAAACTTTAAAAATCTGTAAAAAATTAACAGATAAAGAAAAAAATTCAAAACTTTTTTTTTGTAATTAGATAAAGTTGTTCTTCAGATAGAAAAATTTTTTTAAAAATCTGAGGACGTCAGGGAAAAAAAATATTCATTTTTGGATCACTTGACATGGAATGACCCATCTGCTAAAAACACATGTCCCAGCAGCCCTTGCTTCTCAGTGCTGCTAATTCCTCTCCCCCCTTTCCTAAGTTCTACTTATAAGCCCCAACTCTCTGAGTTATCATCAAGCTACTTTAAGTGTAGAATTCCCTTTATGCTTCTGGGCACTCTCTAGTCATCTACAGTACCCCTAACAGATTTTTGCTTTTGCTGCACACATCAGCATAGTTTCCTCTGTGATTTTACATAATTATATAGCACAGATCAACTCTCCTGCACAGAGCTTGTAGTTACTAGGCAGTGCAGAGGTATGTTTGTTGTATACTGATGATAGATTGGTATTGTGAAACTGCAAATGCTGCTCTTTAAATGCATGGACAAGGATTGATTCACTGGGGAACAATTTGAAAAACATTTTCTGTTGAGTTAGGTTTTTGAGCTGATTTATACTAAAATTGGCATGCTGATTCCAAAAATGTAGTCAGTTTTTTTCTAGCACGTCAAGTTTTTCCTCCACAACTTACCTGCCAGAGAAGCACAATTGCACTGATATCTGTAATAAGACTTGTTATCTGATTACAATTCGACTCATATAGAGCTATGTGGCAACTTGTAAGAGTAGTCACAACTGAGTCATGCCTATTTCTTATATATTTCATTTTTTGTTCATATTTGTACTATTTAGGAAAAAAACAACACTTTTTAGGAACAGTAGTTTACATATTTTTGAGAAGACAAAAATCCTATAGTTCAAAAACTTGACGTGATAGAGAAAAATTGAGATCATTTCTGGATTCAGCATCCAAAAATTAATTAAGAACAGTTGTCTGACCCAACTCCTAAAAAATTGTGTTCCCCTTATCTTTGTCATATGCTTGACAGGAGCATTTGGAGTTTCACATCACTGGTCTGTCTGTAGCTGGTAACAAACACAGCGCAACTCCTCTCAGCCTTTTATGCAAAGCCCCATCTTGCAGTATGTAATTTTTCTCTGATCCCTCTAAACACAGACCCATCCTACAGTAAGTCTTTTCTTTCAGACCCATATTGCAGTATGTCACTCCTTTCAGTCCCATCATGCAATACATCACTCCTTTCAGTCCCATCTTGCAGTATATCACTATTCTCTGCCCCTCTATATGCAGCCGATCTTGCAGTATGTTGCTCTTCTTAGTTACCAGCACATAAGCACACCGCTACACCCTGGTATGAACTCTCATGAGCAACTCTGTTGTAGACATGACCCAGTGGGGATCTATGCTGGGAGAAAGCAAAAGGTGGACTGCAAATGATCACCAGGGGCACTGGAACTACAGCAGGACAACGGGAGGGGAAATAGTGTGTCAAGGAGAATCATTTGTGGGAGGGAGTGGGGGTGATTTAGTCTAACCTGGGGAGATTTAATGCTGTGTTATATTGGCAAAAATCAAGAAATACATGAGTACTATATTTGATGACTACATTGTCATTTGGGAAATAAATTTTAATAGCACAGTTGGCTACTGAACTAAATATTAGCATAGGAGATGCCAATATTAACCTAATAATTTGATTTAGAAATAGGATTTCTTTGTAAAGTCTTACACTACAATAATTTTTCTTTTATACGGAGTTGCACTTTAGATTGTTTCAGTACTTTTTTTTGGCATATGTGTTTTTGCAGTAGTGTAGGGCTTTCCTACTTTTGTGGATCAGTGATAAACATGTTTAGTGAGGAAACCCCTTTACTATTAGATATGATTCTACCACATATGAGATCAAATTTAGATTGATGGTGCCTCAAGTACAGTTTGTTTATATAAAGACACCTTTTGCAGCTTATAAAACAACCCTGTCTATGGTTGGCGACACAATTAAAAAATATATTTTTATTCTGATACGAAAATGTACACCAAAAGTACAAGTCACAATAAAAGGATGTGGATATCATATCTGGATATTTTTGTATTAGTCGAAACATAGATAAAAAGGAAGTAGATGAGAACCACACCAAGTGTAGGGGCTCCACTGCATCTTTATTACATGGTTCATTATTTATTGACTTTTAGAAACATACACCATCACTCGTATGTAGGGATGAGTGAGTATATTCGCAAGTATTCGGTATTCAGAGAGTAATGCGGTACTCGCCTTGCAATATTCGGATCTCCTGCCCAGCATTAGCCAATCACATAATGCCACAGCCTTCTTGGCCGCCCAACGTCATACATGAGTCATAGCATATGACTCATAGGCTCTATATAAGCCCTGCCGCCACCATTTTCTGCACATTGCATGCAGAACACAGGTAGTTTAGGGAGAGTGTGAGCAGCTGCTAGGGAGAATTGCTCTTGTGCAAATCATATAGGAATCCTCTGTAAAACCCAAAAGCTCTTGTGAGAGCGACCAGTATTGTGGTACTAGGAGACAGGCAGGAGCGTTACAGTACTACATAGTACAGTCAGCATTATTTCAGCTCTTCTCAGAGCTGAAAGTATAAGGCCAGGTAGCAGTGAAAGTTTTCCCAGCTATTTTTGCGGTCACATTTACCCCTGCATGCCACTTTTTTTGCCGTTGCAGTGCTGTGTTCACACCGAATAGTACGCACAGTACTGCACAACTGACATGCAGCTAACACTGCTGTCCTGTGTGGTGACTGGCGCTCGTAATATTTAGCCTTAAATCTCAGGACAATTTTTTTGTGCCATTGCGGTGCTATGTTCATACTGAATAGCATGCACGGTACTGCACAACTGACAGCAGCACTGTCTTGTGTGGTGACTGGTGCGCATAATAATATCGCCATAGACCTCAGGGCAATTTTTTTTGGTGCTGTTGCGGTGTGTGTAAAACACAAACCAGTACAAGACTTTAGTGCTACCTTCCACAAAGCACTAACTGCTCCTTGTTCCCCAATATCTGCATCTGAACATCTGCAGCTATGTCACAAAAGAACCCAAATTCCTAAAAAGGCTGTTGTGAAGGGACAGGGACATGGACGTGGGCTTGGGGTTGTCAGTAGTGCCCGAAAAGGCACAGAGTCTGGGAGACAAAAGAAGGTTAATGCATCTATGTTCCTGGCATAATTTCACGGTCTGGAATGTAAACGGGTCTGGAAGCCAGAAGAGCAAGAGCAGATACTGTCTTGGATGGCTGATAAGGCCTCTATGAAATTTTCTAGCAGCACCCAATCATCCACAACCACACAATCTCCTAGCATAGTTTTTGCAGTGCCCAATGTGCAGGCATAGCCATAATGTCTGCAAAAATTGGCCCAAGGGGCTGTACCATGGTTGATGAAGGAAACAGGCCTCAAGGGCCAAACAATTATGAAGCTAGGACTACTAGCACAGTAGTTGCAGTGCCCAATGTCCAGGCACAGCCATAGTGTCTCCAAAAAGTAGCCCAAGGGGCTGTATTAATGGTTGATGAAGGAAGAAGGGTCTCATCACAAGTGCCTCCAATGGGAAATATCAATTAATAAAACATTGTTTTTAGCTTATTGACCATGAGGTGCAGGTGGCAGAAGCAGGAGTTGAAAACATGTGTAAGAAGAAGAAAAGGGGTTTGTATGGGAAGGGATGGACGTGATCACCAGTTGCCCAAAATCACATTTTGGATGACTTTAGGTTGGGATGCGGTCATCAGGAGGGCTTAAATACTCTTGCGAAATCCAGTCCTTGTTAAATTTGATCAGAGTCAGCCTGTCTGCATTCTCTGTAGTCAGCTGTGTGCGTGTATCTGTGATGATGCCCAGCTGCACTGAAACACGCTCTGACATCACACTAGCAGCAGGGCAGGCAGGCCAGCACCTCCAAGGCATATAAGGAGAAGCCTGGCCAACTATGCAGCTTGGATACCCAGTAGTTAAACAGACCAGAAGCGTCAGGAAGGACGCAGGTATCGTCACTTAGTTGTTGACCATCTTGTGCAATTTCTCCCTCCTTGACATTGTTACCGTTCCAGCTAGCCCTTGCTGATGAGTCAGTTTATTGAAGATGGCCCAGTTTGTGGACATTTTATCACCACCTCTTTGGACCTGCTGGGCGTGCCTCTACCCATTAATGCATGCTGTTGCACAGAGCTGGTACTTTTGCTAGCAGCGGTGTATGAGGGTAATGTTGCCATCAAATGATCGACAATGGCCCTCTTGAAGGATTCAATTGTGAAACCCCTTGATGACTGCTACAGTAGCGAAGGAAATGTGTCCTTGTACCGTGAGTCTACAAAGGTGGCCAACCAGTATAGGTTGCTGTTGAAAATGTGGATCACGCAAGTGTCTTGGCAAAGACAGTTAGATATGAAGTGTGCCATGTGTGCCAAGCTGCAAAGAGGCAAATGTTCTGTGACCCCAGAGGAACAATACCGTGCTCTCCTCACACTGACTCTCCTCCTCCACCTCCTCCTCTCCAGCCCACCCATGCTGGAAAGACATGAAGCTGGGGTTGGGATTCCCCTCTGTAGCATGAGGGGTCAGCTCAGTACCACTGAAAAAGAAGTCCTCTCCCTTCTTGTCTTCCTCATCATCTTCATCCCCCAATCTTGCCTGATGAGATTGGCTGGGCTGGGTGGGATCACCTATTGTGAAATCTTGCTCTATACTCAGCTGCTGGGCACTCAGATTTCAATTTTAGATTATGCAGTGATTCTTTCAGCAGACATAGCATAATAGGGATGGTTACGCTAATAATAGCCTGATCACCGCTCACAAGCTTGTTGCACTACTCAAAGTTATCAAGCACCTCACAAATGTCTCCCTTCTGTATCTGTAAAGGTACCTTTACACGCCGCCACTGTGCCTAGCAACAGGTATCCACCGCACATGCACGTTTTTTAACGGTGGATACCGATCGCTAATGCCGCATATAGACGCAGCCATTGCGTGCTCCACTGAAGGTATCTGTGTTCCCCGGAAGTGCCGACAGCTCCTGCGGCTTACTTCCTGTTGAATACCTTCCCTGCTTTACACGCCGCTACCACAAAGGAATATGGGCGTACATCTTTCGCGCCGCAAGTACATAGGCATGACAGAGTTGTGTATTCCGTGACACTCGTACGCTGATTGGACAAATCAATAGCATCATGATTGGGCAGCCTGCGCAGGAAAGCTGGCTAATACATGACGCCATTGCAATTGTGTAGTGTGAATGGTCAGCTCTTTAAATATGGCGCCCTGTGCAGGGACAGCCAATGGTAAAACAGTAGCCCCCACCAATGATCGCTGATGGGGCGTGGTATCCATGACGCTGTGGCACGCCCCTGTGAAATCACTAGGCAACGCAACATCCATGCCTGTGCCCCGTTTATACGCCACTACCATGGCAATTGTGCATTTCCGTTGCCTTCGGTTTTTGAGCACGGCTCAGCAACAGGTATCTGAGTCAACTGCAGGACACAGGAAGAAATTTCCCTATTTACACGCCACCATTTCATAGCAATTCCATGGCAACAGGCATAAATATCCCCAATGCCAGGCAATTGCTACCTTTCAGTGGTGGCGTGTATAGGTACCTTAAGACTTGATTGTCCATATATACTGTCTTTTTCCTTGTTCTCCCTCTTCATATGTAAAGCGCCATGGAATCTAATGGCGCTATATAAATAAATAATAATAATAATAAATGTCAGCAATCCACACCCACTCGACAGTTGTGTCTTGCCTGAGTCTCAGTCTGATGGGCATGTTCAAGCTGGTATTCAGCAAGTGCCCTCTGCTACTCACTTATCTTTGCCAACATGTGATATGTCGAGTTCCACCGTGTTGGCAGGTCGCAAATGATTCGGTGGTTTGGCAAATTAAATTGCTTTTGAAGAGCTGCAAGACCGGCAACAGCGGTTGAGGAATGACGGAAATGGGCGCAAACACAGCGCACCTTCTCAAGTAGGTACGGCAAGTCAGGGTATGTTTTTATAAATTTCTGCACCACTAGGTTCAGCACATGAGCCATGCATGGAATGTGTACTAGCTTACCGAGCTTTAAAGCCGCCACCATGTTACACCCATTATCGCAGACAACCAGACCGGGTTGGAATTGCAGTGGGGAGAGCCACTGATTGGTCTGTTGTTTTATTCCTTGCCACAGCTCTGATGCAGTGTTGGTGATTCACCTAAGCAGATGAGCTTCAGCAGAGCATGTTTCCGCTTTGCCGATGCGCCGCTGCACAGCTCCCAACTTGGGAATAATGTGGAGGGTAATTCAGCATAGGATGACGAGGCAGAGGTGGCATGGGTAGGATATGTGATGGTCCAGTTTGAGAATTTGTACCACCTTCCACCAGGATGAGCCACTGTGCCGTGACAGAGATGTATTGTCCCTGTCCAGAAGTACTTGTCCACGTGTCTGTTGTAAGGTGGACCTTCCCGGTTACGGCGTCAGTGAAAACACGCTTTAGATTGTTTAACATGTGGGGTGTAACACGGGGACGGCACACTCGGAAAAATAGTGCCGGCTGGGAACTGAGTATCATGTGGCAGCCACAGCCAACAGATCACGGAGAGACTGTGTCCCCACAAGCCTAAATGGCAACATCTCCACGGCTAGCAACTTGTGAATGTGTGCATTCAGTATTTGTGATTGTGGGTGTGTGGCTTGGTGTTTACGCCTCTTCCAGTTTCAATATCAAGTAGGATCCGCACACAGGATTCTTTTTGCAGCCTTTATTCTTTCTTGTGCGGTCGTACAAAGTGGAGGGTGCGGGTGGGTGGACGGGGGAGCAGCCTATACTATGGCCGTTTCGTACTGTCAGTCGTGCTTCTTCGGTACAATCTGGAGATCGTACCATAGAAACACGACTGACGGTGCGAAACGGCCGTAGTATAGGCTGCTCCCCCATCCTCCCTCCCGCACCCTCCACTTTATAAGACCCCACAAGAAAGAATAAAGGCTGCAAAAAGAATCCTGTGTGCAGCTCCTACTTGATATTGAAACTGGAAGTGATGTCATGCTGCTTACAGGAGGCCAGGCACCAGGATTACAGTGTGTGCAGCAAGGAGGAGAAAAGTTCTGACTCCAGGGGACCCCCCAAGAACACTGGTATCAGTGTAACCGCGGCAGGAGGTGCTGGCTCCTTCAACAAACTGTGATTGGTATTTACGCCTCCTTTCATAGATCTGGGGCACGGACAACTGGACGCTTGGATGAGACAAACAAGTGGATGAGCTTGTTGTGTCCTGAGTCTGTGCAACTGCAGCTTGTGAGCAAGAGGTAAGATCACCTGCTTCCTGCCCAGCAGATTGGGAAGAACGGATCACAGGCGACATGGCAGTCGTTTGACCTGCAGACACCGATTTGATAACCTGGTGTTCCGCCCATTGACTAGGGTGCTTGGCTGACATGTGTTTCTGTATATTGGTGGTGCTTTGGTTGCCTTTGCCCTGGCCTCTGCTCAGCTTCATATGACAGATGCTACAGATGACAACATTTGGTTCAGAAGGACTATCTGAAAAAAAATTTCCAGACAGCGGCTGAATGCACCCTTGCCTTGACTTGGGGCACAGAGGGATTACTCTTCACAACAGTTGACACACTTTGCACTCTGCTCAAACCAGTAGACCTTGGTGCCTTTTGGATTTGCTATGTATGCACCTTCTTCCACTGTGCTGCTGTGCTGGCTATGCGTGCCAGTGGTCCAGGGTGGATCGGTGGTCTTATCATCGACCACCTTGTCATCCATGTGATCCTCCTTCCGTGTTGATATTGTCGGCTGGCCAGATGGCAACTGTGTGTCATCACCATCAGCCTCCACCTCTTCACCCAGTATATCACGTGGATTTCTTCTGGCCGTGGGTTTTCAAATATTTGGGCATGAACAGACAATACCTGCTCACGTTCCTCTTCAATGTCGCGCGGTGAGAGTCCAAAGGCAACGAAAGGTCATGGATCCTCAGAGTAGCTAAGGTTTGGATCAAATGTTTCCTGTGACTCCTGACAAGGTGATGAACTAGGAACAGGTTGAGAGTAGGATGACCCAGCATTCTCTGTCCATACATGGGCTACTTTTTGGAGACAAAATGGCTATGCCTGGACATTTGGCACTGCAACTACTGTGCTAGTAGTCCTAGCTTCATAACTGTTTGGTCCATGGGGCCTGCTTCCTTCATCAACCATAATACAGCCCCTTTGGCTCCTTTTTGGAGACACTATGGCTATGTCTGCACATTGGGCACTGGAAGAACTACGCTAGTGGTCCTAGTTCCATAATTCTATTGCCCTTGAGGCCTGCTTCCTTCATCAACCATGGTACAGCCCCTTGAGCTACTTTTTGGTTTGGAGACACTATGGCTGCATATTGTGCAGTGGCAGTGGCACAACAATGCCAGTAGTCCAAGCGTTATAATTGTGAAGCCCTTGTGATGATGATGATGGGTGCTTTTTCCTGCGTTAACCATCACACAGCCCCTAGGGCAGATCGCTCTCTTTACACCACTTACACATTGAGCTGTCAGAAGATCTCCATCATAACTTGCTCTTACGGCAATCATGCATCCATTGCAGCCTTTTCCTCAGCACCCAGACTGCTTTTTTACTGGCATTTCCCATTCATTAACATTGGACTCGTTACTCGCACCAAATACCCGAATATTACGATCTACTCGGCACGATTATAGCGAGTCCGAGTATTTGACTACTCGCTCATCCCTACTCGTATGTTTTATTTAATTTTGTTGCTTATTTGACATTGCTACAAAATTATCGGTCTCCCTTTTTGGGAAACAAACACTCTGAAAGGGCAATAAGTCTTATATATTAAACATCATCTGAAGTCTTTAAAGAGCATTAAATAATCCAAAGAAGATCTTCTTAGCGACTGCCTTTCCAGATTAATGTTTTAATTTTGGTCGGTAGTTTAAAATTTGAGATTTATAAAGAGTTCTGATAATTTGTTCAGATCATTGAGACATGGCTCCTTTTGGAGTATAAAATCCACTTTCATGTCCTGAAGAGGAAATATAGTTAAAAGCTCACATCTGAGCCTCTCAGTGTCTATATGGGAGCGAACTCCCGTATCTTCTCTCTCCTTAAATCCAACTGGTTTTCTGTCTCGAAGGTTGAGAACACCCGTATCTTCTCTCTCCTTATATCCAACTGGTTTTCTGTCTCGAAGGTTGAGAACACCCGTATCTTCTCTCTCCTTATATCCAACTGGTTTTCTGTCTCGAAGGTTGAGAACACCCGTATCTTCTCTCTCCTTATATCCAACTGGTTTTCTGTCTCGAAGGTTGAGGACCTCTGTCTGAGAAGATGGTTGTGGTTGAACAAAAGCAGCTCTTCGCCCAGCGAATGAATGACCTTTAGATTTGGCCCTACATAGGTAAAATATTGTTAATATGGATGTATTGAACAGATAATACAACAAGCTGAAGAAGGTAATAACTTACTTTGGTAAGGAACTCTTTGTAAGGAACTTGTCCAAAGCTGGCCCATTTCTGCCTAGAGGGTCATCTGGAATCATAAAGATGTCTCCAGCAAAGGTGAACTGGAGCAACCTGGAGATTACCAAAATATGAAATCAAAGAATGGAATGTGATTAATACAATGGAATATATACGGGAATATTTCTTAGGATATAACTTTAAGCTATCTTTATATGTACCTGTCTTTTATGATATTCTGCCATGCGTGAGATTCTGCAAAAAGGTCCCGTAAATTATCATTTGTCACTATTACGCCATCTGTCCTCTCTGCCAGACGCAACATATACCTAAGTCGAAATAGAAAATAAATCCATATGTTTAATTTACTTTTTCTTTTTTAACTCCAAAAAAACAAAGCAAGATAAAATAATAATAATTAAAAAAATAAACATTTAAAGCTCCGTTTACATGATGTTTAGGCCACACAGTTAAGGTTTACAGTACCTTCAATTATGATTGTGTGCTTGAGTCCTTAATTAAAGGTAGTATCACGTCGACCTGAATACATTTTAAAATTTTTTATACATTTCAATGGAGTCAAAATGACAAACATTACAAAATGCTCCATTGTGTCTCATTTATTAGACTGGGTTCTTTAGCAACACCAGTCAAAAAAGTTCTTACCTTTATAAGGTATAAAGGTATAAGGAGGCCCCCCCTCCTTAATATGCGTCCCCCAGTATTAATAAACAGCCCCCCCCTCCTTATCATGTCTCCCCCCGGCTGCGGCAGCTGTTAAAATAACAAACACTTTATACATCACCTTCCGACGCAGCTCTCCGCTCCTCCGGTCCTCAGCGTCTCCGCTCGCGGCTTCTTCTTCCTTGTTGTGCCGGTGTCATGTGACCGGGCGCAGGAGATGACGTCATTTCCTGCGCGCGGTCACAAGCCGGCACATCAAGGAAGAAGAAGCCGCGAGCGGAGACGCTGAGGACCGGAGGAGCGGAGAGCTGCGTCGGAAGGTGATGTATAAAGTGTTTGTTATTTTAACAGCTGCCGCAGCCGGGGGGAGACATGATAAGGAGGGGGGGGCTGTTTATTAATACTGGGGGACGCATATTAAGGAGGGGGGGCTGCATACTACCACTGGGCCTGCTGGATACTACACTGGGGCTGTATATACCTCTGGGGCTGCTGTATACTACCACTGGGGCTGTATATACCACTGGGGCTGCTATATACTACCACTGGGGCTGTATATACCTGTGGGGCTGCTGTATACTACACTGGGGCTGTATATACCTCTGGGGCTGCTGTATACTACCACTGGGGCTGTATATACCTGTGGGGCTGCTGTATACTAACTACTGGGGCTGTATATACCTGTGGGGCTGCTGTATACTACCACTGGGGCTGTATATACCTCTGGGGCTGTATACTACCACTGGGGCTGTATATACCTCTGGGGCTGCTGTATACTACCACTGGGGCTGTATATACCTCTGGGGCTGCTGTATACTACCACTGGGGCTGTATATTCCTCTGGGGCTGCTGTATACTACCACTGGGGTTGTATATACCTGTGGGGCTGCTGTATACTACCACTGGGGCTGTATATACCTGTGGGGCTGCTGTATACTACCACTGGGGCTGCTGTATATACCTTTGGGGCTGCTGTATACTACCTCTGGGGCTGCTGTACACTACCTCTGGGGCTGCTGTATACTACCTCTGGGGCTGCTGTATACTACCTCTGGGGCTGCTGTATACTACCTGTGGGGATGCTGTATACTACCACTGGGGCTGTATATACCTCTGGGGATGCTGTATACTACCACTGGGGCTGTATATACCTCTGGGGCTGCTGTATACTAACTACTGGAGCTGCTGCTGTATATACCACTGGGGCTGCTGCTGTATACTACCACTGGGGAGGCTGCTGTATACTACCATTGGGGGGCCTGTATACCACACTGCTGGGGGCTGTATACCTGTGCTGGAGTCCACCCTCGGCTTATACACGAGTCAATAGGTTTTCCCAGGTTTTGGGGGCAAAAGTAGGGGGGTCGGCTTATACACGGGTCGGCTTATACACGAGTATATACGGTATATATATAATCATGGAAAACTTTGTGAAAACCGGTCAAATGTGGCAGGACCTCTACTACCCACATATCTTCCTCTACAGATCTCATCACACTGGATGACACTTTTATATATATTACTGCATAGTAATACTATCTTCATATGGCACTACTATTTGGCAGCTCTATTCTGCTCTATCCCTCCTCCCCCTGATGAAGCAAATGGGTAACTATAGATTTGAAACGTACGTAGGGGAATGAGTGAGGGCCAGCCCTTCTTAACTTTGCTGGGCACTCTGTCTTGTCTCGTCTTGATTAAGGGTTTTTGATTAGTGAGTTCTTGCATAAGACGTTGTTCCTATATATGCACTGACATTGTATGCTCCTATGACATGTTAATCAATATTGTAGCACTCTGTACGTGTCCTAACTGGATGAAACCTGTACGAATCTGTTGTACCTGGACACAGATTGTATTGTTGCATATTGTGCTATTCCCTTATCACCAGCACTGTGTAATATTAATCCAGAGACAAACATTTGTAGTGTCCCTTTTTTATCTTTTGCCTAGTCACTTGTTTGGTATTGAATAATTTTTTTTTGAAATTGCATAATAATTCATTTTTCTGGTATTTATAATATTTGGACAAGATAATAGAAGTATTTTTAACCTTTATTCTAAATCCTAACATTTTGCCAAAAAATAACCCAGACATATTTCTATCCCTCACTGTCTCACAATGTATGTTATTGTCTTTATTAGTGCATTAATCACATGGCATGTATAATTCATTTCTATTAGAAGCCAACACCCATGAGTCATGAGTTCACATGCATTATACAGTGTAACTTGTGAGTTGCCTATGAAATCACCCCTTAACCTTAGGTTTATATTGACTATACAGCTTTATCAAGCTACAAATTCAGCATTACCTGTCATCATAGGATGTAATTCTTTTCCCTTCAACTATTCTTGAAGGTGTAAAGGAGAGAAGTCCAAGATCATTCAGCTCAGTGAGGAAATGCTGCTCTATTAGGAGACTTAGAGTTAGTCATGCAAGAATATGTATTAAAGGCTAATTCCCACAATTACATTATATTTGACAAAGCACAGTATAAGTACAACTATTATTAATATATAGACTAGACCTAATAGTTTACTCTTCACCACCCGGCGATTTTTCGTTTCCATTTATGTTTTTTCCTCATCTTATTCCAAGAGCCATGACTTTTTCAGTTTTCCATCAATACAGACATATGACAGCTTGTTGTTTGTGGGACAAGTTGTACTTTCAGATTAAATGATTTATTTTACCATGTAGTGTACAAGAAAATGGGAAAAAATTCCAAATGTGGTGAAATTGCTAAAAAAAAAAAAAAAAAAAAAAAAAAAAGTGCAATTACACATTTGTTTTTTGGGTTTATTTATTTATTCACCATATTCACTACATGGTAAAACTAACATGTCAGTATGATGCCTCAGGTCAATACGAGTTCGTAAATACTAAACATTATACTTTTACTGTCATCAAAGTGGTGAAAAAAATTCAGAAGTTTTGAAGAAAAAAAAAAGGAATCACACTTTTTGCGCCATGTTCCACTACCCTTAGGCTTGCTTAACACCACGGTTTTACCCCGTCATGTTCTGTCCAGTGTTTTGCTGAAAGCACCGGACAGAACAGAACCGGAGGGCAAATATGCCCTTCGGTCCTGTCTTCTGTCGGAATTCGGCAGATCGCAGCTTTCAGGAGCTATCCCTGCTGAAATTTCAAAATCGCGGCTAACTCCCATCCTGAAATCTCAGCAGGGAGCTCTACACGGTGCTGAAATTCAGTGCCGACCGGTGCTGAGCCTTAGCACCCAGTGTTCGGGAACCGGACCGATTTTCTTTCAGATCCGGCGCCATAGACTCCCATGTTAGGGGGCGCTGGATCCGATTTGTCGCAAGCTGCGATTTTGTTTCCAGGATAAAAACGGGAATTCTCCCAGATACTCCCGGACAGACGGAAACCGGATGGCAAATAGCTGCCATATGGACCCGTAGGAATACTATGGGGCCGAAATCAGACTCGGATCCCCAAAACCATGGTGTGAAGCCAGCCTTAGCGTTCCCATTTTTCAGGATCTGGAGATGTGCGACGGCTTATTTTTTGCGACTTGAGCTGATGTTTCTAATGATACCAGTTTTGGGTGGATGCGCTGTTTTGATCGCCCGTTATTGCATTTTATTACAATGTTGCGGTGACAAAAAATGTAATTTTGGCATTTGGACCTTTTTTTCCGTTATGCAGTTTACAGCTCTAATTAAATGATCTTATATTTTGATAGATCGGGCATTTCGCAGCAATACCAAATATGTGTATTTTTATTTTTTTAATACTGTTATTTTGAATGGGGCAAAAGAGGGTGATTTAAATGTGTTTTTTTTATATTTTTAAAAACTTTATTTTTTTATTAATTCTTTATTTTACACTGCCCCATAGGGCGCCACAGTGCTGCACAGTCCGATTGCTTGTGCCATGTCCCGATGAGCTGCAGCACATCGGGACATGGCACAAATGATCACAGTGGGTGGTTGGCAGCACTTGCCAAACACTCACAGCAAGTGAACCCTGAGAGCCTGTGGTCACTGCAGGAATCAGGTGACGGACAAATATCCCACGATCCTATCGCGGGATCTCCGATCTCGGCAGGGAATGGTGAATCATTTAGCAATTTCAGATATCCAGCAGCATTGAGGGTTCCATTGATGAAGAATGGCCCCACTATCTTTGTACCCCATACACCACACTATACCATCAATTTTTGTGTTCCAGCAGTCTTGGAGGGATCTATCCACTGTGGGTTAGTGTCACACCAATAGCGGTGGTTTTGTTTGTTAACTTCACCATTCACAAAAAAGTTTGCCTCATCCCTCATCTGAAGGCAATTGTCTATGCTGTGAAGATACGAGATGTGCAACATCTGAAACAACGGATACTGGAAGCCTGTGCTAGTATTTCTTCTGTGGTGATGCTATCAGTGTGTCAAGAGTGGGAGAAGAGGGTTGCATTGACAATTCAATACACTGGGCAGCACTTTGAACACATTTTATAAGTGGTCATAAACTTGTAAATAACTCATGAAAGAATAAAGTTACGTTAAAACCAAGCACAACATTGTTTTTCTTATGAAATTCTCAATAGGTTTGATGTGTCACATGACCCTCTTCCCATTGAAAAAAATAAAGTTGGAACCAAAATAGCCAACTTAAAAATGGCCGCCATGGTCACCACCCATCTGGAAAGGTTTTCCTCCTCTCATATACTAATGTGCCACAAACAGGAAGTTGATATCACCAACCATTCCCATTTTATTTAGGTGCATCCATATAAATGGCCCACCCTGTACAGTATACATCCCTAATTAACTTCATTAACTATTGGCCTTTATCTAGTTTCCAATAACAACATATATACAATTCTTGCACTATAAGCACTTTTTTTCAGCATTATGTATTGCACCTTTATTATAATTATTCATTCAACACTGTCCTCAATTAACTATAGATTAAAATAAGACCCAGCGCTAACAGAAACACCTGAAAACCATAGTCCTTGATTAGAGTAAATATTGAAAATAAAATAAAATAAAATAAAATAAAATAGAATAGTAGTGGGGGGATTTTTTTGTAAAAGTTCCTCAGTTTATTTAATTCAATAAGACTAACATGTACATACATATTAAAAGTATACATTAAACACAATAATTTAGGTTAAAAAAATGACTGGGGACATATTTATAGTGTTTGGGCTTTTAAAACTATTTCTTTATATTGATTCTTTGATCAGCTGTCAAACGTATGTTCATATCCTAAAGAGTCTTGGGGCTTTCATTGTCTAGATGTGATATGGTTATGAAAGCCTTCTGTGAGATCTTTCTGTATAAAAAAGGAAGGTATTTAGTTCTCAATCTTAACAAGGGTTAGGCAGACAAGGAGTTAAATTGGTGTACCTGCAAACAGTCAGATGTGATAATGACTGTAAACCTTCTGTGAGACCCTTCTGTATAAACAGAATGATAACAGTTACTTCTCAGTCTGATTATGGATTAGGCAGACACGAGGTTAAAGTAATTTACCTGCAATAAGTCTGAGAGAAAGGGGAACTGCTTCTTTGTACGCCTATGTCTTCAGCTAGCTGCCCTAAACAGACTTTTAGAAGGATTCTGCTGATCTGTGTCTCGTCAGGATTGCTAACATGTGGAAAGACAAATCAGTCAAGCACTTAAAGGGAACCTGTCACCTGGATCTAAGCCCCTACACTATCACTACCTGTCCCTGCACCTTCCTAGCTGCTCCCTAGCTATCCCTCTCTGAGCTAAATCCGCCCTATAAAACTGCAGAAAAATAACTTATAACTTACAGAAGTCCCTGAGGCTGGGGACTGAGAAGGCGGCGCCAGGCTCCATTCAGCACCTCCTCCATGCAGCAGCACACGCCCCACTGGGCGGCGTTATTCTTTCTTCATCGCCGCCTCCTCCATTTGGAATCTCCCGCCCGCTTTACACCTATCATGTTGTGGTGATGCGACCTTGATGTGTCCCCTGACTGAGACACAGCATATGGGAGATTGTATCTTCTGCTTGGTAGCAGCACACACAGGGTGAGCTGCTGCTGGAGCTGAGTGCTAATTGAAATCACTGACCCCCAGGTGTGCGGGTGAATAGGAGATGATATGTGCTGCCCTGGGCTGTGGGGAGGGGGTGGAGTGTGTCAGGACAGCAGCAGGAGCTGCTGGGATTGTATGAGGTTCTACTCGGCTGTGCCCCGGTGTAACAGGCCAGACTAAACCCCCCGACCAGAATATACTCGGGGTTAAAGTGGCCTAGGCCAGATTATACCCCTCCGTATACCACAGCAGCTTTAGATCAGGGCTCCAAGCAACACATGGGGGCCCGAGGCAGCACAAAGTGGCCCCAGGCAGCAGAAAGTGGCCCTACGCAACATACAGGGGCCCCAGGCAGTGCTAGGGGCCCCAGGCAGTGCTAGGGGCCCCAGGCAGTGCACGGGGCCCCAGGCAGCACAAAGTGGCCCCAAGCAGCACAAAGAGGCCCCAAGCAACATACAGGGGCCCCAGGCAGTACTAGGGGCCACAAGCTACACACAGGATCCCAGGCTACACACAGGGGCCCCATGCAGCATACAAGGACCCCAGGCAGTGCACGGGGCCCCAGGGAGTGCACGGGGCCCCAGGGAGTGCACGGGGCCCCAGGCAGCACAAAGTGGCCCCAGGCAGCACAAAGTGGCCCCAGGCAACATACAGGGGCCCCAGGCAGTACTAGGGGTCCCAGGCTATACACAAGGTCCCAGGCTACATACAGGGGCCCCATGCAGCATACAAGGGCCCCAGGCAGTACAAAGGGGTCCCAGGCAGCGCATGGGGGCCAGAGGCAGCACACAGGGGCCCCAGGCAGCACAAAGTGGCCCCGGGTGGCCCACTGCCTGGGGCCCCTGTATATTGCCTGTGGTCACTTTGTGCTGCCTGGGGCCCCTGTGTGCTGCCTGGGGCCCTTGTATGCTGCATGGAGCCCGTGTGTGTAGCCTGGGATCCTGTGTGTAGCCTGGGATCCTGTGTGTAGCCTGGGGCCCCTGTATGTTGCCTGGGGCCCCTGTATGTTGCCTGGGGCCACTTTGTGCTGCCTGGGGCCACTTTGTGCTGCCTGGGGCCCCGTGCTCTGCCTGGGGCCCCGTGCACTGCCTGGGGCCCCGTGCACTGCCGTGGGGCCCCGTGCACTGCCTGGGGTCCTTGTATGCTGCATGGGGCCCCTGTGTGTAGCCTGGGATCCTGTGTGTAGCTTGTGGCCCCTAGTACTGCCTGGGGCCCCTGTATGTTGCCTGGGGCCTCTTTGTGCTGCTTGGGGCCACTTTGTGCTGCCTGGGGCCCTGTGCACTGCCTGGGGCCCCTAGCACTGCCTGGGGCCCTAGCACTGCCTGGGGCCCTAGCACTGCCTGGGGCCCCTGTATGTTGCGTATGGCCACTTTCTGCTGCCTGGGGCCACTTTGTGCTGCCTCGGGCCCCCATGTGTTGCTTGGAGCCCTGATCTACAGCTGCTGTGGTATACGGAGGGGTATAATCTGGCCTAGGCCACTTTAACCCCGGGTATATTCTGGTCGGGGGGGTTAGTCTGGCCTGTTACACCGGGGCACAGCCGAGTAGAACCTCATACAATCCCAGCAGCTCCTGCTGCTGTCCTGACACACTCCACCCCCTCCCCACAGCCCAGGGCAGCTCATATCATCTCCTATTCACCCGCACACCTGGGGGTCAGTGATTTCAATCAGCACTTAGCTCCAGTAGCAGCTCACCCTGTGTGTGCTGCTACCTAGCAGAAGATACAATCTCCCATATGCTGTGTCTCAGTCAGGGGACACATCGAGGTCGCATCACCACAACATGATAGGTGTAAAGCACAGATTCCAAATGGAGGAGGCGGCGATGAAGAAAGAATAACGCCGCCCAGTGGGGCGTGCGCTGCTGCATGGAGGAGGGGCTGAATGGAGCCTGGCGCCGCCTTCTCAGTCCCCAGCCTCAGGGACTTCTGTAAGTTATAAGTTATTTTTCTGCAGTTTTATAGGGCGGATTTAGCTCAGAGAGGGATAGATAGGGAGCAGCTAGGAAGGTGCAGGGACAGGTAGTGATAGAGTAGGGGCTTAGATCCAGGTGACAGGTTCCCTTTAAGCTGCAGTGGGCTTGTAAAAACTGTATAAAAGAGCTCTACTTACTAAGATTCATGTCCTGCTGTCACGGACTCACGCCGTCCGAGGTCCTCTGGATTGACACCGTGGCCAGTGGCGTGCAATCAGTCTCCTCCGTCTCGTGTGGCCGCGTCACCGGATGTAGACACCAGACGTGACGTATCGGCATACACGGAGGCAATGCTTCCTCGCAGCGTCAATGTCAAAAGGGTGCTGCGTTGTGTCAGTCTGGGAGGTTTGCAATGGTCCCGCCCACACTGTGCGTCACCATTGCAAACCTCCCAGACTGACACAACGCAGCACCCTTTTGACATTGACGCTGCGAGGAAGCATTGCCTCCGTGTATGCCGATACGTCACGTCCGGTGTCTACATCCGGTGACGCGGCCACACGAGACGGAGGAGACGGATTGCACGCCACTGGCCACGGTGTCAATCCAGAGGACCTCGGACGGCGTGAGTCCGTGACAGCAGGACATGAATCTTAGTAAGTAGAGCTCTTTTATACAGTTTTTACAAGCCCACTGCAGCTTAAGTGCTTGACTGATTTGTCTTTCCACATGTTAGCAATCCTGACGAGACACAGATCAGCAGAATCCTTCTAAAAGTCTGTTTAGGGCAGCTAGCTGAAGACATAGGCGTACAAAGAAGCAGTTCCCCTTTCTCTCAGACTTATTGCAGGTAAATTACTTTAACCTCGTGTCTGCCTAATCCATAATCAGACTGAGAAGTAACTGTTATCATTCTGTTTATACAGAAGGGTCTCACAGAAGGTTTACAGTCATTATCACATCTGACTGTTTGCAGGTACACCAATTTAACTCCTTGTCTGCCTAACCCTTGTTAAGATTGAGAACTAAATACCTTCCTTTTTTATACAGAAAGATCTCACAGAAGGCTTTCATAACCATATCACATCTAGACAATGAAAGCCCCAAGACTCTTTAGGATATGAACATACGTTTGACAGCTGATCAAAGGATCAATATAAAGCAATAGTTTTAAAAGCCCAAACACTATAAATATGTCCCCAGTCATTTTTTTAACCTAAATTATTGTGTTTAATGTATACTTTTAATATGTATGTACATGTTAGTCTTATTGGATTAAATAAACTGAGGAACTTTTACAAAAAAATCCCCCCAATACTATTCTATTTTATTTTATTTTATTTTATTTTATTTTCAATATTTACTCTTAATCAAGGACTATGGTTTTCAGGTGTTTCTGTAAGCGCTGGGTCTTATTTTAATCTATAGTAAATTCATAGCCATTAGGGCACATGAGCACAGGTGCACCTAGGACCTTTCAGCAGCAACAACTGTTGGGATCAGTACCTCCTGATTCCCATACTCCCTTTAGGGAAGGCTTGCTCCATTGTGAAAATGTATCTCTTATAAACTGTCCTCAATTAAATTGTGCACCTGCGCTTGAATATACTATATACTTTTGATTATTAATAAAGTTTTTGATTATGATTTATTGAATTCTTGTCATTACACAATAATTATATTATATTATATACCATACTCATTCCTTGAAAAATTAATTATCCATTTGAGTATTTTGAGATATAATTTAATATTCATTTGCCTTTTCATTTTAATACCGATAAATAAAGAGAAAAGTGCCTCACCGTGTCCTGATTTGTAGTATAATCCGCCTTATTGGTGCAGGTCTCCAGCCACAGCTTTGACTCAGAAGCTTCACATATAAAGGATATAGTGGCGAGTCCCATATTGATTAAAATATTTATCTTTATTAAACAAGATTAAAATATTATAGTGGTTGGATTATTGTCTCAACATGTTTCAGGCAAAAGCCCTAATGGTACCGTCACTCGCCGTCATATGGCTTCCATATCGCTGGTGATTTGATGTGAGCGCGCACGTTTCAGGCACTTTTTTCACGTAGCTGTGGAGCTGTCACACGTAGCGTTATCGCGTGTGATCTTCGGCGATCCTGTGCTCCGGAAATCGCCTGCAGGAGTCTGGAAGCGATCTTTCCTTCACACACCACAATCGTAGCAGAGATGTGGGCATAGTGTTTTGATAGGGGCGTGCTATAGTGGGTTTCACCGCGCCCCTATTACTGCGATTCGTGGACGGAACAGAGTTCCCATTGGGCAGCCTTGCGTGAACGCACAGGTCATCAAATAAGGCGCCCCGGACACAGCCAGCCAATCGGAACGCAGTATCACCCACCAATCGCTGTAGATGCGGGGCGAAAAAAACACAACATCCAAGCACGCCTACAGGATTTATTTCAGGATCGCTGTGTATGTCGTTATCGCCCTGTCACACGGCACGATCCGCTGAAATCGCCTGGTGGATACGCCTGATTTCAGTGCAGTGCTGGGCAATCAGGCGACGCTCCACCAGCGATTTCTCGACGTAGAATCGCCCAGTCACACGTGACTACGCACATGCGATGTGGTTTCCACATCGCCGAATTTGGGAATTCCAAGCGTTCTAGCTTGCGACATGGCGACGTGTGGCGGTACCTTTAGGGTACCATCACACTTGGCGACGCACCAACGATCCCGACATCGATACGACCTGGTAGGGATCGCTGGTGAGATGTCAAACAGTCAGATCTCACCAGCGACGCAACAACAATGCAGAATGATACGGAGGTCGTTGGTACCCTGTTTCTCAGACCTGTAGTATTGATGCTGTTGGTCGTTGTCCCTGTCAAACACACCGATGCATGCTGGCCAGCGGGAGACCGACGATCTAAGAATGGTCCAGGCGACTCTGACACGACCAGTGATCTCCCAGCAGGGGCCTGGTCACTGCTAAGGGTCAAACAAAGCGAGATCGCTGGCGAGGTCGCTGTTACATCACCAAACTTGTGACTTAGCAGCGATCTCTCTATGTGTGACGGGGGCTTTAGTCACTGAGATCAGTGACTAAGGGCTTTTGCCTGAAACATGTGGAGACAATAATCCAACCACCTATGATATTTTAATCTTGTTTAATAAAGATGAAGATTTGAATCAATATGGGACTCGCCACTATATCCTTTATATTTTTCTATACATATATACTTTTGTCTTTGGGTCGCTGCACCATTGTATAAATTTGGAATTTTATTTTTTATTATTTTTCTTTGTATATGCGTGTTTTCCTTCATTCATCTTGTTTGCTCGTGTTATCAAGTTCCTGTAAAAGTATCTTCCGTTTGTATGACCATTTATTTGGATTTTCTTCTGAGTGAATACCATATAGTATATACAGTATACCAAGTGTAATGTAAATTTACAAGCATTGCCATACCAGTTTCACCAGCATGGTGAATTATACAGATATTCTAGCACAAAGTAGCATCAGACTTGTTCCATGAAGTCTGAAGGATTCCCTTAGATATTTACCTGTAGCATTACTATCTTTCTTCACTCTATATTGGGGCACAAACACGGTGATATTGCGATGCCCTCTGTCCCAGAAGTACTGAACAGCTAGTGCAATGCCACGGCATGAGAAGTAAGTGCGCAGACCATGTCTACAAAGGAAGCAATAAAACATCATGTGAGTTTCATCCATTATCAGTCATTGGCATGTAAACTCTTTAGTTTACTAAATTACAGATGATTCCTGATCAGAATAGAAAAGACAAAAGTGAATTTCTGCGAAGAAGCAATAATAGTAACCAGGGTACTCAAATGTGCAATAATCTTTTCCCAGTCTGCTATTTTTCTTAATTTTTGATGCACTATTTCTGCGCAGTTATGGACCTCAAGGTTTTAAAAGGTGAAAAGGCTGAAAAATTAATATTATAAGTGATAGGTCATGAAATTCAAATTTGTAAAGGTCTGAAACCCAGGGTGCCCACAAAACAGCTGACATCAGCTCCGACAACGACAAGATGTCTGTGGAATGTAACAACTAAGCAATTAAAGAGGACATGTAACCGCCCCCCCCCCAACATGGATGTGAATCTAAGCCCAGCACTGAATGCAGCATGTCTGCTGCATTCAGGCAAGAGGTTCCCCATGGCTCTGTGGGGCTGCTACCCATCTTTTGTTATGGAGGAGGGCGGGGAAAGGCTCTGACATCAGAGCAGGAGGCAGGGAAAGCCACCCGGGGAGGTGATAAGCAATACCTTGCTCTGCTCCTTGCGTCACCAGCACAGGGATGCACAGAGCGAGAATTTCATGATTGGCACGCGGACATGGGCGGTACAGAGACGCAGCCTGCAACACAAGGGCCGCCTCCATGGAAAATCACTACGTTTTTATAAGCCTATATATTGGGTTAGCAGCCCCACAGAGCCATGGGGGACCCCTTGCCTGAATGCAGCAGACATGGTGAATTATACAGATATTCTAGCACAAAGTAGCATCAGACTATGGCCATTTCGCACATGCGTGCACTTCCACGAATCTATGCAGCAGCTGATCTACAGTATCCAATAGCAGCCACTAAATAGTATTATGGAGCTCTAATTGTTCACTTCGTACAATGTGTACAGTCGCCGATGTCAGACTCAGACTAATCTGATATTGATGACTTATAAAAGAGAAAGCTCATCAGTATTGTAGGGTACAACCCTTTTAAATAAGAACATCACTGTGATGTAAGCAACATATACTGTAATGTACGACACACAAGTATAAGGCATTATATGTACTTCGTTGTTGAATGAGTCATGGAAAGTATCAGGTTCACATTTCAAAGTGACTACAAGAAAGTGAGAACAATGGACAAAAGCAGAAATCACCGGATATTTAAATACAGAGAGTATATAACAACTTTAGAAATGTTTTAATATTTATACAAAGTTCCTACAATGGAACCGCTATTGTTCTACTACTATTGCACTGCTAAAGTACTAGTAATTACTAATACTGAAAGATAATTGTCACTAAAGGTGGGTCACACGCGGCGATCTGGCCTGCGATGTCGGAAGCGATGCGCGGGTGCCTGCTCGCTTCCGACATCGCAGGCCAGCTGTCACACGGCACGACGTTGCCGGTGACGCGGAGGCGATGTGGGCGGAGCCGTCGCTCGCTGGGCTGGGCTCAGCCCAGCGAGCGATAGCTCAGTAACGCTGCGATATAGGCTGGATCGCGCCGCCAACAGTGTCAGACGGCGCGATCCAGCCTAATCGCTGGTCACAGGTTGACAGGTTTATGAACATGTTCATAAACCTGTCAACCCGCGACCAGCGATAATTTGCAGTTGCGTCGCGCTGTCACACAGCGCGACGCACCTGCAATATCGCCCGCGACTTCGCTGTGACGTCACTTTGCGGCGATGTCGCGGGCGAGATCGCCGCGTGTGACCCCACCTTAAGGATTAAAGGGGAAATACAAGTTAACCATCTCTAGATACAACATGGCAGATATCGTCCTGCTACGAATTCCCACAGCACTAGATATTTTTGCCCAAGTCTCTTTAACCATAGCATACAGGTGGTGTCACACCTGGCGACGTCGCTAGCGACATCGCCGAAAAAGTGACGTATCAGCGATGTCGCTAGCGACGTCGCGCTGTGTAAATGAGCGGTGTGACCGCGTTTTATCGCTGGTAGCAGGTTGACAGGTTTATGGGAAGAACCGTAAACCTGTCAACCAGCGACCTGCGATAAGGCTGGATCGCGCCGTGTGACATCGCCAGAGCGATGTCGGCGGCGATCCAGCCTATACCGCAGCATTGCTGCGGATTGCTCGCTGGGCTAAGCCCAGCCCAGCGAGCGATGTCACCGCCCGCATCGCTGCGGTGTCGCCGGCCGCAGCGATGCTGTGTGACAGCTGGCCAGCGATGTCGGAAGCGAGCGGGCACCCGCACATCGCTTCCGACATCGCTGGCCAGATCGTGCTGTGTGACAGCACCTTAACGGTATGTATTTATGTATGGAAATTTCTGACTGAGCACAGACCCATCTGTTCCATTGATCTTGAGATTTAGCATGAGATTTAAGCCTCACATGAATCAAATCACAAAATTCTGCACTTAATCGTGTTTCAGAATTCTGGCACCTAAATATTTGCAAGCCTCAGATTGCTTCATGTGTTTTTTTAATAAATCTGACAAAGGGAATTAACAGACAGTGTTCATCCAATGTTTCAACCAGTTTGGGCTCTTGTCAAGGTTGTCTGTACAAACACAATATATCAATAGTAACTGTGACCCAACATATTTGTACACAATATATTACAATCAATCCATACTGGCTAGGAGATGATATCAGGGACAAACAATATCCAAGGCATGGTCACCATACATACAGTGGTAAGAAAAAGTGCTTGCCCCTATTTTGATTTCTTATTCTTTTGCATGTTTGTCACACTTAAATGTTTCAGATCACCGAACAAATGTAAATATTTGACAAAGATAACACAAGTACACACAAAATGCAGTTTATAATTGAAGGCCTATATGAAGGGATTAAGAAATCCAAATCTACAGGGCCCTGTGTGAAAAAAGTGTTTGACCCCTTAACCTAATAACTGCCTGTGCCACCCTTAGCAATAACTGCAATCAAGCATTTATGATAACTAGAAATTAGGTTTTTTTTTTTACAATGCTCCGGAGGAATTTTGGCCAATCATCTTTGCAAAATTGTTGTAATTCAGCCACATTGGAGTATTTCTGAGCATAAACAGCATTTTTAAAGGTCATACCACAGTATCTCAATCGGATTAAGGTCAGGGCTTTGACTAGGCCACTCAAAAGCCATAATTTTGTTTTTATTAACCAATTCAGAGGTGGACTTACTGTTGTTTTGGATCATTGTCTTGGTGCATGAGCAAAGTGCACTTCAGCTTGAGGTCACAAACAGATGGCTTCTCCTTCAGAAATTTTTGGTAGACAGCAGAATTCATGGTTCCATTTAAAACAGCAAGTCTTCCAGGTCCTGAAGCCACAAAATAGCCCAAGATCACCACACTACCACCATCATTATTTTACTATTGGTATGATGTTCTTTTTCTGAAATAATGTGCTACTTCTACACCAGATGTAATGGGACATATACCTTTTAAAAAGTTCAACTTTTGTCTTGTCAGTCCACAGAGTATTCTCCAAAAATTCTTCGGGATTATCAACATGTTTTCTCCCAAAAGTGAGATGAGCCTTTATGTTATTTTTGCTCATCAGTGGTTTTTGTCTTGGCACTCTGCCATACAGGCCATTTTTGCTGAGTTTTTTTCTTATGGTGGAGTTATGAACACTGACCTTAACTGAGGCATTTGCAACCAATAGGTCTTTGATTGTTGTTGTGGGGGGTCTTTTGTGACCTCTTGGATGAGCCATCGCTGCGCTCTTCACCATTGTTCCATGTTTTCATCATTTTTGGAAAATGGCTCTCACTGTGGTTCACTGGAATACCAAAGCTTTAAAAATGGCTTTATAACCTTCTCCAGACTGATAGATCTCAATAACTTTCTTATTTGTTCCTGAATTTCTTTGAATCGCAGCATGAGGTCTATATTTTTTGGATCTTTTGGTCTACTTCACTTTGTCAGGCAGGTCATATTTAAGCAAATTCTTGATTTCTTTCCCTAAAATGTGATTAGCCAGAGTTAAAGGACTTATCCAGCTTAAATCAATCTTTACAGTATTAGGCTACACAGATATAAGTAGATAAATGGTAATTACCTACCTGATCTGCTGTAAGCCCTTCTCTCCTGTCAGCACCTGTCTAGAGCAGTCACATGACCTCTCCTGCAGTGATTTTGCGGTTTCCTGTGATGTCACTTCCCAACCACACAGCATTAGCTTATCCCCCGCCCTGTACACAGCATCACAGCCCAGTCACTGTGAGTGACAGCCGACTCCCCTCTGCTAACCCAGCCCATGTGTGCTGAGCAGAGAGGAGCTGTTTGAGGCAGGATTGCATGAACACTGCAGGTACACCGAGCAGCTCCCAGACAAGTGGCTCTGTATGCAGTGCCTGCTGTCACCCAATTTTTCCCTCCTTGCACTTTTAGGTCCATTGCTGTAGGAGTTGCTTGCTGGACCCTGTTTGTGTAATAATGATGAGTTGTTTATGAATGATCCTTCACCGCTGTAGCACTGACACACTGTAGAGAGTCCTGGCCAATCAGGGTGCAGTGGTCCTGCAGAGAGGAGTGTGGAGGGGGCAGAGAGGTGTGTACAGGAGGTGGTGATCAGCACAGGCTGTAAGAAGGAAAAAAAAAAAAAACAGGAAGCTACCTAATCATGAAATGATGCATGTAAACATCCAACATGGAGGCACTGAACACAGAAATTGAGGAAATGATGGTAGGAAAACAAAAAAAACACTGTGGGAGGCTTTTTTAATATAATTCAGCACAGATTAGCTTTTTTAAAAAATAAAAGTTTTGAGGTCGGATCAGTCCTTTAATTTAGGTTTTAAGAGGGGGTGTGGCAATCACTTTTTCACACAGAGCCCTGTAGGTTTGGATTTTTTTTCCCTTAATAATGAAGACCTTCATTTAAAAACTGCATTCTTTGTTTTATACTTGACTAATATTTAAATTTGTTTGGTAATCTGAAAACTTTAAGGTGACAAACATGCAAAAGAACAGTAAGTTCGTAAGGGGGAAAACATTTTTTCACACCACTGTAGATGTGTCACACAGTGATGAAATAGATCTGTTGTTCTTGTGAAGTTAATGTAACAGTATGAAGTTATAATGAAACTATAGATCCCGGATGAGGGACAAAGGTAGCTCCTGGGAGACAGCAGTAAGAACAGTATGAACCATGCAGTCAAAGGAGTTTAGGTGAAAAGGTCAAATGATTGAGTGTAAGAATAACCAGATCTGAAGGATAGCTCTGTTCATGACATTTTTTACCAATAGAATCCTTGTGACATGAACCATCATTTGCTTATCACAAACTTTCTGTGTTTTACTGAATTATCAGGGTTGTTTTTTCACTATACATTCATGTTCATGAGACCTGAAGTTTAAACCATTGCATTCTTCAGCATAACTTTGTACTTATCATAGTTATTTTTAGCATACCTTCATATTGCTATAATTTTTTCTGACTACTTGCATTCAGATGGATCTGTAACCTTGTCCTTATTTCTTTATAGATACCACAATTATATACGGTAACCCTTCTTTAGCTATACTCAGATAGTAACTAAGAGAGACTCCTGATCCTTCATTTGTTAGAACTAGCTCTTCTTCCTATATACCTATTCTTTATTCTTTCATTTCCCTGGCTTCTTAATCATTTTATTATCTTAAGTAGTTTTGTCTCGTCTTGTCTATATTTTCTTTTTGTTCAATGTCATGGACTTTGATTAGCTTGTTTGCTCATTTATTTCCAGTGTGCAAGATTTCTCTATTTCAAACCTGCTTTAACTGCATACGACTTAATCCCTTTTTAGCTTGAAGGCCCCCCCCCCCCTTACCTCCTCGTAGTCAGATAATTTTTTTTCCTTCCTATTCCCTTTTCTGCCCGATTTCGACAGGATTCTCCCAGGAGGTGGGGCTCTGAGGGAGCTCATGTCTGATAGGCTGAAAGTTAGAGAGGGAGGGTGAGACCAAGGGTTGGCAAAGCCATGATTGGATGACAGTAGCTTCTGTCTTCAGCTCTGCCAATCAGAAAGCAAAGTGCACACTGCAAAAGTGAAGAGTGAAGGCAGAAGAAGCTCGTTCTCCATCAGCTCCTGTGAATGATACTACACCTGTATGTAAGATAAAGAGCTGTGCAGCTCACATTGTCTATCACTTCTATAGTGTGGAGGGTCCAGCATCTGTCTCTCCAGAGGTTGGGGGAGGAGGGAGCCATCTAATACACAGATTCAGCCTTTAAATCATGGGGTAGGAGGACAGGACTGTAGCCCTGCTATGGATGCTGCATAGCTCCTGCTAGATTTTTCACATCCACTGTCCACTTATGCCGAGGTCCAGCATGCACCTGAGATCAAGCAAGATGGCACTAGAAGGCCCAGCATGCCCCTGACATCAGACAGCACACTCATCTACATGGTCCAGGATGTTCCTGGCATCACACAGCATCGCACTACAAGGTCCAGCATGCTCCTGACATCACACACAGCATCATTGCAGCTACAAGGTTCAGCATGCCCCTGCCATCACACAGCATTGCACTACAAGGTCCAGCATGCTCCTGACATCAGACATCATTCACCACAAGGTCCAGCATGCCCCTGACATCAGACAGCACTCACTACATGGTCCAGCATGCCCCTGACATCAGACAGCACTCACTACATGGTCCAGCATGCGCCTGACATCAGACCAGACAGGATAGCACTACAAGCTCCAGCATGCCCATGACATCAGACAGCAGTCACTACATGGTCCAGGATACCCCTGACATCAGACAGCATTGCACTACAAGGTCCAGCATGCCCCTGACATCACACAGCACTAACTACATGGTGCAGCTTGCTCCTGACATCAGACAGGATAGCACTACAAGGTACAGCATGCCCCTGACATCAGAGACCATGCACTACATGGTACGGCATAGCTGACATCAGACCAGACAGCATAACACTAAAAGGTCCAGCATGCCTCTTATAGGATAACACTGCAAAGTCCAGCATGCTCCTATCATCAGACGGCATTCACTACATGGTCCAGAATGCTATGGTGACTACCTATGGTGATGAGCCATACACTGTAGTGACTACCTAGAGTGACGAGCCATACACTGTAGTGACTACCTATAGTGACGAGCCATACACTATAGTGACTACCTATAGTGACGAGCCATACACTGTAGTGACGAGCCATACACTGTAATGACTACCTATAATGACGAGCCATACACTGTAGTGACAAGCGTACACTGTAAGACGAGCCATACACTGTAGTGACTACCTATAGTGACGAGTCACACACTGTAGTAACTACCTATGATGACGGTCATATACTGTAGTGATTACCTATGGTGACGAGCCATACACTTAGTGACTACCTATAGTGACGAGTCCATACACTGTAGTGACTACCTATGGTGACGAGCCATACACTGTAGTGACTACCTAGAGTGACGAGCCATACACTGTAGTGACTACCATAGTGAATGCCATACACTATAGTGAACTACCTATAGTGACAAGCCATACACTGTAGTGACGAGCCATACACTGTAATTGACTACCTATAATGACGAGCCATACACTGTAGTGACAAGCCGTACACTGTAAAGACGAGCCATAACTATAGTGACTACCTATAGTGACGAGTCCATACACTGTAGTGACTACCTATGGTGACGAGTCATACACTGTAGTGACTACCTATGGTGACGAATTGTACACTGTAGTGACTACCTATGATGACGAGTCGTACACTGTAGTGATTACCTATGGTGACGAGTCATACACTATAGTGATTACTTATAGTGATGAGCCATACACTATAGTGACTACCTATAGTGACGAGCCATACACTATAGTGAGCAATGCACTTTGGGATTCACTGTGTTTGAGTGCTTTAACTGGTGCCAGCAGTGTTATCCTCCGCTGGTCTCCACAAGGTCAGTGGTTGCTTTGTGATGTCTATCAAGCATTGCTCCCACCCAGCCAGAATCCTGCGCCACACTGATGAGGGGCAACAACCCCGAAACAGCTGTCTGTGGTTGGATACCTAGTCCATGATAAACCCCTGGCCATATCTTCAAGCTCACAAGGGCTGGATAGTGACTTAAGGGCTACTAATACCCTGGGCTAGGTCCTTCCCTGGTGGGATAACTGGCTGGTGTCCATGTTGTAGACTCTTAACCGAGGCTCCATGGACTTCATCTGCATATAGTGACAAGCCATACACTGTAGTGACGAGCCATACACTATAGTGACTACCTATAGTGACGAGCCATACACTGTAGTGAATACCTATGGTGACGAGTCGTACACTGTAGTGACTACCTATGGTGACGAGTCGTACACTGTACTGATTACCCATGATGACGAGTCATGCACTGTAATGATTACCTATAGTGACGAGTCGTACACTGTATGACTACTTATAGTGACGAGCCATAGACTATAGTGACTACCTATAGTGACGAGCCATACACTATAGTGACTACCTATAGTGACGAGCCATACACTGTAGTGACTACACATATAGTGACAAGCCATACACTGTAGTGACGAGCCATACACTATAGTGACGAGCCATACACTATAGTGACTACCTATAGTGACGAGCCATACACTATAGTGACGAGCCATACACTGTAGTGACTACATATAGTGACAAGCCATACACTGTAGTGACGAGCCATACACTATAGTGATGAGCCATACACTATAGTGACTACCTATAGTGACGAGCCATACACTATAGTGACTACCTATAGTGACGAGCCATACACTGTAGTGACTACCTATGGTGACGAGTCATACACTGTAGCGATTACCCATGATGACGAGTCATACACTGTAGTGATTACCTATAGTGACAAGCCATACACTATAGTGACTACCTATAGTGACGAGCCATACACTATAGTGACTACCTATAGTGACGAGCCATACACTCTAGTGACTACCTATAGTGACAAGCCGTACACTGTAGTGACGAGCCATACACTGTATTGACTACCTATAGTGACGAGTCGTACACTGTAGTAACTACCTATGGTGATGAGTCATACACTGTAGTAACTACCTATAGTGACGAGCCATACACTGTAGTGACAAGCCATACACTGTAGTGACTACTTATAGTGACAAGTCATACACTGTAGTGACTACCTATAGTGACGAGCCATACACTGTAGTGACTACCTATATATTTGTGCCCTTCTGCATCACACCGCATCATCAATGTTGAGGGAACTTTTTTTTTTTTTTTTTTTTAAAGTGTTTGAATCAGAGTTAGACTCTCTGGCCTCATTCTGAATCTCAGACTAAGGCTGGTTTTCACACTACCATATTTTTTAATCTGTGGGAATGCAGGATACTCCTGTATGCCCACGGATTAACATGCACTGGCAAACTGCATGCTGCAAGCAGCATCAGCTTGCATATTTTACATGGATCCGTAGGATCCATAATGACATGCCCCCTCAGGGGGTGTGTCATTAAGAACTGTGTTCTGTGCATGTCCTGCACAGGCGCAGTTCATGTGTCCCAGCCCAGACGTACGGATCCACTGGGATCCATACTGTCCGGGTGTTTGCGTGCCCATAGGCACCCGTTCTGATGTTTCACGTGGTGCCGTGGATCCGTGGCTCCGCGGCTTCACGTTACTTTTCACTCGAGACCAAATCTGCAACAAGGTGCAGATTTTGTCTCTGTGAGAAATATGTTTTGCCACGGATCCACACAGATCTGCGGCAAAATGGTGACACACGAATGCCCACGCTGGTCTTTCTGTCCCCATTCACTTTCAATTGGGACAGAAACTGATCCATGTGGATCCAGTTTGTGATGGATCCACATGGATCCTAAAAAACAATAGTGTAAAACCAGCCTTATATTGAAAAAGTGACCTCCACTCGGTCACAAATGTGGACTTGTGACCACAACAGAAGTGGAAATGGCAGAAGCCAGAGGCCAATAGTATTGTGAAACACTCTCTGCATCCACATTATACAACGTGTATGCTAACAGAAGGGGAAATAAAAAAAGAAAAAAAAAGAAAAAAAAAAGAAAAGGAGGGAAACCTGAATAAATATTTTTAGTATGTAAAATCTAATTGCCTCCCAAACATGTATCCTGCAGAAATAATGGCATGGGGCACCAAAGGGCAATTTTGCACAAGGCAGCATTTAGCCTAAGGTCAACCCTGTACACACCACGTCCGGTGCCGCACCTCGGTACATACTAGCATCCAGCCATGTTTCTCCTGAGCGGCGGTTGGTTGGTGGCGCTCGTCTCCCTTCCCGCTCCCATATCCTTTACAAAACCCAATTGAACATCCCCTGCATTTATCTCCGGACAGCCCTGTGAATGGCGCTTGTGATTGCCTAAACGTTTTGGGAGAAGGAGGCGTGATCTGTTGGGGAATATGCACCATTTTACCAGCTTAGTGCAGTGGCGGCTTGTTGATGCTCAGACTGCAGGTCATTGCATGTGGTGTGTGGACGGTGCAGCATGGTGGACATGTCTGACTAGTTAGTGCCAGGTAGTGGTCATATTGGAGCTGCCCAGAGTTTTGTAGGCTTGTGTTAGAAATAATAGGTTTGTAAACAGTGCTGCCTCCTGTGCTTTAAGGATGCAGGACTGTTTCTGCCTACAGGACCACCGCTCTGCAGCCATTATTGTGTCTATATGCTTGTGCCAATCCTGCCATTGCCATTAATGATCCTTGTTCTGGCTTCTTCTGTGTGGTTCTTGTATGTGCATATGATGGCGCTGACATCCTTGTGTGTGGACATCTTTTTCTCTGTTCCTCTAAATTAAAATGTCCACTATTTTTTTTTCTCATTTTTACAGGATAGATATAGATCAGTATGAACCAGATTGTTTTTTACCGATTAAAAAAATTTGCTATCGGGGGAGAGGAGGGGAGCTATTCTGCAGTTCGCCTCAGGCAACGCAGAGGCTAGGTTCACCCCTGATTGAATGGAGCAGGGTGGAGCTGACCGCAATCTGGGAACACCTTTCTGACTGAAGTATGAAATTAACATACTGCATGGGACAAGAACAAAACTCGTTTTTGATGTACCATATTTTTCAGAATATAAGACGCACCCAGATTTTAAAGGAGGAAAATAGGGGGAAAAAAATTAGGCAAAAAATGTGGTTATAATTAATTGTAATGGGGGGGATCTACTGCTGACACAGTTATCGGGGTAATGTCCCCATCCCTGACCCCATCCAGGCAATGTATGTCCCCGATCCTAGATATAGCCTCCCATTCTGGCATATAGCTTCCATCCTGGTATATAGCCTGCCCATCCTGGTATATAGCCCCCCCCCCCCCATCATGGGATATTCCAATCCACCCCCTATCTTAGGATATAGCACCCCCCAGCCTGGGATATAGCACCCCCCAGCCTGGATATTGCACCCCCACATCCTGATATATTGCACCCCCCCCCACATCACTGTATATGCCCCCCACCCTGGGATATTGCACCCCCCATCACTGTGTATGCCCCCCATCCTGGGATATTGCAGCCCCTCATCACTGGATATGGCCCCCCATGCTGCCGCACAAACTAATATAATAAATGCTGTAACATACCTTTCCACCGTTCACCTCAATATTTCCTTCTGCAGCCACATCGATCTCTTTCTGTGTGTCTTCGGGGCATCTTGTCAGGTGACCGGGATGCACAGTGATTACATCACTGTGCAGTGCCAGGTCACATGACAGGATGGCCCAGGGACACACAAACAGAAAGTGATTGATGTGGCTGCAGAGGTAGAGATTGAGAGGAGAGCAGGAAAAGTATATTATTTTAGTGTGTGCGGTAGCGGGGGGGTAATATCCAGTGATGGGGGGCTGAAATATCCCAAGATGGGGGCATATGCAGTTATGGGGGGGTTCTGTACATTTAATATGCACTGCCTCCCACTCAGCGCCAGCTTCAGCACTGAGGTGGACAGCGGAATTCAGTACATATTACAGTACACTAATGAGTGGGGACACATGATCACAGGCTGCCTCTACAGCCTGCTTCAAAGCCCCTGCTCCCCCCAGCACAGTACAGCACAGCTCCATATATTTGGACCATAAGGAGCACCCTCCACTTTCTCCCACAATCTGGGAAAAAAAGTGTGTTATAGTCCGAAAAAATATGGTATACAGGAAGACGTCTGAGGATATACAGTGGGGAAAAAAAGTACCGTATTTAGTCAGCCACCAATTGTGCAAGTTATCCCACTTAAAAAGTTAGGAGAGTCCTGTAATTGCATCATAGGTAGACCTCAAATGTGAGAGACAAAAAGAAAGGCCTGTAATTGACAGAAAAATCCTGAAAATAACATTGTCTGATTTGGAAAGATTTTTTTTTTTTTTTTTAATTTTGATGGAAAATACGTATTTGGCACACACTGATGTTGGCCTATTCCTCCATACAGATCTCCTCTAGAACAGTGACTTTAGGGGCTGTCGCTGGGCAACATGGACTTTCAATTCCCTACAAAGATTTTCTATAGGGTTTAGATCTGGTGACTGGCTAGGCCACTCCAGGACCTTGAAATGCTGCTTACGAAGCTACTCCTTCGTTGCCCTGGCGGTGTGCTTGCAATCATTGTCATGCTGAAAGACCCAGCTATGTTTCATCTTCAATGTCCTTGCTGATGGAAGGAGGTTTGCACTCAAAATCTCATGACACATGGCCCCATTCATTCTTTCATGTACAAGGATTAGTTGTCCTGGTCCCTTGGCAGAGAAACAGCCCCAAAGAATGATGTTGCCACCCCCATGATTCACAGTAGGTACAGTGTTCTTTGGATGCAATTTAGCATTCTTTCTCCTCCAGACACAAGTTGTGTTTCTACCAAACAGTTCTACTTTGGTTTCATGTGACCATATGACATTCTCCCAATACTCTTATGGATCATCCAAATGCTCTTTAGCAAACTTCAGATGGACCCAGACATGTAATGGCTTAAGCATGGGCACACATCTGGCACTGCAGGATCTGAGTCCCAGGCGGCATAGTGTGTTACTCATGGTAGCCTGTGTAACGTTGGTCCCAGCTCTCTGCAGGTTATTTACTAGGTCCCCCTGTGTGGTTCTGGGATTTTTGCTCACTGTTCTTGAGATCATTTTGACCCCACAGGGTGAGATCTTGAGTGGAGCCCCAGATCGAGGGAGATTATCAATGGTCTTGTATGTCTTTCATTTTCTAAGTATTGCTCCCACAATTGATTTCTTCACACCAAGCTGCTTGCCTATTGCAGATTCAGTCTTGCCAGCCTGGTGCAGGGCTACTATTTTGTTTCTGGTGTCCTTCGACAGCTCTTTGGCTTCACCATAGTGAAGTTTATAGTGTGACTGTTTGAGGTTGTGAACAGGTGTCTTATTTTGATAACAAGTTCAAACAGGTGCCAGTACTACAGGTAATGAGTGGAGGACAGAGGAGCCTCTAAAGGTACCTTCACACACAGCAATTTTGCTAGGCAATTTCACTGGCAATTTGCTGGTTGCAGTGAAATCATGGACACATTGTTCCATTAGTACACAGCAACAAAATAGAACAATGTGTCCATGATTTCACTGCAGCCAGCAAATTGCCAGTGAAATTGCCTAGCAAAATTGCTGTGTGTGAAGGTACCTTTAAAGAAGACGTTACAGGTCTGAGAGAGCCAGAAATCTTGCTTGTTTGTAAGTGACCAAATACTTATTTTCCCCTAAAACATGAAAAAATATTTCTTCACAAATCAGACTATGTGATTTTCAGGATTTGTTTTCTCATTTTGTCTCTCATAATTGAGGTCTACCTATGATGTCAATTACAGACCTCTCTCATCTTTTTAGGTGGGAGAACTTACACAATTGGTGGCTGAATAAAGACTTTTTTCTCCCATTGTAAAAGGGTTACAGGAACCCCAGTTACATCATGTTAAAGCATCATACCAACATTGAAGTTTAAAGGTGGGAAAATCATGGTGTGGGGCTGATTTTTAGCATATGGCACTGGCAAACTTCATAAGGGCTCGGACACACTCATCCGAGTTTAACGGACGAGACTCGGAAAGGGCTGGAGCAGTGACCCTGAACAGGGTCACTGCTCCAGCCTGTTCCGAGTGTCGTCCGTCAAACTCGGCTGCAACTTGGAGAGTGTGTCCGAGCCCTAAGAGGAATAGGCCAAAATCACCCCTGATCAATATATATATGCGAGTAGTTTCCCAATATAAAAGTTGTCTTGAAGCTGCCATCACTAACAAAGGCTTTTGTACAAAAGATTAAACACATTTCAATAAAGGTGTTAAATATTTTTTCCATGTGTTATTTTTGCACATCACTAAATGTATAGACATCTTTGCATGTGCAGACTGAATGGATTGTTACAGACATCTGGTAAAAAATTATGTACAATAGAACCTTTTGAAAATTATACTTAAGGGAACCTGTTGGCTGGTTTATACCTCCCCAGCTATCACTGTCTGTAGCTGCAGCTTTATAATACTATTCTAATCATCCCTGTCTGAGCTCATAGTGTAATGTGAAAGGTGAAAGAAAAGCATTTATACACTTACATTTCAGTCTACACCTTAGAGGAGGGAGACTGTCTGGCAGGATAATAGTGAACTCCCTATTAACTTGCATGGCTAAAGGACCTGTGTGATGTAACGATCATGTGACCATAGTGGGTGGAGCTAAGTGAGCAAACGTATTATGGTATAGGGACTTAGCTCCACCTATTGTAGTCACATGGTTACGACATCACATCAGGTCTCCCAATATGTTCTAACATAAGGCTGAAATGTTAACTATTAACCTGCCAAACAGTCCCCGTCCTCCAAGCTGGAGACTGTCTGCCTCATTACATAAGGAAATGTAAGTGTATACCGTATTTTTCGGATTATAAGACGCACTTTTGTTCCCCCAAACTTTGGGGTACAGTTAGGGGTGCGTCTTATAATCCGAATATACGTATATAGTATAGCATATTATATAGGGGATGGTGGGGGCAGCTCTAGAGTGTGCCCGGGGGTCCAGTGTGCTGGCTGGGGGCTGCAGGAGGGAGCGGGAGATCTCCTGCTCCCGCTCATTTAATATGCACTGCCGCTGTCCATCACCGCGGTGCTGAAATCGCACCACGGTGATGGGACTGAGGGCGCAGTGCATATTACATTGCCTGCGCCCCCCCAGTGATTACACATGCCTCCCCCTTGCTGCATATGACCCCCCAAGCTGCTGCCCATAATAAAATAACAAACGTTTTCCTCACTATTTCCAGTGATGAGCTGCCTGTCCCTCTGCTTTCTCCCTCCGTGCAAGCTGCGTCCGAACTTCCTGCTTCTCTGCTTGTAATGTGAGCTGCTCAGCAGAGAGTCACATCACAGGCAGAGAAAAGCAGGAAGTTCGGACGCAGCTTGCACGGAGGGAGAAAGCAGAGGGACAGGCAGCTCATCACTGGAAATAGTGAGGAAAACGTTTGTTATTTTATTATGGGCAGCAGCTTGGGGGGGTCATATGCAGCAAGGGGGAGACATGTGTAATCATAGTGGGCCATATGCAGCATGGGGGGAGGCATGTGTAATCATAGTGGGCCATATGCAGCATGGGGGGAGGCATGTGTAATCATAGTGGGCCATATGCAGCATGGGGGGAGGCATGTGTAATCATAGTGGGCCATATGCAGCATGGGGGGAGGCATGTGTAATCATAGTGGGCCATATGCAGCATGGGGGGAGGCATGTGTAATCATAGGGGGCCATATCCAGCACTGCGGGACGTGTGCCAGCACTGGGGGATGTGTGCCTTCAATGGGGGACGTGTGCCAGCAGTGGGGGACGTGTGCCAGCAGTGGGGGACGTGTGCCAGCAGTGGGGGACGTGTGCCATCAATAGGGGACGTGTGCCAGCAGTGGGGGACGTGTGGCAGCACTGGAGGACGTGTGCCAGCATCTGGGGACGTGTGCCAGCACTGGGGGACGTGTGCCAGCAGTGGGGGACGTGTGCCATCACTGGCGGACTTGTGCCATCACTGGCAGACTTGTGCCATCACTGGCGGACTTGTGCCATCACTGGCGGACTTGGGCCATCAATGGGGGATATGTGCCAGCAGTTGGGGACGTGTGCCAGTACTGAGAGACTTGTGCCATCAATAGGGGACGTGTGTCAGCACTGGGGGACGTGTGCCAACACTGGGGGACATGTGCCAGCCATAAACCGATTAAGGGGGCCATATCTAGGATGTGGGGGCTATATCCCAGGATGAGGGACCATGTACCAGGAAGTGGGGGCTATGAGAGACATATACCCTATATGATTTTTAAGACGGACACTGGCATTATAAGACGGACCCCATTTAACATTAAAAATTATTTTTTTCTCTTTTCCTTCATTAAATTTGGGGGTGCGTCTTATAATCAGGTGCGTCTTATAAAGCGAAAAATACGGTAAATGCTTTTCTTTCACCTTTCACATTACACTATGAGCTCAGACAGGGATGATTAGACTGGTATTATAAAGCTACAGCTATAGACAGTGATAACTGGAGGGGCATAAACTAGTTGACAGGTTTCCCTTTACTTTAAAAATTGGTGACGTGTTCAATGTTTATTTCACCTGCTGTATATACATACATTTACATGTCTATTCATCTCCTACCCCGTGCCGATTGATTATAAAATACTGTGTATTTGTATAAATTGATTGTGTATGTATCATATGCTGGGTCACAGCTATAATTGGTATATTGTTATTGTACAGATTACTTGAGGTCCTGGGTTCAATTCCCACCAAGGACACTAAGGACAACATCTGCAAGGAGTTTGTATGTTCTCCCCGTGTTTGCGTGGGTTTCCTCCCACATTATAAAGACATACTGATAGGATGTTTAGATTGTGAGCTCCAAGAGAGACAGCATTACTGATGTATGTAAAGTGCTATGGAATTAATACAGCTATATAAATGAATTAATATTATTAAATATTATGTTATTACCTTAAAAAAAGGCCAAACTGGTAGAAACATTGGATGAAAATTATCTTTGAATTTATTTGTTGGACTTATTAAAACACATTTAAAGTAATCATCTGAGTGTTGTAATTACTTGTCAGTACTGCAAAACTTATCTAGATGATATAAAATTCTGCATTGTCATGCTTAGAATTGGAATGACACAGCAGAAAAAGAGATGCAGCGCATGTATGGCAATATATAGTCATTTGCCACCGTATTGAGCCTTTATTTTGCACTGTATCTGGTACCAATGAATATGGCACTTGATGGAGAATGAGTTCACAGACTGCCATGCAAAGGTTTGGGCACCCCTAGTCACAGTTACTGCGAACAGTTGACCCATTACTTGCCGAACTAGCAATTTTCCTTTTCGAAAATTGGTGTATGAAAGCTCTCTGGGTGAAGAATATTCAATTAAAAATGACAATGACATGATTTCCTGTTTTGAAAACATTCATTTTACAAACACAACACAAAAAATTGGACCTAATTATAAAATCTTAGTTGCTAGAAGTAAAAGATTAGGCGTCCCAAAAAAAGGACATTGGTAGATGATGGGTTAAGCAAGTTGATGAAATTATCTCTAAAGGCACATACACACATACCGCAACACGTTTTTTTCTCGCGGTTTTGGTGCTTTTTTTGCCAGGAGATGCAGATGAACACATTGACCTCAGTGCATGCAGTTTTCTGACGATACTACATTAAATAACATATAAACTGTGGTAAAAAACCGCATAGCAGTTCTGGTGCATATTTTGCTAGGAGATGCAGTTTTGGTGCAGAAATATCTGCAACAAACACTCAGCGTGCACTATAGCATAACCCGATAATCCAGCATTGAGTTCAATGAGGCCAGATTATTGACTTCAATTTTGTCGGATCGCCCAATTATCCAGGATGTTTAGATTGTGAGCCCCAAAAGGGACAGTGTTGCAAAAATGCATATAAAGCACTAAGGAATAATAGCGCTATATATTTCTTTGTTATTGGACCCGTATAAGTGCATGTAGCACAAAACTGGTTGCAGTAGTCCCCTCTGTCGAACCTCCCTGCACATGTAACCCCGCCACACAAGAATAAAACGCTGCACTGCATAAGAAAAATCCGGGGAGTGTTGTCTTTTCTACATATGATGTTGGATTGTAATACTTGTCTATGGGACTGAGCAACGCTTGGGACGAGATCCACAAGGCACAGCATCGCTGGTGTTAGCTGCTAATTATCACCGGTGCCTTGGTATTTTCCTCCATGGTTACATTTTAAGCACATAGATTTTAGTATTTTATACAGAAAGGGGCAGTGCTTGGAAAGTAGGTTATCATGCCCCTGGGTTGTGATAACCAGGGATGGAAGGCAGCATGGATGCTGGAAGAACACTCACACAGTGTAGACCGATGGCTCATTACCAAGGGAAAATGTAAGTTATAGAATGCGTTTTTTGCAACTATTAAACCACACTTTCAGCTCAGACAGGGATGCTTTGGAATGTACTAGGAAGCTGAGGGACAGATAGTAATAACTTGGGGGGCAAAAAGTAGCTGACAAGTTCCCTTTCTAAAGGAACCGTGGTCACAACCTGACACACCTGCTGAGAAGACAACCGAACTAGGTCAGGAGACAGGTACTAGTCGTCTAAGAAGACCTGTGGCTGCTAGCATCGGGGGCACTGCGTGCGGAGGCGCTAACAGGAGATGCGAAGAGATAGTGCTTAGAGAGAAGACCAGAGAGTGGAAAGGCACATGAAGGGGGTCTTGGGCAAACTTGGGGTCGGACCAGACTGGAACTTGGTAGAGAGAAGCGCCCGGCGATCAATTGCAGCTTTAGTGAGTAAACCGGGTGCAGAATTCCTATACTGTGTAAGGCTAGGGTCACACTTGCAGTTTTTCCATGCATTTTTCACACTTTTCTTTTGTGAAAAGATGGAAAAACGCATCCATATGGCCCCCCATGTAAAAAATGCATGCCTCAATAGCAAAAACGCATGTCGAAAGTGCCATGGTTTTTGGCTCAGCACCAAAAAAAATGCAGCATGATGCATTTTTTGGAGCTTTTTCAAAAATGCATGTGTTTTTTAACATGGGGCCCTATGGGAAACGCATGCATTTTTGCAAGGCACTAAATGGTACCATGCGTTTTTGCATGCGTTTTTTAAGGCTGCTCCACACCTAACAGCAAAAACGCAGCCCAAAAACGCAGGCTGCCAAAAAGCACCTTAAAAAACGAATGCAAGTGTGACCCTAGCCTAAGACTGTTTTATTCCCCCCCGCCTGCAGAACCGACTACAAAAGCAGATGAGACAGAGGCCCAGTGTGAGCATGGCCTTCCGCATTCATCGCAATTTAACACATCTGCCCCGGGGTACTGCTTCACTTACGGGGAGCGATGACATCAGGCTGCCATACCAACAACCCTGTGGGTCTGATTCGCAACGTCGGTCCCTGTTGACTAAGAACTGTAGGTGGCGTCACAAACTTAACTTCAATAAACTTTATTCCCCATCTATCAATCCCCAAGCCCTACACTGTCCATGAACTGACTCCCCGGGGATCACGGAAGCCGGGTCTTTACCCCTGTGACTCCTCCGCAGCACCGGGAGCCCAGTTCCGAGTACCCCACTGCCCCGGGGTGGGCGAGCCACAAACATTCAGCTTTACACACCAAGTTAGTAAATTGAAGAGTTGAGTAACTGTAAAAACAATGCAATATCTAATTATCCTTAGCTACAGTCTGTAGTATAGGCAACAGCTCTATACACAACTCTGTTGGTTGTGATTAAAACAAAGTAAGCTCTTGTCAGCCACAGCCTTAACCCCTTCACCCCTGGGCGATTTTTTGTTTTCCTTTTTTCCCTCCCCTACTTTCAAAAGCCATAACTTTTTTATTTTTCTGTCAATATAGACATAGAGGGCTTGTTTTTTGCGGGACGAGTTGTAGTTTCAGATGAAATAATTTAATTTATCATATAGTGCATAGGAAAAGGAGGAATAATTCCAAGTGTGGTGAAATTGCAAATACAGTGCAGTTACATGTTTGTTTTTTTTATTCATCATGTTCACTATATGGTAAAACTGACGTTCAGTATGATGCCTCCAGTTGGTATGAGTTCGTAGATACCAAACATGTATACTTTTACTGTTGTCCAAGTGGTGAAAAAAAATTCAGAAGTTTTTAAAGAAAAAGAATTGCACTTATGTAGCTATTTTCCGTGACCCGTAGCATTCTAATTTTTCGAGATTTGGGGCTGTGTGATGACTTATTCTTTGAATCTCGAGCTGACATTTCTAATGATACCGATTTTGGGTATATACGTTGTTTTGATCGCTTATTATTGTATTTTATTGCAATGCTTCGGCAACCAAAAAAATGTACAGTGGGAAAAGAATGTATTTAGGTCAGCCACCAATTGTGCAAGTTCTCACACTTAAGAAGATGAGAGAGGTCTGTAATTGACATCATAGACCTCAACTATGAGAGACAAAATGAGAAACCAAATCCTGAAAATCACATTGTCTGATTTGGAAATACATTTTTTTTCAAAATTTTAGTGGAAAATAAGTATTTGGTCACCTACAAACAAGCGAGATTTCTGACTTTCACAGACCTGTAACTTCTTCTTTAAGAGGCTCCTCTGTCCTCTGTCCTGTAGTACTGGCACCTGTTTGAACTTGTCATCAGTATAAAAGATGCCTGTCCACAACCCCAAATAGTCTCACTCCAAAATCCACTATGGTAAGACCAAAGAGCTGTGGAAGGCTCAGTTATTGCTGCTCCCCCCCCAACCCACAGGCTAAAGATTAGCAACCTCTTGCGCCCCAGAATTGGCGCATTCATTAGAAGTGTGGTGTGTTAGATCACACAAGTTTCACAACACGATCTAATGGGTTAACAGGTGCAGGCGGCTCTCTGAACCATCTGCACCGGTTTAGCTGCACGTAAGCTGATCAAATGCATAAGGCTGCCTTAAGATTTGCAGATGCCTCCGCAGCGTTTTGCGGAGGCATCTGCAAGCATCTGCATGCAGACGGCAGCCCCTATGTTTATAATGGAGCGCACGGCAGTCTGCAGATGCTTGCAGACCGCCGTGCGCACCCATCCACTCCTATATGTGATCTGTGCGCAGGCGGATGCCTGCGCACAAATCACACACTCTCGCCCGCACCAGGGACGCAACATGTCCGTCCCTGGTGCAGACGAGAGTGTGTGATCTGTACGCAGGCATCCGCCTGCGCACAGATCACATACAGGAGTGAATGGGTGCGCACGGCGGTCTGCAAGCATCTGCAGACCACCGTGCGCACCATTATAAACATAGGGGCTGCCGTCTGCATGCAGATGCTTGCAGATGCCTCCGCAAAACGCTGCGGAGGCATCTGCAAATCTGAAGGCAGCCTAAGACAGTTCATATTACTACATAACACAGGGCGGTTGGTGTCTTCAGGACAGGAGCAAATGGGCATAGTCCTCCACCTTAAATAACTACAGTATCTACAGCACAGCAGATCCATCAACCAACCACAAAGCTGAACGTCAGCACTTACTTGTTGTGCCTCATTTTATCTAAAGATTTTGAGTCGATTTTCTTCACCTAGGAAGGTATACTTCCTGTCCTACCCAGAAATCTAATTAAATTTGATGAAATATTGACAGGTTTCTTAAACTTCTTATTCCAGATAACCCCTCTAACAGATTGTACCAAAGGAAGATTATATTTTCTGAACAGTGATAATATGCATTATGAACCCAGAACATTGTTACTTACATTTTAGCAACATTACTTCCATCTATAATAATATGCCTCAGTTCATCATTTCCTTTTATATCTCTTAGATTAAGCGTAAAAGGCGTCTGTATTGTTTCATTGAATCTCTGTGCACCCGTCACCACAGGAATATTGGGTTTTTTTTTTTTTAGGATCTCTTGTTATTTTTTCATTAACCTCAGGAACTTCTTTGACGCCACCATTAAAAATATCATCCTCAGGAAAATTACTCTCAAATGTTTTGTGTTTTCCTGCATTGAACTCCACCAAAGCAGGATCTGAAATGTTTAGTTCAGGACAGTATTCAGCGGAAGTGTTTTGATGAAGCCATAAATCTACTTCTTGTTGCTCTTTCCCTTGAGCATTCATTGGAAAATCCCCAGAATTAGTTTTTTCATTCAATTTCCTAAGCAGTCCCGTCACAGAACCATCCCCAATGTCTACAATTTCACTGGGTGAATAGCCACAATCTCTGGCAGCTGATTTCATTACTTCTAGAATGTAATTATCATCATTAGTGTTGGCAACACTATTTGATAGTCCTCTTAACACTGAAGGCCTGTTTTTTTGACTCGTGGTCTGATCATGGCTAGACTGCTCCATGTTAACTTTGTCAAGGATCTCTGATGGTTCCTGAATCCCATTCTCATGCAGAACTTTAAGAACAACGGATTCCTGATAACCCATCGTCTTAAAAAAGTCTAAGAGCATAATAAACTCCTTTTGAGTTCCCAAAGAAAATTGAGTTTGAGTGCCTGGTTCTGTCTCATCCTTTCCCATTATGGTATCCAGCAATCCAGAAATCTGCTTAAACTCCTCTTCCTCCACCTCATCTGATGGCTCCACTGTTTCACTAACTGAAGGTTTCTCTTCCAGTTTACTGTAAGTGTGATGTAGGTTTTCCTCTACTGCGGGTCTCTTGTAACTTAAGTGCATTGGCTGCCTGCTGTTGTCCCAAGTTTCAGTAATTAGATCACGTGGCTCAGAGGCCCTATGGCGCAAAACTCCGTTAGTTGACTTTGATTTGGCTATTGTCATCGGATGAGATGTTGTAGGAGGAGTAAAGAAAAGCTGATTGCTTATTGCTGCGTCAGACGTTTGTATAGGTAGCCTCTCCTGGGTTACTGGCAGTTTCACCCCAAGATCTTTGTCCTCATCTACTAGGAATAACAACTGTTCCTTTATGGAAGTTGGGAGTATTAGAAGATCCAGCGAATGCTGGTCATCATGCTTCTCCACCAGATCCTTAAAATTCCTTTTGATGGAAGATTCTTGGTCATCTGCTTCAGATGTATTTTCATCCAGAAAAGTATGAATCCGACTCTGGGCCATAACCACTTCTTCTACTAGGCCAGATATTCTAATACGACCAGGAGTTTGGGGTTTCACATATGCTGAAGTGGCTCGAATTAAGCAGTCAAGAAACAGACCTCTTGCCCCCACAAAAATACAATGCATCTCACGTGGGTAGTCTAAATTTTCAATTAACTCTGGGGTGCATAGTCCTTTAATATAATCCTGAAGGGAAAAAGCAAACATTGTTTGGTTTTCTTATAAGGTTCATACACATACATCATCGATTGAAATTAAATATTTCCTATTAAGAGTGAGTTGCTAGTAATTTTATTAAGACACATCAGAGAAAGCCAGGTGAAAAACAACATCATACAGCTACTCCAAACTTGTACACTGCAAACCTGTATAGATGAAGGGCTATTCTGGTCAAACATTCCAGGTGAAGCTATATCAGTGTGGGTTTAACAATAGAGCCCACGCACTAGCAGAGATTGGCCACTACGCAGTGTAAAGAGTCATGCATTTATGGCTGCATACAAGATTGATATCTAGCTGTTAACAAATAGCTGATCTGTGGGAGTAATGGCTGGTGGACCTCCACCAATCTGTTATTGAAAATCTAGCCTAAGGATAGATCATCAATTTTTAAGTATTACTGAACTCCTTGAACACTCACCCACAGAACAGACCCATACACTTTGAACATGAGTTTTGATTCTGGAAAACCCCTTTAAACCTTTTGCATGACTTGTGGCTTTCCTTATCTCACTGGACGCCATCCAATCTCACCACTGGCACAAAGTAGATGTGAAGAGCCCTCATGCAAAGGTTCTTTACTTTAAAAGCCTAGGTAACAATTTTTTTTTTTCTAAATAACGGCGTCAGATTTGATAGAATGGTTCTCTATATATATCAATATTTTACCTATAGAAATTAAGTATAAGTTAGAGGGGTTCTTTAAAACTGATAGTATTTGTCATTCATTGTGGTTTCTAAGATGAACAGAAATCATAAGGCAAATGTTAACAGCACAACAGAAGATTAATATTTTGGGCCCACGCTGCGTTTTTTGCAGCGATGTTTAAAAAAATCTGCATGTCTATCCTGAGGCCAGCAAAGTCTTTGCTATATCATAGAAGTGCTGTGCTCACGTTACTTTTTTTTACGTTGGTACAGATTTTGGATGCAAAACAATCTGCAGCATGGCAATTATTGATGTGTATTTGCCAGAGTTTTTCAGTCTCTCCTTCCATTACCATCATTGAAAAATATTAATGTTAAAAAACGCAGCAAATACGCACTAAAAACATGTTCCGTCTTTGAGTGTGTATTTCTGTCAGAAGATGCGCGCTTAGTGCAGAAAATGTCAGCACATAATATGCAGTGTGGGCACATACTGACTCTTACCTTAGCCTTTACTATGTTCCTTTTGTCACCTTGAAGCTGAACCCACATCTGCTCCTGTGCAGTTGATTGCAGGGATAACTGATCTTGAGTAAGGACTCCCAAAATATTCATTTTGACTCCAAATATTCTCTCGATGTTGGCATGTTGGTTTCGAAGCTTTTTTTCGGGTGCTCGTGGCACAGCAAATTCGTCCATGTTGTCGCTGTCATGCACTGCCTTACACTCCCCTACAGCCATCAGCATTTTAGGTTGCACAGATGTGAATGATATAATAATTAAAGGCCTGAAGATTTACGCTATACAATTGGCATCCTCTCTTTTTAGATGGTGATGTGATAATGTAATATGCTCTGACTTGCTGACCATACTTAGGAGTAGCTTCGTCTGCAGCAGGTATATCATAGAGACAATAGGTACTTCCTGTTAGAACTGTATTTAAGTTCTATTTTCTCCCCTGAATGTTTAGCACTTGTATCGTCTTCCTCATTTTGTAACGTCCCTAACTACTCCTCCCTTTACCCCCCCGCCCATGTGCTCTGGCTTTTCTGTCGGCTTATACCTATTGCTACATACTTTTTTTTCCTTATGCTGTATCCCCTTATGTGTATTATGTGCAGATTCACTGTAGTTCTCCAGCACTATACCCTGCTCCAGCACTGCCAATAACTGGCACTGCTGCCCCTTGTACCTACCATTAGGATATTTCTGTCTTGCTCTACAGAAACTTCCTTACCCAGTCTCCACCTCCCTATCATGGTGACTGATGGGAAGTTCCTATATATGTCAGTCTGGGGAATTCCACTTTTAGCTCACAGGATGGGAGGAGTTGGTGAATGTGGTGTCTGTTAGTCAGAAGAGCTCAGACCTGTTTCGTTTCTCTGTCTACAAGCGAAGAACCATGCTTGCAGAGACTGAACGTTTCATAGGCGGACTCCTGCTGGTTATTTGCATGTCATAGTCATTGAAAAGCAAAACAAAAACTACTAAAGCAACCAGAATCTAAGAGCTCCCTCTACTGACACCTTAAACTTACTACAGGCAGTGCTGAGGTATGCAAATCATAGGAAATCGGATTATATTTCTCCCCATATCACAGCTCTTTGCTACACAGTCACGGTGTCTACATTTTACACTCAAGGATAATCAGCCAAAAGTGACTGCAGGCTAGATAGAATAAGCAACTATGTACTCTGACTACAGACAGAGTCACAGGATAATAGAATGATTCACACAACTCATAACATGTTGTCAATTGTGAACGTCTGCTGATTCTTTGATGACATCACATTTGTTGAGATGATTTGCAAATTTGTTTTAACTATGAAAACTAGTGTGACTTTTTTATTTTTTATTGAAAATATATCAGATTTCAGGGAGCTATGAAATGAGCGTGGGAGATAATATAGATTTGGCCATTATATACTTAAGCCGACATATAAAAGGGAGTTAGAGTTATTGCTGACACCCTATGCTGATGGCTCAAGCTGAATTCTGCAAGCGATCAATGCTGTACATTTATGTTGTCGTTAAAAGACGCCTTTCCAATGTCCATGAGTAACATACATGTTCATCCCATGGTTTTCATGAATAGAACACATGACCATCTACTTTACTGATTCACATTTTTTTTAGTGGCCCGAGTAGTTCTCAAAAAATCACAGCAACGTGTCCAGATTCATGGATCAACATTACCAATACAAGTCAGGAGGTCTGGTAAAATCTCGGACAGGACACAGATGGCTTCAGTGAACAGTCTATCTGCCGTCCAAAAACAACATTGTAATGTATAAGAGATGTTTTGTAAAATTATTATTTTTTTGCCAGTGAAATCACCGATGGTAAGAACTGACAATGACCAACACTGATAAAACTTGGCTCCAAAACATTGATGAACAATGGTCCATGTTTTTACGCAAGAGAAAAGTCAAAACATCTGAATTCATCCTTATGATGGGTATTGAGGAGTTGACACTTATGACAGTACCTTACCGTATTATGTAATGATACAGAAAAAAAGTTTTTTTTTTCTTTTTTAAAGGTCCCTTATAAATGACCTATTAAGATAGTTTAATTTATGAGAGATGACTAGAATCCCTTATATTAGACAGAGTAGGGTCTCTTGCTTGGGGGGCCCAAAACACTTATGGATTAAAAAGGCAAAATACTAATTTCACTGCCCACATGAGGATTTGACAAGTGATTATCTTGCCCATAACACAATAGTGAGGGGTCCCAATGTCAGGACTACTCATGTTCACCATTTGAGCAATGTAAAACAAATATTTTTGGTATTGCGCCTTTGCCCCTCAACGCTATGTATCTTGTAAAGCCGTGATCCCCTTTCACTGGTGCTCATAAACAGTCAAGTAAATACAGAAGCATTTCCAGAAACTGTAAACCTGTGACTGACCCAGCTAAAAAAGGCTATTGCACTGAAAATGAGGTGTCACATAAATCTCGTGATAATTTGGGCATGCTGTAGAAATTAGGTCCATAATCTATTACTAAAGGCATATAAACACGGTGTGTGGATGTCTGGATAAACTACTGAACTGTACAAGAATACAATATTCTTGCAGGTGCTTAAACTCAACATAAAGAACATAAAAAAAAAACAGCCTCCATACATGTAAAAATATATTTAATAGCAGAAATGATTCTCCATCTGATAAAATGTCATTGTCATAATAAAGAGAATAAAAAAGAGGGAGCCAGCCCAAAGTTATCACAAGGATCACCTAGTTAAAAGTAAAGCGATAATTTAGAAATTTGGAATGGATGAATTTGCTAAAGAAGGCAGTGAGTGAAATATTCCAAAAATTTTCTCCGACCTCTTCGAAATCAACCAAGCAGTCTCATTTGTACAGACTTAGGTCAGGGCTGTAATAAAGACACATGTAAGCATCACAAAGCAGCCGTCGGGCATATGTTGGCATGCTTTTTGGATCCTCCTGCTGCAGTTCTTCAGCTGTCATTTCTAAGTATTCAGTCACTTCTGGGCAAGGAGTCACACGGGGGATGTTAAATCCATTCTGTCCTCCTACAAATGAGAAAAATACCCACAAACATACTGAATCAGTTAAAAGAAAATGCAGTCACAATTTTAAGATATGTAAATTTGCTGATGAAGGGTTTACTAATATTATAGGAAGTATCTATAGTACAATGAAAATTCATAGAGTGAAGAGTCAAGCTGGATTACACCACAGAACTCACCTTCCCGGTCAGCCATGCTATCGAAGAATGCCCACAGAGGCCGACGGTGAGAGTGAATTCTAATGAAGGCCACGTAATGACTTGTTTCTATCATAAAACAGCATACAGCTGCAAATTCTGTCTTTGTAGTATAGCTTGGCAGTTGAGATTTTCAGGCACACAGATATCTCTTGGTTGGTGGCCAGATCTTTGCTTGTGAAGATGAACCTGTCCATAAAGAAAAGATAATTAAGCTCCATACAGATCACGATTTTAAAGTAGAATTAAAAAAAAAAAAGATTGTTATTTTGTCTTAATTAGCAGACAGGAAAGGATGTACCTGCTTGTTGCAGATGGCACAATACTGTTTTATGTGTCCTGGTGTGATCCCCAGATCCTCGTAGCAGTCAAGACATTCCACTACTGCCAGAGATTGACATATTGAACATTGCCGTGGGGCTGTATGGGGAATGGAACAATATAAAAAAATGTTAGTATATGTATGCATTATACAGTTGTGGCCAAAAGTATTGACACCCCTGCAATTCTGTCAGATAATACTCAGTTTCTTCCTGAAAATGATTGCAATCACAAATTCTTTGGTATTATTATCTTCATTTAATTTGTCTTCAATGAAAAAACACAAAAGAGAATGAACCAAAAAGCAAAACATTGATCATTTCACACAAAACTCCAAAAATGAGCCAGACAAAAGTATTGGCACCCTCAGCCTAATACTTGGTTGCACAACCTTTAGCCAAAATAACTGCGATCAACTGCTTCCGGTAACCATCAATGAGTTTCTTACAATGCTCTGCTGGAATTTTAGACCATTCTTCTTTGGCAAACTGCTGCAGGTCCCTGATATTTGAAGGGTGCCTTCTCCAAACTGCCATTTTTAGATCTCTCCACAGGTGTTCTATGGGATTCATGTCTGGACTCATTGCTAGCCACCTTAGAAGTCTCCAGCGCTTTCTCTCAAACCATTTTCTGGTGCTTGTTGAAGTGTGTTTTGGGTCATTGCCCTGCTGGAAGACCCATGACCTCTGAGGGAGACCAGCTTTCTCACACTGGGCCCTACATTATGCTGCAAAATGTGTTGGTAGTCTTCAGACATCATAATGCCATGCACACAATCAAGCAGTCCAGTGCCAGAGGCAGCAAAGCAACCTCAAAACATCAGGGAACCTCCGCCGTGTTTGACTGTAGGGACCGTGTTCTTTTCTTTGAATGCCAGTTTTTTTCTCCTGTAAACTCTATGTTGATGTCTTTGCCAAAAAGCTCTACTTTTGTCTCATCTGACCAGAGAACATTCTTCCAAAACGTTTTAGGCTCTCCAGGTAAGTTTTGGCCAACTCCAGCCTGGCTTTTTTATGTCTCAGGGTAAGAAGTGGGGTCTTCCTGGGTATCCTACCATACAGTCCCTTTTCATTCAGATGCCGACAGATAGTACGGGTTTACACTGTTGTACCCTCGGACTGCAGGGCAGCTTAAACTTGTTTGGATGTTAGTCGAGGTTCTTTATCCACATCTGCACAATCTTGCGTTGAAATCTCTTGTCAATTTTTCTTTTCCGTCCACATCCAGGGAGGTTAATCACAGAGCCATGGGCTTTAAATTTCTTGATGACACTGCACACGGTAGACACAGGAACATTCAGGTCTTTGGAGATGGACTTGTAGCCTTGAGATTGCTCATGATTCCTCACAATTTGGTTTCTCAAGTCCTCAGACAGTTCTCTGGTCTTCTTTCTTTTCTCCATGCTCAATGTGGTACACACAAGGACACAGGACAGAGGTTGAATCAACTTCAATCCATGTCAACTGGCTGCAAGAGTGATTTAGTTATTGCCAACACCTGTTTGGTGTCACAGGTAAGTTACAGGTGATGTTAATTACACAAATTAGAGAAGTATCACATGATTTTTCTAACAGTGCCAATACTTTTGTCCACCCCCTTTTTATGTTTGGTGTGGAATTATATATCCAATTTGGCTTTAGGACAATTCTTTTTGTGTTTTCTCATTGGAAGACAAATTAAATGAAGATAATACCAAAGAATTTGTGATTGCAATCATTTTCAGGAAGAAAGAGTATTATCTGACAGAATTGCAGGGGTGTCAATACTTTTGGTTACAACTGTATATATATATATATATATATATATCTCAGCAAACCATAGCCGTTTACTATATCATGGACATTTTTACAATGATTTAGGCCACACTAGTCGACGGGACTTTCTTTTTATCGTAAGTAGAATCAGCTGACTTATAAATGTCGGCAAGCCCCAGCAATACCTAAAATAAGGTGAACTCCACTGAGTTTTCCCTTGTGGTATTTTCTGATCTTTTATCCAACATCACTTCCTGCCTCTGATCTGTAGCATTTCACACCTTCATTTTTCTCTGTGTACATACGGCATCCTTAAGATGCTGGCCGAGTTGCTGAGATTTTCTAAGGCAATGCTGCTTCATGGAACCGTCAGTGTTGCTGTTGTTTTTGCAGGGGCTTTGCTGCTGACATCTTTTTTTCTATACTCTGTACTATAACCAGCATAAATGAGCAGCTTCCTCTAAACCATTTAACAGTTTCTGACCCCAGACGCTGTGAATTCTGTTCATTTTTTTGCAGAGATGTTTTTAGGCAGATTTATCATGTGCACAAATCCTAATATTATAAACATACACCTTGCTGCATGATTCAGATATCAAGTGGCATTGAGGTTTCCACTGATGAAGAAGGACCCCACTATCTTTGTACCCAATATACCACACCATACCATCAATTTTTGTGCTCCTGCAGTCTTGGAGGGATCTATCCACTGTGGGTTAGTGTCAGACCAATATTGGTGGTTTTGTTTGTTAACTTCACCATTCACAAAAAAGTTTGCCCTATCACTCATCTGAAGGCTATTGTCTATGCTGTGAAGATACGAGATGTGCAGTATCTGAAACTACAGATACTGGAAGCCTGTGCTAGCATTTCTTCTGTGGTGTTGCTATCAGTGTGTCAAGAGTAGGAGAAGAGCGTTGCATTGACAATCTAACACAATGAGCAGCACTTTGAACACATTTTATAAATGGTCATAAACTTGTAAATAACTTATGAAAGAATAAAGTTACGTTAAAACCAAGCACATCATCTGTTTTTCTTATGAAATTCTCAATAAGTTTGATGTGTCACATGACCCTCTTCCCATTGAAAAAAATAAACTTGGATCCAAAATGGCCGACTTCAAAATGGCCGCCTTGGTCACCCCCCATCTGGAAAAGTTTTCCCCTCCCATATACTAATGTGCCACAAACAGGAAGTTGATGTCACCAACCATTCCGATTTTATTTAGGTACATCCATATAAATGGCCCACCCTGTATAATTACATTAACAATACTAATAAAGAATAATCAATAGAGAATTGCCAACAAGCTAATAAGTGTAGTTATTTGCACGTCTGAATATAATCAGTTACAATAGTGTTCAAAATAAAAGCATTCAATATGACTAACCAGATTATTCACTGTTTTTGGTATAAATTATATTACCACATATCAGACAATTTACCAGTTGGTGCAGTAGATTCTTAGGGCCCTTTCACATCAGCGTTTTTCGTAATTCGCGGCAGATGCGGTGAAAAAACCGCATCTGCCGCGTTTGCCGCATAACCGTTCCACTTGCGGCACGGTTGCGGTTTTTCCATAGGAAGTATAGGGGACTTGCGGCAGATGCGGCAAGTGCGGTATTGCACTTGCGGCAGGTGCGCAGCGAAAAAAACCGCGGTCAGCTGCGGTTTTTTTCGCTGCCGCACCTGCCGCAAGTGCAAAACCGCACTTGCCGCATCTGCCGCAAGTCCCCTATACTTCCTATGGGAAAAACCGCAACCGTGCGCAAGTGGAACGGTTATGCGGCAAACGCGGCAGATGCGGTTTTTTCACCGCATCTGCGCGAATTACGAAAAACGCTGATGTGAAAGGGCCCTTAGAAAACCAACAGACTCAGAATTCATGATCTGCATGGTTTTGAGTCTTTGAATAATTAACTGAAGGGAGTGTTAAATGAAATAATACTAAAGTGCTAAAAGGAGAAGAGAGCAAATTGAGTCTTATCTGATGACAGAAAATAGAGATTATGATTAGGTCGACTCAACAACGTAACAAGACCGATTAATTGAAATAATACCAGTGTGGAGTTCAATTAGTGAGGTCAATTATTCTGTGAAGAAACAGGTGTGAATCAGGCATCCCTTATTTATGGGTGAAGCCAGCACATGTTGTACATGCATTTCTCCTTGAAAACCTGAGAAATATGGGTCGTTCCAGACATTGTTCAGAAGAACAGCGTACTTTGATTAAAAAGTTGATTGGAGAGGGTAAAACATATACAGAAGTGCAGACAATAATAGGCTAAAATGATCTCCAATGCTTTAAAATGGAAACCAAAACCAGAGAGACATGGAAGAAAACGGAAGTCTACCATTTGAATGGATGGAAGAATAGCCAGAATGGCTATGGCTCAGCCAATGATCAGCTCCTGGATGATCAAAGACAGTCTCAAGTTACCTGTGAGTACTGTGACAGTTAGAAGACGCCCGTGTGAAGCTACATTGTCTGAAGACAGTGAAGCATGGTGATGCAAGGATCATGATGATATGGGCATATTTCTCTTACTATGATGCTGGGTCTTTTTACAACATACTAGGGATCATGGACCTGTTTGCATACATCAAAATACTTGAAGGTCATATTGCCTTACACTTAAGCGGAAATGCCTTAAAATGGGTTTTCAACAAGACAACGATCTTAAACACACCAGTAAAAGAGCAAAATCTTGGTTTCAGTCCAATAAAATTGAGGTTATGGAGTGGGCAGCCCAATCTCCGGACCTTAATCCAATAGAACATTTGTGAGGGGACATCAAAAGTGCAGTTTCTGAGGCAAGGCCAACAAATGCAAATATATTGTGGGATATAGCAAAGCATCCTGGACTGGAATAACAGTTAACAGGTCCCAGTACACACTACATTTGTACAGACAAGTGCAGACACTTTTTTTTTTTCTTTTAAACAGCCCAAAGTTAATTTTTTATTATTTTCTGTAAAGTAGTTAAACTTACTGTATTTTTCGGATTATAAGACGCACTTTTGTTCCCCCAAATTTTGGGGGAAAGTGGGGGGGTGTGTTTTTATAATCCGAACATACGGATTATATACTGCAGGGGAGGTGGGGGCAGCTCTGGAGCCTGTCCGGGGGCTGAGGCGGGCGGGTGCAGGCTGCAGGAGGCAGCGGGAGGTCACGTGCCCCCCGTTCATGTAATATGCACTGCCGCTGTCCATCACCGTGGTGCTGAAAACCGTACCAAGGTGATGGACTGGGGGAGCGGCATATATTTTATGTGCCTGCACATTCCCTGTGCTGGCTATGGCTCCCCCATGCTGCGTCCCATAGTGAAATAAAAAAGACTTTAGTTAACTTCTCCAGCGCAGTCCTCCCCGTGTGTCCCTGCTTGCCACTGTGATCGGGCACACAGAGATGATGTCACTCTGCTGTGCCAATCACATGACTGGCATTACCAAGAACGAGGAAGTGGAGGAGCGCAGTGGCACGGAGGGAGACACCAGGAGGACAGCGCTGGAGAAGGTAAGTAAAGTCTTTTTTATTTTACTATGGGCAGCAGTATGGTGGGCCATAGCCAGCAATGGGGGACGTGTGCCATCAATAGAGAGATGCGTGCCATCAATAGGAAGATGTGTGCCATCAATAGAGAGATGTGTGCCATCAATACAGAGATGTGTGCCATCAATACAGAGATGTGTGCCATCAATACAGAGATGTGAGCCAGCACTGGGGGACGTGGGCCAGCACTGGGGGACGTGGGCCATCAATAGGGGACAAGGGCCATCAATAGAGGACGTGGGCCAGCACAAGGGGGCAATATCCAGATTAAGGGGGATTCTAGGATGGGGGGCTATATCCCAGGATGAGGAGCAATGTACCAGAATGAGGGGCTATGAGGGACATATACCCGATATGATTCATTAGACGGACCCTGCCATTATAAGACTGACTCAATTTAACACTAAAAATTATTTTTTTTCTCTTTTCCTTCACTAAATTTGTGGGTGCATCTTATACTCAGATGTGTCTTATAAAACGAAAAATACAGTATATACATTTCTCTTCATGTTTTGATTTAGAAACCAGTGTGCAATGTTCCCAAAACACAAAATTAAAAACTATTAAAGATTTTGGGCTTAACTCATGTTTTTGAACACACTGCAATTATTTTGAGCACAGCTGGTTATGTGCGAGTTACGTAATTTCATTGTTGTCAGACCTACTCACATGACAATGTCTCACTTCTCCAATGACGAAGCCGTCCCCTCAGACATGCACAACTGCTGACTCACAGCACATTAAATTCTTTCTCAACACTTACCGTCTTCGAGAAGATCGGTTATATCAAGCTGTTGGGTTGGGATGATGGTGTTAAACATCTTGAAGTTTTTCCCATTCCTTGGCATTTGAATGATAAGGCAAGAAGGAACCTAAAAAGGCATTTATCAGATAAGACTAGAGGACTTTGCAAAATATTAGTAATGAAGACAACAAAAAACTTATCTAGATAATCTTATTCCTAATAGTAAAACATCCATTTCATTTAGCTAAAATAAGTGTATAATTGTGTGTCACAAAAATAATACCTGAAAACCTCATAAATGTTACACTTTATTTATCTAATGATGTGTTGTCTATAGGTACATATCACATTGCTGCAGCCAAACACGGGGGCATCAATATGGACAAAATATTGTCACAATTTTCAAATTTTTAACTTTTATTCTGCTAAACCAGAGAGTTATGCGACACAAAATAGTTAATAAATAACATTTCCCACATGTCTACTTTACATCAGCACAATTTTGGGAAAATTTTTTTTTTTTCGGTAGGAAGTTATATGGGTTCAAAGTTCATCAGCAATTTCTAATTTTTCCAGCAAAATTTACAAAACCATTTTTTTTAGTGACCACATCACATTTGAAGCCCTTTCGAGGGGGTGTACATGACAGAAAACAACCAAAAGTGACAATTCCAAAAACTGCACCCCTCAAGCTACTCAAAACTACATTCAAGAAAATGATTAACCCTTTAGGTGCTTCACAGGAACAAAAGCAAGGTGGAAGGAAAAAATGGACATTTTAATTTTTCAAACAAAAATGTTCTTTTAGCCTCAATTCCTTCATTTTCACATGGGCAACAGGATAAAATGGATCCTAAAATGTGTTGGACAATTTCTCCTGAGTACACCAATACCTCATATGTTGTCATAAACCACTGTTTGGGCGCACGGCAGGGCAACGAAGGGAAGGAACGCAATTTGACTTTTGGAGCCAATTCTCCATTCAAAAAGTGAAATTGCGCTCCTTCACTTCTGAGCCCTGCTGTACGCTCAAACAGTGGTTTATGACCACATATGAGGCATCGGTGTACTCAGAAGAAATTGCCCAACAGATTTTAGGACCCATTTTATCCTGTTGCCAAGTGAAAATGAAACAATTGAGGCTAAAAGAACATTTTTGTGAAAAAAAAAAAGTACATCTTCATATTTACGGATGAATTTATGAAACATCTGGAAGTTCAAAGTGCTCACCACCCATCTAGATAAGTTCCCTAGGGGGGGGTCTAGTTTCCAAAATGGGGTCACTTGTGGGGAAGCGCCAATGTTTAGGCACACAGGGGCTCTCCAAATGGGACATGGTGTCCGCTAACAATTTGAGCTGATTTTCCATTCAAATTGTTAGCGGACACCATGTCGCGTTTGGCGAGCCCCTGTGTGGCACCAGCACAAGGGCAACTAGAAGAGTTGGGGTACAGCACTAGAAAATTGTGCCTCTTATGAATATGCTATTTTCTGGGGTGGCTGTGGGTTGCAATTTGCAGTGTGGGGGGCCCACAACCTTTGGGTCTCTCCACACTGAGGATTCCAGCCCCCAGCTGCCAAGTTGTACCTGGCTGGCAACCAAAAATACGGCAAAGCTCCGTCATTTTATTTGTAGAAGTATTTTTTTTTTTTAAATGACGTGGGGCTTCGCCATATTTTTGGTCCAGCCAGGTACAACATGGCAGCTACGGATTGCCACCAACCCCCAGCTGCCTCATTGTACCTGGCTGGCAACCAAAAATACAGTGAAGCTCATTTTTTTTTTTTTATTTCTAGAACTAATTCTAGAAAAAAAATTACATAGGGCTCCGCCATATTTTTGGTCCAGCCAGGTACAACTAGGCAGCTGGGGCTGGAATCCTCAGCATGGAGAGGCCCAAGCGTTCTGGGTCCCCATGCTGCGAATTGCAGCCCGCAGCCGCCCCAGAAAATGGCACATTCATTGAAGTGCCATTTTCTGGCGCTGTACCCAGGCTCTTCCAGTTGCCCTGGTGCTGGTGGCAAACTGGGTAATAAAGGGGTTAATGCCAGCTTTTTTATTGGCAGCTGGCACTAAGCCCGAGATTCATAATGTCGGGGCAATGTTAGACCCGGCCATTAGGAATCTCTAGTAAATAGTCAAGAAAATTACACCACACAGAGAAAAATCTTTTTATTTTGGGGAAAAAAAAAAAAAAAAAAAAAAAAACACAAACAAAATTTGGACTCCATCTTTAGTATAAAAATGTAACGTAGTCCACAATGAAGGTCCCACGACGATCGATCGCCTCCGACGTAGTCCACAACGAAGGTCCCACGACTCTCAATCGCCTCTGCTACATCCACCGTCCATAGTGGATCACTGCGCCCGGGCTGTCAGATCGCTACTCTGCAGCCCGATCCCCCTGCATAGAGATCGAGCTGCAGAAAGCGATCTGACAGCCCGAGTGCAGTGATCCACTAAGTGGGTCACAGTGCCTGGGCTGCCAGATCACTATTCTGCAGCCCGATCACCCTGCATGGGGTATCAAGCTGCAGAGAAGTGGCGGCTTACCTGGTGGCAGTGGCAGCGGGAAGCAGGCGGCGGTGGCTGGCAAGAGTGCCTGCATCGCTGCCATCTTGGTGGAGATCCCCACCCCCTTTATCGCTCCAGCCTATAGAAGGCGCTCTGCCCTCCCCTTCTATAAGTAGAGACAGTATCACTGTGATAAGAGTGTTTCAACAGCCAATCACAGTGATCCTGGGGACGGGATGGGGAATCCACCCCCCCTGACCTCGAGCCTCAGTGCGCTGTGATAGGAATCACAGAGCATCGGGGCCCGATGGCGGTTACTGTGGCAACGGTGTCACAGTAACCGCCATGATGTTGTGCAACGTCATGGAGGCACCAACTTTCATGACGTTGAATATTTAGAAGACGGCACTCACCATTGATAGAAGGTTTCTTTTAATCCATTAAGCACTTCAACTAATGCTTTGCTTCATTTTAATAGTGATCACCCAATGCATACTAAATCAGGTCTCCCATACAGCCAATTTCTGAGATATAAAAGGTTGAATAATAATCCAGAAATTTATATGAATCAAGCTAAAAACTTGGAATTAATGTTTGAAAAGAAGGGGTACCCTCACAAAACTGTAATTGAAGCCAGACAAAAAGCAGAGACAGAAAGATCAAATACTTCCAAATCCACAACAGCTAAAAAATTATTTTTCAACTTTAAACATAACGCCATGCTAAATACTATTACATCCTCTATCAAAAAGCACTGGCATGTTGTCACAAGTGATAGAGATCTAAATAAGATTCACCTCGCTCCACCTGTGGTAACCTATCGAAGGAGCAAGAATATTAGAGATTGTCTAGTACATAATAGAATTACTCCCCTACCCCAACAAAAACTGGTTACAAACCTCCCTCTCCCCATCGGAAACTTTAAATGTTTAAATTGTTCATGGTGTAAATATAAACTAACAGGTAAAACTTTAACACTAGGTGGTGGTCATCCAAAAATCAATTCATACATTAATTGTAAATCAAGCTGGGTGGTGTATGTTATCCTTTGCCCATGCGGCAAAACCATTAGACAAATGTGCATTAGATTCCGTGAACACTACAATTCTATCAGAACTGGGAAAGGATCACAACGCCTCATCCAACATATAAGAATTCACCATAACGGGGACCCTGAGGTTTTAAGATTCGCAGGTTTAGAGAAAATTACCCCACATCCTACTTTCCTACGTACAGAAGCAAAATGGATTATTAATACTAGAGCACAAGAGCATCCAGGGTTGAATGATAAACTAGACATGGCAATCTTTTGATCAAGAAAGCCGTTGGTATTTGCATTATAGTGTTGTTTAAATGGAAAAATTGAATTGGTATAGAAAGATCATTCCTGTAACATACTTCTTTATTCTGCATTGTAAATTTGAAATGCTGATTTGTTCAGACTAATAGAAGATTCATTTTTACTAATCTCTTAATAGTTCAATTTTTCATTGATAGAATATATTTATCTCACTTTTCTGCCTTTAATAATAATTAATAATGTGTAATTTTACAGACAAAGATCAATGATTTCCATATTAAATTTAGCATCAGGAGGGTTATTATATACTCTGAACATAAATAAAAAAGAAGGCACGAAGTATATTGTTTTTTAGATTGATATAATTATTTCCAGTAAAACTTCATATATTTATAGAAGTTTAATTAATATTGTACAAAGCCTTTTTTTCATATAATTTTTATATATATTCACATATTGCACATAATCTATGAGTATTTCAATACACCTGATAAGTCCATCAGAAAATCTGGTTCAGACAAAGTAATATTTCATTTTATTCCTACTGCCATCTAGTGGCGAACATCTAAGATGCAGTTATATATAATATACCGTATATCATTGGAAATCATTTTCTTTGCTGGTTGCCATATATTTGTAAATAGAGATTTATATGATTTCATTTGTTAATAATTTATATCTGATATACTGTTGCATATGTTGTTGTTTTTGTTAAACTATTTATTGTATCACCTGTGCATTCACAAACACACCCCACTGTGTGAAGTATCAAGCTCACTCCCAGGATAAGGAGGGGCTCTTTCCTACACAGAATCATTGGACCCGTGGAAGCCTAACCAGGCGAAACGTGCGCCCGTCGTCCTCCCCACCACTTAAACGTATGTAACCCACACTTTCTAAGAAAGAAATGGATTAAAAGAAACCTTCTATCAATGGCGAGTGCCGTCTTTTCTTCTAAATATTTGACTAAAGCTCTGCTCAGACATGTGCAACACCTGACTGCAGGGAGCGGAGACCAGCCTAAAATTAAATCCAGCCATCTAGTGCCCAGATTCTTCTCTTTTGATTGATTTCATGACGTTGCACAACGTCAAAGGTCGGGAAGGGGTTAATGATATTGCACTGTATAACATAAGGCACTGTAAATGTCAACATCATACCAACAGACTGAAAAACAGAAATATTGGATGGTATCTTACTTCTGTGAACTTGAGATCACCAGTTACCATGGACCATTCCAGCAGTTGCTGCACAGAGGGTACATCCACGGACTGCTTCTTTTCCATGAAAATTTGATAGAATATACAGCCTTGAGGTTTCTTTTTTGGTGTTCTATGGAGCCATAAAGACAAACATAAAATGACCTTTTGTACCCCATAAATAAATAAAAAAAGATTCTAATGCTGCCATTTAGGGAAAATATTGTGTGCTCTAAGGGTACCTTTACACGCCACTAACGCGGCGATAAATATTGACGGCGATATGTCGCCCTGGAACCATCGCCATTTCAGTGCATGCTCTGAAATCAGGCGACCGTGGCGAGGCGACATATCGCCGCCAAATTCCCAAAATACACGCCGCATTTGGGAGGTAATTTGGCGGCGATGGTTCCAGGGCGACATATCGCCGTCAATATTTATCGCCGCGGTTTCGGCATGTAAAAGGTACCCTAAGGGTTAAGGCGGTATTGAAGAGTGAATACTGTTCTTTAAATATTTACTTGGACAAAACATATTAGATCTCAATTTGTATAGTAAAGTGGATATATTGATATCCTGTGTAATATTACATTTTGGAATAAACTCAGTCTGCCACTGGCAGATGGAAAAGCTCTGGTCCAGATGACGGTTCTCCCCCAGCTCCTGAACCAACTATGTAATTACCATATAGTGTTAAGTCATCAAAAAGAATCTCACAAGAGAAATATTTTAAGAGGCCAAAAGGGCATGCATTAAATGGAACCAATCAGCAGGATTTTAGACTCTAGAGCGAACTTCATATATGTAAAGCATCTGAAATGTTGATTATCTCTATATCTATGTATTATATGTTTCCAGTTTTCTAGAACGCCATCAGTGAATGTTTATACAAATGAGCTCTCTAGTACAGGGGGACTGATCCTCCCATTACAGTTCTCTGGCCGCTCTCCTTTATATTTCCTGCCATTAGCCTCTTGTCATAGACTAAGAGGTCACTCTTCTTTGTGACTCGCTCCCCCTACCTGAGATCTCTTGTAGGCGTCACAACTCCTGGAATTGGAACAAATGCAGTAAGACCTTGATTGTGTATGTCCCCAGAAATTATGGAGACTGTGCAAGATCTCAGACAAAAGAGCAGGTAACCAAAAAAAAAAAAAAAAGTGTCCTGTCACTGAAAGGAGGTCGGTGGTGGGAGGGAGGAGAAACAGACCGGAGAAGCTTTAAGTACATGCTAGGGATCCCCTGCACTTATGAGCTCATTCGCCAATAGATTTCTACAAAACTGATTTTAAATGTTAACCTTAAAATGGTGAATGGCCATGCTCTAAGGAAGTGGGATATGGTGGTAGGTCATATTGATATGGAAAAATAGACTAGAATTCCTAAAAGGGGTTCTGCAAGAATGAGCTAAGCTGGCATCCCTGGTATAATACAGCCCATCCTAGAATAGTGTCAGTACAGGCTGCAGACTGAAGATAGACAGCAGCTGAGACCTTTGTGTCAACTGACAAGAGCTGTATCACATATACCTCAGTCATACTGTCATATGTAAAGAAATGTATCTATTTCTCGCTGAATACAATGGGCCTAGCTACACAGTAATGCTCCTCAATTGTTATTTTGTTTTCTGTGCACCGCTGTATATGTCAGACTGACTGAGAAGGGGTATGAAGCTGGAGATCTCCTTGTAATACACAACATGGGTTCAAATATTTTTCACACATCACAGCCCAATGCTAACTGTGGTACGTTCTTGTAAAGGTGAATCACAGGGAGCTATATATCTTCAGTCTGCAGCTCGTACTGACAAGTGACTAGGATGGGTAGTAATTTCAATTATAGTTGGGACACCATTGTATCTCATTCTTGGAGAACCCCTATAAATTCAGGTCTAAGATGGTATCTATAAAAGACAGATGGATATACATTTTTGTAATCAACCTGTCATATTAGATCCCTAAATTCTGAGCAAGATTAAAATGAGAAAATGTTTATTACATTTCGAATAAATGTGTCCAATGAACAGAGTTCGCTCATATACACTGGTTATGTGAGTGAATAAGGACGTTTTGGATGGAAACAAGAACAGATTGAAGTAGATTCCCTAAACACAAAGCTATGTCTGCTGGGATATATGGAATTGCTTCATAGTTTTGTGCAGGGCAAGTTGGTGGCCAGACTATTTTTTTTAGTTTATTGCCAGTTTAGAAATATCAAGTAAATTATTGGCACAGGAATAGTCAACAATCTCAGAATGGAAAACAAAAGTCATAAAAATGACATATGAACAATCAAAAAGAACATAACTAACGAAAATCCTGGGAACTACAGATACCCTGGATTAAATCTATAAAAGAGATAGACAAGTCTCAGTTTACATCAATTTAAAAGGAATCTGTCACTACAATGTACTACCCCATCAGATCTGGGCGTTATGTGTATAGCTTCCCATTGCTGGGTGTTCCCTACTCCATCCTTCTGATGTTTACGTCACTTGACATCTGATTAATATTTAATGCTAGGATAGGACCGTCCCGATGGGGTCATCTTAGTGTGGTGGGATGGCTTTTACCTTTTTTTTTAATAAAATAAATGTTACTAAGTACCCTATTTTTATGCACTATTGCAAGTTATTTATTTACTTATTTTAGGGTATCTGCTCGTTTTGGTTTCTTCTCTTTGAGGACAGTGCTGGACCTTGGATCGACGGCGGGGACCTGTGCGATTGGCAGAACGATAAGTGTACCATGACAGATCCTGATTCCAGTAATGTATCACTTACGGGCTGCTTGCTGCATTATTTAAATAATCACATTTACCTACTGCAGATCTCTGAATGTTGAGCTGTGTATAACCCATCCACACCACTGACAGCTTTATGTGTTCATCATGCATAAGCAGAAGGCTGCTTAATTAGTGGTGGGGATGTTGTTGGACTACATGACAGCAGATTTATTAGTCCTTAATGCTAAAAATCACTTTTTTTCCCCATCATAAGGAGATTAATCTAAATTACAGCATGCCAACCAGTGAGTTACCCCACCAGATCAGGGTCTCTTATATAAAAATAAAAACACAAGTAGGTAGTTTCAAAATGCCCAAAAATCAGCACCTTAAGGTACTAACCCCTCAAAAATAGTCACCAAAATACCTAATATAAAAGAGAGGCTCCACCCTAAGGACTTGGAACAAGCGATTTAAAAATTCTTCAGGATCTATAAAGAAAGAACAGAGGTTAGATCGATTGCAAAATTTATTATAATCAATCTCCACTTAACTCCTATGAAGTAAAAACTTCCAGCAGGAATATGATCAGACTGAATGAATCGAATGCTCCTATATGAAACATGTATGGTAATCTCCAATCATATGTAAATTCTATACAATAATTGGTGTACATATTACATCTCCAGTAAAGGTGTTGTCCACTACTTGGACAACCTCTTCTCAGTCCCTATGTTTTTCCCCAGTAAAATAACAACAGTTATACACACTTCTGTTGCTGCGCTGTTCCACCAGTGTTGGCACGGCCTCTCCCAGATCACCAGTTCCCTTCCATCAAACAGCAACCTCTTCACTCTTCCCTCCTTCGAATAATTCAGATATTCGGAGAAAGTGAGAAACAGCAGCTCTCGCTTCCTCCAGATGCGATTCATCTGAAGGCGGAAAGAGTGAAGAGGTTGCTGACTGGCCAGAGGTCACAGGTTACGGTGTTATGCATGTAGTGATTTGATCACTGAATGTAATGAGGGTTACTCACTTAGCTGCGGAGTTGTCCAGCAGGCTTATTCAGGCACTCAAACTGCTTTCTAAGAACATGAGTATTTTCTCAACTTTACAGAACACATCAACATACAACAGTATTACAGTCAATTTAACTTGTGGGTACTTTTCACTCTGCTCCTGGCCGGTACACATAAGGCTACTCACTGAGGCTCCTTCTCCCGGGGGTTACTTTTCAGGAGCTATGGCAGGCTTCACATATGCACTTCTGTCTGTGAACATATCCAGGAAGCCTGCAGCTTCCAAACACAGATTCTCATGTGTCAAACAAACAGTCTTAATTAAAACCAGGGTTGTGAAGTAAGTTAGCCAAACATCCGACTCCTCAATTTCCCTGAATCTGACTCCACCAAAATGGACACCAAGTCAGACTCCACAGCCCTGATTATAACACATGAGATACACCAATGGGTGAAGGTATATGGGTAGCCAGACACTCCCGTCTTTTCTAGCTATCTGCAATCCTGGACCTCTGAATGCATTTCAAAACTCATGACATTACAAGTACCAGAGTAGACATTCTAGATTTATATCCCAGAGGACACTCCCCTCTGGAGATAAATACAGTCATTCACAACATAACCGGTTGCCATCTTACATGCATTATGCCCAGGAAAATCAGTGTAAACACCACTGGAAATGCATTGGCAGTGGAGGAGAGTATATATTATTTTACTGAGAGCAAACATAGGAATTGAGAAGGGGTTGGCTGAGGAGTGGACAACCCCTTTAAGCTCGGCTAATTTTTAAGCCACACAAAATCCATTCCCTAAATGCATGCAATACTTTCCAATATAGTTTATGAACAGCAAATCAATATGTGGACTGTTACGCTGGTTGTCTACTTACCTTTTTCTTCATCGGTGAAGCCAGTGCTTTTTCCTGCTGCTTCCAAAATCTTCCTCAAGGTCATCACCTTGGTGGCACATACATAGCCGTTTCTGGATTTACAAGTGCAGAATATGGGAAATCAGAGCACTGATGACAATCTATATTTTCATACAGTATACAAATATAACATTTCCTGAAAGAAGCAGTTGTGGTTACCGTCTCCAATAACAGCTTACAATTCATGGTTCACACTGAATACCTTGCTGAATATCAATACTTAAATGGGTATTTCCATCTCCAAAATCCTATCCCAATATGTAGTGTGTGTAATAATAATAATATTAGCAAATACGTCTAATTAGAAATGTAGAATAGTTCTCCTGATATAGCCATGTTTCGTACTTCTTGTGCAGGGCATTGCAGCTTAGGCATCCATGGTTACATCCATCTACTATAGTGATGGCTAGCTAATTGGCTAGTTGTTTGTAGTCATAACCATGGATAGCTAAGCTGCAGTTACCTGCATGGCTATATCAGGAGAACTATACTACATTTCTAATTGGAGGTATTTGCTAATATTATTATTATTACTCCTACTACATATTGGAATAGGATCTTGGAGATGGGAATAACCCTTTAATGTGCGAGCCCCGTTACCAATTACCACTTGCTTCCATCTTACTGCCTTCGAACACAGGAGTACTCAACACGAAGTGAGCAGCAGCCGCAGCATTAAGTGTTCGAAGGCGAGGAGAACGAAGCTGGCATTGTTTGGTCATATGTTCTTGTGCCACGTCCCCTCAGGAAATGCTACTTTTGACATGACTAGAACCATGCCGCCGCTGGAGGAGAGTGTAGGTTTATTTACTTTTGTGGGGGCATAAATGGGGAATGAGAAGGGGCTGTACAAGTAGTAGACCACCCCCTTAAATGTTTACTCTAAAAGATGCATCAGGGCTAATTTATAGAGGATCTCTTATTTTTCGATGAACAACAATCTACATTTTTATAACAAAAAAAGCCAAAAACATTTATTGAAATAGTCATGACCAAAGCCAAATCAAAGCCTTTGCTCTCCTGTCAGCAACCCATCCACAGCTCAAGTCTTCCAGCTCATGAAATAAGTGTTGTTGACCTGATCCGCACTTGCGCTTCTCAGCATTTCTCTTGTAACCTGTTGACTATACTTGCCATTTTCAGACCAATGGGATATCTAACATCTTCTCTTTGCAGAAAGCAGTCAGATTTTTGCCCTGAGAGTACTCCAAGATTCCTTTTTATTGTAGTCTACACAATAGCTCTTTCTTTTTGTACTCATGTTGTATGGGGGTCAAAATACTAAAACGGTATATTTATTGCTCATTTATTTACATGTCGTACCATACTGTAGTATATGGTGGCTAGACCTAAAACCATCGCCAAGAAAAGCAGACACCCCCAAAAGAATTACATTCAAAAGACACCCCGAGACCCAAAACAAGAGTTGGCAAGTGCTGGGCCCTGATACACCGAGCAGGTAGACTTGCTGGCATCACTCATGTTACAGGAGCATTACATGCCGTCAGGTCACTAGGTGTTCCAGCTACTCTCTTCGGCCTTCCCACTGCAGCCAAGTTTAACGCTTGGCTCCCTCTGGTGGACAGAAGCAACCACAATGCTCTAATATAATTGGATCAGGAGTGAAGTAACGCTACCGGACTACTCGATCTTTGTATGAGAACCTGGCACTTACTAACCCTTATTGTTTTGGCTTTCATGGGGTCTTTTGGGTGATATTTTTTAGAGGTGTCTGCACACCTTGGTGAAGGGTCTATCTATCCTTCTGTATTCTATTGCCAATTGATTTTACCATGTATAGTTGCATGGACTTGATTTACATTGACTTTTTTTATGAACTGTAACTAGGGCTTATTTTTGAAGTAGGGCTTACATTTCAAACCTCTTTAAAAATCCAGAAAAATGATGCTTATTTTCACGGTATGTCTTATTTTGGGCGAAACAGAGTATTTGAAATCTTTCCTCTACTCCCTCTCATCCTTGTTACATCTACATCACATCTCCATTTTTCCTCCTAATACCACATGGTATTCGTCTATACCCTATGCCGCATGAGAAAGTATTGAACCGGGAACCACTGAGCATTTGCACCCACCATTGAAAGCAAATGGTGGACCATAATTCTTACCACAATAAATACAACATGGGTTGTTACGCCAAACAAAAACGTAACGTAAATACAAAAAGCATGTTTTGTTTTTTTTTAATGCCTGTATGCTGGAAATATTCTTTCTTGACATTCCCTATTAGGTTTTGGTTAAAACTTTTGTAGGACAATGTTTAATGCAGCCACATCAAAAGATATTGATGCAGAATGTAAACAGCATCTTGTGCTGTCAAAAAGAGTGGGCAGTCTGGAATCGGTTTATGTACAAGTATCTGTGAATAAATGTGCGATGCTTGAATAAAAACACGTCTGAATCTGTTTAAACACATTTTTGTCTTTAGGAAAATACAGCCAATTTCTACAGTCTGGTCTGGATTTTTACATTGCTCTTGCCAACGGTGACTCATTCAATAGGACAGACATCAAGTGCCTGCAATTATTAAAGCTCCCAAGACAATTAAAATCCATAGCCTTCTGAATGATGCAAAAACCTAAAGAAAAATAACCCTGGCATACACCCCCTCAACATTGAAATTGCAACAAAAAGATGATAAAGTCATTTCATTTTGGTAATCACAAGACCGATGGACGTGAAGAGTATGAAAATTGTGTTTTCATATTCTCATATTTTCTCTAAATTTATTCAGTATCAAATACTAGCACCATATGTAGAAATAAATGATTTACATACTATCAATGAGATTACTAATTGTTTTCTAATGAATGTTCTTTCATGCTGAATGCACACGGACACAAAAGTCATCAAGATACAGTACTGGCAGCTCCTTTTGCAATTGTTGACCAATGACCTCCCATGATGTGCTCGATGGGAGACAAGTCTGGAGACACTGCAGGCCATGGTAGCATGTTTAGGCTATGCAGGCTGTTCCCAGTAAAACGGGCAACATGCAGTCATGCGTTGTCATTTTGAAAAAGTTATCGTCATGACTAAGTGCATTCCGTGTAGCAGAACGTTCCTCATACTGAATAAATCAAGATGTTTTGAAAATTATGTTTTCATTTTTTTAAATTAGCTTATTATTAACATGTCTCTCAATGCCACAAATGTTGCTATTTCAATGGTGAGTGTAGATAGTACATCCATAAAATTAAACTGAACAAATTTTATTTAGAAAATATATAAAACAGAATTGTAAGTGGAGTGTGTCTATGCTCATGTACTGACATCACAAAGCACTCACTGATCTCAGTGCTTTAGCCGGCTGCCCACAGTGTTTTCCTTGACTGATCTCCCTCAGATCAGTGAGTGTTTTGTGATGTTTGTCTACCAGGCATTGCTCCCACCTAGCCAGAATCCTACTCCACACTGATGAGGGGCAATACCCCGAAACAGCTGTCTGCGGATGGATACCTGGCTCTGTTAATTCCCTTGTCATATCCTTAACTTGTAACCGAGTGGGATATTGACTAAAAGGGCCACTTAATATGGTTGTTATGGTGGTCTCCGCAAGGATTCCACCCCAGGGCTAGGTCCTTCCTTGGAGGGATATCTAGCTAGTCCCGTGTTTGAGACTCTTAATTGAGAAACAAACCCCACTTGCATATGCTCATGTACTGAGCAGAGGTGTTGGAGTAGAGCTGTAATCCTGAATGCTATCCTGTTGGTTTTTGCCTTTCCATAAGCGTTGGCTGATGAGGACACTGTTCTGGGGCAGAAGGGCACAGCTGGACAATTAAAGCTGCTAAAATGGAGTCACCGACTTGCTAGACGCCGGGAAAGTTCTAGGGAGGTAGCGGCGGCCATCTTGGGGTCTTGTCTTGGAGCCAAGGAACAAAGAGGAGACAGCACAAAGCAGGTATTGCTAACGGGCTGTTTCATGCTGCTGTCCCATTGCTCATGTTGCTAGCATGCATTTGAGCGTTTTTGTTTTTTTATAACAGCGCTGATGTTCTGTCCCTATGTTACCTCTGGTAAGGATCTGCTGTGCTGAGAGGCTGCAGCTATGTCTAAGAGCCGCTGGGTTGCTACTGCTGTGGGCCCTCTACATGAATTCCCTGCCTCACAAGTCCCTGAACAGCTAAAAGAAGGGAACTAGGGGCAGTATTTTATAAACCTAAGAGTGGGATCCTAATACAAATATAGATGGTGAAAGCGCTTCAGACGCCCATCCCTCAGCGTAAACGTGCCATTTTTCAGATCCGTGACATTGGTTTTGTTCTGTCCTATCCCGCACACCTCAACAAATACCCTCTCGGACATCTGGCACACTGAATTACGCAAAAAACATAATTACGAACCTTACACAAACAGAAGGTAGAGGAAAAGCTATGATTTGGTGTGGCCGTGTTAGACAATTTAGTCGTTATCTTCTATTCTCCTTCACATACGTTCATAACTCTATAAAGATGAGCAGAAATAAAAACTCTACTGCACTGCAGACACTGCTCATTTCACCGCAGCGTTGACATAGCAATCTGCCCTTTCACAGAGGGGCGGCTGCAGCACAGTGATGCAGAAATGATCGCATCAGGCCCTGTGAAGGAGAGATTAAGGGTACCTATATACACTTGCAATTTGCTGGTTGCAGTGAAATCATGGGCACATTGTTCTATCATGTGTACAAATGGAACAATGTGTCCATGATTTCACTGGAACCAGCAAATTGCCAGTGAAATTGCATGCAATGTTGCGACGTGTAACGGTACCCTAAGAGATTGCATTGAGCTTTTCTCTCAGTTGGTCTCTGTATATTAACAGTGTTCACAGTGAATAAAAGTGGGCTTTCTCTCCTACTTACAGCTGATTGGTCAGCTCAGTGCAAGCAGCGTGCACATAAATGGAGGGGGGGCGGGCCTGCTGGAGACTGGTGCGGGCCTGCTGGACTCTGGTCAAAACGTCCAGTTGTAACGTTACAACCAGACTCCAAAACAAGAGAACTCTGGTTGGGGGTGAGCAGCTCCTCCACACACTGAACTGTGATACATATGCAACAATGCAGAATGCTAACAGGGAGTAAATTACAATCTGTCAGCATTCTGTAGCTTAGATACATAAACAAATGCTCAGACAACGCCTTTGAAAAAAATTTGACAAGGGGAACCAATCAGATAATCCCCGTACGCTTAGGGGAGCGGCTCCATCCACGAGGAACCCTGAACATTGGAATGCACAAATCAGATGATGAGGCAGAGAAAGGGCAGGAGAAACCAACTACGCCAGATGAACAGCTACCACAGGCCATCTCAGTTTGTAAAAACTCATCAATTGGCACAATAAAGGTGATACAGTCAGATGTGTGACTTTTACGCCAAGTATATTGGCTTCAAAAGGCTGTATCTCTGAACTGGAAGCTAGAGTATCATACCCGGAGAGAAGAAACCGGGATTACCGACAAAGCTGGAGTGGCAGCAAACCGGGAAGTGAGTACAGACTTTTTTCTTTTAATGGGGTTAAACAAGTGGATTCAGAAGGGGTTGTGCTAGTAGTGGACAACCCCTTTAAATTGATATGGTTAATTTGTTACTTGCTACCAAGACTTTGGTTTGTCCTGTTCCCCTATGTCCTGAGTAATGCCTCCAGCTTCGTAACTTGGGTTTCGATAAGAATATTTTAATAAATAAAATGCAGAAATAATCCTTAGAATGTGCTCTTTAATTACCAATATTAAGTTTTCCATATAATCACCAGACATTTGGATACACTTCTGCCAATGATAAGCAAGTTTTCTAAAGCCATCACAGGTGAAGTCGACACTCTGTCTCTATCAACCAGCCTCTATCAGTTCTCTCAACTTTTTCATCACATGCATAGTGATGTCACCACAGATCTTTTTTCATTACCAGGAACAGATGGAAGTCAGATGGCAGCAAATCTAGACTGTATCTGTGGTACCCATCATGCACAAATCTTCGATAGCCAAACAAAGCAATAATGTGACCTGCACATTCTTGTGAAATGCCGATTATGCTTGCAATTTCTCTGAGTGATACGGCGATCAGTCTGTCAACGTTTTTGCACGTTTAAGTCAGTGGCTGCTATCACAGGACGTTCAACTGTGTCTTCGTCTAGCAAGTCAGACGTTCCCTCCTCACCATCTTTAAAAACTAAAACCTTACTGGTCCAATGACGCGCAGTGCGCACATCAACTCAATAATCATAAACTGCTTGCATTCTGTGATGAATTTCCTTTGGGGGGTGACACCTTCTACAGTCAAGAATTCAATGACAGAACGTTGCTTAAATCACATTGACTGACCATCTGCACAGGGTTCCATTCTTTACATTGTAATAACACAGCTGTTCAATGCTAAGGCTTCCCGCCAACTGTAGCTGCAGAAGACAGCTTACTGAACAGTCCAGTACCACCTGCCACGTACCAGTGTTGCCATCTGCTGAAAAGTTATGAAAATGGAGGGATTACTTTACATTCAATCCTCGTATTTTAGGATAAAAAGAAAAATTATTTTCATCCCTAACCCCTTCATACCCCAGCTTGTTTTGACCCTAATGACCAGGACATTTTTTCCAATTCTGCCCAGTGTCACTTTATGAGGTTACAGCTCTGTAATGCTTAATCAGATCCCAGTGATAGAGATTTTGCAGCTTTCAAACTTTGAATTTTTAGGCTATGTTCACACTGGAAATTTTAATCCACTTTTGGTGCTGCCTTAACTGCACCAAAAGCAGATCAGTCACTGCATCTGCCACCTAAGTGAGTGGGATTTTCAATTTGCTGTACAGATGTCAGTGTTTTTGACTGCCGCGTTAGTGGTGCAGAAAGCACATCCATGAAATAACGAGCTTGTCAATTGGTGCTCGGTTTTTCTGGTGCGCTTTCCACACCACTAACTGTCCACTATTTACCCTCCCGGTGATGTTTTAATTCGGGCATCAGCAGGACTGTCTGTACGGTACTGACAGGACCTGCCCATGTGACTCAGCCTGAGAGTCACATGGGGCCAGGTCCTGTAAGTACTCCTACTACCTGCAGGTCCTGTCGGTGGCCAGAAAACAGATTTCTAGGATTCACAGTGGTGTCGCGGGGATAGTAAGAAAGTGTGTATCTCTGTATGTGTGTCTGTCTGTGTCCCTGAAAACGGAGCAAAAAAGCAACACAAATGAATAACGCATTTGTGATGATTTTTGAAAAAAAAGGATAAGTGCAGAAACTGCCCCAAAAATGGATCAACAAAAACAGAGCACAAACACTCTGTGTGAATGAGGCCTTATACACTAATCCAGAGAGCTATATCACACAAAATGGTTAATAAATAATATTTCCTACATGTCTACTTTCAGCACAATTTTGGAAACAACATTTTTTGTTCGAAATTTAAAAGGGTTTAAAAGTGATTCCTCATTTTTTCAACAAAATTCACAAACTATTTTTTTTTAAGGACCACATCACATTTGACGTGACCTTGAGGGGCCTATATGACAGGAAAATGCCACACTATTTTAAAAACTGCACCCTAAGGGCCCTTTCACTCAGCGTTTTTTTCAAATCGCGGCAGATGCAGTGAAAAAACCGCATCTGCCGCGATTACCACATACCGGCTGCACTTGCGGCACGGTTGCGGCGCGGTTGTGGTAAACGCCATACAAGGTATAGGCGGACTTGCGGCAGGTGCGGCAAATGCGGTTTTGGCACTTGCGGCAGGTGCGGCCGCGAAAAAAAAATGCTGTCAGCCGCGTTTTTTTTTCGCGCCGCACCTGCCGCAAGTGCCAAAACCGCACTTGCGCACCTGCCGCAAGTCCGCCTATACTTGTATGGCGTTTACCGCAACCGCGCCGCAACCGTGCCGCAAGTGCAGCCGGTATGCGGTAATCGCGGCAGATGCGGTTTTTTCACCACATTTCTGCCGCGATTTGAAAAAAACGCTGATGTGAAAGGGCCCTTAGACTGTTAAAATCACATCCAAAAGTTTAGCCCTTCAGTGTTCACAGGAACTAAAGCAAGGTGGAAGGAAAAAAAATGAAAATTTAACTTTAGCCTTAAATATTAACTTTTCACAAGAGTAACAGGAAAAATTGCACCCTACAATTTGTTGAGCAATTTCTGCCGAGTTCCGTGATACCTATAAGTGGTGTAAAACCACTGTTTGGGTGCATAGCTGGTCTAGAAGGGAAGTTACGCCATTTCACGTTTTGAATGGAAAATTAGCGGAAATCGTTAGCTGACACCATGTTGTTGAAGAGCCCTGATCTGCCTAGACAGTGGAGCTCCCCCACAAGTGACCTCGCTTTGGAAACTAGAGCCCTGAAGGATTTTATCTAGATGTATGATGAGCACTTTGAACCCCCAGGTGCTTCACAGAATTTTAGGACACTGAGCAGTGAAAATGAAAAGGTTAATATTTTTCCCCTAAAATGTTATTTTAGATGTAATTAGTTCATTTCATTAGGACAGCAGGAGAAAATGGACGCCAAAATATGTTGGGCAACTTGTCCCGAGAATGCCAATTCCACATATGTGGCTGGAAACTACTATTTAGGAAGATGGCAGGGCTCAGAAGGAAAGGAGCCCCATTTGACGTTTTGAATGTAAAATTGGCTGGAATTGTTAGCTGACACCATGTCGCGCTTAGAGGTCCCTAATGTGCTCAGACAGGTTAACCCCCCGACAAATGACCCCATTTTGGGAACTAAACCCCCTAAGGAATTAATCTAGATTTGTGGTGAGAAATTTGGACCTCCAGGTGCTTCAAAGAATTTTATGACGTGAAGCTGTAAAGCTGAAAAAATTGAGGCTAAAAGAGCATTTTTGTGGAAAGAAAAAAAGTGTTTTTCATTTTCACAGGTCAATGTATGAAGCAGCTGGGGGTTCAAAGTGCTCACCACACATCTAGATAAACCCTTCGGGGGAAAAAGGATTGTCTAGTTATCTTAGAATTTCGAAGTAAAAGGCTTTGAAAAGTAGTAGAATTTTGGTGCAACTCAAGGCTGCATTACAATTTTACGATTTTTGCATTCTTACGCCATTTTCACCCATCCTCAACAAACTAGGCAGAGCTTGGCTGGGACAGGGGAATGGTGGCCACTGCTCGTCAAGTTCACCATAAGCAGCAGCGTTTGCTGTGTCACAAATCTAACTCCAGCAGAAACTAATATTTGTGGCAAGGCACACTCAGACGCACATGCTACTTGTCGGACATTCCCGATTCATTTAGAGGCATATACCTCTTAAGAAATCAGGAGTCTACCATTCCACCCTGCCCCTCTCGTCAAGACTAGCCTTGATGATTTGGCCCCATAGTGTGCACAAACCCTTAAGCTGGATTCACACATTGGATATCGCAGACAGTCTCTTTTCTTCCATTGGCCTTTTAAATACCATTTTTCTTTTAAAAAATAAAAAAAGCTGCAGCGAGGTGCTACTTTCAAAATCTACAAACATGACATTCTTATTTGTGACATTTTCAAAGCTCTAGCAGAGCATTTAATAACCTTTTCGAAAGGCCTTCAAAACAACAGAAAATACAGATATAAAATAACATTTAAAAAACACCCAAACTCTTGTTAACAATAAGACTTGAAGGAGAGTCTTGAAATCTAGATCTCTAGGAACACTTGAAATTCATAAAGTTTTAAATTTTGTTATAAGCAGATTAAAAACTTGGGAGAAGGGGAAAAAAATGTGTACTCACTTGCGTAAAGGGTTGACAATCTCCGTGCGCAACAAGTCTCGTGTGACAGAGTAGGAATCGTTGTCATTCTTGTCTGGTGGACGATGTAGTATAGTGTCCAGAACAGAAGAACATGCAAACATGCTAAAACACAATAGAACATTATTAACATAACTGGACAGTTATTCTTTAATATCTTAAGACATATGAAACACCAGTACTTCATATAGTGCTAGTGTTTCGCACAAATGGATGTGCCGGTACATCACAGGGTTCGTGCGGACACAGGAGCTTTGCCCACAGGATTTTCGTCGGCTGCTCAACTTAAAGGGATCCTGTCACCCCCAAAACACCTCCTAAGGTATTAAAAGCTGTCCCTAGAGCATATTAACACTTACTCTACACTCCTTTTACCTCCTAAATGCAGATAGTCAAAGTGAATAAAAACGTTATTATAGTACCTCATTACTGATGATAATGAGTGACTATGGTATTCATAGTCTCTCATCCAGGCTGCCCCTCTTCATCATATCACAGATTCAAAATCGCGCCTCCCTGCGCGCCTCCCCGCTCTCCTATTCCGTCCGGGCTTCAGTGTGGGGGCTGTATGACGCGATACGTCACCCGGCGCCGGGAATGACGCGGATCACGTCATACAGCCACCACACTGAAGCCCGGACGGAATAGGAGAGCGGGGAGGCGCGCAGGGAGGCGCGAATTTGAATCTGTGATGTAGATCACGCCTATTAAGGCGTGATATGATGAAGAGGGGCAGCCTGGATGAGAGACTATGAATACCATAGTCACTCATTATCATCAGTAATGAGGTACTATAATAAAGTTTTTTATTCACTTTGACTATGTGCATTTAGGAGGTAAAAGGAGTGTAGGGTAAGTGTTAATATGCTCTAGGGACAGCTTTTAATACCTTAGGAGGTGTTTTGGGGGTGACAGGATCTCTTTAAGTGAAATCGGAGCTCTGGATGTCACAGGCAGAGCTAGTGCCCTCTCCACCCTGGTTTTCTGGCATGTCAGGAATTCTGCCAATGTGAAATGGCACCTCCTCACCTTTTGAGCAATATCTGAACATGGCGCTTCTTCCCTACTTAGCTTTGCACTCTGCCTCAAATGTAGTTCTTGACCATTTTATATGTGGTATTGGCAAACTCAGGAGAAAATGGAGCAGATAATATTTGATGCAGATTCTCCTATGATCTTTTTTTCACAGACCAATGTTCTACAATTCAGTCAATCACCTGATGTTTAAAATTGCTCAGTACTCCCTAGATGAATTTCTCAAGATACTTCAAGGTAGTTTCCAAATGGGTTCACTTTTTGAGGGTTTCTGCTGTTTTGGTATGTCAGGGGATCATCAAATGCAACATGGCGTCTGCAAACTATTCTAGCCAACACGGCGCTCCAAAATTCAAATAGCACTCCATCCCTCCTGAGCGCCGCCATGTGCTCAAACAGTAGTTTTGCTCCACATACAGGGAATCCATGTAGTTGGGATTAATTCCAAACAAATGGTATTCTCCATTTACTCCTGTGACCCTCGTGAAAATGAAAAAATTGAGGCTGAAGCAACATTTTGCAGGAAAAAGTAAAATTTCAGTTTTTTCCTGAAATAATGCTTTAATTCTGTGAAATAACTAAAGGGTTAATAAACTTCTTGAAAGTGGTTTTGAGAACTTTGAGGGGTGCAGTTTTTTGAAAATGGTGCCACCTTTGGGTATTTTCTGACACACAGGCCTCTCAAAGCCACTTCAAATTTGATGTGGAAAAAAAAATTTGATTTTGTAAATTTTGCTGGAAAAATGGTAACTTACGGACAAAAAAAAAAGCTTAAAAAATGTAATCATTTATATAGGCTATTAATTCCAGAGCACTTTACATACATTTGCAACACTGTCCCCATTGGAGCTCACAATCTAAACATCCTATCAGTATGTCTTAGAAATGTGGGAGGAAACGCACACAAACACAGAGAGAACATACAAACTCCTTGCAGATGTGGTCCTTGATGGGAATTGAACCCAAGACCTCAGCGCTGCAAGGCTGCAGTGCTAACCACTGAGCTGCACTTAAAGGGAACCTGTCACCCCCCCAGGGCATTTTATACTGTGCCCAGCAGGGTATCCATCATGTAATTGGGGTTCTAGAAACCCCTGTATGTGCCCACAGTGACCCCACTTACCTGCGATATGAAGTTATATTGAGTGCACATCTGGCCTCCTGTTGAGATCTGGAGGCAGCAATTTGGGTCAGGTTTGTGAAATGTCTCGCCGCCCCACTGGCTGGTAATTCCGCCCTGCATCCTTTGAATCTCCCGCCCCTCCTCTGGTCGGCGGGGTGATTGACAGAGGCAACCGCGCAGGCGCAGTGGAGCGGGTGACTGCAGAGCATTGAACAGTGCTGAAGTCTAGTGAGATTTCATTAATTTCGGGAGACTTTGGCACTATGCACGATCACCTGCTCCAGGCGCGGGTGCTTCTGTCAGTCACGGTGCCGGCCAGAGGAGGGGAGGGAGATTCAAAGGATGCAGGGCGGAATTACCGGCCAGGGGGGCAGCGATACGTTTCACGAACCTGACCCAAATCGCTGCCTCCAGGTCTCAACAGGAGGCCAGCTGTGCACACAATATAACTTCATAGTTCAGGTATGTGGGGTCACTGTGAGCACATACATGAGTTACTAGAACCCCATTTACATGATGGATAACATGCTGGGCACAGTATAAAATGCCCTATGGAGGAAGGGGGGGGGGGCTTGACAGGTTCCCTTTAATGTAAAAGTAGACATGTGGGAAATGTTATTTATTAATTAAAGGGGAGGTCTGGTTTAAGGTACCGTTACACGGCACGACATTGGAACGATGTCGGCAACTATCTCGTGTGCGCGCGATCGTTTCAGAAATCGTTTGTGAGATGTCACACGTCTAGATATCGTGGACAACTCACCAACGATGTTGTGAGAAGGTATCGTTCGCAAACCCAGTGAACGATCCCTGCTCATTATTTTGTATGGGCAAAGTCGTCAACGACATAGTTATTGCGGTGTCACACACAACGATCTAGCAGGTTGGCAGATCGTTGATCCTGAGGTTTGAGAACATGTTCTCAAACCTGGGATCAACGATCCAACAACTTATCATTGTTGAATCTTGGTGTTACACGCGACGACGTCCTAACGATGTCGCTGGAACACCTCCAAACCCATGACGTGTCAGCGACATCGTTAACGATGTTGTGCCATGTAACGGTACCTTTAAACTGATAATTCTGCAGTCTGTGTGTCACTTGATGTGACTTCGGACTTATCAATCCTCTCAGTGCCTGCACTGTGCTCTGTGAGGATTTGTGGTTTCTATGCCAGAACTCGAGTAATGAGTGAGGCCTCACTCAATACAAGTGTATGGAGAAAGCCAATGTCTATTAGATGGTCGTGCCTACAAGTCGGACACGCTAGGTCCTTACACTTGTATGGAGCAAGGCCACGCCCACTGGTCAGGGGTTCTGGCCGGGACTATACATGTTGCATAAATGTGGTTCACTCCCAGCTTAAAAACTGTCAAATCCTCGCAGAGCACAGTGCGGGCGCTGGAAGGAATGAGGAGTCTGCAGTCACATATAGTTACTGCAGAAATATCCATTTTAGACCGGACAACCATTTAAACTAATGTGTGTGGTATTATCTGCTTTAAGACCATAAAAAAAAGTTAAAAAAATTTGTGAAATGTTCACTTTTGTTTCAATATTTTCCTAAATAAGCTCAAATCACAGCAACCAAAATATACCACTACCATAAAGTCCAATGTGTAATGAAAAATTAATCTCAGAATCACTGGGATCCGTTGAAGCGTTCCAGATTTATTATCTCATAAAATAACACTGGTGGAATTATAAAATTTGGTCTGTCAGTAAGGCGATAACAGGCTCTGAGCTGGAAGGGTTAAAGGGTGCATCCATTCTAAGGGTGCCTTCACTCTTGCGTTTGCCTGCGCTGCGCATTGTGGCGGGCGGACGCAAGCCGAGCGCAAGCACTGTGTGTCCCTTTGTTTAACATGGGGACGCAAGGTGTATGCGCTCGGCTGCGGATGGCCGTGCGCACCCATTGCTCCCCATGTGTGATTTGTATGCATGCGGATGCTTGCGTACAAATCATACATTCTCATCCGCACATGTGGACGAGAATGTATGATTTGTACACAAGCGCGGGACGCGGGGTGCTTGCGTTCGCCCGCCGCAATGATCAGCGCAGGCGGACGCAAGTGTGAAGCCGGCCTTTCCTTTGCATTCAAAATGGTACAACAAATAATTAGGTTATGCCTAACTATTGCAAATTTTGAAACGGGAAAAGGGAAAGAGAATAAAGGCACAACATTACTGTAATGTTTGAGTAGGCCTTAATACCAATCTAACCCCTTACCAACATCCATGGAAGATGTGGGTGTGTGACAGCCAGGACCTGTTAATAACTGCAATGGAACTCAGCTTCCTTTAGCAGGTTAAGATTCAGAAGTAAAGAGCAGCATTAACAAAGCAGAAGGAATAAAGGGCGCCAATGTCTAAGACAGCTTGGGGTCCAATAAACACCTTCATGCCTGTCATCATGGAACTCCACCGAAACTCAGCCTGTGGATGGGCTTCAAAGGACACTCATGTTAGCTTAAAACAGCAATACTTTTATATGACTGTATATAATAGTCTCCTTATAGACCTTAAACCGTGTCTAACAAATACAATGAAAAGTACAAAACAAAAAAAAAAAAGTTTATAAAAATATGACAAAATAGAGAAGAACAAAAACCATAAAAGTTTAAATCACTCCCCCTTTCCCCAATGAATAATATTGTATTATTATTATTATTATTATTATTATTAATAATAATAATAATAATAATAATAATAATAATAAATAATAAGTGATAAAATAATAATAATAATAATAATAATAATAATAATAATAATAATAATAAATAATAAGTGATAAAGCAAAAACTAAAAGCTGGCCAAGTTTGGTTTCGCTGTAATCAGACTGCTGAGGGGAATCATCCTACCAGGTCATTTTTGATGATAAAATAGTTACTTCTCTTTGAAAAAAGGGAGGAAAAAAATGAAAATGCAAAAATGGCCATGTCAAGAAGGGGTAAATGAAATCCCGAAGTATAAAGTTGGTGCTAAATGGCACCGTGTTGAAATGTGGCATCGAATCGCATTGTGACCTGCAACCTCCTGGGAAAAGAGTCACAATTGCTTCCATATACCGTATATACTCGTGTATAAGCCGACCCGTGTATAAGCCGACCCCCCTACTTTTGCCCCCAAAACCTGGGAAAATCTATTGACTCGTGTATAAGCCGAGGGTGGACCCCAGCACAGGTATACAGCCCCAGCAGTGTGGTATACAGCAGCCCCAGAGGTATATACAGCAGCCCCAGTGGTAGTATACAGCAGCAGCCCCAGTGGTATATACAGCAGCAGCCCCAGTGGTATATACAGCCCCAGTGGTAGTATACACGCAGCCCCAGTAGTATACACAGCCCCAGTGGTAGTATACACGCAGCCCCAGTAGTATATACAGCCCCAGTGGTATATACAGCCCCAGTGGTATATACAGCCCCAGTAGTATATACAGCCCCAGTGGTATATATAGCCCCAGTAGTATATACAGCCCCAGTGGTATATACAGCCCCAGTGGTAGTATACACGCAGCCCCAGTAGTATATACAGCCCCAGTGGTATATACAGCCCCAGTGGTAGTATACACGCAGCCCTAGTAGTATATACAGCCCCAGTGGTAGTATACACGCAGCCCCAGTAGTATATACAGCCCCAGTGGTAGTATACACGTAGCCCCAGTAGTATATACAGCCCCAGTGGTAGTATACACGCAGCCCCAGTAGTATATACAGCCCCAGTGGTAGTATACACGCAGCCCCAGTAGTATATACAGCCCCAGTGGTAGTACACAGGGCCCCCCTCATAGTTTGGCGCCCCCACCTCACATGATGGCCCCCCCCGCATGCAGCGCTGCGCATATACATTACCAGGATATCAGCTGTCACCCTCCGGTGGGGGATTGCGGCTCCTGGCTCCATCTTCCTCTGTGTCTTCCTGCTTTGTGGCCGCCGGGCTCATCGCGATGACGTCATCGCGACGCCGGCCGGTCACGTGACAAGCAGGAAGACACAGAGGAAGATGGAGCCCGGAGCCCAGGAGCCGCGATCCGCCACCGGAGGGTGACAGGTGATATCCTGGTAATGCATATGCGCAGCGCTGCATGCGGGGAGGCCATCATGTGAGGTGGGGGCGCCAAACTTTGAGGGGGGCCTGTATGACTCGCGTATAAGCCGAGGGGGGGACTTTTCAGCCCAATTTTTGGGCTGAAAAACTCGGCTTATACGCGAGTATATACGGTAAGTTGGATTTTCGATCTCTAGTGACAAGTTCCATGTGACCCTCTTACTGTAGACTCATAAGCAGATGTAACTGATCGTTAATTTGACTTTTTTTTTCCTTAAAAAAATAAAAGCTTGAAAAAGTGATTCCCCTTTTCTTAACGCTTGTCTCCATAGCTTATTAATAAATTTATATTTGTTACATTCTTCTCATTAAATGCATTTTTGGGTTCGTGTTCTTAGTGTACATTTTTATCTTTATTTAGGTGCACTTTATTATTACTAGTTTACTCATTTTGGGCACCATTTTGATAGCTGCTCAGTTTGTCCGTGTCAGAGAATTGCTGTCGCGTGAGCCTAAATCATAGGACTGATTTTCATTACTGTTGATTTCCCAGGAAATCTTCGGTTATGTTCTTTTTCCATCTGTGCATGAACATTTCTGTAAACTGATAAATGAACTTGTACTAGGATAACGCATTCATTAAACCAGGAGCGATAACCCCGGACAGTCCACTTAGGAAAACATAATGGATGGTGTATAAAAATTTAATACTGTTAAAAGCAAAGTCACCACGCAATATGAAAGCAATTTATAGTTTGTACAAACATGAATTATTGATACAGGTCTTAGCAGTGATCTAAAATACATTTTTTTGTTCAAACCAAGCATCAGCAGTCAGTGCACCTTAGGAGTGACCGAGCAATTTACTCATCTTCCACCTACTTGTTTCCATCTTTCTTAGCCCTCCTTTTCCTTGATTGACAGCTCCAGCTTTACAGGGGCCCGAAATGTGCCTGATAGATTGAAGACAAGTAAATGGCAAGGTCCACTGTTTGGCTATGACACAGGGGCTTTAAGTGTCTGTGTTTGGTTTGAACAGTCATTCTGTGCTCACAGACTCCATCTAAATGTGCGAGGATATAGTCCTGAGGTGCACCATCAAAAAAAACATGGGGGAACAGGACACAATGCCCATTGATTTTAAAATAAAGCTATTCCAGCTATAGTAGTTGTATAGGTACAAGTATAGGGCTATAGTAGTTGTATAGGTACAAGTATAGGGCTTATCAAGCATCAAAAACAAATTGCGGATAGCATTATGCTTATCATTATACAATCACGGTCAGCGACTGAATGTCATGAACTATATGTAAAGATAAAGGCCTATAATGAATACCAGATTTTTGGGAACATCATTCCTTACCAAAAAAGTGTGGCATCTAAATAGCAGGAATTGCAGTGTCCTTGTATTCCTTTTTTCCACCCTGTGAGGCGTTCTACTGCTTCCCTTTCTGTGGCCGGTGGAGTGTTTTCTTCAACACATTTACTGGAGTAGTCACGAAATGCTAAGGCGAATAAAAATAATGACATTACCAGCCAGACACCCCCTTCTTTGGTATAAAACTGTAATCCAGCACAAAGCTTACCAATAGAGTTACACCTTTGAATGGGATTGGTTGGTCCATGTAAAGAGTAGAAGCGGGAATCTGGACGACAGTTCCGTAGTTTCACAAACAAAGCCTTATTGACTCCACACTGAAAATACCGATCCCCTCTAAATGTTCCATCTGTGTACGCAGATGGACGTTCCTCATCCTAAAGGGATAATTATGGGAGTTTATGTTACATGTAATGTGTATGATGCCCCTAGAAGCATTAGTGCATATACTTTCACAGTCATAGTTATGTAAAAATTGAACAAATCTATAAATGAAGCATTCAAATGTATACAAATTCTAATATTTTATATGGTATGTCAGAAGAGACGGTCATCGGGGCCTCAGTCTCAGAACAGAAGAACAGAAGAATTAAAAGTATCGAATGGGCTCTTTTGCACCTTCGATAGAATACTCGAACACAGCCTGAAGAGTCTTAATTCAGTGGAAATCTTGTCATAATGACTTGTTCTACCTGAATAAAATCAGTTGAAATTTTAGAAATAGAAAGCAAGTCCACTGGGCTTGAAGCATTAAGGTTTAAGGATTGTGCCATAAAAAGCTCTGAAAAGATGCATGGAAAGCCTCCACAAGTAAAGATATGTAGGAAAGGTTTATAACATTAATAAACTCCTGGATATTGTGAAAAGTGTGTGCCGGTGGCTGGTTATGATGACCAATGGCAAAACGATCAGTCAATACATCGCTAGGCAGGCAGCCATCCAATGAGTTTGGCCAGTACAAGAATGTGATGTAACGACGGAGCCAACATTCTCAGGATTGAATGTAATCATTGGAAATTCCATGTGAAGTTTACATAATCTCATTGTGCTTGCAAAGATATTCTCCTATACGCTATAAATATATTAATATTGCAGAAAGCTTCCTATTCAAATAATCTAAGAACACTTCATTGGACATAATGACAACAGCATTCTTGGCACTTTGTTCTATAAGAATGAGATATACGGTAATCTTTCTTTATCACCACACAATTTAGGGAAAAACAGTAAACATTTTACCATTTCAAGCCCTGCGATAGGTTCTGAACAGCCTGGTATATGTCCAATCCACCGGATAACACCATATATTGGAGGATCATTTACTTCAACCATAGAATTGAGCTCAAGCCCTTTGCTTAGTAGCTCGTGTTCAACAGATGGACTAATGGGGCTAGAACTCCTTGGAGGACAGTAGAGGCTAGATGGTGGATGATCTTCACCAGGCTGATTCAAGTCTTGTGCCTCCAGTCTTTCAGAAGGGTTTGTCAAGGCCTGTGGGTCATCCTCAGCTGAAAGAAATATTTAGTTAACTTTCTAATTGGTAACATTATTGTAGGTTGGTTGTAACTATGTGAATAAACATTTCTGTAGTAATGTTTTTGCCTGCAGTTCTGCATGTGGGTAGATCTCAGAGCTCCCACTACTAATATACAAAATCTTACATTACAAGATGCGATATGCGAAATCTTACATTACAAGATGCGATATTAGTCTAAGAGCATTGTTAGTCAGCGCTGACAACCCTGGAGCAGGCTCACCGACGCACTCAACCCTTCGGCCATTCCGCAATGTTCGTCCAGGTCCCAGTTCCTGTTTCCAGGGCCTGCGCACACCACACACTTTTCTGGGGAGTGCACTTAGGATGCGAGCTTTCTCCCTCCCTGCCTCTTATACAGAGTGCGTGCAATGCCTCTGTGTCCCCAGTCAATGGCTGGAGGACACTAAGTACTTAAGGCACCTTCCCCTCTACGAGATCTTTCTGCTATAGACACGCTTGCTAGTTGTCAAGTCTGGTTCCCTGTATCCTGTGACGGTTACCTGTGCCTGCTAATCTGTACCCGTGTCCAACCAATACCTGTCTGTCTGCCAGCACCTCCCTGCCTGTTCCAGCTGTTCTGCCTACACTTGAGTGTTTCTTTTGCCAGGTGTCATTTAGATACTTCTCATTTTCAGGCCGTACAAAAATTAAACATTCAAGATTATAATTTAAGTATAACAAGATAAATTTAATTAACTCATGCCTAATGTGACAGCTGAAGGGGCTTCTTTGATAAAAATATTCGCAACTGCTTTTCCAGATTTGCGTCAATGTGGCGTGCATTCGATTCTTTGGGAAGAGTGTCGAAAAGAAGTGGCAGAAGTAAGTTCTGAACACAAATGCATATTGCACTACATGTCTCCTCACAGTGGGAAATTCATGACTGCTCATGTAATATTTATAGAACTAAAGCAGTGGGAGGTCTGCTGTGCACATCATATAGGAGACACAGACTACTGTATACATCACATAGCGGACCCCAAGACTGCTCTATATAAATCACAATGGAGACTCTAGGGCTGCAGCACATGAGACACTGGGACAGGAGTATATACATCACAGGAGATGCGGGAACTGCAGTATATATAGTTGAAACCAGAAGTTTACATACACTATATAAAAAGACACATACGCATTCTTTTCTATCTGACATGAAATCAGAATAAACCTTCCTCGTTTTAGGTTAATTAGGATTAGCATAATTATTAATATTTGGCAAATGCCAGAATAATAGGATATAGAGAAAAAGAGAGAGATAGCAAGAGAGAGATAGAAATGTTTTAAGGCATTTTTTATTACTTTCTGCAAAAGTTACAAGCTTACATACATTTCGTTAGCATTTGGTTCCAACGCCCTTATAGTATGTGATCCTCCAGACCTCAGTGAACCCATGGGTGGCCGCAGCAGCCCTGTACTCACCATGTGCGGTGGGTGCATGGTGGCTTCTCCCTCCGTGCTCCCGAATGCAGCCGCTTCCGACTCCGCAGCATTAAATGAACATGCTGAAAGGAGCGGAATGACGGCAACCCGCACCGCAGCTAAAAGAATGCTGCAGTCGGGTTAAGTATAGTGGGCATGGGATTTCTTGAAATTCCATCCACTAAGCTTCTACTGTACTATGCAGCGGCAAAACGCTGCGTCAAAAATGCAGCATCTACTGACTGAGTATGCAGCCTTAAACTGTATGACTTGGGTCAACCGTTTTTGATATCCTTGAACTAGAGTCTCACAATGGTAGAAATTTGGGCCCATTCCTCCTGACAAAACTGAGCCATATTTGTAGGCCACATTGTTCGCACCTGCCTTTTCAGCTTTACCCATACATTTTCAACGGTGACAGGACAATTGTGTACAAGATAATTGTGTACGGACAATTGTGTACAGACAATTGTGTACAGACAATTGTGTACAGGCCAATTGTGTCCAAGGACAATTGTGTACAAGGACAATTGTGTACAGGGCAATTGTGTACAAGGCAATTGTGTACAAGGCAATTGTGTACGGACAATTGTGTACAAGGCAATTGTGTACGGACAATTGTGTACAAGGCAATTGTGTACGGACAATTGTGTACGGACAATTGTGTACAGACAATTGTGTACAAGTGTGTACAAGGCAATTGTGTACGGACAAGTGTGTACAAGGCAATTGTGTACGGACAATTGTGTACAAGGCAATTGTGTACGGACAATTGTGTACAAGGCAATTGTGTACGGACAATTGTGTACGGACAATTGTGTACAAGGCAATTGTGTACGGACAATTGTGTACAAGGCAATTGTGTACGGACAATTGTGTACGGACAATTGTGTACAAGGCAATTGTGTACGGACAATTGTGTACAAGGCAATTGTGTACGGACAATTGTGTACGGACAATTGTGTACAAGGCAATTGTGTACGGACAATTGTGTACAAGGCAATTGTGTACGGACAATTGTGTACAAGGCAATTGTGTACGGACAATTGTGTACGGACAATTGTGTACAGACAATTGTGTACAAGTGTGTACAAGGCAATTGTGTACGGACAAGTGTGTACAAGGCAATAGTGTACGGACAATTGTGTACAAGGCAATTGTGTACGGACAATTGTGTACAAGGCAATTGTGTACGGACAATTGTGTACGGACAATTGTGTACAAGGCAATTGTGTACGGACAATTGTGTACAAGGCAATTGTGTACGGACAATTGTGTACGGACAATTGTGTACAAGGAAATTGTGTACAAGGCAATTGTGTACGGACAATTGTGTACGGACAATTGTGTACAACGCAATTGTGTACGGACAAGTGTGTACGGACGATTATTTACAGACAAGTATAGGGAAAACAAAAAATTAAATGTCCAAAAAAAGGAAATACTTTATTCATCATTGATTTTAACGTAAGATTGCTTATTGAATAACAGTTTCAAAGCTTCTTCTATTCTTATTCTACAAATATTGCTGGTCTTGTCTATCGTGCCTGCATGTTGCTGATCGCTCGTAGATACCGCAGCTTGTCTCCTTGATTGTGATAATCAGCCACTTTCACACGCAGTCGTTCAGCTAGCTGGACATACTTGCTTCGTGGATGCTCAACATTCAGTACCTCAGCATTCTGGGCTGTAAGTCTATGAATTGCCATGTCACTAATGAGTCCGTTGAACAGTTTCCACACGGTAGGATGAGCACAAAGAAAGAGTGCTTGTAAGGCGTTATGAAACCCCTCGCAGCAATTCGTGGTCTTGGGGGCAGAGGCCAAAGCGTCAGCATAATGATTCCAGACCTCTGGAGTAAACCTTGCGTTTCGAAAGCGTCCACCTACTCCTGGCCCCCTAACGTAGGTATGCTCAAAGTAGGAGAGGAGCTGATTGGTAGCATCATCATCAGGGAAGATTTGGGCTAGTTCGTCATACCTTGCACTTACTTCGGCTGGTGGGACAAACGCCAAGGAGGCCAAAGATTTTACCTTGAGATTGAACTCTCCATCCTCAGCCTCAAATTCAGCCTTTAGGCCCAGCTCATTGACCTTTCGAATAATGGACTGGCTCAGATGAAAGAAGCAGCCAGAAATCGCTGCAGCTGGAAACTCATCTTGGAAAGCTGACATTGCTGCCATCTCAAAGTCAAGAAGAATTTTCTGGGGATTTGCACCTGGCATCAACCCTTTGAGCGCCGTGATCATTCGACGATAGGTTGGACCAGCCTTGTTTGGCAGCAGGCAGTAGATCAGGGGAGGATAGGAGTTGCCGACTTTTGCATGGAGAGAATACAGCTGAAAGAACATGGTTGGCACCACCTTGAACGTTCCATCGCCAAACCATGTCTCTCCTCTTTCGAAATAAGGCAACAGTTCATTGCTACCAATGGCAAGAATCCTGTGGGGGTCATCTCTTGCAGAGTCATATAAAATGATGTCGCTGTATTCCTGGGGGATAGCAAAATTGATGCTTTGAGGAGGAGTCAGCATGGTGTTTGCTCGCTGCCTGACCCGACGTGTATTTCGCTCGACGTCACTTCGCTTGGGCATTCGAGACAACACGTCATCAGACCTGTCTCGAAGAACCTGTCCAACAATGCTTCTAGTAGATGCTTGAGAGCTGATTGCTTCTTGCCTCAGAGCAGCCATTGTAGCTCTGGCTTCAGCTTGAACTGGATCTGCAGAGTGACTGTGCTCAGTCGGCTGTTTAACAATCGCGGCTCCAGATGTGTGCATGCGTGCGGGACACTTGAATTTGTTGACTTGCCTGCACCGCCATTCTTTGATGCTGTCATCACGTGTCCTGTGCAGGATATACTCGTGTCCCCCAAGCCTAAGGACATCTTTGTCTTTTTCAGACTTGCTCATAGTAAAAGTCATGGTGAAAGTTGCAAGGGGTGAGTAATGAAACTGAAAGTAAGCGTCATTGTGAAAGTGGCCTGTACAAGTGGCCTGTACACAAATAATTGCCTTGTACACAATTGTCCGTACACAATTGCCTTGTACACAATTGTCCGTACACAATTGCCTTGTACACACTTGTCCGTACACAATTGCCTTGTACACACTTGTACACAATTGTCTGTACACAATTGTCCGTACACAATTGTCCGTACACAATTGCCTTGTACACAATTGTCCGTACACAATTGCCTTGTACACACTTGTCCGTACACAATTGCCTTGTACACACTTGTACACAATTGTCTGTACACAATTGTCCGTACACAATTGTCCGTACACAATTGCCTTGTACACAATTGTCCGTACACAATTGCCTTGTACACAATTGTCCGTACACAATTGTCCGTACACAATTGCCTTGTACACAATTGTCCGTACACAATTGTCCGTACACAATTGCCTTGTACACAATTGTCCGTACACAATTGTCCGTACACAATTGCCTTGTACACAATTGTCCGTACACAATTGCCTTGTACACACTTGTACACAATTGTCTGTACACAATTGTCCGTACACAATTGTCCGTACACAATTGCCTTGTACACAATTGTCCGTACACAATTGTCCGTACACAATTGCCTTGTACACAATTGTCCGTACACAATTGCCTTGTACACACTTGTCCGTACACAATTGCCTTGTACACACTTGTACACAATTGTCTGTACACAATTGTCCGTACACAATTGTCCGTACACAATTGCCTTGTACACAATTGTCCGTACACAATTGTCCGTACACAATTGCCTTGTACACAATTGTCCGTACACAATTGTCCGTACACAATTGCCTTGTACACAATTGTCCGTACACAATTGTCCGTACACAATTGCCTTGTACACAATTGTCCGTACACAATTGTCCGTACACAATTGCCTTGTACACAATTGTCCGTACACAATTGTCCGTACACAATTGCCTTGTACACAATTGTCCGTAACAATTGCCTTGTACACACTTGTACACAATTGTCTGTACACAATTGTCCGTACACAATTGCCTTGTACACACTTGTACACAATTGTCTGTACACAATTGTCCGTACACAATTGTCCGTACACAATTGCCTTGTACACAATTGTCCGTACACAATTGTCCGTACACAATTGCCTTGTACACAATTGTCCGTACACAATTGTCCGTACACAATTGCCTTGTACACAATTGTCCCTACACAATTGTCCGTACACAATTGCCTTGTACACAATTGTCCGTACACAATTGTCCGTACACAATTGCCTTGTACACAATTGTCCGTACACAATTGTCCGTACACAATTGCCTTGTACACAATTGTCCGTACACAATTGTCCGTACACAATTGCCTTGTACACAATTGTCCGTACACAATTGCCTTGTACACAATTGCCTTGTACACAATTGCCCTGTACACAATTGTCCTTGTACACAATTGTCCTTGGACACAATTGGCCTGTACACAATTGTCTGTACACAATTGTCCGTACACAATTATCTTGTACACAATTGTCATGGAACCATTTTCAACAGTATTAAGAGCAGGGCTTTGTGATAGCCACTCAAAAACATTGACTTTGTTATCCTTAAGCCACTGTGTAACCAGTTTGGCAGTATGCTTCGGGTCATTGTCCATTTGGAAGACCTATTTCCACCCATGTTTTAACTTCTTGGCTGATGTCTTGAGATGTTCCTTCAGTATTGCCACAATGAAGAAAAAACTTCATGATTCCATATATTTTGTGAAGTGCACCAGTCCCTCCTGCAGCAAAACAACCTCACAACACGATGCTGCCACTCCCGTGTTTGACAGTTGGAATGGTACTCTTAAGTCTTCCAAGCTTCTCCCTTTTTCCCCCAAACATAACAATGGCCATTAGGGCTCCTTAGGGCCAAACAGTTCAATTTTGGTTTCGTCAGGTCACAGGACATGTCTTCAAATATTTAGGACTTTGTTCCTGAGTGCATTTGCAAAAATGAATCTGGCTTTTTTATGTTTCATTTGGAATAATGAGTTCCTCCTGCCTAAGTGGCCTGGCAGCCCATGTTGATACAGTATTTGTTCCCCTGTGGATAATGACAAAATCATACCAACTTCCCCCCTCATCCGCACAAGGTCTTTTTCTTTTGTTCTTGGGTTGATATGTACATGTCGTAGCAAAGCACGCTCATCTTTGAAACACAGAACCCGTCTCCTTCCTGAGCGGTATGATGGCTGGAAATTCCTGTCTTGTTTGTATCTGCATATAATTGTTTGTCCAGATAAATGAGGCACCTTCTGATATCTGAAAATTGCACCCAAGGATGAAACAGACTTGTACAAGCCCACACTTCTGCTCCTGATATATTGGCTAATTTCTTTAGACATTCCCATGATACTATACAAAGAGCAGTATGTTTCAGGTGTGCATTAAAATAGTCACAGGTGTGTCTCTAATTAACTCAGATGTTGCCAATAAACCTATTAGAAGCTTCCAAACACATGACATATGGCCTGTTACAAACTGTATAAAGGCATAGTAATCTTAGTGTATTGTAAACTTGTGACTCTACAGAAAGTAATAAAAATGTCTAAGGGGCCTCACTTGCGTTTTTTTCCTGATTTGGAAGATAGGAAAACACCTGATTCTTACAGGATTCATTTTTTTTGCCCATTCTCTTTAATGATTTCAGGAGAAAACATGAAGCAACAACATTCTACCTGACAAAATTATAGTGAATGGGCAAAATACTGTAAGAATCTGGTTTTACCTGATCTTCCAAATCAGGAAAAAAAACGCAAGTGAGAAAGGCCCCTTAAAACATTCTCTCTCTCATTCTGACATCTAGCAAAAAATAAATCATGGTACCGTATATACTCGTGTATAAGCCGACCCGTGTATAAGCCGACCCCCCTACTTTTGCTCCCAAAAGTTGGTAAAAGTTATTGACTCGCGTATAAGCCTAGGGTATGAAATGCAGCAGACCCCCATCCTATTATATAGCCCCCGTCACTGGTATATAGCACCCCTCAGTAATGGTATACAGGCCCCTCAGCAGTGGTATTATACAGGCCCCTCAGCAGTGGTATACAGGCCCCTCAGCAGTGGTATACAGGCCCCTCAGCAGTGGTATACAGGCCCCTCAGCAGTGGTGGTATATAGGCCCCTCTGCAGTGTATACAGGCCCCTGTGCGGTGTATACAGGCCCCTGTGCGGTGTATACAGGCCCTCAGTGGTGGTATACAGGCCCCTCTGCAGGTATACTGGCCCCCAGTGGTGGTATATAGGCCCCTCTGCAGTGTATACAGGCCCTCAGTGGTGGTATACAGGCCCCTCTGCAGGTATACTGGCCCCCAGTGGTGGTATATAGGCCCTCAGTGGTGGTATACAGGCCCCTCTGCAGGTATACTGGCCCCCAGTGGTGGTATATAGGCCCCTCTGCAGTGTATACAGACCCTCAGTGGTGGTATACAGGCCCCTCTGCAGGTATACTGGCCCCAGTGGTGGTATATAGGCCCTCAGTGGTGGTATACAGGCCCCTCTGCAGGTATACTGGCCCCCAGTGGTGGTATATAGGCCCCTCTGCAGTGTATACAGGCCCTCAGTGGTGGTATACAGGCCCCTCTGCATGTATACTGGCCCCCAGTGGTGGTATATAGGCCCTCAGTGGTGGTATACAGGCCCCTCTGCAGGTATACTGGCCCCCAGTGGTGGTATATAGGCCCCTCTGCAGTGTATACAGGCCCCCAGTGGTGGTATATAGGCCCCTCTGCAGTGTATACAGGCCCTCAGTGGTGGTATACAAGCCCCTCTGCAGGCATACTGGCCCCCAGCAGTAACACACAGCCCCCCCTCCTTAGTATGTCCCCCCCAGGCTGCGGCACTTGTCAAAATAACAAACACTTTATTTATCACCTCTCCGGCGCAGCTCTTCCGGTCCCGGCTTCTTCTTGTGCCGGCTTCTAGTGCTGTGACCGGGCGCAGGAGATGAAGTCATCGGCTGTGCCCGGTCACATGACACCGGCACAAGCAGGAAGAAGAAGCCGGGACCGGAGGAGCGGAGGAGCTGCGCCGGAGAGGTGATGTATAAAGTGTTTGTTATTTTGACAAGTGTCGTAGCCTGGGGGGGACATACTAAGGAGGGGGGGCTGTGTGTTACTGCTGGGGGCCAGTGTATTGCAATATGCACGGCATCCCCCCGCCGCTGATGGACGGGGGGATGCCGTGCATATTCATTACACTAATGAGGCGGCCCCACGTGACCGCCCGCGGTCACTGCGGCCCCCTCCTGCCTCCTCCAGCCCCCGGTCACAGCCCGCCCACCCACAGTATACCGAGTGACTCGTGTATAAGCCGAAGGGGGGGACTTTTCAGCCCAATTTTTGGGCTGAAAAACTCGGCTTATACGCGAGTATATACGGTAATTGTAATTGACCTAAAAAGGGAAATGTTTATTCTGATTTCATGTTAGATAGTGAGAAAAACATGTATACATGTCTTTTTATATAGTGTATGCAAACTTCTGGTTTCAACTGCACATCATAGGAGATGCTGGGGTATATATACATCACAGAAGTCATGTGAGTTGCCATTACTGTCTTTGTCAGTGGGACTGGAGCGCAGAGCATGTTCACTCTGCCCAGAAATTATGGACTCCTGACACTGGCTAGCGTCATAATGTAACCCTTCATTGCATGAGTCGCAGCAAAATGGGCTTATGCAGTCCCTGGGAATCAGCCCCGGGGGAAAGTCAATGCAAACAACATCTCAGTTCATAAATGGCCAGTGGGCCAGAGGTTTCTGCATTTGCTTTTGAGCGTGCAAGCATTATTCTGAAGTGGCCTGTACCATCAGCTTCATTGGAGGAGCACAGGAACAATGCTGCAAAGATGAAAGCCTTTAACTGCATCATCAGTGTTCACAGTTTGAGCCTGGGGCTCAACTATGCCGCTATACCTGTCGATGTTTAAGAGTACACTGACCCCCAGCAAGAAACAAGCTGGGCGGTAGGGCAGTGGTGTGCTCCTAGTAAACCATAACCCCTTTAAAGATTCAAATGCATAGTAGTTTCATTTTAAATAACAGACATGATCTTACAAGTACAGATCTTACAAAATTGGCCTGTGGGATGAAAAGTTAGGTGCACAAACATATAACCTGTTTCAGGTCATAACGTACCTTGTAAAGTGTGTTCTTCTGGGGCACAATGCTTCACATTCCTTTCTTCACCTGACAGCAGTATGTCTGCTGAAAAAAGGCCACACATCACCAAAGTATAGCACCACTAGTGTATTATTGGCTGTGTATATCTGTAAATTAATCATTTTGTTATCATTTCTCCAACAGTGCCCTGATATTATGAGAGGTACATCTCTCCACATATCTACATAAAGAGAGAAATGAAATGCCATTTTTCTCTGTGGACTGTGCACACCTTGGATGACGCAGATCATTTCTATCGTGCTGTGTTTGCATTGATTTTCCTATTTTTGTAGTGTCATTTATCTGCTCTTCCAAATAATGAAAACACAAAAGGTGCATAATGAGGGTATTTTACAATTCAAATCCCAATCTAGACACGGAGCTGTAGACTCTAATCATCGCATAATTCATACCATGTGAATAAATCACTGATTACCAATTACATAAGCAATAACCGGATGAAATGTAATCCTGGTGGTACAGGAACATTTTCATTAGAAGTACAAAGAGAACATTACCTAGAAGCCTTGTCTTCAGGAACGGATTCCTATTTTAGAATGCTTTCTTTACAATAGAAAAGTATTTCCATTTTAGAACCAGTGTGATAAAATACATCCACGTAAACGCCAGGAGCCGAGAATTCCCAGCAGAACATTGCCCAAAGTGTCACACTACCTATCAACTTTTCTTCTTCCTGTAGATTTGCACTTCAGTAAAGAAGTGGAAGAACTCCAGTGCCATCTTGAAGTAGCTCCTCAAAGTCATAATCACTTTCTAACAAGCTTTTTAATATGACTAAGGGATTTGTGCCAGATCAGAACCCCAAACTACAGACGCTGCATTTCGGGGTAACTGCCCCTTATCAGTGTAGTGTGTGGGATATTCTGAAAAAGCTTGTTTGAAAGCGATTATGACTTTGAGGAGCTACTTAAAGGTGGCACTGGAGTTATTTCACTTCCTTACTGAAGTGCAAATTTGCATATTTCCTAGAGAGGGGATGTGGCTACAATCTCCTCACCTACTTAGCTGTCTCCATAAGGTAGATAGCAAGTTCCCAGACCTTCTTCCTATAGTGCATCCTTGAGTAATCTCCTCCCCAGATGACCTACACACAGTGAACAGACCCATCTACAGGATGGAAAGTAAAGCGTGATTCATCAGACAAGGCCAAGTTCTTCTATTGTCCCACGGTCTAGTTGTGATACTCAGCTGACCATTGTAGTCATTTTCAGCTATGGACAGGGGTGAGCTTGGGCGAGTGAGTGAGCATTATTTCATGCAACCCCATACTTCGGAATCTTTCTTCTTCTTAGGATTATTTTCAGTAGTTTTCATTTTATGGCTTATCAGTGCAGGGTACATGCACACAGCATAACAGACACTCAAAAGTCAGCAGCATCAGAAAGTGCACTACAGCAATTGACTACTGTTTTGGACATTAGACAATATTGTTTCTTCACCTTCCAAAGCTGTGTTACGCTGGTTTCACGCTACCATTTTTTTGGTATCCCCTGCAATTGACAAACTGGATGCTCTGGCTTTGGTATTATTACCGATCAGTCTTAAGGATGATCCGGTTGATTACCTTTTTTTGCTGTATTCGGTGGAAAATGACATGGCCCCCCTAGAGGGCGTTTCATTGTAAACTTGGTTCTGGGCATGCTCAGTCCAAAACCCCGGATTCGGCATCCAGATCTAGCGCGTCAATTTAACACGCATTGCCCCGGTTCTTTACGGGTGTATTCAGTTCTGTATGGGTGCCCCTTATCCGGTTGTTCACGGCTGTTGTCACAGAGACCAAAACCATAATGCGGTTTTGGTCTCAGTGCAAAAACCGTGGACATCCGGATCAGGGGGAACCTTAAAGAACTGGATGCACCCGCAAGTGTCTGTGGCCCTACAGGACTTTTAGCAAAACATTGGACAACCCGTTTAATATCTGAGATGGAGGAATGCATTAAAGGCATGGCACTATAATAGTGTAAAAATAAATATAATAACTGGTTACCATTTTCTTGTTTTCTCTCGCCATTTCTCTGTGGACTTTCCTGCCTCACTCCACGTGGCATAAATATTAAAGGTTTAGTGCGTGGCTCTTGATAGTTTCTGGTTTTAGTTCTTAACACTGTCTCTTCTTGACCTCCAGAAGTCTTCTCATCGATTTTTCCCGATTGCCTTACAGGGTGTTCAACCAAATCCTTCTCCAACCTGCTTCCTGACACGAAGACCCCACAATTCTCATCACAATGAAAGAATCTCTCACCACGAAATGATCCGTCTGTGAAGCCTTTCCCCACTGCAGACCCCTGATGTGCAAGATATGCATCAACATTAATTAAGAATGAACAAATGCCATGAGAATAACAATAGAGTACCAAATCTAAGAAAGGGTCTGTGGCCTGTTGGGTTCCAATGAGGTGTCTGTCATTTAGATGTGGAAAAGTAGGATTGCATGCAGCATTTTTTCAGTGAAATAACATAACATTGTTTTATAAATGGGGCCTACAACACAGGTGTTAAAGGGCTTTTTAACTTTTAGAGAAGTGGTCCTCAAACATTTGACAAAACAGACAATAATAGCCCTTCCCCTGGAATTAAATAGCTGCTTTGGTCTCAGTTCTGGCAGCAATGGTGACATCATGACTACATTGCACAACACCGCTGAAACCAATCACTTAGCTCAGCTGCCCGAGCTGTCAACATTGGGTAGGGCTTCTGAGCTCAGTGAATGGCTGCAGTGAGGGCTTCTGAGCTCAGTGAATAGCTGCAGTGATGAGAACTGTAAATGTACTGTTACTACTACAGCAAAAACACAAAATCAAAGCAAGGTCAGAGGGCCAGAGATTGACTGTGGGAAGGTGAATACTGCTTAACATTATTTTACATGTCAGCAAACATTTGGGGACCGCTTTTCTTGAAGGTGGAAAGCCCATTAAAAATGGGTTGTCCAGTGAAAACAAGTTATCACCCATTCACAAAATAAGTGATAACCCATTGATCAGTGGAGGTGGCCACTGGGACCCACTCCAATCATCAGAATAAGGAACTATTATCCATTCCACTGAAATCACAGTGCTATTGCTTGACTGTTGCTTCATTCATTCCCTTGCCTTTTCTATGCAGTCCCATAGAGATTTAGAAAAAAACACTAAGAGGACAAAATGATAAAGGCAACATAAGTGCATATAAAATACCACCAATCACCTCCCCCATGTTATGGCAGGTTAAGAGTGATTGCTACATCAGTACTATGTACTTGTGTTGCCTTTATCATTGCGGCCTGCTGTGTCCTGCCTAGTGCAATGGATATCAGATCTTGGCTGGTCTTTTTTTTTAAGCCAATAGAGATTTAATGGAACGGTGACGGTGACTAGACATCAAACCCACGGCCCCATTTTGTAATTACACTAACAGTACCCTGTCGGTGATAAAAATTGCCATTTCTGCAAAACGGTGCGGGTCCGAGTGGTTGGACAGCCAATCAAGTAAGTCATCAACTATCCAGCATGTATAATGCCATGCAAAGGTTTGGGTATACCCTGGTCAAAATTACTGTTATTGTGAACAGTTAAGCATATTAATATTATAAATATTATATATATTTTATTTTTTCCCCCCATCTTTTACATTTTAAACATTATGAAAATGGGCTGAGACAACAGTTTATGCACCCTGCATGGTTGGTACCTAGTAGCAACACGTTTGGCAAGTATCTCAGCTTGTAAACTCTATTTGTAGTCATCTAAGAGTCTTTCAATTCTTGTTTAAGGGATTTTCATCCATTCTTCTTTGAAAACGTCTTCCAGTTTTGTGAGATTCCTGGATAGTCTTGCATGAACGTTTGAGGTCTAGACACAGATTCTCAATGATGTTCAGATCAGGGGACTGTGACGGCCATTGTGAGACCTTCAGCTTGCGCCTTCTTAGGTAGTCTCTTGTGGATCATTCTACATTTGTAGAAACCATCCTCTTTTCAACTTCAGCTTTTTTATGTATGGTGTTATGTTTGAATCAAGAAATTAATTAAATTGCATTGAATCCATTCTTCTCTCCACCTGTGAAATGTTCACTGTGCCATTGTCTGCAACATAATCCCAAAGCAGGGTTGATCCACCCCCCATGCTCAATGGTTGGCGAGATATTCTTTTCTTGAAATTCTGTGCCCTTTTTTCTCCCCACATAATCACATATCTTTTATCATTGTTGCCAAAGACTTCTACTGTAACCTGTAACTGTTTTAGGCTTGTTCAGATGTTCTTTTGCATACTGAATTTTATGGTGAGGATACAGGAGACGTTTTCTTCTGATGATTCATTCCATGAAGGCCATTTTTTTGCAAGTGTCTCTGAACAATGTAGCACAATTTCTGTGTCTGCTAAATCTTCCTCAATGTCTTTTGCAGTCAAATAGGGGTTATGATTTGCCTCTCTAGCAATCCTATGAGCAGCTCTCAATGAAATTTTGCTTGGTCTTCCAGACCTTATCTTGGTCTCTACTGTTCCTGATAACTGCCATTTCTTAATTACATTCCAAACTGAGGAAAGTGCAACTTGAAAACACTTTGCGATCTTCTTATAGCCTTATCCCACTTTGTGAGCCTCAACCACTTTCATTTTCAGAGTGCTAGGCAGCTGCTCAAAAGAACCATTGACTGCTGTTTTTTGGCACAAGGTAAGAAAAGGCTGGGTTTTTATAAAGCAGTGAAATTTAAATCACCTGGTCTTTCCTAACGATGATAGTGAACAAGCCATAACCCTAACAGACTAATTAAAGGTCTGAAACCTTGGTAAAACTTACCGTATATACTCGTGTATAAGCCGAGTTTTTCAGCACAGAAATTGTGCTGAAAAGTGCCCCCCTCGGCTTATACACGAGTCAGTGACGGCTGTCAGTGTGTGGGGCCGGTGTCCGGGGGCTGAAGGAGGTGGGGGAGGCTGTACACTGAGCGGGCAGTCACGTGCCCCCGCTCATTAGTGCAATGCAATATGCACTGCATCCCCCTGTCCATCAGCGACAGGGGGAGCCGTGCATATTACATTGCACTGTCAGCGCTCCTCCGCCCCCCCCCTGTGGCAGTATACAGCAGTGCCCCCCCCCCCCCGTGCTATATACAGTCCCCCCCATCCCCGTTGCTGCCGCACACCTGTAAAATGAAGATCTTTCATACTTATCCTCCTGCTGTCGCCGCGCGCATCCCCCGCTCTCCTTCTTGGTTGCACCCGGCGTCCATCCACGTGACCGCGCACAAGTAATGACGTCATTACTTGTGCGCGGTCATATGGATGGACGCCGGGTGCAACCAAGAAGGAGAGCGGGGGATGCGCGCGGCGGCAGCAGGAGGATCAGTATGAAATATCTTCATTTTACAGGTGTGCGGCAGCAACGGGGATGGGGGGGGCTGTATATAGCACGCACAGGGGGGGGGGGCACTGCTGTATACTGCCACAGGGGGAGCCTGCTGTATACTGCCACAGGGGGAGCCTGCTGTATACTGCCACAGGGGGAGCCTGCTGTATACTACCACTGGGGAGGCTGCTGTATACTGCCACAGGGGGAGCCTGCTGTATACTGCCACAGGGGGAGCCTGCTGTATACTGCCACAGGGGGAGCCTGCTGTATACTGCCACAGGGGGAGCCTGCTGTATACTGCCACAGGGGGAGCCTGCTGTATACTGCCACAGGGGGAGCCTGCTGTATACTGCCACAGGGGGAGCCTGCTGTATACTGCCACAGGGGGAGCCTGCTGTATACTGCCACAGAGGGAGACTGCTGTATACTGCCACAGGGGGAGACTGCTGTATACTGCCACAGGGGGAGACTGCTGTATACTGCCACAGGGGGAGACTGCTGTATACTGCCACAGGGGGAGACTGCTGTATACTGCCACAGGGGGAGACTGCTGTATACTGCCACAGGGGGAGCCTGCTGTGTACTGCCACAGGGGGAGACTGCTGTATACTGCCACAGGGGGAGCCTGCTGTATACTGCCACAGGGGGAGCCTGCTGTATACTGCCACAGGGGGAGCCTGCTGTATACTGCCACAGGGGGAGCCTGCTGTATACTGCCACAGGGGGAGCCTGCTGTATACTGCCACAGGGGGAGCCTGCTGTATACTGCCACAGGGGGAGACTGCTGTATACTGCCACAGGGGGAGACTGCTGTATACTGCCACAGGGGGAGACTGCTGTATACTGCCACAGGGGGAGACTGCTGTATACTGCCACAGGGGGAGACTGCTGTATACTGCCACAGGGGGAGACTGCTGTATACTGCCACAGGGGGAGACTGCTGTATACTACCACTGGGGAGGCTGCTGTATACTACCACTGGGGCTGCTGTATACTGCCACAGGGGGAGACTGCTGTATACTACCACAGGGGGAGACTGCTGTATACTACCACAGGGGGAGACTGCTGTATACTACCACAGGGGGAGACTGCTGTATACTACCACTGGGGAGGCTGCTGTATACTACCACTGGGGCTGCTGTATACTACCACTGGGGAGGCTGCTGTATACCACTGGGGGGGACTGTATACGTGTGCTGGGGTCCACCCTCGGCTTATACACGAGTCAATAGGTTTTCCCAAGTTTTGGGGGCAAAAGTAGGGGGGTCGGCTTATACACGGGTCGGCTTATACACGAGTATATACGGTATCTGAACAAACAAATTTCCAATGGTGCCCAAACGTTTGCATTGCTTTGTCATTTTTAAAATGTTACAGATAAAAAAAAAATGTTATTTGCCTAAAATACAAAAAGAACCGTGTCATCTTTAACTTTATGTTAAATACGGTAGTGCTCAAACATTTGCATGACACAGTAGGTTACACCTTGTTTCTACTCGACAACTCCTTTAATATAGCCTAATTGGTTCATTTATAGCTTACCATAAGCTGCACTCCAAAAAAGATCTCTTGTTCATTGTTGACAGATCCTTTGTAACAAAGTACACCTCTTTCTTTGCGACCACTAGATGATTTGACTTGGACGCGGACACAATCGCCAGGTTTTAAGTTCATTACTTCCTTTAGTCTTTTATGGTCCATATAAAAGGCATATCGCTCTTCTGTGTCAGTGACCGCTAGTAATGTTCTCCATGCCAGTGCTCCAATCTCTTGTACTGACACTGGATCTACACTTACCACTTTCTCAGTTTCATACACTCTGAGCCACAGAATGGGGGCATGGAACCGAGCATTCTCTGTCCTGGTGAGATTTGAGGGAGGGGCTGAAGTCAGTTTTAGTAGGCTCCCTCTCTCTACTCTGTCTTTTTTCCCATCTGGATTTTGGAGAACTGATGAGAAGTTACAAATAGCAATATATAAATTTGGAGAGGACATTACACTTCTTCAATGTGAATCAAAAAGAACAGAAAACCTAAAAGTAATGAAAAAAAACCACATTAAGCTATCAGATCAATAGGAGTCGATTACATGTGAGTGTGCATGTAGAGAGATTGATATAATGTGAAAAAATGTCCTCAAGAAGGGCGTGTCAAACGTACCCTTGATATTAAACACCGGTGATCAAAATTAGAGAACAAAACACAATTTCTGTAATGTTATGGTCATTGTGTTGTCCTTTGTGAAAATATCCTAACATGAGTAAAATAGCAGTATTTTAAGCGTTTTCATAAATTGAATATATTCTAAGGCACGAAATAAAAATGTAAATTAAATAAATGAAAAAGAACACTGATCAAAATTACAGAACACTTTCAGCTACCTGCAAATTATTGGTGTTAATCTGGTACCTTAATTATCTGACAACCGCTATTTAACTGGCAGCCTAACTTTCCAGTTTTGCACTCACTTTGCAGAAATGGTTTGCTGTTCCAAAGGGACAGAAACCCTCTGGAAGCAGGTTGTCCAGATGAAGGCCAAAGGGGTCACCCTATCAGCCACAGCAACAAAAGTTGGGTGTTCCAAGTCTGTGATTTCTAGAATATTACATTTTTACAACATCAAAAATTGTTACAAAGTTCCTCAAGAGGGCTGGTCTCCCTCAAAAGACAAATGCAAGAGAGGACAGGATAATGCATTAAATCTCCATGTGTAATCGTTTCAAAACTGCAGCTGGAATAGCTCGCCAGTTCAGCACTGAACAGGGTAAGGATCCGTCTTGTCATACAGAGTCACAACGTTTAAGAGCATTTGGACTGAAAGCCCAATCTGCAGTGACCAAACCTCTCATTAGCAGAAATAATCAAAAGGCTAGACTCACCTTTGGTGAGGAGCATGTTGTGTGGAGAGAGAAGTGGTCCACATTTCATTCTAGTGATGAAAGCAAGTTTAATTTTTTGGGTCTACTAAGAAACATTATGTTCATCGACAAACTGGGGAAAGACTAAACCCAAAGTGTGTAAAGAAGACAGTGGAAAGTGTATGAAGTGTTCTGGATTGGGGAACGTTTTCTGCTGCAGGGGTTGGACCTCTCATACAGCTACATGGCAGAGTGAATGCAAGTGAGTATCGAAACCTTCTTCAACGACACGCGATTCCTTAGGGGCCCTTCACATCAGGGTTTTAACTGATGTGTGGCAGATCCGGCAGATTTACCGCATCTGCTGCTTAACAGCTGCACTTGCGTTGCCAATCTGGCAAGCGCCATGCATTGTCGGGCTTGCGGTTGGGTTACGCGGTGTGGTTACGCCACTTGTGGCCGCCCAAAAAAAAAAAAAAGATGCAAACACCGTTTTTTATTTTCGCAGTCGCAAGTGCCAGAACTGACACATCCGGCAGATCCGCTCTTGCCGCACCAGACTGCAAGCCGCATAGACAATACATGAGGCTTGCAAGATCCAGGCCGCAAGTCGGCCGTTAGACGGCGGATCCGGCAGATGTGGCGCTGATCGGCCACAAACATCAGCAAAACGCTGATGTGAAAGAGGCCTTACTTGTGTTCAGCGCTCAATCGGCCAGCAATTCATCATGCAGGACAATGCCCCCGTCACACAGCAATACAGGTAAAGCAGTTCCTTGAAACAGACATCACTGAAACAATAAAATGGCCGCCCAGAGTCCTGATCTAAACCCAATAGAAAACCTCAGGAAAATCCTTGATGACAAAGTTAAGGCCAAGAAACCCACAACAGTCACATAACTGTGGAGGAGAGTGGAAGAAGAGTAGACCAAAATCACACCAGAGCAGTGTGAGAGACTAGTGATGTTCTGTGGCCACAGATGTGCTGACGTCATTCAAAGCAAAGGCCTCTACACTTCCTACTGATTGGTGATTGCTGTAACCTTCACAAAATTTAGTTTAATCTTTCTCAGTGCTACAGTCATTGCTGTTCTCTAATTATAATCATCACGTTTTGTGTAAAATAAGGGTTTTAAGTCGATAAACTTTGGTTATTTTGGAAAACACTTTTCTAGTAGCATGATGTACTCCTTACACACAAACCTTTCATTGTTGATCAATGTAATTTACATTCTGCCTGAAAAAAGTCAAGTGATCATACATTGTTTTCTAATTTTGATCACCAGTGTATATTGATTGTGCATTCAGAATCATTTCCATGTGGTTCCCATATACACTTATAAGGCTGCCTTCACACTTGCAGATGCATCTGCAGCGTTTTGCAGATGCATCTGCAAGTATCAGCATGCAGACCGCGGCCCCTATGTTTATAATGGGGCGCACCGCGGTCTGAAAGCACTCATTCATTCCTATATGTGAACCGTCCGCAGGCGGATGCCTGCTTACAGATCACACACTCCCGCCCGCACCATGGACGCGAGATGTCGCGTCCATGGTGCGGGCGGGAGTGTGTGATCTGTAAGCAGGCATCCGCCTGCGGACGGTTCACATATAGGAATGAATGAGTGCTTTCAGACCGCGGTGCGCCCCATTATAAACATAGGGGCCGCGGTCTGCATGCTGATACTTGCAGATGCATCTGCAAAACGCTGCAGATGCATCTGCAAGTGTGAAGCCAGCCTAATAACTTCATGTCTATGAACCCTGTGGCTAATGAACACATTGTGAGTAGGATACCCAGTCTGCTAAAAGCCCATAGTGATTTACACAGAGGAATTTCTATGGAGATTCTGGCCTAACAGGCTTCAACACTTTGTTTTACTTTTAGGCTATGTGCGCACTGGGCGGGTTTTCGGCGGTTTACCTGTGTAAACCGCCGTTTTGTTTACATTAGTTTTATTTAAATTTATGTTAATCCAAACCGGCGTTTGGATTAACATTAAAACTAATGTAAACCGCCCAAGGCTGTGCACACACCGGCGGTTACACAGCGTCATCCGTTGCTAACCCGCAGGTTTCCCAGCGGGTTAGCAAAGAATGATCATGTTCTAAAAAACGGCGGTTCTGCAGCGGCTGCAAGCAGAATCATGTGCTGCTTCCAGCCGCTGCAGAATCGCCGCCGAGAACACGCTGTGCATCCGCCGGCTACCGCCCGGCTCCCGCCGCACATACCCGCCAGGAAGCCGGTGGACGGCGCCGGAGCTTCCTGGCGGGTTCCGCCAGCTGCCGCCGACCAAACCGCCGGGTAAGTGTGCACTTACCCTTAGAGGCTAAACAGTGTTGGACTGAACTACCAAGGGCGAACCAGTGACACTGGTTCTGGGGGTACACACTTCAGCTATATGCAAATATTATTTACTACGGATAAATAAATAAAAATGAAGCTGAGTTGCCCACTGCAGTTCTAGGATTTTTAGATAATTTATAAACCCAAAAAATAGTACCGTATCTGCTCCTCAGCGTTCACCCCTTCCATATGGGACAACACATCACAGAGCATATTCAGCTTCGGGCAACTTAGGGCTGCTGTCAAGTAAAGGGGTGTGTGGTGGGGACATGCCCGCTGGCTCGAATCATGAGTAAGGATGCATGTAGAATCCGAAAAGCGTCGACTTAGGTTACGCTGACCATGAAATTCATCTCCTGCATGCACTTTATTCACAAATAAAAGAGTAATAATTCCTTAATGTTTGAGCTAGATTCAAAATTTTTTTCTACCCTGGCTCCAATGCTCATCCTTACATGACAGCCCCACTCTATGCATGATTATTATGCTTAAACCCGGCCACTGCTCTGCATCCTGCAAGGGGTGCCCACTAGAGATGAGCCACCACCCTAGTGTTCAAATTCGATTAGATGAACTGGGGGGTGTGTTCATCGAATGTTCGTCGTACACCGTCGAATACCATTGAAAACAATAGCAGGCAAACACAAACAGATAGAAAACACCTTCTAAGGTGTCCAAAAGGTGACAAACTACTCAGAAGACACAACAAACACATCGAAAAGTCACAAGTACATATAAAAATGCGAAAAGCATTCACTGATCTCAGGGAGACCAGTCCAAGAAAACACTGCAGGCAGCCGGCTAAAGCGCTCAACACAGTGAATTCCTAGGCGCATTGCCCCCTGGGAATTATGACTATGCAAATAAGAGTCTGTTGAGCCTCGGTTAGGAGTCTCAAACACAGGACTAGCCAGATATCCCTCCAGGGAAGAACCCAGCCAAGGGGTGGCTCCTTGCGGAGAACACCATAACCACCATGTTAAGAGGCCCTTTTAGTCAATATCCAGCTCTTTTACAAGCTTAGGGATATGACAAGGGAAAACTAAGGCCAGGTATCCATCCACAGACAGCTGTTTCGGCGTGTTGCCCCTCATCAGTCTGTCCACATTCTGGCTGGACAGACGTGTGCGCTTATCTGTCAGCACACCACCAGCAGCGCTGAAGACACGTTCAGAGAGAACGCTGGCTGCGGGGCACGACAGGATCTTCAAGGCGTGAGTGGCGAGCTCAGGCCATTTTTCCAGATTGGAAGCCCAAAATGAGCAAGGGTGCAGTTCCACAGTCATGGCATCGATGTTCACTTGGATATACTCCTGTACCATCCTCTCCAGGCGTTGACTATGTGTCAGACTTTGTGTGTCTTCTGGCCTTACAGACGAATGGTCTAAAAAATGTTGTAAAACGATGCCCAAAAATTAGTGTTACCACCAGATACGGTGTTACTGGTACGGTGTTAGTAATGACTCGACAGTGTGATGGTTGGCAAGTTAGAACTGCGAGATTCACTGTGTGTACCACTGGTGTTTTGTGGAAAAGCAGATCTGAGCTTATGTATCAGCTTCTGCTGATACTCCTGCATGCGTGCATCCCTTTGTATGGCAGGAATTATTTCGCCAAATTTTGTCTTGTACCGGGGATCTAAGAGTGTGGCAATCCAGTACTCGGCATTACTTCTAATTCGGACAATCCGAGGGTCATGTTGCAGGTAGTGCAGCAAAAAGGCGCTCATGTGTCTTGCGCATCCAGGAGGACCAAGTCCTTGTTGTGTTGGTGGCGGCGAGGTGAGAATCATGCTTCCTCTGCCCCCAACCTCCCATTGTACTGCATCGCCACTGGGGCTTTGAGACACCCCGGCGGTGGTGCCGCCTCTCAGCTCGCCGGAGGTGTCCCCCGTGTAAACGGGGGGGCAGCAACGATGGCGGGGCGCCAAAAACGTGCGCGCTCCCGCCCGTCGTCGCCGACATCTCCGGGGCCGTCGCCAGGTGTGATGATACCCTAATCCCTACTTGTCTGAAGTAGCCCTCAAAAGGGCTGAGATTCTAACTACCGTAGTCCCTACTCCTAAACCTATCTGTCTATCTAACTTGAGATTCGCTCACTATCTATCTACCTAACACTTTATAGCGCCCACAGAGCAGTAGCGGTGCCTGACACACAACTGCAGCACTGAGGAAATGGTGGCGGTGGCGAAAATGGCTGGGTCTTATAGGGCAAGGACATGTGACATACACAGCAATGACACATGCCCTTGCTTGTGTGCAAAAAATGCACTTTGCTGTGTGGTGTGTGTGTGTGAGATTGGCTGACAGCCTGCACCGCCCCACTGTCTATGCAGTTAGGAGAAAAAAAAAAATGAGACCGGCATTATTTCAGCAGCACTGATCTAAACCTTCCCCCCCCACCACACATTATACACAGAAACTGGATATTAACATTCATTTGCAGTATTAGGGCTAGGTTTAGGGTTAGGAAGATTAAGCTTTTAGTGATATAAGTGTTATCGAACATAGCTCAAATTCGGCAATTCTAGGCTTAATTGTTCTAATTCGTCGAATAACTCGAACACCGCCCAAAACACTCAAATTTGAGATTGGTGAACATTTCGAATCGAACATCGCTCATCTCTAGTGCCCACACTGTATGCCTGCTGGATAACCATTACTGCCAGCGTGAGTATCGCATTGCATCCTGAGCTGAGGATGACAATGTTTGTCTAGGCAGCTGTTACTCTTAGGATGCTTTCACACTACGATTTTGTGCAACCCGACGCTGTTCGATATAAATCAGACAGTATCGGATCCAAACTGATCCCTGCAATCGGATGTCAAATAGGCATCCGATTCTGACATTTTGCAGCATCAGTTTGGCCGGCTTCTCCTGTCATCTCGCTCCTCTGTGCCTCCTGTCTGTCCCCTGGTCTCCTCTGCTTTCCCCTGGTACTCCTGCTTCTCCCGGCTTCTCCCCTGTGTTTTCCTGTTCTCCGCCGGTACTCCCCCCTTCTCCCCGTGTTATTCTGTTCTCCCCCGTTTTTTCCTGTTCTCCCCGGTACTCCTTGCTTCTCCCCTCTTCCCCCCTGCGTTTCCCCCTCGACTAAAAAAAAAAAAAAAAACATCTTTATGCTCACCTGTCCACGAGTCACCCGGCGTCTCCAGCTATATCTTCTGATCCTTACAGGACCTCGCGTGATGTCACAGTCACATGACCGTGTTACCGCGGTAACCATTCATGTGACTGTGACATCATGGCAGATCCTGCAGGCAGGAGGTGCTGGAGACGCCAGGGGACTCGTGGACAGGTGAGCATACATATTCTTTATTTTTAACCCCTGCCTTACTTAAGTTTACTTCCGCAATGTATGTATATACATTGCGGAAGTAAAATTAGATGGTTAGGAGCAGTTTTAGTGTACTAAGCATGCTCAGTACACTAAAATCGGGTTCGAGGAGACATCAGATGTTTCCTCGGACCCTGCTCCATAGGGCCCCATGTTAAAAACCACGGATCGGATTTGGCCTAATTGCCAACCGGTTTGTCAGATCCGATTCTATCCGATTTTTGATTCGGATGCAAAAATCGGAGCAGTCTCCGATTTTTGCACCGGAAAGAAATCGGAAAAAATCGGATCGGATGCCATTTAGTGCACATCCGAATCTGTCCGATCCCCATAGGATTACATGGGGCCAAATTCGGATCGATGCTTTCCGATTTATACCGGACAGAGTCAGATTGCACAAAATCGTAGTGTGAAACCAGCTTTAGCTGAAGAGACATACACAGAAGATTGTGATGCAGCACTCCAGCAGGCAGTGGCCGGGATTAGTCAGAATCTTCATACATACAGCAGGCATAGAGTGGGCACTGGCATGTTGGAAAAACATTGGAGTCTGCAACCACACCACCCTTTCTTGGCTGTAGCCCAAAGCTGAATCTGCTCTGTGTACGTATTGTCCTATAAGGGAGGGGGAGTGCTGAGGAGCAGATACTATTTTAATGATTTATAAGCGATCTATACATCCTAGAACTGCAGTGGATAACTCAAACTTCATCATGTAGAGGGCAGAAACAGTACAAAAACATATCTCCTTGGAGATCACCTTTAAATAAATGAGATACTGTCTGCTGCCATTATCTGAATGAAGTGCATCTAGTTGTACTGTGTCAAGCACTCCCCTTTGTGTGGGCCACCGGGGATTCGTCAGTTCCCCTATGGACCAGTCCATGCCTAGGCTTACACATAAAAGGGGTATTCCGGTGTTCAGATAGGAAACTTGATAGAATTGGCAAGGTCAGTACACACTAACATTACATCCTAAACAAGTTTACTTGCTCATTTTTGTCACACTTCAGCTCCTTATATGTGACTTCTCACAGAAGCCAGGTCTTCAGTGGTACCCACATGGGTAGCGGACTACATTGACTATGAAGCATTGCTATTCATAGCTCGTCTCTCTCTCTATAGTCTCCCATCCTTGGACATTTCAGGCCGTGCTCCCGCACTGCTGTGCCTCTCTTAGGCCCCTTTCACATCAGCGGTATTAGAAAAATGCAGCAGTTGTGGTGAAAAAACGCATCTGCCGCATAACGGCTGCACTTGCGGCAAGTCCGGTCATTGTCTATGGGGCTTGCAGTAAGTGTGCGGAGGGGCGGTTTCGGCACTTGCAGCCGCGAAAAAAACGCGGCTGCATCCGCAACTATACTGCACTTGCCGCATGCCCCAAAAGACATTGCATTGGGCTTGCCGCAGGTGACGGTTAGCCGTCAGATGTGTTTTTTTCACCGCAACTGACGCATTTTTCTAATACCGCTGATGTGAAAGGGGCCTAGCGCCATCTTCACTTGCCCGACTTAAAATATGATAGGAAACGAGCGGCCAGCCATGACTCCATGTTAAATTTATCCGAAGGTGGGAAGAATGAATCCAGCACAAGAGCTTGGTGACATAATATCACGTGAGGCTCGTAAAAAACAAGGGGAGGGTAGAAAATTTATTCATGGGGACAATCATGATTAGTGAGAAAGGTTTTCAAGTAGTGTACACCCCTTTTAAAGGCCTCATTCAGTCATCCATGTTGTGATGTTGTCTATGGGGCTTTTTCCATGTCCATAGTTTTTTGCGGACCGTATGGCTGGGCAAAGATGGCACAGACATGAATGCTTTTATTAGCGTCATGGACGCAAATCCCCCATACTGTGCGTCTATGGGAATCACAAGAGCGCAAGGATGGCACCAGCGCCTGAGATTACCATTGTAATGTATAGGAGAAGCTCTGTCACTTATTCTGCCATGAAATTCACTGATGACACTGGGGCCATTTTGTTCAGTGCCATGTGAATGAGGCCCTATACTTGGAGGTCAGAGGAGGATGAATGAGACGTGTTATATACCAGTTATCAGAGACTAACCCCTGCCATACAGGAGAGAGATAGATGGGAGGGTATGCTCCTCAGTTTATAGGCCCCTTCCCTATTCATGAAGGCTTCTCAGGCAGCCTTTCCTATGCTATTAGCAATATTGTGATGACTACAACTCCCAGCATGCATTGCAGACCGGCAGAGAACACTAACATGTCTAGTCCCAGGAGCTGGAGGGTCACAGAGCTCCAGTATGTCCCCTGCTCACCTGGACAGCAGCATCCCTTCCTGCCCACTCACCTCCAGGTACAGTGTACAGCTCGGGCACATTCCCAGCAGTCTCTGCAGCCGCGGAGGAAACTTTCTCACATTTAGACGCAACAAATTGGGACTTTACAATGAGGAAGTATGAGAGAAGGAAGCTGGACCTCAGACAGCCAATCAGCGACAAGCACGGGGTATAAGAACCAATCAAATAGCGGAGAAGGCGGGATGGGAAAGTCCCAATTTGTGTCATAGGAAATAGAAGCTAAGACTTATAAACTGCCTGAGTGGACTGTGGAGATTGTTATGCCCTGTCCTGAGTGGACACTGTGGAGATTGTTATGTTCCTGTCCTGAGTGGACACTGTGGAGATTGTTATACCTGTCCTGAGTGGACATGGAATTGTTATGCCCTGTCCTGAGTGGACACTGTGGAGATTGTTATGTCCTGTCCTGAGTGGACACTGTGGAGATTGTTATGCTCCTGTCCTGAGTGGACTGTGGAGATTGTTATGCCCCTGCCTGAGTGGACACTGGAGATTGTTATGTTCCTGTCCTGAGTGGACTGTGGAGATTGTTATCTCCTGTCCTGAGTGGACTGTGGAGATTGTTATGTTCCTGTCCTGAGTGGACTGTGGAGATTGTTATGTTCCTGTCCTGAGTGGACACTGTGGAGATTGTTATGTTCCTGTCCTGAGTGGACTGTGGAGATTGTTATGTTCCTGTCCTGAGTGGACTGTGGAGTGTATGTTGTTGGGATGGGAGATTGTTGTCCTGTCCTGAGTGGACTGTGGAGATTGTTATGTTCCTGTCCTGAGTGGACTGTGGAGATTGTTATGCCCCTGTCCTGAGTGGACACTGGAGATTGTTATGCCCCTGCCCTGAGTGGACACTGTGGAGATTGTTATACACCTGCCCTGAGTGGACACTGTGGAGATTGTTATACTCCTGCCCTGAGTGGACACTGGAGATTGTTATACTCCTGTCCTGAGTGGACACTGTGGAGATTGTTATGCCGCTGTCCTGAGTGGACTGTGGAGATTGTTATGTTCCTGTCTTGAGTGGACTGTGGAGATTGTTATGTTCCTGTCCTGAGTGGACTGTGGAGATTGTTATGCCCCTGTCCTGAGTGGACACTGTGGAGATTGTTATACTCCTGTCTTGAGTGGACTGTGGAGATTGTTATGCCGCTGTCCTGAGTGGACACTGTGGAGATTGTTATACACCTGCCCTGAGTGGACACTGTGGAGATTGTTATACTCCTGTCTTGAGTGGACTGTGGAGATTGTTATGTTCCTGTCCTGAGTGGACTGTGGAGATTGTTATGCCCCTGTCCTGAGTGGACACTGTGGAGATTGTTATACTCCTGTCTTGAGTGGACTGTGGAGATTGTTATGCCGCTGTCCTGAGTGGACACTGTGGAGATTGTTATACACCTGCCCTGAGTGGACACTGTGGAGATTTGTTATACTCCTGTCTTGAGTGGACTGTGGAGATTGTTATGCCCCTGTCCTGAGTGGACACTGTGGAGATTGTTATACTCCTGTCTTGAGTGGACTGTGGAGATTGTTATGCCGCTGTCCTGAGTGGACACTGTGGAGATTGTTATACACCTGCCCTGAGTGGACACTGTGGAGATTGTTATGTTCCTGTCCTGAGTGGACTGTGGAGATTGTTATGCCCCTGTCCTGAGTGGACACTGTGGAGATTGTTATGTTCCTGTCCTGAGTGGACTGTGGAGATTGTTATGTTCCTGTCCTGAGTGGACTGTGGAGATTGTTATGTTCCTGTCCTGAGTGGACTGTGGAGATTGTTATGCCCCTGTCCTGAGTGGACACTGGAGATTGTTATGCCCCTGCCCTGAGTGGACACTGTGGAGATTGTTATACACCTGCCCTGAGTGGACACTGTGGAGATTGTTATACTCCTGCCCTGAGTGGACACTGGAGATTGTTATACTCCTGTCCTGAGTGGACACTGTGGAGATTGTTATACTCCTGTCTTGAGTGGACTGTGGAGATTGTTATGCCGCTGTCCTGAGTGGACACTGTGGAGATTGTTATACACCTGCCCTGAGTGGACACTGGAGATTGTTATACTCCTGTCTTGAGTGGACTGTGGAGATTGTTATGCCGCTGTCCTGAGTGGGCACTGTGGAGATTGTTATACTCCTGCCCTGAGTGGACACTGGAGATTGTTATACTCCTGTCTTGAGTGGACTGTGGAGATTGTTATACTCCTGCCCTGAGTGGGCACTGTGGAGATTGTTATACTCCTGCCCTGAGTGGGCACTGGAGATTGTTATGCCCCTGTCCTGAGTGGACACTGTGGAGATTGTTATACACCTGTCCTGAGTGGACACTGTGGAGATTGTTATACACCTGTCCTGAGTGGACACTGTGGATATTGTTATACACCTGCCCTGAGTGGACACTGGAGATTGTTATGCCCCTGTCCTGAGTGTACACTGTGGAGATTGTTATACACCTGCCCCGAGTGGACACTGTGGAGATTGTTATACACCTGTCCCGAGTGGACACTGTGGAGATTGTTATACACCTGTCCTGAGTGGACACTGGAGATTGTTATACTCCTGTCCTGAGTGTACACTGTGGAGATCGTTATACACCTGCCCTGAGTGGACACTGTGGAGATTGTTATGCTGCTGTCCTGAGTGGACACTGTGGAGATTGTTATGCCCCTGTCCTGAGTGGACACTGTGGAGATTGTTATGCCGCTGTCCTGAGTGGACACTGTGGAGATTGTTATGCTGCTGTCCTGAGTGGACACTGTGGAGATTGTTATGCTGCTGTCCTGAGTGGACACTGTGGAGATTGTTATGCTCCTGTCCTGAGTGGACTGTGGAGATTGTTATGCCCCTGTCCTGAGTGGACACTGTGGAGATTGTTATATATACACCTGTCCTGAGTGGACATTGTGGAGATTGTTATGCCCCTGTCCTGAGTGGACACTGTGGATATTGTTATATATACACCTGTCCTGAGTGGACATTGTGGAGATTGTTATGCTCCTGTCCTGAGTGGACTATAGAGCGCTGCTTGCCGCATTCAGCTGTGCGCTGGAAAAAGCATAAGATTTCAAATGCAGGCACTTTTGTGGCTACGTTTGCATGCGGTGGGGATCCATACACCCATATGTCTATCTTTATAACAGTCTTAAGGCAGCGTTACACTCTGTTAATGCTGCACTATGCCAGACGGATGCCACAGTGCTAATGGTGGGTTTACATGTTGCGATATCGGCGTCCAACTCCGACCAAAAGTCACGTGGTTCGGGCGTTGGAGCCGATATCGTTCGTGCGTTGTATGGTGTGAACGTACAACGTGATGCAGAAACGATGTCAATGCGATATCGGGGATTGAATGAGCGTGCTATTCAACCGCCCGATATCGGATGCCGGTTGGAGCCGGATCGTACCGTGTGACAGCCCAACTCCGATGTGTACTGCAACGTCACCCATTCACTCCCATGTTAAATGGTCGTTCCTGGGTCGGGGGGCGTACACATCGTAGGGACGTTGTATCCCAGTATCGCAACGTGTAAACCGCCAATGCGATTCAAGGAAAACAGAGCACGAAATGCGCGCTCCTGCGCCGTTGTATACAATATCGGAACGATATCGTGACGTGTAAACCCACCATAATGTGCACCTAGCCTTAGGCTTCCAAGCTTCTCCTTTTTCCTCCAAATGTAACGATTTTCATTATGGACAAAGGCTGGTTTCACACTGCAGTTTTTTCCCTGATCAGGTTCGATCAGGTTTGTGTGTCAAGACCAGGAGTGTCTCCAAAACTCAGAACTGGTCTTTCAGTTATTATTTTTCTCTGCAAGTGCCTCTCCTGGTTCCTCTCCTGGTTTTGACACACAAACCTGATCGAACCTGATCAGAGGAAAAACTGCAATGTGAAACCAGCCAAACAGTTCAATTTTAGTTTAGTCAGACCACAGGACAGGTCTCTAAAAATGTAGATCTGCGTGCATTCACAAAACTTAATCTTTGTTTCTTTTGGAGGAATGGCTTCTTCCTGGCAGAGTGTCCTTGCACAGACAAGTGAGTGAGGCGTGAAAGGGTCAGTCCACAAAGAGAAGAAATTTAATCTTACATCCCTATCAATTTGATGCTATAATCTAAGCCATTTTTTAATATGCTTGTAATAAAAATTCCCTACCGTTCCCTAACTACTATTTGATTTTTTTTCTATTTCCTGTTTGAGGACAGTTCATTTGAGAATCCTTGTGTATGCTGGGATACTCAAAGTATCATCAGGGGGCAGAGTCTAAAGGCCGCTTTACACGGCACAATATCGTAGCCCAACTACGATAAAAAGTCACGTGGTTCGGGCGTTGCTGCCGATATCGTTCGTGCGTTGTGTGGTGTAAATGAGCAATGCAACTCAAAAACGATATAACGACGATATCTTTTTGAATTGTGCAGGCTTTCCAACCGTCCAATATTGGCTAGGCGATGTGGCAGGATCGTGCTGTGTGACAGCGCAACTACGATTTGGAGCACAACTTCCCCTATTCACTTCCATGTTAAATGGTCGTTCCCTGGGTCACTCGTACGAGGGGGCGTAGACATCGCAGTTGTGTTGCCTGCCGCTATCTCCCTGTGTAACATCTCCTATGCGATGTTGGACAAGTGCCAAAAAAGTGCGCGCTCCTGTGCCGTTGTATACAGTATCGTAACGATATTGCGACGTGTAAAGCGGCCTTAAGTTTTGTTTCTAGCATGTAAAATGAAGACTCGATGGGGTTGAGATCTGATGAGTGACTCAGCCATTGCAGAATATTCCACTTCTTTGCCTTAAAAAATTCCTGGGTTGCTTTCACAGTATGTTTTGGGTCAATGTCCATCTGCACTATGAAGTCCAATCAACCTTGCTGCAGTTGGTTGAATCTGAGCAGAAAGTAAAGCCCTGTAAAATTCAGAATTCATCCAGCAGCTTCTGTCTTCAGTCACATCTAAGGCCGGCTTCACACCACGGCTTTAGGGATCCGAGGCTGTCCGGTGTGAACCGCACAGCCCCGGATCCAATTTTGGCCCCATAGTATTCATATGGTGCCGGATGGCAGTGATTTGCCATCCGATTCTCTGCTGTCAGGGAGGATCCGGCAGAATTATTTTTTTCCCTGAACACAAAATTGAAGCTTGCAGGATTTTTGTGTCCGAGGCAAAAATCTGACAAAATCGAAAAAAATCTGGCTGCCAGACGCTGAAGTTCAGCAGCAGTCGGCGCTGAACTTCAGCACCTGGAGAGCTCCTGTCAGAAATTTCAGCACTGGACAGCTGCAGCAGCCGCTCAGTGCCGATTCTGGGAGAAAACAGGATCAGAGGGCATTTAGCCCTCCTGTTCTGTTTGTCCAGAGCTGTCAGTCTGTGTCCGGTGCATCCAGCAAAACACAGGACAGAGCCTGACAGCAAAAATATTGTGGTGTGAAGCCGGCCTAACATATAATTGCAAGTGAGCGATGTAACCTTATCCTAGGATGCATCGCAGCACTGGCAGCTGCACGGCGCGACCAATCAGCTGAGCAGCGCAGTATTGGCGGGAGATTTAAAGACCGTTTGGCTGTGGGAGATCAGCGGCGGGCTCAGTGCTATTTTCGCCGGGAGACCAGCGGCAGGCTCCGCTCACCTCCTGGTGGCAGGAGATGAGCGGCGGCCAGCTTTAAATCTCCCGCCAATACTGCTCAGCTGATTGGTCAGGCGGCGCAGGAGATTTAAAGACCACTCAGCTGAGCCGGCCAGCGGCAGGAGATGAGTGGCAGCCAGCTTTAAATCTTCCGCTAGCACCGCACTCCTGATGCGATAGCATCAGGCTTATTTCTAGTCATCAATAAACACTAGTAACCCAGTGCCATTGGAAGCCATCCATACCTCCACCATGTGTTACAGAGGATGTGATGTTTAGATCATGAGCCGTTCCAAGCTTTCTCCATACTTTCTTCTTCCCATCATTTTGGTACAGGTTGATCTTGGTTTCATCTGTTCAAAAATGTTTTTCCAGAACTCAGCTGGCTTTTTTTTTTAGATGTTTTAGTTTTGCAAAGCCTAATTTGCCCTTCCTACTTTTAACCTGCCTAGCGGTATTCCTGAGCCTGACTCGGGGTTAACTTTCACTATCAGAAGCGGTAACCCCGAGTCACACTCGGGATTAACCGCGGGCAGTGTTACAGAAAAGGAAGAATGACACCGCCGCCGCTGCAGCCGCTGGTGAGGACCGGGGGGGTGGGGGGGAGGTGCTGTCACAGACTGGCACCACCGCCCCTGCTAGCCGTGGGTGAGGACCGGGGTTGTGCTGTCACGGACTCGCCCCGCTGCCCCTACAGCCGCGGGTGAGTTCCTGGGGGAAGGGTCTGTAGCTGTCATAGACTGCAGCCGCGGGTGAGGACCGGGAAGGGGGGGGGGGGGTGCTGTCACAGACTGCAGCCGCAGTCTTACCTGCCTCTCGTCGCTGGCCCATTGAAGCCCTTCTGTGCAGCCGCTCCCCCTGCCAGCTTGCCCCTGATCCCCCATCCCCCTGCAAGGAGATCCCTGATTTACATGCAGGGGATGGATCCCTGGGGTTGGATCCCTGTTCCCAATCCCCCTGCAGGGAGATCCCTGATCCACATGCAGGGGATGGATCCCTGATCCCCATGCAGGGGGATGGATCCCTGATCCCCATCCCCATGCAGGGGGATGGATGCCTGATCCCCATCCCTATGCAGGGGGATGGATCCCTGTTCCCCCCGACTCCTCACCAGACACTGCCAGCACCAACCCAACCCCCCCCCCCCGCTCCTCACCTAATGCTGCACCAGGGCCCCAAAGGCTGAAGGTCCACCACTGGGCAGGAGTGCTGTGCGTTACAAAGAGGGGCACTGCAGAGCATTACAGCAGAGATTCTGCAGAGGAGCGGGGGGGGGGGGGGGTTCTTGGGGTGATAGCAGCTCGGGGGGGGGGGGGGGGGGGCGCCGCCCGGGACTGTCAGGTCTGGGAGCCGGGGCTGCAGAGGAGGGGCGGGAACAGTCACCCTCCTCGCCTCTGTCATGGGGGCCCCCTACTGATGCTTGAGGGGCCCTGGTGCAGCATCCGCATCTGACACTCGGGGTAAATGGCGGCGGAGTCTCCTTACATTCTCCTGGTGATCCAGCGATGTCCCCACTGTGATCACCGGTGAGAGCCCCTTCGGATGCCTCCATATGACTTCCTGGTTCCGTCTCTGTGAGCCGCAGCGGCTCATTGGAGGCGGAAAATACAAATGTATAAAATTTCTGCCTATGAAGGCCCCGTCACACGGGGCGATGGGGCTGGAGATGTCGGCGGCGAATGGCGGAGGCGCGCTCACTCTTGCCGCCCCCGCCAGCATCGCCGTCCCCCGTTTAGACGGGGAAACTCCTCCAGCCCCGCGACGGCGACCTGTTGGGCGGCATCGCCACCGGGGTGTCTGACAACCCCGGCGGCGATGCAGTACAATGGGAGCCTGTGGCTCCCATTACCTGACAGGTCGCTGGCGCCCGGTTACATGGGGCGATGTGTGCACATCGCCCCATGATGGACGCCTGGTTTCACAGCACTGCTGTGAAATCAGGTGTCCGGCCGGGACCGGCGACATCGCCCCTTTACATGTGGTGACGTAGGGGCGATGATGCCGGCGATAGGCCACGCCCCCACATCACCTCATGAATGGGCGGCGATATTGCCCCGTGTAACGGGGCCCTAAAAGAAATTTTTTACCAAAACAATGGTACCGCTTTTAGTACAAAATTCCTGACATAATCATACCGCCAGGTATAAGATTATTGGTTACTGAATAAAATTATATTATTTATTTAATTATAATTCATGATTTTATGTTTCAAACTTTATCACATCTGAGAGGTCTACTAGAGTTTTCTTTGATCAGGTAATTACTAGTGATGAGCGAGTATGCTCGGCGCGACTCGGTACTCGCACGAGTATCTCGGTACTCGGGGTGCTCGGCGAGCACCGAGTACTGTCGAGATGCTCGGACTGCTCGGTAGCGATCTGAGACACATACACTGCTCCCTTCAGTGCACACAGTGAGCTAGCACCATACAGGGAGCAGATTAATTGATAGGATCCCTCTGGGGGCCACAGCAAGGTGTTATATGCTGCGGCGATTTAAAAAAGCCCACCCTCCCGCCCTTTTCCGGAATTACTCGTTTTATAACCGGAAGTCTGTGGGCGGAGCCTGTCACTCATTGACTTACATTGGGCTCGGTGCTCTGGCCGAGTACAAGAGTATCTTGAGATGCTCGGCCAGAGCACCGAGCACCCGAGCATTTTAGTGCTTGCTCATCACTAGTAATTACTAAGAATTGCAGGCCGACAGTACATAACACCAAATTTCCATGCCAAAAAATGGTACCGCTTTTAGCACAAAATTCCTGACAAAATCATACCGCCAGGGAGGTTAAAGGGATATATATGTTTTAACCCCTTCCCGACCTCCGACGTTTTACTACGTCATGGGCCAGTAAGGGGTGTTTGATGTGAGCTCCGATCGGCGCTGTTAACCCCTTGGATCCCGCTGTCAATCACTGACAGCGGGATCTAAGGCGGCCTCGGTGGGGAATGCGCTGTTCCCCGCCTGCTCAGAGATCCCGCAATAGTATCGCGAGATATCCAGCGCTCATGTGACAGCCCGGGGTCCTGGCTAGACCCCGGATGCTGTCTGAGCGCAGTTCCATGTTGTGGTTGGTAGGCGCTGCCAACCACAACAGGTCTACGATTCTGGGAAGATACAGATGAGCTGAAGCTCATCTGTATCTCCCAGAAGCAATCTGACTGTGCAGCAAGGTGCCTCTTAAAGAGGCAGTGTAAAAATAAGAATATTTTTTCATTCAAAGTTTTTAAAAACCTGTAAAAAAGAAAAAAAAAAATTTTTAAAGTTTAAATCACCCCCCCTTTACCCCCAATCACAATAAAAGTATTAGAAAAGAAAAAAAAAATACACGTTTGGTATCGCCGCGTTCAGATTCGCCTGATCTGTCATCGTATTAAATCCGTTAATGAGAGCCGTAAACTCCGTATCGGAAAAAATGGTCCAAACGCCAAACTTCAGTTTTTTTTGGTCGCCGCAACATTGCTATAAAATGCAATAACGGGCGATCAAAACTGCAGATACCCCCAAAAATGGTAGCAGTAGAAACGTTAGCTCAAGACGCAAAAAATAAGCAGTAACACAGCCCCGGATCCTGATAAATGACAACGCTACGGGTCGCAGAACATGGCTCAAAAAGTCAGTTTTTGTTTTTTTTCAAACTTCAGAATTTTTTTTCACCACCTAGATACCTGTAAAGGTATACATGTTGGGTGTCTACAAACTCGTACCGACCCAAGGCATCACCCCGTCATGTCGGTTTTACCATATAGTGAACATGGCGACTAATATACCCAAAAAACAAACGTGTCATTGCACTTTTTTGCAATTTCACTGCACACTAAATGGTAAAATAAATTATTGCATATGAACGTACAACTCATCCCACAAAAAACAAGCAGTCATATGTCTATATTGATGGAAAAATAAAAAAAAGCTATGGCTCTTGGAAGCACGGGAGCAAAAAACAAAAATGAAAAACGAAAAATTCCCGGGTCATGAAGGGGTAATTTGCTTTTTAATGGAGTAAAATATGAAAAATAATTTCAAAAGTTTGATCTAGTCCATGTTTAGGATCTTAAGCAGCTGCTCCCCCTAATATTTAGAGTACAGCTTGCATGCATTAAAGAGAACCTGTCGCCCCTCTGGTGCTTTCCAAAGGTAAAGCACCACTGAATACAGCCTATGCTGCATTCAGGGAAGGTGTGTACCATGTCTCTACATCCCCCTGTTCCCCCCGGTAACCTGAAAAAAAAAAAAAAAACACTTAGGAAAGTTTAGAGTCAAGAGGTTCGATGGGTCTGTTTATGCTGTGCTCGCTGCTAGCCCAGCCCGATGCTCCCCGCCTCCTGCCTGTGTGTGTGTCTGTGTGTGGAGCCGAAAAGGAGGGCAGACCCACACAAGAGGAGGCGGAACACACAGGCAGGAGGTTGGAGGACTGGGCTGACAGAGAGCACAGCATAAACAGTAAGACCCAACGGACCTCTTAAGGCCGGCTTCACACCATGGTGAAATCTAATCCGGGGCTGTCAGGGGCGAACCTGACAGCCCCGGACCGGATCTGGGCACAGAACCGGAGGGCCAATTATGCCGTCCGGTGTGCAGCCGGATGGCTCATTTGCAGCCGCTGATAATTCAAGATGGCGGCTAGCTAGACTCAGTCCTGAACTGTCAGCAGGGGACAGTCTGGCTCCAAGGATGTGGCTCCATTGCGATCCGGCGCCATAGACCCCATGTTAGGGGGAGCCGGATCGCACCGCACCGGGAGGATCCAGGAGAATCTGGGAGGATCAGCTTTTTTTCCCAGACACATTTTTGTGTCCGGGAGAAAAATCTGAATCCTCCCGGATTATGCCGGACAGTTGGAAACCGGATGGCAGATAGCTGCCATCCGGCCGCATAGCATGCTATGGGGCCGAAATCCAGTCCAGGGCTGTCAGGTTCGCCCCCGACAGCCCCGGATCGGATTTCACCGTGGTGTGAAGCCGGCCTAACTGTAAACAATTTTTTTTTGGGGGGTACGGGGCCAAAGACATGGTACACACCTTCTCTGAATGCAGCGTACACGCTGCATTCAGTGGTGCTTTCACTTTGGAACTTTTTTTTTGCATATTTTCTTTTTAAATTTTTTTTAAATTTTATTATTGCCCCTTAGGACGCCACAGCACTGCAGAATCGTTTGTGCAGTGAGATGCTTCACTCTGTACAGCACAAATGATCACATTCTGCCAGTCCCTCTCCCCATCCCCTCAGCGCTTTCTCCCCTATGCACTCTCTCCACATCCCCCTGTGCCCTCTCTCTCCCCCTGTGCAGCGCCAGTCACTACTTGCGCTGAGCACTGGAGGAGCTGCCAGGAGTGGAGGTGCCCGGAAGAGGCGGGGAGCGGAGGTCTGGGGGTCGGGAGTCAAAGCTCCAGGGATCAGATGTGCCCTGGTGGAGGGGGTCGGGAGCGGGGGTCAAAGGTCCGGGAAGCGAGCTGCCGAGAGTGGGGGTGAGCACCAAGGAGCAGTGGGTTGCAGTCTGGTAGCATTAATATAATATGAAGCTGCATTTCACTGCATCCTGCCGCCATGCTCATGGGGAAAGTGGAAGTGGAGCTAATAGCATAGCTGTGGGCTCCACAAAGATGGCGCTAATTTCCTCTCAGCTGTGATCCGGACTGCACAGGTGGCATGTCCAGATCACAGATACAATGCAGAAGATAGGAAATAATGGACAGCTGCCAACCCTATGTACAAGGGCTGCTATATTTAGAGGTTGTAACTGTGGTTACACACCTGCAAATGCAAAATAGCAGCCCCTATTGTCAGAAAAAAACAAAAATGAATAAACTATTAATATAATTAATTTAATTTTGTATTAAAATAACTGATTACATAATCATTCATTTTTAATAGATAATGTACAATCTCGGAACCTTTCTTTTAACCTCTTTACGACACATGACGTACTGAGTACGTCATGTATCGGCTCCCTCACTTTGATGTGAGCTCCTTCGCTGAGCTCACATCTTTCCCCCCACATTTTAGCAACTGAGATGTGTGGCTAACACCACCGATCGGATCATTTGTGCTATAAAGAGAGGAGCTGCAGCTCATCACTACATAGCACTAGCGATTGAACTGTGCAGCACTGTGGTGCCCTATGGGGCAGTGTAAAATAAATGCAAAATAAAAAACATTTTTAAATATATGAAAAAAAAAAAATTCAAATATCCTCCCTTTTAACCCATTGAAAATAAAGCTATTAATAAAAATAATACACGTATTTGGTATCGCCACATTCAGAAATGTTTGATCTATCAACATATAAAATCAATTAATCAGATCAGTTAAATGCGAAACGAAAAATAAGTCCAAACCCAAAATTGTTATTTTGGTCACCGCAACATTGCAAATAAAATGCAATAACGGGCGATCAAAACAGCGCATCCACCCAAAAATGGTATCAGCTCAAGACGAAAAAAATAAGCCATCACGCAGCCCCAGATCCTGAAAAATGAGAAAGCTACAAGTCACAGAAAATGGCGACAAAAGCACAATTTTTTATTTTTTTTCCTAAGGTTGTGAATTTTTTTTTCACCACCCAGATAACAGTAAAAATATACATGTTTGATATCTATGAACTCATACTGACCTAAGGCATCCTACTAACATGTCAGTTTTACCATATAGTGAACATGATGAATAATAAAAACAAACGTGTAATTGCACTTTATTTGCAATTTCACTGCACTAAGGAATTTTGTTCATATTTTCCTGTACACTTTTGAGACTCGTACCACAAAAAACAAGCCCTCATATGTTTATATTGATGGTAAAATAAAAAAAAGTTATGACTCTTGGAAGAAGGGGAGAGAAAGCAGAAAAAAATGGAAAATTGCGCAAGGGTAAAAGGGCTAGGGCTGATTAATGGTTTGCACCTTGTGGTGAACCCTCTGTATTTGCTCTCATGAAATCTTATCTTTATGGCAGACTTAGATACTGAAACACCTATTTCCTGGAGAGTATCCTTCTCTTGGGTGGATGTTCTGAAGGGTTATTTCTTCACCATGGAAAGGATTCTGTGATCATCCACCACTGTCATCTTCCATGGACATCCAAGCCTCCATTGAGTTCCAATGCTCACTAGTGATTTGATTTGGCCACTCCTAACATTTCTACTATCTGTCTGATAAATTTCTTCTTTATTTTCAGCAGAATGAAGGTGTTGGTCTTTCTCTCTTCCATCAAGAACTCCTTTGACTGCATGTTGTGGGTACACAGCAACAGCTTCCAAATGCAACTGCCAACCCTAGAATCAGCTCAAGACCTTTTAGCTGCTTAAGTCATGATCCATTAACAATGCAGCTCATTACAGAATTTTTGAGATAATTGTCCAATTATTGTTGGTCCCTTGAAAAAGAGGCAGTTACATATTAACCCCTTCGTGACGGAGCCAATTTCCACCTTAATGACCAGACCGTTTTTTGTAATTCTGACCACTCTCCCTTTATGAGGTAATATCTCTGGAATGCTTCAACGGATCCGAGCGATTCTGAGATTGTTTTTTCGTGACATATTGGGCTTCATGTTAGTGATAAATTTAGCTAGATAATTTTTGTGTTTATTTGTGAAAATATAAAAAAAATTGGCAAACATTTTCAAATTTGTCATTTTTATTCTGTTGAACCGGAGCGTTATGTGACACAAAATAGTTAATAAATAACATTTCCCACATTTCTACTTTACATCAGCACAATTTTGGAAAAAAAAAAATTTTTGGTTAAGAAGTTATAAGGGTTCAAAGTTCATCAGCAATTTTTCATTTTTCCAGCAAAATTTACAAAACCATTTTTTTAGTGACCACATCACATTTGAAGCTCGTTTGAGGGGTGTACATGACAGAAAACACCCAAAAGTGACACCATTCTGAAAACTGCACCACTCAAGCTACTCAAAACTACATTCAAGAAAATTATTAACCCTTCAGGTGCTTCACAGCAACTAAAGCAAAGTGGAAACAAAAAATGGACATTTTAATTTTTCCAACAAAAGTGGTCTTTTAGCCTCAATTTTTTCATTTTCACATGGGCAACAGGATTAAATGCATCCTAAAATTTGTTGGGCAATTTCTCCTGAGTACACCGATACCTCATATGTGGTCATAAACCACTGTTTGGGCGCACGGCAGGGCTCAGAAGGGAAGGAGCGAAATTTGACTTTTGGAGCTAAATTTACCATTCAAAAAGTCAAATGGCGCTCCTTCTCTTTCGAGCCCTGCGGTGTGCCCAAACAGTGGTTTATGACTACATATGAGGTATCGGTGTACTCAGGAGAAATTGGCCAACAAATTTTAGGATGCGTTTTATCCTGTTGCCATGTGAAAATGAAAAAATTGAGGACAAAAGAAAATTTTTGTGAAAAAAAAAAAGTACTTTTTCATTTTTACGGATCAATTTGTAAAGCACCTGAGGGTTCAAAGTGCTCACTATGCATCTAGATAAGTTCCTTGAAGGGGTCTAGTTTCCAAAATGGGGTCCCTTGTGGGGGAGCTCCAATGTTTAGGCACACAGGGGCTCTCCATACGAGACATGGTGTCCGCTAACAATTTGAATGGCAAATTAGCTCCAATTGTTAGCGGACACCATGTCACGTATGGAGAGCCCCTGTGTGCCTAAACATTGGAGCTCCCCCACAAGTGACCCCATTTTGGAAACTAGATCCCCCAAGGAACTTATCCAGATTGGTGGTGAGCACTTTGAACCCCCAGGTGCTTCACAAATGAATCTGTAAAAGTGAAAAAAGAAACTTTTTGTGGAAAAGAAAGTACTTTTTCATTTTTATGGATCAATTTGTGAAGTACCTGAGGGTTCAAAGTGCTCACTATGCATCTAAATAAATTCCTTGGGGTGTCTAGTTTCCAAAATGGGGTCATTTGTGGGGGAGCTCCAATGTTCAGGCACACAGGGGCTCTCCATACGCGACATGGTGTCCGCTAACTATTGGAGCTAATTTTCCATTCAAATTGTTAGTAGACACCATGTCGCATGTGGAGAGCCCCTGTGTGCCTAAAGATTGGAGTTCCCCCACAAGTGACCCCATTTTGGAAACTAGATCCCCCAAGGAACATATCTTGATGCATAGTGAGCACTTTCAACCCCCAGGTGGTTCACAAATTAGTTTTTTTGTGAAAAAAAAAAAGTACTTTTTCATTTTTACGGATCAATTTGTGAAGCACCTGGGGGTTCAAAGTGCTCACTATGCATCTATATAAGTTCCTTGGGGTGTCTAGTTTCCAAAATGGGGTCACTTGTGGGGGAGCTCCAATGTTTAGGCACACAGGGGCTCGCCATACACGACATGGTATCCAGTTACAATTCCAATTGTTAGTGGACACCATGTCACGTATGGAGAGCCCCTATGTGCCTAAATATTGGAGCTCCCCCACAAGTGACCCCATTTTAGAAACTAGACACCCCAAGGAACATATTTAGATGCATAGTGAGCACTTTAAACCCCCAGGTGCTTCACAAACTGATCCGTAAAAATGAAAAAGTACTTTTTCCTTTTTACAGACTAATTTGTGAAGCACTTCGGGGTTGAAAGTGCTCACTATGCATCTAGATATGTTCCTTGGGGGGTCTAGTTTCCAAAATGGGGTCACTTGTTGGGGAGCTCCAATGTTTAGGCACACAGGGCTCTCCATATGCAACATGGTGTCCGCTAACAATTTGAATGGAAAATTAGTTCCAATAGTTAGTGGACACCATGTCGCATATAGGGAGCCCCTATGTGCCTAAACATTGGAGCTCCCCCACAAGTGACCCCATTTTGGAAACTAGACACCTCAAGGATTATATCTAGGGGTATAGTTAGCATTTGGAACCTACAGCTACTTCACAGAATTTGATAATGTCATATTGAACATTCTTTTTTTCACTCAATTTCTCACTTTTAGAGCATGTGCACAAGATACGGACACACCGTATCTTGGTCGTCTCCTCTCCTGCATTTTTTTTTAGTATTTCTTTATAAAATAAAAAAAAAAAATGACGTGGGGCTTCGCCATATTTTTGGTCCAGCCAGGTACAGCAGGCAGCTACTGGCTGCCACCAACCCCTTCTGCCTAGTTTTACCTGGCTGGAAACCAAAAATATAGGGAAGCTCCTTTTTTTTTAATTTCATGAAATAATAAAAAAAAAAAAAAATGGCGTGGGCTTCGCCATATCTTTGGGTCAGCCAGGTACAACTAGGCAGCTGGGGGCTGGAATCCTCAGCGTAGGGAGGCCCAAGCTTTCTGGCCCCCCCCCCGCTGCGAATTGCAGCCCACAGCCGCCCCAGAAAATGGCGCATTCATAGAAGCCCCATTTTCTGGCGCTGTATCCAGCTCTTCCAGCTGCCATGTAGCGGTGGCAGACTGGGTAATAAGGGGTTAATGCCAGCTTTTTGGCAGCTGGCACTAAGCCCGAGATTCATAACGTCTGGCCAATATTAGACCGGACCATTAGGAATCTCTAATAGATTGTTAAGAAAACACAACACAGAGAAAAATATTTTTATTGGAAAGAAAACACAAACACATATTTAGACCCCATCTTTATTACAGTGACGTCCGACGTAGTCCAGTGGGATGGTCCGACGTAGTCCAGTGGGAGGTCCGACGTAGTCCAGTGGGAAGGTCCGACGTAGTCCAGTGGGAGGTCCCGCGACGATTCTTATTCAGATGATGATCTGCAGTTAACCCCCTGTGTGGCCACAAGGGGTTAACTGCAGCTCATCATCCCTGTGTGGTCACAAGGTGTTACCGGATCTGCAGTTAACCCCTTGTGACCACACAGGGATGATGACTTGCAGTTAACCCCTTGTGTGGTCACAAGGAGTTAACTGCAGGTCATCATCCCTGTGGTCACAAGGGGTTAACTGCAGATCCGGGAACCCTTGTGACCACACAGGGATGATGACCAACAGTTAACCCCTTGTGTGGTCACAAGGGGTTAACTGCAGGTCATCCTCCCTGTGTGGTCACAAGGGGTTAACTGCAGATCCAGTAACCCCTTGTGACCAGACAGGGATGATGACCAACAGTTAACCCCTTGTGTGGTCACAAGGGGTTAACTGCAGGTCATCCTCCCTGTGTGGTCACAAGGGGTTAACTGCAGATCCAGTAACCCCTTGTGACCACACAGGGATGATGACCTGCAGTTAACCCCTTGTGACCACACAGGGATGATGACCAACAGTTAACCCCTTGTGTGGTCACAAGGGGTTAACTGCAGGTCATCATCCCTGTGTGGTCACAAGGGGTTACTGGATCTGCAGTTAACCTCTTGTGACCACACAGGGAGGATGACCTGCAGTTAACCCCTTGTGACCACACAAGGGGTTAACTGCAGATCCAGTAACCCTTGTGACCACACAGGGATGATGACCTGCAGTTAACCCCTTGTGACCACACAAGGTGTTAACTGCAGGTCATCATCCCTGTGTGGTCACAAGGGGTTAACTGCAGAAGACCCCTGTGAGGTCGTTCAGGGGTTAATTCTCTGCCTCTGTTAAAGCGCACGCAGGGCAGCGGCGCCGGGACAGAGGCAGAGAGAAGACGGCCGGCGACGCTGCAAGACGGGTGAGTATGAATCAGCTGGGAAGGGGGCCCGGGGGAAGGCGCATCAGAACGGGGGGGGGGGGGGCTGCGGATCACAGGGGGGAGAGCGGGGGGGGGTCGAGGGGTAGACCTGGGGAAGGGGGGACGCTAAAGACCGGAGGGGGAGCGCAGCAGGGAGGGGGCGTGCATCAGGGGTAGCTGGGGAGCACATCAGGGGAGCTTGGGAGCGCAGCAGGGGACGGAGGAGGGGGAGATCAGCGGTGAGGGGGATGATATTGGGGGGCCACTGAGGGGACCAGTGGCCCCCCCAGGAATGGCGGCATCTCTATGCGATCTGACCTGTCAGATCGCATAGAGATGGAGCGGAGGCGGCGGGTTTTGCCGCCGGCCGCCATTTTTAGATGGTTAGGGGGTGGAGGGGGGGGGGGGGGGTAGGGGGGATGATCCCAGTACTGGGGGTCTTGGGGAAGGTAGGGGTTAATGCTTTCAATTTGATCCGACATGTGTTTTCATGTCGGATCAAAGTGAAAGCATTTTTACCGGCACTTTCACTTTGTGTAATGTGATGATCGGTAAACGGTGCTTACCGGTCATCACATTACAGGAGCCGGTAAAACACCAGCTAATTCTTAATCTCTAGGGTCTCAGCTACCCCTGGTAGCTGAAACCCCGGAGATTTTAGCTCCAGGGGCGTCAAACCAGGGCCCTTTCTGTTAGGACTTATTTTAACGTCCTAACAGAATAAGGACCCTGTTTTGACGACGTATATATGCAATGCGCCGTCACTAAGGTGTTAAAGAGGTTAATCCTATTATGATGTCAATATTGATTATATAACTATATCTTAAATATGCCTTGGTGTCACTGTCCAAATATTTCTCAACCTAATTACCGTATATTTATCCTATATAGTGCAAACCAATGCAGTTTTATTCTACTGAATTTCATAGAAGATTTTTTATCTAGATTGTGTAGGTATATAATACCATGCCTCATGCAGATTACCTGCACATTATCAACATTGCTTGTCCCATCAATTTAGATATGAATATATCGGCAATGTGCAATTACTTAATCAAACAGGCTGTGTTCATCAATTTGTCTTTGCATAGCTTGCTTTGAATTTTTATTTTGCACGAGGATATTAACTGATGAACTGGTGCCCAGGGTCTATTGTTCTGTACAATTAGCTGACTATAGGATTTCTGTATAATTTTAGAACTGCTTTTGTCTGTGCCGCTCATAAAGCAGTCTCATAGGCCATCCTAAATAGTATCGAAGACGCACTCAGGGGCTCTTATTGAGATCAATAAAAACTTTGCAGCATAAGCTTCACTATTGTATATAGCAGCCTCTCTGCATTTTAAGAGCATGTCTGTAGTGTCTTATGAAAAGTAAAAGAGAAAAGTAGCTGCATAAGTGTAAATTAAATCCTAATTTTAATATAATTTTATTACAATTTTTTCAGTTAGCTATTAAAAGGTATCATAACTCACGGTTTCAGGTTCGGCCAGCACCACATCCACGGTGCAAAAATCTTATCTTCTCAGGGAGGTTGATCAGCTCCCGTTCGGCTCCGAGGTGTCCTGGGATCTTTCTCCAGTGTCCCGCACTCAGCACGCCTAGTTTACCTGTTACTTCCAGTTTAGGAGAAGAGACGGAGCTGCACACAGGATTCCTTAGGACGTCTTCTTTATGGATGCGCATGGTGAGGGGTAGCGGGTGGGAGGACAGGGGATTAAGGTACGACGGCCGTTTTGGGCCGTGAGTGGCGCTTCCACGGGTACAATCCCCTCAACATGTAAACCCCTGCGCACCAATAAAGAAGACATCCTAAGGAATCCTGTGTGCAGCTCTGTCTTGCCTCCTAAACTAAAAGTAAAAGGTATTCTCTATAGAGGACTCAATTTTTTTCTCCTTAATTTTGTATTCTAATTTTAGAATTCTTAGCGGACCAGTAAGCAATCTGTTTGCTGCCAAGACAGTTCCTTCAATAAAGGTCTGTCAACACAAGTTCACCATTCAAGCCAAGTAGAGGCCCTCGGTGCACCCTTGTGAGCATGTTAGTGCACCTTCCCATCAACTTTTATTCATTTATCTGAAGTAGGATGGTAAATAAGTACATCAGCAATTACCGTACATAAGCAATATGCACAGTATTCTCCCTAAGAAGCAACTGTTGTAAAAACACTGCACCATTACACGGTTACATAGAAGCCACTGTATAGGTTTGCAATAATTCAAGTATGCAACACATGCCTTGAATGTTGCATGTACAAACAGTAAGGCTACGTTCACACATCGCGCTTTTTGTGTGTGGGCGCTTTTGCTAGCGTTTTTTACCCGCGCAAAAAAGGAAGCAGTGCTGTTCAGACAGCACGCTTTTTTTACAGCCCGGGGGAGAAGTGATGTCACAAAATGGGAGGAAGAATCCTGGCTCCTCCTCCCCCTGTGACATCAGTGACTGGCCCCATTTGATTTCGCAGTGTATTAATATACACTACGAAATCAAATTTAAATAAAGCCAAATGTATTAAAAATAATAAAGAATAAATACTTACCCTTTCCGATGCCTTTTTGCGGTCTCGGTGCAGAGGCAAGGCGACGTATTGTCCTGCCAGGGCCTTTCATGATGTCAGAGTGATGTCATGGGCGCTGATTGGCTGCTCACGGTCATGTGATAGATATCACATGACTGTGAGCGACCAATCAGCGCCCAAGATGTCATTATGACATCATGAAAGGCCTGGCAGGCCGATATATTAATACTCTGCGAAGTCAAATGGGGCTGGTCACAGATGTCACAGGGGGAGGAGGAACCAGGATTCTTCCTCCCCCTCTGTGACATCAGATCCAGCAGCGCCGCCCCTATGGGAAAAAGCGCGGGCGCTGCTGCGTAAAGAATTGACATGTCAATTCTTTTTACGCAGGCGCTTTTTCCTATTAAAGCACGGCGTAATTTTACGCAGTGTCTGAATGGCAAAGTGAATTTCACATTCACTTTGCCGCCAGACACAAGGCACGTTACGCATTTTTGAAAAGCGCTTGTAAAAAAGTGATAAATAATGCGCAATGTGTGAACGCAGCCTAAGGCTATGTGCCCACAATGAGTTTTTGACACTGCGCATTTTCGTTGTGTCAAAAACAAAGCATCTGACAGTTTCAAAGTGGATGGGATTTATAGAAATCTGTTTTTTTTTTTTTTTTATTCAGCGTAATCTGACCTGCGGTGCATCCTTTCAAATCTGCAACATGTCAATTTCTCTTGCAGGTACTCAAAATTTAATGTGCAGATTTTCCTATAGAATTGCAAACGGGTGTGTGCCCATGGTCATGAATTGCAGTGTTTTGCCGCTGCGTCCAAAACTTTGTATTGTACAGCAGCAGCACAGTGGATGGGATTTCAAGAAATCCCATGCCCACTATGCTTCTCCCGACCGCAGTGTTATTTCAGCTGCAGTGCGGGTTTCCAGACTTCCAGATCTCCGCAGCTTGTTAATTTCATGCTGTGGAGGCAGTAGAGATAACCATCGCAGATCATGAATATAGGGAGGCTGCGGTCGACTGCATGACGCAGGTTCGGAGGCACGAAGTCCAACACGCAGTAACTCCGAATCGTGAGGACACAGCCTTTAGATGTGGAAAATCTGCAGGTAAAAGGGGTTTTGCTGCTTCTGAAGACCTGCTTTTGGTGCAGTCCGTTCTGTTGCAGTCTGGAGCTTGGCACTAGATACCAAGTAGCGTATCCTTATTGTGCGTGCCCCATGTGTCTAGTTGTTGGTGTGGTTGACAAAGAGCTCAACCCATCTGTTCCCTGTCTAGGTCCCAGATCAGGGTCAGCCAGTGCAAGGTATCCTGCTCAGTGCTTAGGTGGGGAACCTATCTAGGGTGGTCAAAGTAGCCACGGGCAAGTGATAGGTTTGGCTAGGGGTGTCCACCTCCTTTTTCCCAAAATTCAGGGATTCCCTCCCCTATTGTTGTACATGAGGTACATAGCTATACCTCATATGACACTCGCCATTGTGGAAACGTAGCCTAATAAAGAAATACAGTGGGGAGATATTGGTTGTAAGCTAACAGGCAAATATTAAATGCACTATAAACAGTGGAGGGGTGTAATCATTTTTCACACCTATAGGGTAAACAGGGAAAGTTTCCTCCTCCAAAACAGCACATTCTTCGGGTAGAATTTTTCCACTTTATGTATCTTTATAGAACAAAGTCAGGCATGAAAAAAAAAAAATCCTGCATGAGAAAAAAGAGCCGCTAGAATCACATGATTCAAAGTACTAACAAGGGGGGGGGGAGGGGAAGGTGGGCATTATCCTATTAGCCTCTACCCTGCTGTATGTCAAAATCAGCTCTACAGTCAAGAAAAAGATACCATTAAGCTTTGTATGACCCCGCACGTGAGTGGAAATATTTTTTGTATGTGCTATTGGGATTTTATTGGGTGGGTCCAAGTCAACTTCCAATCTGATTTTCCTTGCATTACAAACAGCAATAACAGCTAACTAGACAGGAATTTCTAATTATTTGTGAAGCTGCGAATTTTTAATTTCACGGTGAGATGAAAATAAAACCAATTAGGAAAATACAGTCTTTTATTGCAAATACAATGAACAGTGTATTGGCAATGTAATGTAAACAAGAATGTAAGAAAACCTGCAAACAATAGTGGTCCGCACAATGTAGGTAGATCATAAACATGAGTGATGCCACGAGAACACGGATCGCTACATACATGGACGCACATTTTACATATATTTTATTTGATTTAAATTGGCTAAGCCAGCTTTTCTCTATGGCTTTCACATTTAGAGTATAATCACATGTTGAAGTCTTCTATTTTATACAGGAGAATCAGGAATTTTCTACAGCATGTGCATGGATTCCTTCAAGCCCCATGAACTAAAACAAAATGAATTTCATGGTAAAAATAATTGAATTAATAACAGATTTAAGGCTGGATTGAATGTGATTACAGATTGGGACCTCCTCCAATGACAATCCAAAGTCTGACTGACCTACATTAGTATTGTTTTCAATGCATTAATACATATTTGTTCTTTTGGCTGTCCAAAACATACAAAACAAGGGTTTATTAACAAGAGTTTATTAAGATGAATAAATACAACGGAAATGATGCTGCGGTATATAAATATATCTATGTACATAGCAAGACGTTCAGTGCTCAATACAGGAAACACATCTCTAGTAGTCAGTCAGTAGTAGGCCAGTCCCAGCTCGCTCATTTTCTTTCACATTTCCAGTTATCTCGGCGAGTTGTATCAGAGATGAAGAACAATAATTTCCTTGCAGCAGTACACATAGTCCCCACAAGGGGGAGTGATGATACTGTCCTTTGGCAGGTTCCTAGAAGTTCTGCAAGTTACATCATGTAATACAAGGTCAATGTAGTTCTGAGAATGCAACATGAGCCTGGCGGTTCTTGGTGTCAGCTATATGGCAGTGTCTGCTGAATCTGTGCTCAAGAAGGTGCACAAATTATTTCAACTTTTGTGATCCACATCTAGCAACTGAACATGTGATAAATGGCACGGCCATCTCAGAGTTGTCCTATGCGTTTTTGGTTACGGTTAGGCAAGTTCAGTTCAGCTGTTTTAGTATCTTTTAGTAGCTGAGGACTAAAACGAACAAAAAAATATAGCAATCTTTTCAGGGAATTCTTGTTAGCATTTTTGCTGCAGAAAATTCACTGTGCCGGTTCAATTGCTAATGAAAAATCTAATTAAGAACATTTCCTTGGGAGCTTGAACGTGCCATATCATTGGAAACAAAATAGGTGCAAAGCTGACCCTTGCCTTTTACTTTTATAACTCCTCTGCGGTCACACGTGTATCCTAGCTTCTGAAGGACTTTGCTGGTTTCTTCAGTGACCTGAAGGAACAATTTGGTGAATATGAAAAGGTTATACGATAAACAATCATTTACATTAAATGAAGTTTCTTAACCATTTGCATCATATCAAGGATACTGAAATGCTCCATCAGGATCAGTGCAATGAATAACGCACAATCTTTCCAGATCTCCATTCTTTATCTACACAAAGTTCATCCGGTGATAATGGGAGCAGTGAAAACAATACACAGACTGTGATTAAAAAGAGCACAGGTAAATAATGCAGAAAGCTTTTTAGCACTCAAAAATGGCCAAGACTTTGTAGCTTATAAAGAAAAAATGCACTCATAAGCAAAGTAAGAACAAAATGACGACACGTCATCCACAATTAAACTCTTATAAGTGTGATGTAATTTACAGGATAAAATTGATTTTCTGGCAGCCAGTGTAAATTAAGAATATTAAAATAATTACTTAAAAAGATAAACCAGAAAATCAAATTGGTGAATGGAGGTGGCTGAGCAGTCCTCTACGGAGAGTGTCAGTTCCTTCGAAGGGGTGGTGGTCCTACTGTGACTACTGGAGGAGTGGAGGGCAATTTGTCTGCATACGTGAAAATTTACGGACATCTGACTAAGGCCTTATGGCCACTTTACACGCTCCAACGTCGGTCCGATATTGGATCCGACGGCGCGGGAGCGCGCTTTTTCTGCCCAAATATCCCAGATCGCATGGGAGATTTACACAGCGCGATATCGGCATACAACTTCTCTACGATGTCTACGCCCCCCTTGTACGGCCGACCCAGGAACGACCATTTAACATGGGAGAGAATAGGGGACGTTGTACTGCACATCGTAGTTGGGCTTTTACACAGCCCGATCCTGCTCCAACCTCCATCCAATATCGGCCTGTTGGAGAGCACGCTCATTCGATCCCCGATATCGTTTTGGTGTCGTCCGTGCATCGTATTGGACGTTTAAACTATACAACGCACGAACGATATCGGGGCCAACGCACGAACCACGTGACTTTTGGTCGGAGTTGCACGCCGATATCGGGACGTGTAAACCCACCATTATAGTCATGTCTGAAACAATCAACCAATTCAGAAAGGGATTCTGAAATATAACCTCATACTTCTATAGACGTTCTCTCTCTATTAGCTGCGGTCAGTTCATGCTTTAGTTACCTGAATTTTCCCAAGTACACCTGTGCTGTCCATTCGGCTTGCCACATTGACTGTATTACCCCAGATGTCATACTGAGGCTTTTGGGCTCCGATAACACCAGCAACTACAGGTCCATGGTTAATACCTTAATGTTTGGAAGAAGGAGGATTAATAGTGAAAATATGTAAAAAGCCAAGAGAATCATTTAAAGAGAACCAACCATGGGGATTTAGTGATATAAAAGCCAGGCCATACAGACGCTAGGATGCTTAATGCAATTGTACCTTTATTTAAGAGCTTGGATTAGAGGCTTGACTACATAGGAAAGTGTCATCAAAGTTCTAATAATCAGTGCAGCAGTTGATTGACAGGTGCAGCAGAGCGGGATTATTTGGGTCAGGTTTCGTTCTGTAAACCTCCCCTGTGCGCTTGTCCTGGCTACATGCAAATATTCCCCCTCTGTCACATCCATCTTGTTAATTTCTGGTGCCTGCACACTATACAATAATGTCATTTTACTTTCACTTCAGTAAAATGGCATCAGACCCTGCAAATGTGCATGGTGCTATGACTGGTGCCATGTTAGTGAAGTTGCTTTGCTGTGACGTGCTCTCGCAATCACAAGGGAAGGGGGCACGTCACAGCAGAAGAGGAGACCCTGCCCCCACTAGCAGATCACCACAATGTGAAAGGCACGCTACAGAGGAGACCAGACATATGAGAAATAATTTTGAATTAAAAAGCCCTGTAATGACAGTTAATCAGTACTTTAACTTAACTTTGCCACCAATGTTTTAATATAGAGATATATAAAATATTTGTTTAACTCACCTACACGAAGCTTGAAATTGTTAAAAGAGTGCTTATTAATCAGATCCAGCTTTCCTATAAGGGCAGTTGCAAATTCTACCATGATGCCAATATGATTATAATTTCTGTCTCCATCCTAAATGAAACAATGATATTTCAGAAATATAGGCAGAGGTTTTCACACCTAAAAGATGTCACTAGACAGAGTATAACATGACGAATACCTGTGGGTTTTCTTGTCCTGATGTAGCATTTAATCCTGTTGCTGCCATATATGCACTCCCGATGGTCTTAATTTTTTCAACACTGCTGAATTTTGGTTTTGAAAGAAGCTGGAATAGAATCACATTTATAAAATGTTGGTTACTCATCATTTAGTCCTCTCAGATTAGGCTTGACAACTGCTGATTAGACATGAGTGGACCTGTGAAAGTTCAGGTTCAGGGAGTTCAACCAAACTTTATATAAAGTTCAGTTCTGGACCCAAACCTCACCAAGTCACTGATTAGGCAGTCGTGTTCTCCGCCCACATACAGACAACCATAAATAATGCACTTCTGGGGTAGGGAGAGGATTTGCCATTTTTTGGTACACACTACATCTGATGATGCTGATTTTACCCCCAGTGCGAGCCGTTCAAACACTGGAAACAGCTCACACTGGGCTGTGCACCAAGTGTACTCAAACACAGCCATGCTCACTCCAGTGGTTTGCATACGTAAAGCACCTTAACTCCGAACCCGAACACTAACTTTTTTTTTGTAAAAGTCTGTGATCGATACGAAAAGCAAATGTTCAGTTCACTCATCTCTACTGCTAATATCTCCATAAAGCCGCCCCTCACACTAATGACAGTAAATGTCTTTATGCCCCATATTCACACACATCTTATTTCACAAGCTATTTTCTACATTTTTACCAACAGAATAATATCATGGGTTTATGTCTGGAAGAAGAGGTAAAGTTGATTAAATGTGTAGCTGATGCAGAATGAGTACAGAGCCCATATTCTGCTCGGTTTTCGTCGATAATTCGTCCAAAAACTATCGACGAAAACCGAAATAGATGAAAACCGAGGTAACGATTTTCATAGGAATCAATGTTAAATTAATTATTTGGTTTGAGACACTGAAAAAGACCAACAAAAAAAACATTTCATAGTGAATAAAGATAATGATAGTCACTCATAAATTACTGTAAAAAGAATATGAAACACTAATTTAAAAAAAATAAATAAATAAATTATATATATAACATTTATTGTGTTTTTTTTTAAAGGGATCCTGTCACCTCCAATACGCAACCTAAGCTTCAAAATCATGTCTCTGCAGCATAGTATAACTAATCCCACACTCCTTTTGGCTCAGAAAAGCATCCTGTGAAAGTGGAGAAAAACGTTTTATAACTTACTCATTAGCGATGTTAATTAGCAGGGGCTATATTTTTTAGCCCCTAGGGCGGGCCCTCTTTGTCATAAGATCACGCCCTAATAGGCGTGATCGTCTATTCATATTGTATTCAGCGCCTCCCTGCTCTCCACGGTGCTGCCTGGGCTGTAATGACACGAATCGCGTCATTTCCGGCATCGGGTGATGTTAGTACACCCACGCCGCTGTGTACTGCTTCAAGCACCACATGCACATTGCGGTGCTTGAAGCCTACAGAGCGGCGCAGGTGTACTGACGTCCCCGATATATTGGCCAATGCATGTGCTAAGAACCATAAAAAAAAAAAAAAAAATATTTCTATCCGAGTTTTTTTGAAAAAACTTTATAGTTTTTATTTTTTCTCAAAAAATATCTAGTAACACCTACAAATAGCATGTATTGGCTTAACCAGTGTGCTGCTATTAATTTGGTATGTATCTAATTCAGCTATACAGATTTGCACCTGGGCTGAAGAGCTTAGGGAAGTGCTGTCTGTTTTTTTTTCCTTCATGAGATAGATAGATAGAGACTAGATGGTGGCCCGATTCTAACGCATTGGGTATTCTAGAATATAGAAATAGGGATTGCATGGGGAAGGCGGTGAGGCCTGAATAGGGAAGGACTTTGAGGATGGAGCAACGGGGGGAGGACGGCGTGGCAGGGGGGAGGACGGAGGAGGTAGTGGCGGGGTGGGGGGGGGGAGAATGGAGCGGCACAGACAGGGGGATGACGGAGCGGCAGGGGGAGGACGGAGCACAGAGCGGCGGGGATGGAGAAGGACGGAGGACGAAGCAGCGGGGTGGGGGAGGATGGAGCAGCACAGCCAGGTGAAAGACGGAGGATGGAGGGGAGCAGGACAAAGGAAGGAGGAGGAAGAGATGGGGAGGATGGAGCGGCACAGGCAGGGGGAGGACGGAGCACAGAGCGGCGGGGGAGGAGGACAGAGAACGAAGCAGCGGGGTGGGGGGGAGGACGGAGCAGCACAGGCAGGATGGAGGATGGAGTGGCGGAGGACAAAAGGAAGGAGGAAGTGGTGGGGTAGGGGAGGATGGAGCGGCACAGACAGGGGGAGGACGGAGCACAGAGCGGCGGGTGGGGGGCAAGGAGGACGGAGGACTAAGCGGCGGAGTGGGGAAGGACGGAGCAGCACAGGCAGGGGGAGGGCCGAGGATGGAGTGGCAGAGGGGAAAACGACAAAGGAAGGAGGAGGAAGCGGTGGGGTGGGGGAGGACGGAGCGGCAGGGGGAGGACGGAGCACAGAGCAGCAGGGGAGAGGAGAATGGAGGACGAAGCGGCGGGGTGGGGGTGGCCGGAGCAGTACAGGCAGGGGGAGGACAGAGCGGCACGGGGAGGACGGAGCACAGAGCAGCGGGGAAGAGGATGGAGGACGAAGCGGCGGGGTGGGGGAGGCCGGAGCAGCACAGGTGGGGGGATGACGGAGGATGGAGTGGCGGAGGGGAGGAGGACAAAGGAAGGAGGAGGAAGCGGTGGGGTGGGGAGGAATGGAGCGGCACAGGCAGGGGAAGGACGGGCGGTTATCTGAGTGGTTAGGTCTCTGAGCTGTTGAGGGAGATAAGAATCCTGTAAGGACTTTTGTAGGGTTTCAGTCCAGACCATAAGCGCCTTAGCCACCCACACCGATGCAAAGGAAGGTGAAAAGGAGGACCCCGCCGCCTCAAAGGCTGAGTGTGCGAGTTACTCAACCTGCCTGTCGGTCGGGTCTTTGATGGAAGATCCATCAGGCAAGGATAGTTAAGTCTTTGCAGCGAGGCGAGATACTGGGGGAATCAATCAGTGGGGAATCCGCCCAGTCTTTGGAAGTTGCTGAGACAAAAGGATATTGCGTTTCGATGAGTGTGCGGCCACCAAAATGCTTATCAGGTTTCTCCCTTTGTTTGGCCAAAATTCCCTGGAACTCCGGGTGGTCCGCAAAGATTTTTGCGGCTGTTTGAAGGACACAGCATGGTCCCGTGTAGTGGGAGGGATGTCGTCAACCTTTAGAGCGAGGTTGATGGCTGATATTAGGGAGTCAATTGACGCCTGATCGTCTTGAGAAATCAACGTCAAAGGAGTCTTCCAGGTCAGGTTCGGAATCACCATCGTGGAGCTCGTCCGATAGGGTAGAGCATAGTCCCTGGTCTCGAGTGGGAGAAGCATGAGAACTCTGGGAAGAAACTGGTAATACGTTTCTGTGAGGTCTCTTTCTGACCGCGATCACAAATGTGGCTCATGCTCTACTCTCGTCTGATGGGCCCTCCAGCGAGGGATCATCTGTGTGTGCTCTGCCCTGGCAGGCCAGGCTGCTCAGGGGGCGGTACTGCATGGCTTGGACCAAGTTTTGAGACAGCTTTTCCATTGATTGGGAAAGGAATAATGCCCATTCCAGCGGACACAGGTCACTATGTGCTGTGCAGGAGGCGGCGGAGGGCTCCTGGGGTTCTACGGGGGTACAGGCTTGACAGTGAGGGGTGGTGTTACTACGCGGGAGCTCTGAGTGGCAGGTGACACAGGAGGTATAATAGACCGTACGGGGTTTAGGCTTCTTTGAAACCTTTGAGGACTGTATGTTGGTGTGGCAAAAAAAGGGGAGGCTGCAGGGGACTGGTGTATTGGGAGCAGTGGAGTAGCCAGGAGCAGTGGAGTAGCCAAGCAGCAGCAGCCTGTGCTGGTAAAGCCGGCTATGTAGTCTTGTACATCAGCCTATACTATTAAGCTAACCATGCAGCCCTGTGCAGAGGTTAAGTGTCTGCTTTACCTGGAGAGGAGAGCCCCTGAGCGCAGATAGATGGTTTTTGTGTCCCAGTGAGGAGCCCTATGTGTGCTCCGGTATCAGCAGGAGAGCGGGAAGCAGGGAAGGCGGAGTTGAATACAGCGGAGACCGGAGACAGAGTGAGCGCTTTCGGGGGCGTGTCCGGATAGGTGGGCTGGATTCACGCCTACGCGACATCATCAGGAGGCGTGTTTGCCTCCCTTCCAAAGGCTCCGCGTCAGAGAGAAGGAAAGCCGGGGACGGAATACAGCGAAGGCCACAAACCGGCACCTAAAGTTGCGGCGGCGGAAAGACCGTGATCGCTGAGAGAGGTAGCCAGGAGGGGATGGACAGGAAAAAAGGGGGAGGGGAGCCCTCCGCTGGAGAACTTCTGCAGAGTCATTGTGCGGGGGGCCAGCACCAGGGATGACCCCCTCTGGGAAGGGCTCACCTTGGGAACTGTCAGGTCCTCGATGTGCCATCTCAACCCAGGCTGCCTTGTGGGAGACTGGGGAGCGAAGTGTCTGTGTGACTGAAGCAGTGCAGGTGCCAGCTCTGGGATGCTGCAGTGTGGGTCCGGCTAAGAAGTAGGATGGTGCAGGCTTGTATGTCTGCCACTCAGGGCGCGTGAGAGAGGCTGAGGAGACCCAGTTTCAGTCTGTGACACTGGAGATACTGGGGGTCTGCGCCATTTGCGGATAGGGATACGGGGAGGCGACACTGTGTGCCAGTCCGTTGTTGGTTGCAGGAAATCAGTGCCCTTAGGGGAACTGTCGCCCATAAAATCCACATAAAAGTGTTTTGATGCAGCCCTGATCAATCAAACATCGCAGGAGGGGGTATGTGGAGGAGACACTGCACATTCCTGTCTGTTGGTGTTTTTGGGAGAGCGGTGCCCTTTAGGGAGCAGTCACCCATCTAATATCTTGAGGGAAAAAAAAGATAAAACTCCAGAAAAATGGGATTATTTAAAAGAGAGATGTGCCTCCTACAGACACTAAGCTAAAACTGGTGTAGCCTGGCCCAGCCAGGGGGTGTATACTGCAGAGGAGGAGCTAACTTGTTTTCACATTCACTTAGTGTCAAGCCTCCTAGGGATAAACAGCATAATACCCATGGTCCTGTGTCCCCCAATGAGGCGATAGAGAAATGTGTTTTTTTATGTATTATGTGTTTTAACATTTATACAACCAGGCTGCATTCTGGTTAGTGCATGGCATTGTATAATTGAATACGCATATTTACATCAGGTTACTAGTTATTTTATTGCATAAATAACCACTGCAACTAAACCCATCCTAACAATTTTGGCAGAAGCCCTGACCCCTGGATCATACAGAAATCACCTTGACTGAAAAAAAATTTTTTTCAAACAAACCCTAATACTATAAAATAATATTTTTTCTCACCTCATCAAAATCTGCTATTATTTCATTGAGCAGTCTGAGACACTCCAGGCCTTCGTGGTTTTCATCACACTCTGTGTAAAATTCTTTGAAGTCCGGTATTGATGCAAATATGACGCAGACACAGCCGTATGACTGGTAATACAGGTCCTATAGGTAGAGAATAACATAAAAAGATAGAAACATACACACATAAAAGAAAGAAGCTGGAGCACATAATATGTAGATATATAGTTACCTCATTCCTAAGGTTTTGCCCAATAAACAGCTGGGCTACATCAGCTGGAAGGACATTTTCCAGAAGAACACGATTGAGATTCTCCATGGTCTCAATTCGTTCACGCTCCATTTTAAACTTCCTCTTCCAAAGAAAGTCTAGTCGACAGTAATATTCATTCTGCAGAAATGTGAACACAAAGTTAAAATTACCCATATAATACTAGTACATGTTCAGGAAAAACATTCTATGTGATTCAAAGAACTTCCATTCCCCAAAATATTACTTACACAAAAACTATATTATTACATTCATGGCCAAAAATGTTGGCACCCTTGAATTGTTTTGTTATACACATGTTTATTTTCTTTGTGTGTCTTAGAACACCACAAAAAAATAGAGGAAAAAAGTTAAATTGGATACCATTTCGCACAAAACCCCAAAACCAGGTTGGACAAAATTGTGGGTAAACAACTCAACATGTGATACTCGTTCATAATCACCTGTAGCAAAAAAGAAGATTTTTGTGTACTCACCGTAAAATCTCTTTCTCTGCTTGCTGCCACTAGGAGGCGACACAAAGCCTGTTAATGAAGTAAAAGAGTTAGCTCCTCCTCAGCAGTATACACCTCCAGTCCGGAGGGACAGTCAGCCAGTTGGTGCAAAAGCAGTAGGAGAAGCCTTTGAGATAAACGCTGAATGGTACAACTGAAAAATAGGAACACATAAGAAGGACGGGTGATGTCCCCCAATGATGGCTCAGAGAAAGAGATTTTACGGTGAGTACACAAAAATCTTCTTTTCTCTATTACCTCATTGGAGGACACAGGATACCATGGGACGTCCTAAAGCAGTCCCCGAGGGTGGGGAAAAGCAGGACTATAAGAGGGAGGAGAACAGAGGCTGGAACCTCAGAAGAGGAGGCCGCTGTCCTCAAACAAAAACACTATCTGTCACACTTCCGGGGAAAGGCGCCCTGGAATGGACCCACTGGGCCGTGGTACCGATCTTCCCTGGGTGGGCTGTCTTAGTTTAACCAACCCCTATACAGGGATTGTCAGGGGCAAGCCCAGGGGGTCTAAATACCACAGCTGCTAGTACCAGGGGGGCGACTCGTAGGGTTAGTCTATACTACGGTATAGCAATATAGGAAACACAGGTACAGAGCTCGAGGCTGGGAGAGCAGGAATGGCTCTACTGGAGGAGAGTACAAGGAAAGCCTGACCAACAGTCAGCAAGGCAGAAGCAAACTAACTTAATAATCAGGCACCTCTCATCAGTGGAGGTGGCCCGATATACCAGAGGACGGGTAGCTATTGGTCAAGGGGAGTGTCAGGTTGGGCTGGATCGGCCCCAAGAGTCATAGGGGAAGGGTGCGGCCGCGCCTGCAGCATGCTGGTGCGTGAGCTGGGCGGTCAGCAGACAGGAAGGGGACCTGGCGACGGCTCAGAGACACAGTACGCTTGGACGCCGGATGCCCGGTCGGTAGAGGAGTAGTGGATGCCGACCCAGGAGATGTGAGCTGGGGAGCGGTGCCAGGGAACCTAACACAATTATTGTCTAAGGCTGGGACAACCAGAGAAAAAAGGTGCCCAGAGAGTACTATAAGCGGGCCAAGGGATAGGAGAGGGCCCAAAATGCAACTATACACGTAAAGAATGGTGGATACGAAACCTTCCTGTGTTTGGATCTTGAACGCAGCGGATTTAGTCTCTGAGATGGAGCTTGTCCATTCGAGGAATGAACAAGGTGGCTAGAAAAAAAACTTCTTGCTCTCGAAAATAGAGCCATGAAAGAGAAAAGTAATCTGAAGCCACGTCCACTTACGGAAGCCACCGCGGCACCATGCCCAGTATGACTGGCAGGCCTATTGTGATTAGAACTGGCCTGAGGAAGGAAAAAAAGGTGCTGAAGGCTCGCTTCAGACGGAGACAGGAAGGAGTATGCCCTAACTTAGAGGGCAAGAACATGTAGGACAGGAAGATATGTTCTCAGAACGGGAGAAAAACGAATATGTAGTGTGTCACTAAACCAAAGATGGAGAAGATGTGTCACTAGGGGAAAGTCTGTCCCTGTAGATTCGAAGGATGTACTCTGTCCAAAAGGAAAAAGGGGAAGCAACTTATGAATATCCATGAACACTTTGGGAACCAGGAGAAAAAAAGGCCAAGAGAACCTGGGAAATTCCTGGGTTCTTAATTGCGCGAGTGGACAGCCCACCAAGTTAATACAGTTGTGAAGAATAAACTGGGTGGGACTGAGCATCCAACGCTCCTTCAGAGAAGCTGTGTAGAGAGTAATTGCAAACGTTGCTAAACGACAGAACAGGGTGTCGTCATGGTTTCCTGAAGACATAGGGATAAGGATTCCAGGATCCCGAAGACTGAGGTAAGCGTTCTACTCTAGGGAAAGAGGGGGACAGTAGGTGCTCTGGGAACTCCTGAGAAGGTGGATATTGAGCCGGCCATCAGGGCTGACAGGGAAAAAAGTGGGGGATGCGCTACCACGGATGGGCGAGCACTAAAATGCTCGGATGCTCTATGCTCGGGTCGAGCATCTCGAGATGCTCGGGTGTTGGACCAAGCACCGACCCCAATGTAAGTCAAATAGTGACAAGCTCCGCCCACAAACTTCCGGCTATAAAACGAGTGTTTCTGGAAAGGGCGGGAGGGTGGGCTTTTTCAAATCATCGCAGCATACAACATCTTGCTGTGCCCCCCAGAGGGACCCCAACAATCAATCTGCTCTCTGTGAGTTGACAGCTCACTGTGTGCACTGAAGGGAGCTGTGTATTTGTGTAAGGCCACAGTCACACGATCAGTATTTGGTCAGTATTTCACATCAGTATTTGTAAGCCAAAACCAGGAGTGGGTGAAAAATGCAGAAGTGCAGCATATGTTTCTATTATACCGTATATACTCGTGTATAAGCCGACCCCTACTTTTGCCCCCAAAATCTGGGAAAACCTATTGACTCGTGTATAAGCCGAGGGTGGACCCCAGCAGAGGTATACAGCCCCCAGCAGTGTGGTATACAGCAGCCTCCCGATTGGTATATACAGGCCCCAGCAGTGTTACAGCAGCCTCCCCAGTGGTATATACAGCAGCAGCCCCAGTGGTAGTATACAGCAGCCCCAGTGGTAGTATACAGGTATACAGCAGCCCCAGAGGTATATACAGCAGCCCCAGTGGTAGTATACAGCAGCCCCAGTGGTAGTATACAGCAGCCCCAGTGGTAGTATACAGCAGCCCCAGAGGTAGTATACAGCAGCCCCAGAGGTAGTATACAGCAGCCCCAGAGGTAGTATGCAGCAGCCCCAGAGGTAGTATGCAGCAGCCCCAGTGGTAGTATACAGCAGCCCCAGTGGTAGTATACAGCAGCCCCAGAGGTAGTATACAGCAGCCCCAGAGGTAGTATACAGCAGCCCCAGTGGTAGTATACAGCAGCCCCAGTGGTAGTATACAGCAGCCCCAGTGGTGTATACAGGAGCCCCAGTGGTGTATACAGGGCCCCAGTGCTGTACACAGGGCCCCAGTGGTGTATACAGGGCCCCAGTGCTGTACACAGGGCCCCAGTGGTGTATACAGGGCGGGCCCCAGTGGTGTATACAGGGCGGGCCCCAGTGGTGTATCAGGGCGGGCCCCAGTGGTGTATACAGGGCGGGCCCCAGTGGTGTATACAGGGCGGGCCCCAGTGGTGTATACAGGGCGGGCCCCAGTGGTGTATACAGGGCGGGCCCCAGTGGTGTATACAGGGCGGGCCCCAGTGGTGTATACAGGGCGGGCCCCAGTGGTGTATACAGGGCGGGCCCCAGTGGTGTATACAGGGCGGGCCCCAGTGGTGTATACAGGGCGGGCATTGACGTCATTGCCTGCGCCCGCCGGCACAGCAGGAAGAAGCCGGATGAAGACGGAGGAGCGCGCGGTGTCGGAGAGCGGCGGCGACAGGACAGGGATAAGTATAATGATCTATTTCTTTTCAGGTGGCTGACAGCAAGGGGGAAGGGGGGCCCCTGTATACACCACTGATTGTATATGACTCATGTATAAGCCGAGGGGGGGACTTTTCAGCACATTTTTTGTGCTGAAAAACTCGGCTTATACACGAGTATATACGGTATGTTTCCTCTGACTGTTCCACTCCTGATTTTGGCTTACAAATACTGATGTGAAATACTGACCAAATACTGATCGTGTGACTGTGGCCTAAGAGCAATAATTATTAGTACCGGGATACTCGTGCGAGTAACGAGTAGCGCCGAGCATGCTCGCTCATCACTAGCTAAGAAGTTTGGCCATAAGAAGTTAGGGCATAAGAAGTTTGACATTAGATTCATCTACGGGACAGAGAATGTTATGTCTGAAGATCTGGCGTGAGCATGGGAGGGGTCCTGGAAAGACCAGTCGTCACTTGCCCGTGTGGGAGCGGAGGTTCCTGGAGCAAACGGCCCCGTCCGAAAAGAAAGGGTGAGAAAAAACTCTGGAGGTTCCGAAAAACCCAGCTGATGATACAAAAACATATAGAGATCGAAAAAAGGCGACGAGCTCTGTACGGACTCTGAGTTAACCATGTACGGGGGCCATGGTAGACATGTCCCGGGTATGGTATAAGAGCTGGCGAAGCGGGTAGTGAAGAAAAGTGCGTCCCCTGGGGAGCCAGGCAGGATAAATGGAGTGGATTCGACAACTCCTGGAGAAAGGACCAGGTCCTCGTTCAGAATTGCCAGCGTCACGGGCTGACCTACAGAATAATGGCCAGGAAAAGGTCGTAGGAACAGGACATCCTGATTGAACAAAAACGTTCTGGTAAGGCCTTCTCAGTCCTAAGAAACTGTACAGACAGCCAAGTCTGTTGACCAGCTTGGCAGAACGGTAAGTACAGGGCTGAGAGCATGAATGAACAGATAGACGTCACAAAGAGGACCTGTTTGTCGACATGGGCCTTAAGACAGCGACCTATGGTAACAACTAGGATATTCAGAAAAGGGACTATGCTTGACAGATGGGAAGGATGCCAGTTCTGAGGAAAGGCAGCATGCGCAGAGTACTTTGAGTAGCCCATGGCATAAATGACAGGGGCCGAGGTCTGCAAGGGAGAGAAAAAGGTAAGGACCGAGACAGACAGCCCTAGGAATCACGTGCATCGCTTCAAGAGGAAGTGCCTAGCAATGTCAGGTAAGAGAACTAAAGCCCCACCAGACCAAGGGTGCTAAATGGCTGTCCTGCTATATATTAGCCAGGCTGTTCTATCGACATTGGAGACAGGAGGGGGGAGTCCAACTTACCGAACAGCACACGGAGAAGCTGGATCCAGGAACCCTGGGGGAGGGAATTGGAAAACATTAGGTTACCTCATGTGTGGCCATCAGAAACATTGATGGAGCTGCGATTGCATCTGTGTTGCAGCCCACGAGAGGGCACGCGTGCGGAGGTGTCACGTCTGACCGTAGGCAGACCGATCTCCGGGTGAGGAGGTTGGAGTACTTGACCATGCTCTGCAAAAGAAAGAGATTAGAAACAACAGACAGGCGCGGGGACTGACGCAGAGACCATGTGGACTATCCTGCGAAACTGCGGTAGCCGAGGCTACCGTGTAATGGACCTAACAGTGTCTGCTTAATGAGGTAACAAATACGTAGTATAGTAAAATATAGAATCATACATGAGAGCAAAGGCAGTTACTTTAATATGCTGCGTACGATCAAGAAGTCCAACCTGTCCACTGGAGTAAGACGTTTTGCACCACTGCAGCGACTGAGACATTATGGTAGATAGAATTCTGACCGTTGGGACAGTGGGCAGATCCGACATACCACATGGTACCAAGGAGGGTTCGGCCCGGGAGAGAGGACGGAGCCTCCCTCGTCGGGTTATCAAAAAACTGTGTTAGAAACCAACGGATCCGGCTATGTAAAGGTTACAGACACAAGACCGGTCTCCAGTACCGCTGTTAACAAGATGTGGCATGTGGATCCCGGGCTCACTGAGAAGAGGGCCCACACATGGCAGCTGGGAGTCTTGTGCCCCTACTACGAGGAGGGGGGTATTGTAGGCAGTCAGCTCGTGAAGTGATATGGTGCTGAAGTGGTGCAGATGCAGATCTTGTAGCCTTCAGGAGAGGGGTACTGGAGGCCAAAAAGGAACATACTCCCAAAAAATGTCTTTTTTTTAAAAAAAATAAGTGGACTCTAGTAGGTAAGCCTTCAAGTAGCTGTCGGTGCGAGCTAGTATAAACGCTAGACAGTGTAAATACGAGAAAAACCTTCCTAGGCAGACAGATATAGAATGCGTGGTGGCTGAGTAATGGTCACATATAAGGTGGCTGATGCCAAACATTAAACTTGCTGGTAAGTAATGCAGTTGTAAAAGTGCACCGATTATGAACTGTAGAGAAATCGGTTAACAAGACTGCATCTGGATGGCAGTCATGCGAGACAGATTCTGTAAACGGAGGAGCAGGCAAAGACATAATCTGTATTGTCCGGAGACTGTGTACACTGGATAGTGACCAGGGTACGTGGCCATGCTGACAATCCTGTGCTTCTGCGACCCAGGCTCCTATGAGGGATGCTGGGAGAACCGTCCATCTGTCCCCTGATAGTGGGGATACTGTGGGTCTACGTTAAGTGTGGAAGGGGATACGGGGAGGTGACACACCGCGTGCCCGTCCGTTGGTGGTTGTGGGAAATCAGTGCCCAAGGGAACCGTTGCCTGGTCAAATCCATGAAATTAGGCGCAGCCCTGATGGATCCAACGTCGCAGGAGAGGGTATGTGGAGGCAACACTCCATGTTCCCACCTGTTGGTGGTTTTGGGAGAGCAGTCCCATGAGGGAGCCGTCGCCCGTCTCATATCTTAAATGTAGATAAAGAGATGTGCCTCCTACGGACACTAAGCTAAAACTGGGTGACTCTCCCTCCAGACTGAGGGTGTATACTGCTGAGGAGGAGCTAACTCTCTTATTTCACTTATTTCATTAACTGGCTTAGTGTCGCCTCCTAGTGGCAGCAAGCATACACCCATGGTATCCCGTGTCCCCCAATGAGGCAATAGAGAAAATACAGGTGTGAGCAATATGAAAATCATACCTGAAACCAGATTAAAAAAAGGAGAAATTGACTCAGTCTTTGCATTGTTTGTCTATGTGTGCCTGCCTGTTGTGTCTGAGGATTTGAGAGCCAAACTTGTTGAAAAATATCAACAATCTCAAGGTTACAAGTCCATCTCCAGAGATCTTAATGTTCCTATGTCTATGGTAAGTAACATAATCAAGCAATCCTGGTAGGCTCGGAATGCATCAGTGTCAGTACGAACTATCTGTCAATATTTGAATTAAATGAAATGCTATGGATGAGGAGTTTCAGGAGGACCCCACTGCTTGTGGACTAAAAAATGTTGTCATTAAAGCACATCATTCTACTGTTTACTGAAAATGGGACGAAACTTACAAAAAAAAGAATACACTACCTACAGTCAAATATGGTGGAAGTTCAAAGATATTTTGGGTTGTTTTGTTGTCTCTGGCCTTAAGTACCTTGACTGTGTGCAAGGCATCATGAAATCTGAAGGTTACAAAATGATTTTGAGTCACAATATACTGCCCAGTGTCAGAAAGCTGGGTTTGTGTACAAACAAACAAAGCGCTGGAAAGTTCTGAAGTGATTAGCAATGAATCCTGATTTAAAGCTCACTGAACACCTGTGGAGAGATATTAAAATTGCAGTTGGGAGAAAGCGCCCTTCACATATGAGAGACTTTCTTGCAAAAGAAGAGTGGTCCAAAAGTGGCAAAAAAAGCTTGTTGATCTTATAGGAAGTGATTGCAGTTATTTATTCCAAAGAGAGTGCAAGAAAATATTAAGTTGAGGGTGCCAACAATTTTGTCCAGCCTGTTTTGGGGGTTCTGTGAGGAATTATGACCAATTTTCCCTCTGCTTTCTTGTGTTATTCCAATACACACAAAGGAAATCATTTTCTGGGAGAAATGCTTCATTGTTTTTAATACTTTCAAGGGTGCCACAACTGTGTATAATCGCATTCATTATCCCTCAGTTATGGGAGCTACTGTTCTCTGTTTGCAGGATAGAACTTGTCATCGTTGAAAGCTTGATTGTGTAAACATACAAAAATATGGAAGTTATGAAACAAAAAAAGTCACCACTCTATTTAACAAAAATAATTTGTTAAAAAAGGAGTTTGGCAGCATGCCATGCGTTTGGGACGGTACAAGCAGAGTGGGGTTCCAATCTGTTTTTCCATTATATACCCAACAGAATGACAAGGACTCACCTGTCTGGCGAGTGCCAAAAGGGTTGAGAAGAAGATAAACAATGAAACGCTGCCCATAATTTTTGGCTCCTTCAGGATTCCTGGCCTAATGTGAGAAAGCATACATGTAATATAAAGTGTTTTCTGCAGAGTGAACAGGAGCATGTTTATTTTGGCTTGCTAAACTATAAAGCCTATCGTGTTTCAACATTTCTTATTAAGAAAAAAAACCTCTACCTGAACACTACACCGAATGCTGTGTACTAGATTAGCTATAATGGCAGTGGCGCAGATGCCTGTTGTAACATAAGGCTGGCAGCTCTAACGTACCTGGAAATGTTCTGGTTCACAGAGAGCCAATCAATGTAACAGTCAGATAGCCAGCTGTGAGTGTGCAAGAAGATTATATTGTATATCACCAGGGCAATGCTCAGCAGGATCAGCTTGACTTCAAAGTTCATGAGCAGGAATGCAGAGCAAGCCAGCAGCCCCAGAATACAGCAGTACATGTAATACTACAACAGAGGAGAATGGGATTATTGATGCATTTATCATGCCATTGACAATAGTACTTTCTGATGATTTCATTACATCCTCATCAATATTCATCAGCTCTATTAATGACTAAAGTCTATGCATTTCATGCTAATAAAGCTGTAGGTCTGTACTTCTCGTAACCAAAACAGTAAAACACATTTTTTACCATTTGGCTGATAGGAGCGCTGAAAGAACACACCTGTGAATCAACCAATATATAGAAGGGAATCACTTGCCCCTCAGTCTGCTGTGTAAGACAGGAGCGCAGGGAGGTGAGTAAATAGCACATCTGAAAAGAATTGACTGCCAATGCCATTGCATTTCACTGCAATTGTGGATCTGTAAGGAACGCAGCAATAACGGCATCATGTGAATGTAGCATTAGGCTACTTTCACACTGGCATTTTTTTAATCCAAGGGGGATGCAGATCCCCCACCCCTCAACAGGAATTTTAAAAACTTATGCACGCGGACCGGTATTATCACTGATCCATGTATTATCACTAATCCGTCTATTTCAGCTGGATCCAGGGACAATTGACATTTAGAACAGCATTCTGCACATGTGCAGACCAAAATCCCGGATCAAAATGTCCGGTTCCAACAGGATCCGGAGTCCCCTGGATCCAGGTTACATACAGCTCTATTTTAATTCATCCTGCAATGCCCAGGTGTTCCTGTTTTTTCTCACGGAGACCAGAATCACAACAAAATGCAGTTTTGGTCTCAGTGCAAAAACTGGTGACACCCGGATCCGGGACAAACGGGAAGAAGTGGATGTACCTGCAAGTGCCTGTGGCCCCATTTAAAATTAATGGGCCGAAAATGGATGCGGGTACATACAGTTCAAGTTGGTACAAAAAACGTCAGTGTGAAACCAGCCTTATAGAAAGAAAAAAAAATGGTCAAATGGTATACAATAGAGAATATGTTAACCATACAAACTATGATTTTCTGGCAAATCAATCAAAGCTAATGACTATGTTTGTGTATCTATGTATATACTAATATGATATATATTTTCACCAAAACTGAAGATCTACTGACCGGCAGACTATACAGCATTTGGGTCTCATTGGCTGAAGTTGATGAATTCATGGAGACATCTGGACACAAATTGTCTGGTAAAAAGAACTGAATGAAAAATCTACATCAGTGATCAGCTTTATGAAACAAAAAAATGATAATTCTCAATAAAGTCTGTAGACACATTTCACACGCAGAGAGGAGGATCAGAATATGTGGTAAATCTGCTCACCAATGAAGGTGCTGCTGATGTCCCAGAGGTCTCTACATTTGGATCATATAGTAATCTACCCACAAACATTTCAATGTCTTATACATGCACAGGTAACTCTGCCATATACTATTTGTACGTAGCTGAAGTGATCCTTCTACCCTGGGGTCTGACCGATTATTGAAATATACAGAGATACAAAAGTTATAAATTACCAAGTTAAAAACTGCCATAAACAGCACAGTGAGAACGGTCAGAATTCCAAAGGGCACTCTCAACCAGGGCCGGCTGGAGAGAGCGGAGGACAGGGAGGGAACCCAGTGGAGAAGCTGTGGTCCTTTCAGGATACATTTCTGTTGGAGTAATAAACATAAAAGATCTTTATTGAACACATAATGAAGCACTAATATTCACTGGCACTTCTGTGCCACTGGCACTTCTTTTAGCCTTTGTAATTGCCCATTCTGGATTTGAGCTGTGGAGCATGAATGGTCTGTGTGCATAAGCTGCACCTATTATCATAGAAGTTAATAAACAGGAACAACAGCAAAATCACCATGATGGGGCTAATACTGATCTAAGAAAAGCACTAACATGACCCAGGAGGAGCTAGAGATCACTTAGTAGAACTGCAGGCTAAGGATTATGTAGCTGTTTCACCTTCTTTATTCTCATTGATAGTGTAGAGTGGTCATAAACTGAAAGCATCTAAACCAACTGTAAGGTATTTTCATGTGTACGGACATCCAGGTAAGCACAGCTTATAATCTAAACAAGAAGTGCTGCAGTGTAAAGCATGAGGACAGTCCAGCAGTTTGAATTCATGAGGTCATAAGGTGAGTTTATATTTACAGCTTAGATCACCATAGATTAAAATTATAGTGACTGATCAGAGTTCTGCAGTAATGGAACAAAGCATCAATACTATGTGGCCTGGGGAGATGGGGAAGCTCTCAGTGAACACCCAAAGCACTTCAACCTCATATACATATTCATTCTCCCAGTGATGTCTTGGTAATGGAGGAAAGGACAGGATAGCTAAAGGTACTGATGTACAGGTACTTACAAGAGCTACTTTATATGCACATGGAAATAGTTTGGTCATGAAGTCAAGTTGAAAGATTCTCTTTAAAAATTAACATTATGGCCCCAATTCATCAGTGTTTATGCCTGAATGCTGGAATAAAATGCTTGTGCTTGTTGAGGTTCAGCACAAATGTAGAGACCTTTAGCATTTTCATGCCAGTTATGGCCAGCTTGGTCAAAATGAGTGGAGCTGGGGAAGGACGGGGCATGAGGATGCGCACTTGTGTCATTTATGACAAGTTTTTGAAGTGAGGAAAAAGATGAATAGCACTCCAGTCCGGATACAATGAAAAACTAAGCTTTATTAAACCATATTAAAAAGCTTAGACATACTAGAACGAAACCGACGCATTTCTGAGCCAGGAAAGACACACTTCGTTATCGAAACTCCCTATGACCAAGGGTGTTGTTCCTGGCACTAGAAACGCGTCAGGTTTGTTCTAGCATGTCTAAGCATTTTAATATGGTTTAATAAAGCTCAGTTTTTAATTGTATCTGGACTGGAGTGATATTCATCTTTTTCCTCACTTCAAGTAATACTGGATGATGTCCTGCCAGTAGCTGATTGCACTCGTCCTGGAACACTGCATTTGGCTTTAGATGCATGGAGTGGTGAGCTTCCTTATTTGCTTTTCCTATGACAATTTGTGTTGTACCTTACACCACTAATCTTACTCCAGTCCCTGACTAGAGTAAGATTTATAGCAAGACGCACACCACTTTTAAGATGCTCTTGATTAACTTAGAGGCCAATGCCTTTTAATAGATCAGGAGCCTTTGACTTACTATGCACCCTCATGAAGACCCGCATGAACATCAAACTTGATGAATTAAGGCCTAGATGTCCAGTTGTCAGAAGTAGTTGACAAAGACTTAACCATTCGGTTCACACAAGGCCTGATTATTATTGCAATTCAACAAAAATTGTTTGCAATCACAATACAATTGAATTATCTAGTATTATTTAATATACATATCTAAACAAACTTACAGAGAGATGTCCAGCAAAGCAGGCAAATAGGAAAAGTAGAAATAAGAAGAATGAAATGCCATATGAGATGCCAAGGGCTGCATTCCTAGAAAGAGAATACAAATTAGGTATGGCAGGGGCAGTAATGGCCATTGTCCAAAATGAGATGTCAAAAACTTATATAGGACTAGAACTTATACCATATAAGCATATAAGGTCCCGTTCTGATATACTCAACACAGGCATCCATTTTAATTACCGTATATACTCGTGTATAAGCCGAGTTTTTCAGCACAAAAATTGTGCTGAAAAGTGCCCCCCCTCGGCTTATACACGAGTCAGTATACAGCAGCCCGCCCCCCTGTTCTATATACAAGCCCCCCTGTGGTATAATTCAGCAGCCCCCCCCTGTGCTATATACAGGCCCCCCGTTGCTGCCGCCGCACACCTGTAAAAGAAGAGCTTTCATACTTACCCTCCTGTGACCGCACGCGCATCCCCCGCTCTCCTTCCTGCTTCTACCCGGCATCCATCCACGTGACCGCGCGCAGGTAATGACGTCATTATTGTGCGCGGTCATATGGATGGACGCGGTAGAACAGGAAGGAGAGCGGGGGATGCGCGCGCGGTCACAGGAGGTAAGTATGAAAGCTCTTCTTTTACAGGTGTGCGGCGGCAGCAACGGGGGGCCTGTATATAGCACGGGGAAGGGGGGCTGCTGTATTATACCACAGGGGGGCCTGTATATACCACAGGGGGGGGGGACTGCTGTATACTACCACAGGGGCCTGTATATACCACAGGGGGGAGGGCTGCTGTATACTACCACAGGGGGCCTGTATATACCACAGGGGGAGGGCTGCTGTATACTACCACAGGGGGCCTGTATATACCACAGGGGGGAGGGCTGCTGTATACTACCACAGGGGGCCTGTATATACCACAGGGGGGAGGGCTGCTGTATACTACCACAGGGGGCCTGTATATACCACAGGGACACGACGCTTACCAAGGGGGACTGCTGTATACTACCACAGGGGGCTGCTGTATACTACCACAGGGGAGACTGCTGTATACTACCACAGGGGGAGACTGCTGTATACTACCACAGGGGAGACTGCTGTATACTACCACAGGGGGAGACTGCTGTATACTACCACAGGGGGAGACTGCTGTATACTACCACAGGGGGAGACTGCTGTATACTACCACAGGGGGAGACTGCTGTATACTACCACAGGGGGAGACTGCTGTATACTACCACAGGGGGAGACTGCTGTATACTACCCACAGGGGGAGACTGCTGTATACTACCACTGGGGAGACTGCTGTATACTACCACTGGGGAGGCTGCTGTATACTACACTGCGGAGGCCGCTGTATACTACCAATGGGGAGCCTGTATACCTGTGCTGGGGTCCACCCTCGGCTTATACACGAGTCAATAGGTTTTCCCAGGTTTTGGGGGCAAAAGTAGGGGGGTCGGCTTATACACGAGTATATACGGTAAGATGTCTTCTCGTGACAAACTCACAAATCTTCATCAAAACACACACATAAACCTTGCAATTACAGTATAGGAAGTATAGGAATATACATACAGGTACTGCATCATAGTGTCATATCACTGAAAGGTTTGCATTTATCAAATCATATACTGCTACCCATTAGAATATTGCTACAATTTAATAATCACTTACTTGGGAGACACCAGCATCTGGACTATAAAGTTACAAACAAAGATGAAGAAGCAACAGGCGGTGTAATATTTGAAGGATGGCAGGTCAGAAAGCCGGTACTGTAGGAAATAATAGTACAGTGTTACTTCAGGTCAGCAGTATATAACCTAAAAAATGTCAGAACAAAGCAAAGATGGATCTACTCAGGTATATTCAGGTCTGGGGACTGGGATGGCCATTCCAGAACATTGTAATTGTTCCCAGGTATAAGAAGAAGCGGCACTCACCGAGGTAGTATAGATGGTCCTTTATTCCACAATTCTAGAAACGGACAGGGTGCAGGAGGAGGCCACGGGAGGCCAACGGATGACGACGCCGTTTCGCGACAGCTGTCGCTTCTACTGGTCCGGATATTGTAATTGTTCCTCTGCATGAATGCCTGAGTAGATTTGGAGCGGTGTTTTGGATCATTGTCTTGCTGAAAGATCCATCCCCTGGCGTAACTTCAACTTTGACACTGATTCTTGAACATTATTCTCAAGAACCTGCCGATACTGAGTGGAATCCATGCGACCCTCAACTTTAACAAGATTCCCGGTGCCGTCATTGGCCACACAGCCCCAAAGCATGATGGACCCTCCCCCAAATTTGACAGTGGGTAGCAACTGTTTTTCTTGGAATGCTGTGTTTTTGTGGCGCCATGCACAACGCCTTGCTGTATGACCATACAACTCAATCTTTGTTTCACCAGTCCACAGGACCTTCTTCCAAAATGAAACTGGCTTGTCCAAACGAGCTTTTGCATACCTCAGGCGACTCTGTTTGTGGCGTGCATGCAGAAACGGCTTCTTTCGCATTACTCTCCCATACAGCTTCTCCTTGTGCAGTATGCGCTGTATTGTTGACCGATGCACAGTGACACCATCTGCAGCAAGATGATGCTGCAGGTCTTTGGAGGTGGTCTGTGGATTGTTCTTGACTGTTCTCACCATTCTTCTTCTCTGCCTTTCTGATATTTTTGTGGCCTGCCACTTCTGGCCTTTACAAGAACTGTCCCTGTGGTCTTCCATTTCCTTACTATTTTCCTCACAGTGGAAACTGACAGGTTAAATCTCAGACAACTGTTTGTATCCTTCCCCTGAACAACTATGTTGAACAATCTTTTTTTTTTCAGATCATTTGAGAGCTGTTTTTAGGAGCCCATGATGCCACTCCTCAGAGAAGATGCAACTAGGAGAACAACTTGCAAGTGGATACCTGAAATAGCTTTTCTCATGATTGGATACACCAGGCTATGAAGTACAAAGCTCAATGAGGTTACCAAACCAATTTAGTGCTTCAATAAGTCAGTAAAAAGTAGTTAGGAGTGTTCAAATCATGAAAATCAGAAAGGTGCCCATACTTTGGCACCTGTCAAATTTTGAAATAATGCATATTTCACATTTTTGGTTAGGACAATAAACCTCATTTCAAACCTGAAATATTACTGTGTCCATCAGTTATTACATATATCACACTGAAATAGCTGTTGCGAAAAACCAATGTTAAACAAAAAAAAAAAAAAAGAGTAAGATTAAGAGGGGTGCCCAAACTTTTTCACATGACTGTATATGCACATAGACATTTATATTATATATATAATATTATCAGCGGCGACGCAGCCGGGAGATGAGCGGCACTAGCACTGTATGGTGGCTCAGTGGTTAGCACTGGAGTGTGTGTGTCTGTATATGCACATTATTATTATATATATAATATATAATATGTGCATATACAGACACACACACTCACACACATTAGATAGGCCTGATGCTATTGCATCAGGACGGCAGTCTCTGTGCCTGTGTCCCCTCGTGTGCTCTCTCCTGTCTGTGACGTCTCTTCCCCTGTGCGCTCTGTCTTACTTGTGCCTTTCTATCCGCTCTGTGTGCGCTGTCTCTCCCTGTGTACGCGCTGTCTCTCTCCATGATTCTGCCTCCCCCTGTGCCTCTCTGCCTCCCCTCTGCATTCTGCCTCCCTTATGGCTTCTGCGTCCCCTGTACCTTTTCCCTCCCCTGTGCCCCTGCCTCCTTTGTGCCTTCTGCCTCCCGTGTGCCTGCCTCCCATCAATGAGCCACCATACAATGCTCACCACTGAGCCACCATACAGTGCTAACCACTGAGCTACTGTAGAGTGCAGACCACTGAGCCACCATACAGTGCTGACTACTGAGCCACTATACCATGCTAACCACTAAGCCACCATATACAGTGCTACAAACTGAGTTACCGCACAGTGCTAACCACTGAGCAACCACACAGTTCTAACCAATGAACCAGCGCACAGTTCTAACCACGGAGTCACTGTACTTTGCTAACCACTGAGCCACCATATACAGTGCTAACCACTGAGCCACAATATACAGTGCTAACCACTGAGCCACCGCACAGTTCTAAACAGAGGCACCGCGCAGTTCTAACCACGGAGCCACCGTACAGTTCTAACCACTGAACCACCGTACATTGCTAACTACAGAGCCACCATACATTGCTAACCACTGAGCCACCATATACAGTGCTAACCACTGAGCCACAATACAATGCTAACCACTGAGCCACCATACACAGTTCTAACCACTGAGCCACCATACACCGTTCTAACCACTGAGCCACCATACAATGCTAACCACTCAGCCACCGTATATAATGCTAACCACTGAGCCAACATACAGTGCTAACCACTGAGCCACCATATACAATGGCTAACCACTGAGCCACCATATACAGTGCTAACCACTGAGCCACCATACAGTGCTAGTGCCGCTCATCTCCCGGCTGCGTCGCCGCTGACCTCCAAGCGGCGGGTGATGAGCCGCGGCTACCATCGGGAGCAATTTTTTTGTGAAGAATCAACAAGTGGGACACAATCGTGAAGTGGAACGAAATATATTGCATATTTTAAACTTTTTTAACAAATAAAAAACTGAAAAGTGGGGCGTGCAATATTATTTGACCCCTTGAGTTAATACTTTGTAGGGCCACCTTTTGCTGCGATTACAGCTGCAAGTCGCTCGGAGTATGTCTCTATCAGTTTTGAACATCGAAAGACTGAAATCTTTGCCCAGTCTTCCTTGCAAAACAGCTCGAGCTCAGTGAGGTTGGATGGAGAGCGTTTGTGAACAGCAGTTTTCAGCTCTTTCCACAGATTCTTGATTGGATTCAGGTCTGGACTTTGCAGGTGATTAAACTAACATCTGTGCAATACTAAGGAAATCCTGAAAACACGAAGTGTTAGTGGGTCCGGAGGACTGGAGTTGAAAAACACTGGTCTAAGGAAATTAAATTAAGGTCTTTTGTTACTGATGCAGATGAGGTGGAAGTTTTCTTTTACAGATCTGAAGGCCTTCTGGTGGAGGTGTAAACTGTTATTACATTGACACAGTTTACACCTATGTATGTAAGGGTATGTGCTCACGGTCCGGAGGAGCTGCGTGTTGGACGCAGCTCCTCTGGACCTGAGTGAAGCCGCGGGTGGCCGCAGCCGCCCTGTACTCACCGTATGCGGCGTGTGCGGGGCAGCTTCTCCCTGCAGTCACCTAATGGCAGCCGCTTCCGACTCCACAGCATGAAATAAACATGCTGCGGAAGAGAGGACTGCCAGCAACCCACACCGCAGCTCCAAACACACTGCGGGCGTGTTAAGCATAGTGAGGATGGGATTTCTAGAAATCTCATCCACTATGCTTATACTGTACTACACAGCGTTTTGGACGCAGTGGCAAGACTCTGCGTCCAAAACGCTGCATATACTGATCGTGTTCACACACCCTTAATCTAATCTTTTTATGCCTTGTGAACTTATTCATAAAGACCATGCTCCCTGGGCTAACAAGACTAGATTTACAATTAGGTCCAGAACAGTGCACGAATATTCAGGATTTTGGCTCTCCATGCCACTATTTTGGATTTAAAATGAAATAACTGAGATGCAATTGAAGTGTGGACTTTCAGGTTTAATTAAGCACCCGTCATGTTCTTTTTTGTTATTAAACAGCCCCCAATTTTATTTAGATCATGTACTGTGCGTTAGTAACCTTTTTTAAAATTGTTCTAATTATCACAAAAAAGCACTTTAGATACTGTTACTATTCAGGCAGGTAACTAATGAAAATATGCAAGTTTCAAAAGTGTTTTTTTTTGATAAATACAATGATTAAAATAAAATTAAAAAAACTGTTTATTAATGCACAGTACAAGGTCTAAATAACATTGGGGGCATTTTAATAACAAAAAAATAAAATGACAGGTTCCCTTTAAGGGGGTTGAAGAAAAATATCTTGTAAAACATTTTGAAGTAGCAACAAATTTCTCTACAAAGCCTTCTCATTTCATTTCAAGGGCTCAAAAGTAATTAGGCACATTTGTAGTGAGTCCTTTGCTGGCAATGACTGCCTGAAATCTGGATTACCCAGCCATCACACTGCTAACCTTGTGGTATAGAGGATTTGATGTGCTCTGGATCTTGAGCTGTTACAAGCCTTCGCCATACTTTCTTCTTCCCATAGTTCTTGTAAAGCTTTATTTTAGTTTCAAATGTTCGATTAACTGGGCTGGCTTCTTAACACGGTTTTTCGCAAAGCTTATTCTGGCCTTTCTATTTTCAAGGCTGATTAATGGTTTGGACCTTGTGGTGAACCTTTTGTATTTGCTCTCATAAAGTCTTCACTTTCTGTCAGATTGAGATACTGAAACACCTACTACCTGGAGAGTGCTCTTCATTTGGGTGGATGTTGAAAAGGGGTTTTTCTTCACTATGGAATAGATTCGGAAACCATCCACCATTGTTGTCTTCTGTGGATGTCCAGGCCATTTTGAGTCCCCAAACTCACAAGTGCGCTTTTTTTTTTTTTACAGAATGTACCTAATTGTTGATTTGGCCAGTCTTAGCATTTCTGCTCTCTCTGATGGATTTCTTTTTTTTTTCCTCATTCTAATCATGGTCTGTTTCTCTTCCAATGAGAGCTCCTTTGACTGCAAGTTGTGGGTTCACAGCAGCAGGTTTCAAATGCAAATGCCACACCTGGAATCCGCTCGAGACCTTTCACATGCTTATTTGATGATGGATTAAAAAGGAAATAGCACATTAACCCCTTCCCGAACCATGACGTAATGGTACGTCATGGCTCGGGTCCCGGTGTTTGATGTGAGCTCCGGTGGTGAGCTCACATCATTCACCCGACATCTCAGCTGATCTCATCAGTTGAGATGTTAGGCTTCCAGCACCGATCAGATCTGCGATCCAATTGATGCTGTTAACCCTTTGAATCCTGTTGTCATTCACTTATAGCGGGATCCAAAACCACCACGGCGGGGACTGTGCTGCCGAGTTCGGAGATCCCGCATTAAGATTAAGAGATCTCCGGTGGTCACCTGATAGCTTCCGGGTTCACAGCAGGACCTGGGGCTATCAGGGAGTGCTTCCTGTCAATGGTTGGCAAGCGCTGCCAACCACTGAAAGTGAAACCATGTGCCATGTCCCGATGTACTGCAGCTCATCGGGACATGACACAAGGGATCGGAGCCTGCAGCAGTGAGGCGTCCTATGGGGCAGTGTAAAACCAAGAATGAATTAAAAAATAAAAGTTTAAAAAAATATGAAAAAAAAAAAAACAAAACACCAGTTTAAATGACATCTTTTTCCCCCATTCAAAATAAAAGTATGAAAAAAAAACCCAAAAACAAACACATATTTGGTATCGCCGCATTCAGAAATGCCCGATCTATCAATAATTATATATTATATATAATCAATTAATGAGAACCGTCAACTGCGCAATGGGAAAAAAGGCCCAAACGCCAAATTTACATTTTTTTGGGTCGCAACATTGCTATAAAATGCAATAACAGGTGATCAAAACAGCGCATCCACCCAAAAATTGTATCATTAGAAACGTCAGCTCAAAACGCAAAAAATAAGCCATCAAACAGCCCCAGATCCTGAAATATGAGGACGCTACGAGTCGCAGAACATGGCGCAAAAAGTGCAATTCTTTTTTCTTCAAACTTCTGAATTTTTTTTCACCACTTAGATACCAGTAAAAGTATGCATGTTTGGTATCTATAAACTCGTACCAACCAGAGGCATCATATCATCACATCAGTTTAACCATCTAGTGATCATGGCGAATAAAAAACCCAAAAAACAAATGTGTAATTGCACTTTTTTTTGCAATTTCACCACACTTGGAATTTTTTCCCATTTTCCTGTACATTATATGGTAAAATAAATTATTGTATCTGAAAGTACAACACTTCCCACAAAAAACAAGCCATCATATGTCTATATTGATTGAAAAATAAAAAAGTTATGGATTTTTGGATGCAAAAAAACCCTAAAAATCACCGGATAGTGAAGGGGTTAAAGAGTTTTTGCGATAATTGTCCTATTACTTTTGGGCTCTTGAAAAAAAGGAAGCTACATATTAAGTAGCTGTAATTTCTAAATCTTTACTCCAATTAGGATATGAATGTCCACAAACCAAAAGTGAGAGTCTGCACGTCTTGATAAAATCAATATGGACTTGATATTGAATACGTTTAGGTAAACCACTACAATCCTAAAACTTGTATCTCTGCAGTAATATTTTTTAACCTTACTATACATGAAAGGAAGAGGTGTACATATCACAAGAACAGAAAATAGAGTGAGGGAAAAAAAAGTTTTTACAAGTGACAAGGATTAGTATTTAGGTTGGGTGTGCATATGGGGAGCATGTAAGAGAAGTCATGTACAATAACCAAAAAACGAATGTTATGCATTGTGGAGACATTTATCATTTCAATAAACAGAAACTGTACATGAAAATATTTTTTACAAGCTTATTTTTTATTCTTTTCATGAAAAGTAGAGATATTACAAAATAATAATGTTGGAAACCTAAATATTTAACATTAGATAAAAAATGGCGCTAAATTACTCAAGTGAACCTATCCCTAGAAATACAATTCACTTCAAGTAACAATAATGAGACTTTATTGTATCTGTAAATTATCTACTTCACAATATGGTGGAAAACGTACATTTATTAGGGTGCTTCACAACAGCTTGTATTTGTGTGGCCTGCATGACAGTTCTTAGATTCTGGCCTGATGGATAGTAGTAAACTATGTTAAAATAAACAGTAAAGTTTAATCATACCTCTTTTTCTAGGGCTTTCTGGTTGAAATACAGAGTGACTCTGTTAAAATCATCAGATTTTTTCCATTGCCTGATAGGGGTTAAACCATATTAATGATTAGACTCAGCTATTACTCTACAGTGGCAGGCAAGATCATTTCTCAACATTTTGTACCTCAAGGACTTAAGTTCTTCCAAAATACTGGAAATACTATTATCATTTGACGACTCCGTTGCCTCTCTTTGGTAATGAAACCTTAAAAAGAAATAAAAAATACTTCATAAATATTCATGAATAAAGACATTCAAAATGAATGTGTCTAAACATTAGTAAGAACAACTAAAACACCAACAGCTATACACTGTGAAAACAAATCTATAGCTATCCATAAGGATACAAGCTAAGGTGTGTGGGGCCCTGACCGCAGATGTCAGGGAAATAAGGATATATGTAAGGGTGCCTTCACACTGCGGCACGATCCAGTCTTGGGCTGTCCGGGATAACCCTGACAGCCCCGGACTGGGTCAGCACACAGAACTGGAGGGCTAATTTGCCCTCCGGTCCGGTGTGCATCGCACGCAGCTGCAGCCGCTGACAGGTCAGGACCGCGGCGCCGCGGTCCTGACTTAGCAGCAGCGGGAACTGCGTGTGGCTGCACACCGGACCAGAGGGCAAATTAGCCTCCAGTCCTGTGTGCTGATCCAGTCTGGGGCTGTCAGGGTCATCCCGGACAGCTCAAGACCGGATCGTGCCGCAGTGTGAAGGCATCCTTAGGCACCTGACAGCTATCGTATGGCTAACATTAAAGTTGTGTCTTGGAGTGCAGTGAACCAGGTACATAAACTTACAATGACTCCGAAATATAGTTGAGGTCTCTGAACATATAGTGAAAAAGATGTGTGTAGTGCCTTATAGCCCAATTGGACAGACTGATAATTGGGAACGAGCCTGTCTCAACAGGCCAGCAATTATCCCACAATGGAGCAAAACACATTTGTGGGATGAGAGGACCTATAGCAAGCTTAAATTGGGTGTCTCACACACAAAGCTATGTTTTAAACAATAAATCAAGAATATTAAGAAGTTCCACAACTGAATGCATTTGGAAAAAAAAAACATGTTCCACTGCAGAAATAAAATTATAAAGTTATCTATGATGTATCCTGTGTCCCTAACCCCACACATATGCTGCAGAGGATGGTCACACATACACAGCTTCTAGAAAAGCGAGGAAACATAAGTGAACATAAAGATGCCATGGACCCCGGACTCTTAATATGTGCTTCTTTGTCCATGGGTGTTATATTAACATAGCGAGAGTATCCGTTATTTAGATGAGCTCACAGGACCAGTGAAATAAGTCAGTGAAGAGCTCAGGACACTTACATTGAGCACACTGAGTGCTGCCGAGAGTGAACAATGTTAATACCGTATATACTCGTGTATAAGCCGAGTTTTTCAGCACAAAAATTGTGCTGAAAAGTGCCCCCTCGGCTTATACACGAGTCACTATACAGCTGAGTGGGGGGGGGCCGGTGTCCGGGGGCTGGAGGAGGCAGGGGGAGGCTGCACTATGAGCGGCCGGTCACGTGGGGCCGCTCATTAGTGCAATGCAATATGCACGGCATCCCCCTGTCCATCAGCGGCAGGGGGAGCCGTGCATATTACATTGCTCTCCCCCAGTAGTTTATACAGGCCCCCCGATCCCCCCCCCCCCGTAGTTTATACAGGCCCCCCGATCCCCCCCGCCCCGTAGTATATACAGGCCCCCCGTAGTTTATGCAGGCCACCCGATCCCCCCCCCCGTAGTATATACAGGCCCCCCGATTCCCACCCTCTATGTAGTATATACAGGCCCCCCGCGCTCTATATACAGGCCCCCGGTTGCAGCCACAGACCTGTAAGAGAATCGCTTTCATACTTACCCTCCTCGCTGTTACCCGCGCTCCTCCGGTCTCCTTCCCGCTTGTACCCGGCGCGTCCACAATGACGTCATTGTGGATGCGCCGGGAAGAAGCTGGAAGGAGACGAGGACGCGCGATGACAGTGAGGAGGGTAAGTATGAAAGCGATTCTCTTACAGGTCTGTGGCTGCAACCGGGGGCCTGTATATAGAGCGCGGGGGGCCTGTATATACTACATAGAGGGTGGGAATCGGGGGGCCTTTATATACTACGGGGGGGGGATCGGGTGGCCTGCATAAACTACGGGGGTGGGTAATCGGGGGGCCTGTATATACCACACTGCTGGGGGCTGCTGCCTGTATATACCACACTGCTGGGGCTGCTGCCTGTATATACCACACTGCTGGGGAGGCTGCTGTATACCACACTGCTGGGGAGGCTGCTGTATACCACACTGCTGGGGGCTGCTGCCTGTATATACCTCACTGCTGGGGGCTGCTGCCTGTATATACCACACTGCTGGGGGCTGCTGCCTGTATATACCACAGCTGCTGGGGCTGCTGCCTGTATATACCACACTGCTGGGGGCTGCTGCCTGTATATACCACACTGCTGGGGGCTGCTGCCTGTATATACCTCACTGCTGGGGGCTGCTGCCTGTATATACCACACTGCTGGGGGCTGCTGCCTGTATATACCACACTGCTGGGGGCTGCTGCCTGTATATACCACACTGCTGGGGGCTGCTGCCTGTATATACCACACTGCTGGGGGCTGCTGCCTGTATATACCACACTGCTGGGGGCTGCTGCCTGTATATACCACACTGCTGGGGGCTGCTGCCTGTATATACCACACTGCTGGGGGCTGCTGCCTGTATATACCACACTGCTGGGGAGGCTGCTGTATACCACACTGCTGGGGAGGCTGCTGTATACCACACTGCTGGGGAGGCTGCTGTATACCACACTGCTGGGGGCTGCTGCCTGTATATACCTCACTGCTGGGGGCTGCTGCCTGTATATACCACACTGCTGGGGGCTGCTGCCTGTATATACCACACTGCTGGGGGCTGCTGCCTGTATATACCACACTGCTGGGGGCTGCTGCCTGTATATACCACACTGCTGGGGGCTGCTGCCTGTATATACCTCACTGCTGGGGGCTGCTGCCTGTATATACCACACTGCTGGGGGCTGCTGCCTGTATATACCACACTGCTGGGGGCTGCTGCCTGTATATACCACACTGCTGGGGGCTGCTGCCTGTATATACCACACTGCTGGGGGCTGCTGCCTGTATATACCACACTGCTGGGGGCTGCTGCCTGTATATACCACACTGCTGGGGGCTGCCGCCTGTATATACCTCACTGCTGGGGGCTGCTGCCTGTATATACCACACTGCTGGGGGCTGCTGCCTGTATATACCACACTGCTGGGGGCTGCTGCCTGTATATACCACACTGCTGGGGGCTGCTGCCTGTATATACCACACTGCTGGGGGCTGCTGCCTGTATATACCACACTGCTGGGGGCTGCTGCCTGTATATACCACACTGCTGGGGCTGCCGCCTGTATATACCTCACTGCTGGGGGCTGCTGCCTGTATATACCACACTGCTGGGGGCTGCTGCCTGTATATACCACACTGCTGGGGGCTGCTGCCTGTATATACCACACTGCTGGGGGCTGCTGCCTGTATATACCACACTGCTTGGGGGCTGCTGCCTGTATATACCACACTGCTGGGGGCTGCTGCCTGTATATACCACACTGCTGGGGGCTGCTGCCTGTATATACCTCACTGCTGGGGGCTGCTGCCTGTATATACCACACTGCTGGGGGCTGCTGCCTGTATATACCTCACTGCTGGGGGCTGCTGCCTGTATATACCACACTGCTGGGGCTGCTGCCTGTATATACCACACTGCTGGGGGCTGCTGCCTGTATATACCACACTGCTGGGGGCTGCTGCCTGTATATACCACACTGCTGGGGGCTGCTGCCTGTATATACCACACTGCTGGGGGCTGCTGCCTGTATATACCTCACTGCTGGGGGCTGCTGCCTGTATATACCACACTGCTGGGGGCTGCTGCCTGTATATACCACACTGCTGGGGGCTGCTGCCTGTATATACCACACTGCTGGGGGCTGCTGCCTGTATATACCACACTGCTGGGGGCTGCTGCCTGTATATACCACACTGCTGGGGGCTGTATACCTGTGCTGGAGTCCACCCTCGGCTTATACACGAGTCAATAGGTTTTCCCAGGTTTTGGGGGCAAAAGTAGGGGGGTCGGCTTATACACGGGTCGGCTTATACACGAGTATATACGGTACTTTCCCTGCTTGTTCTTGAGGACCATCTAGATGAGGGTCATTAATTTCCCCTGACCCGCTTCTATTTATCGCAGAATGCTGACACTGCATGTGTGTAATGATATAACTCTCAATAGATTACAGCCAATTTGCAGCTCTGAAGTGATAACAGTATTTCTTTTACAGGCGCAGAAGTGATGTGAAGTGTGATAATGGACCCAGTGGAATACAGAGCAGTCATCAAGTTCCTTTACTTGAAAGATGTGTTCAGCAATAGTGGAGTGGAGTCACCCTAGAATTGGAGCCGTTTCCACCAAAGTTTAGCCACATTTGAAATGATGATGCTAGTTCTTGACTACATCATATGGTGGGGAATCGTCACCATAAACCTTTCATCTCATCGAATGTTTCCCTTGGTATACGGCCTTTCAAGTAAAGGAAATTTATGTCTGCTCTGTATTCAAATGGGTCTATTATCGCACCTCACTTCAGAGTTACAAATTGGCATATAACCTATAGAGACTTATATCATTACACATGTGCAGTTTCAGCATCTTGCGATAAATAGAAGTGGGCCAGGGGAAATCTTTAATGAATGCCCCTCTTACATTCTATTTCACAGATCACTTGATCAGTTCCTTCAATCTATATGTATTTAGATACATCAGTTGCAGTGTGTCTACATGGGTGGGCACAGCTGGTTACACAGGATACAACAGGGATGCATTATAAGTTTAAACTTATCTCAGCGCAGCAACTTTTTTAATATTCCAAGATGATGTAGTTAAAATTAATTTTTGTTTGTGCGACACAACCCATTTAAGAATCATCTTTCTTGATAGCACACCATCCTGTATAAACAGGACATAGGCTGCAGATACAATAATATTCTATGTACAGAAAACAATTGTATTTATGCTGGTTGGTTTATCCGGCAATTAAACGTCCACCAGTAGGCTTTTATGGAACCTTAGTCTCAAACCAATTATGCAGCCATGGGAGTTTTCTAACATTTATAGACAGAAAACATTAACAAAGCTCCCGTAGATTTCAGGCAAACAGGAGATAAAACAAGATTTCAGAACAGTACTAAGAAAACGAACACACTGGAGACAAAAGGACAAAGATAGATCGTCTCTTCTCACAAGAAGCTGTGCGGACATCAGACACATGGAAGCCACAGGACAGAAGAGCCAAGCGGGTAAACATGTAGCAGGTTCTATAAAAAAGGGAATCTGACATCACAAGGACATGGAGGAAGCATAAAGCAGCAAAGGAGAAGAAGATTCCTGCTCCTACTTGTCAGCATTTCCACTCTGAGGCATAGCAGACATTGGTAGATCCTAGAAAAGACAAAACAATGAAGTATGAAAGAAAAGTATTGACTGAGAACTTATCTGCAAGTTAATCTATGCATAGCAATATGGGTCTTATAACATCTAGTATTTTCCTGGGGCTGCTTCATCTCCTCCGCCACTCTTCACAAGTAATAGATTTATGGACACTTACCATAATGCGGGAGGTGCTGAGGTTTTCTGGTATCAGGCTGTCTCTATGATTAAGATGAGCAAATGGTTTAGCAGCTCCCCAAGATTCCAGATAGCGTGTCATACGGACAGACGCTCTAGTCTTGGTGACCTCAGCAGACCTTGTAGGCAATATGTCATCTTCTTCACTGTCGTCACTAGCCTGTGGGAACAGACAGCTGGAGTTTTATACCCAGTCAGTTGTAAGTACTGTATATTTGAAGGGACGCGAAAATGTTTGAAGGAATTAACTATTACATTTTCTTAGATGCAAAGGAATAGTTTTGATAAGTGGGGTGTAATAAGTTCACTTTAATAGGTAAAATATGCAATGTGGACAGAACCAGCATATTCCAATTATATGATCCTTTCACACAAGCTACGATCAAAGATCAGTACAAGTTGTCTTCCAATAAAGTGTTTGAACAGGCATTATATAGCACCAATCAATGTGAGCAACATTAAAGGGGTACTTCGGGAAGATTAAAATAATCTTCTAATGGTCATGCTCTTATAAAGGAGCTCCATAATGTTCCTCACAATCACACCACCTGTAATTCAGTGTGACACTGTAGCTGCTCCTTGGTGCTCCCCCATTCTTCTTGGACCATTACATCTCCCTTCAGGGGACGTGGCCTGCTCCATAATTTTGGCAACAACCAGTCCCTGGATTAAAGCTGCTTCCCTGAAGTCCAACAAAAAGGGAAATAGTGATGGCATGGCCACACCTTCTGTTTTTGGACTGCATGGAAACAGATATTATCAGGGGCCTGATGGTACTAACAGCATGGAGCAGGCCATGCCTCCTGATGTGTGATGTAATGTCCCAGAAGGAAGGAGAGAACTAAGGAACAGCTCTATCATCACAATGATTACAGGTACTGTGGAGGTAGGGAACAGCATTATGGATCTCATCTTTATAGTTTATTAGGGCATTGACATTAAATTATTTCCCCAGAGCACCCCTGTAATTATTTTTGGCTATGAATTTAAACATGTCAAATGTAGAAAACCCATCTTCATACTATCTTTTAAGCAATTCAGAGTTAACCAAGACTGCTGAAAGTTGAAAGTACCAAACTGCAGAGTAGTAACAAGTCTGATATGCAGATGGTGTTCGAAAACCCCTTTACGTGGTTAATAAGCACTCTGTGTACCATATCATTTTGGAAGGTATGATTTTAGGGGGACTAAGTCCCCTGTTTGGCCATGGGCTTAGTTTAAATAATGTTTTTGAGGTCACACACTTCCTTTCATGGGAGATGTGTAATGCTTAATCTCATATTTGATGGCATTGATTATTATCCAGCTAACTATTAAAGGGAACCTGACCCCTAAAAATGAGCCCCCAGCCTTTTAAGAGCAGTCCCTGCACCATCCTAATCTCTTTCTAGACATCCCTTTGTGTTACAAATGTCTATTTGTAAAGTTTATAAAAGTTATTTTTTACCTGCAGCACTGCGGCTTCTCTGAGCTTGAGAAGTCACACAGGGTGTTCCCTGTGGCTTCTCCTCACCGCCTGCAATGTAATTATCTATATTAAAATAGATTGAGGACCTCGCGCATGCGCAATGCCATTGGGTGTACTGGCGTCAGTATAGCCGGATATGACACGTTAGCGTCATAGCTTCTACACCGCCTATCTACAATGACGAGAGGCTCTGTATTGTTTAGCATGCCCATGGGAGCGTGCATAATCACATTGCAGGCAGCGAGGAGAAGCCACAGGGAACACCCTGTGTGACTTCTCAAGCTCAGAGAAGCCGCAGTGCTGCAGGTAAAAAAAATAAACTTTTATAAACTTTACAAATAGCCATTTGTAACACAAAGGGATGTCTAGAAAGAGATTAGGATGGTGCAGGGACTGCTCTTAAAAGGCTGGGGGCTCATTTTTAGGGGTCAGGTTCCCTTTAATAGACCATTCTAAAAAGTATCATGCAGCCTTTAGTTACCAGATGTGTATCACAACACTAATATAGATCCTGCACATATGAAAATAAACTAATCATTTATAAAACATTTCAGGATGTAGCTGTGGAATAACTCACTCTGGGGTCTATGACCAAATAGGTTTTTATGTTATTTTCTTTAAGATATGGGTCTCTCTGCCCATGAGTTACATCTTCAACTTCATACTCTCCTCTAAGGTGTGATAGCGTAGCCTCCGTTATATGAACTCTCCTACAGAATAAGGCACAAAGCAGAAAATTGAGTTGGATAGTACATGTCATGCATCAAATACAAAATAACATGCACTAAAATGCCAAGCTTACCCTGGCACTCCTCCTGCTTCCATGTGGTTGGCCAGTGTTACGTCATGTGACCAGACATCATACTGCCATTTCTGGAGCCCAATCACCCCACACAGCACATTTCCTGAATGGACCCCGACACGCATATTAATATCCGCCCCTGTGGCTTTACGCAATTTCCTGGAGAAACAGTGAAAACAAGTGTTCAATTCAGGAGATTAAGTGTAGCCAGCAAAGCACAGCTGTATATCTGCAGGGCAAAAATAAAAGCTAGATTCATTTCAAATTTAATAAAATCATTTTTTCAGGCACTGATCGGCATATTATTGAGGGAACATTGCACACTGGTCTGACATTGCAAACACAAAATCATTATATCTAAAATGGTTAGAGGAGCCCTGGATAAAACAGGGGTAACAAGGCAAAGCACTTTTTTGGCAGTGCACTTTCCACACATGACTTTCCTTAGCCAGCGTGTTATTTTTTCTAAGATAATGCACATTCCTCTTTTGCCATTAGAAATATACACTTCTGTCCCAATTCATCATTGGTGGGGTAGGGGTTTCACAGTTACTTTGCATTTTGTGGTACTAGTTGCTTTCCATGTCAAATTCATCAAAATGGCACATACAAAAAAAAAGTGCTTTCTTCCCATTTGAATTGCCAAAAGTCACAAATTGCAAGTTTGACATACTCAAAGATATATCAGGCGGACACTGGCGCGAAGTTGTATACAATTGTGTCACTTTTTAAAAAGTCATAATTGATGAATTAGGCGAAAACATCTGCAACTGCTGCTATAAGGCAAACCAAAAAAACACATGTGAGCACATAAAAAATAGACTTAAAAAAGGGCGCAAAAAAAATAAATAAATTAAGGAAAAACAAAAAAAAAGTCATAAAAGGAGACAAAAAACAAGTGCAAAGACAATGATGAATCAGGGCCTTTGTTTCTTGCAAGAATAGTGCAAATAGAAACAAATGGTCACTATTCCTATATGTGTTCTGGGTCAATTCCACCAAACATAGCACCAAGCTGACTGCACCTGTCATAATAATGTCATAGGTAAATCTACAAAAATAAAAAAGGTGGAGGTAAATCTTTGAGTTTGGCAGAGACTAAGAGCAAGTTCAGTAATGTATGATGCACAGCCATCGTGACTGTCACCTTCTCAGCTGGTCAACCTATGTATTAGCCAGAAAACAGTCTATGTATAGTAAACTATAAATGACCCTTGAACATAAGACTAATGAAAAACTTTAAATAGCTAATAGCACAAATATTTGTCACAAAAAAAAATAAATTTGAAATTACCCCCATAAGGGTAAGTGCACATTACCCGGCGGTTCGGTCGGCGGCTGCTGGCGGGACCCGCCAGGAAGCTCCGGCGCCGTGCACCGGCTTCTTGGCGGGTATGAGCTGCGGGAGCCGGGCGGTATCCGGCGGCTGCCCAGCGGGTTCTCGGCGGCGATTCTGCAGCGGCTGGAAGCAGCACATGATTCTGCTTGCAGCCGCTGCAGAACCGGCCGGTTTTTAGATCATGGTCATTCTTTGCTAACCCGCTGGGAAACCTGCGGGTTAGCAACGGATGACGCTGGGTAACCGCCGGTATGTGCACAGCCTTGGGCGGGTTACATTAGTTTCAATGTTAATCCAAACGCCGGTTTGGATTAACATAAATTTAAATAAAACTAATGTATGCAAAACAGCGGTTTACACAGGTAAACCGCCGAAAACCCGCCCAGTGCGCACATACCCTTAGAAAACCCATGTAGAGCAGTGTGGTCATACTTTTCATTTGAAGTAGAAAAAGCCGGGCACTAACAACTGTGTATAAGGCTGTACTCACTCTCGTGAGTGATCGGCTGCAGGCTGCCTAGCGGTGCTAGCATATAAGTCCACAATATGTAGCCAGGAAAAGAAAAAATAGCCGCACTCACCAAGGCAGGGTTTTTCAGTCTTTATTCTCCTTATCAATCGTGGCAGTACACCGACATAGCAGGGAGGGGGAGCGGGGAGGTGGACGACGGTTCACCGTTTCGCGGCCGTCTGCCGCTTCTACGGGTCCTCTACGGCGTCTGTCGTCACATCCGGGGTTATAACCTAACCCGGTGCGACGTCACTACGCCCATAGTCAAGATAGTGCATAGATTAATCTCAGCACGTATTCTCAAACAGAAATATAACACAGACTAGCATTAATACATATATATTAACATGATCATTGTCAATTACTAATTTGATATATAGCTTACAAGCACTAAGTGCCGGGGACAGTCAGTCTAGATCTGAATACATATAGCAATTGCCGTGCAGCTAGCTCACTGCGCACGGGATACATTATTCACTGATAGTTCAATATGCTACATGAACCGGAAAGATAGCACGTACTTGTCAGGGACCAAAGCTCTTATTTATAATATTACTATTTAAAGCTATTAGTAAAGCTGTTCTATCATTAGCCTAAGCCAAAATATTAGACTCAGCCTATTTATGCTATATTTTCTACGGGCAACACATCTCTAGATTTCGAGGTCATTGAACCTCGATGCTGAACTAATTAATAGGATGGATACTAGCATAATGCTTATCTGTGTTCATATGGGGACACAGTATAACAGTAACCCCATCATAGGAATACAGCTAGATCATTTTTATCATTGAGCCCTAATGGCCCACAAGCTCTGGTCTCAATAATCCATCTACTTTCCTTCCTCAATAATAGTTTGTGTGTATCACCCCCTCGAGCTGAAGGGAGGACTTGCTCAATGCCAACAAAAGTCAGAACATCTGCATCCCCAGCATGTGCCTCATTTATATGGTGTATCAATCTAGGGCTCCCTATGCCTGTTCTGATAGATCTATAATGTTCACTGAAACGTTTGTACACTTCTCTTATCGTTTTACCGATATAAAATCGGCGACAAGGACAGAATACTGCATAGACCACCCACTTGGTCTTGCAACTTATGAAGGACGTCACTTTATGTGTTTTATCTCCTATAGACAGAAGATTACCTGTCTCATGGTATTGACAGTATCTGCAGTTCTTACATTTATAATTCCCTACAGGTCTTCTTTTATCTAACCAAGTATCTTTCCTATCAGGGTTAATTCTATTTCTCACCAAAAGGTCTTTTAAGTTATTACATCTCCTATACGCCAATAATGGGGGACCTATACCTACAGTCTGTAGTTCTCTATCCCTTTCCAACACATGCCAATATTTATTGATTGCTGTAGAGATTTTTTGATACATCGGACCATATTTAAATGAGAAAACGAATCGTTTATTCTTTTTCTTGTCTACGCTCTTTTTTTCTTGCTGTTTATTAGAGAACACCCTGTTCTTGGTCTCCTCTAGTAGCATGTCAGGGTACCCTCTGTCTTTAAAGTTACGTTCTAACTTTGTCATTTGCTCTTCACAAATTGTAGGAGTGTTATTCATACGTTTGACTCTCAGAAATTGGCTGTACGGGAGGGCTTTCTTAGTATGGTGCGGGTGGGCACTATCGTAGTGTAGCAAGGTGTTCGATGCAGTTGGCTTTCTATATAACGATCTTATTATTGTGTCAGCTTCAAGTCTAAGTCTAACATCTAGAAAGTCAAGATTCTTATTTCCAAATGAGGAAGTAAAGAACATGTTATAATCATTATTCTCATTGATGTAAGTGACAAAGGAAGCAAATGTACTCTCATCGCCCTCCCAGATGATGAAGATGTCATCTACATAACGGCTAAATAACTTAATGTATCTTAAATAGGGATTAGCATTACTGTAGACGACATGATCCTCAAAGTGGGCGAGGAAGAGGTTGGCCAGAGTGCATGAGACCGGAGTCCCCATGGCAGTCCCTGAGGTCTGGCTGTACCAGCAGTCATTGAAGGAGAAGGCATTATGAGTCAAAATGAACCGGATAGATTCACAAACGAATTCAATTAATAATTCATCCTGACCTTCTATCTGAAGTATCTCTTTTATTACAGTTACTGCCAAATTTTGTGGGATCCGGGTATAGAGGCTCTCCACGTCAATGGACGCCATACTATACCCGGAATGCCACTCAAAAGCATCAATCATTTTAACAAAATCTCCAGAGTCTTTAATATATGATGGTATCTTTTTTAAGAGGGGTCGGAGTAGCCAATCCACATACTGCGATAAGGGCTCTGTTACCGAACCAATCCCGGACACAATAGGGCGTCCGGGCGGATCAGTCAGAGACTTATGCATTTTTGGTAGATAATACCAAAAGGGCTTCCTTGGGAATTCATGAATTAGTTTTTCTGCTTGTTTTTTGGTGATGGCATTGTTGCTGACATATTTCCTCAAAAGATTTTTCAACTCGATATTAAATTTAAAAGTGGGGTCACTTGGGAGTTTTTTATAAGCATTCGTAGAGTTCAATTGCCTCATAGCTTCATTAATGTAATCTATCTTATTTAATAATAATAATACTACTCCACCACCCTTATCCGCTTTCCTGACGAGAGTGTCTTCCCACCCGAGGATAGTGTCAAGTGCTGCTTTTTCTTTTTAGTTAAATTTGATTTAGGGCGTGGATATATAAGAGCCTCTATTTCTTTACAAATCATCTCCTCGAATAAGTCGACACTGTTGCCAGGTGAAACCGGTGGAAAAAAGTCTGACTTAATTCCTCCTGAAAAAAAGTTTTTTTCAACATCAATCCTTTCACTCTCATTGCCACTCATTAAACAGGGATCTATGTCTAACAACAATGCCACCTCATCATTGACTTCTCTCAAAGAACTCTCATTGGCAAAGAAACCTAGTGCTCCTATTTTTATTGGTTTTACAATACTACTGCTCCTTTGTGTTTCTTTATCCCCCTCTTTTTGATTTTTGTTACATGAAAAATGTTTTATACAGATGTATCTTTCTTGTTGCTTTGTATAGATCGACTCTGAATTCTGTGAAGTCAAATGGCTCTTCCACACAGTAATTCAGGCCTTTCTTCAACAAAGTGTCCATATCCTGGGTGATTTTTTTCTCTGTTAAATTAAAGATTTTAATTTCATCTTCGTTGAGACTCAAAGGGTTCAATCCCTCCAGGATACAGTCTTCCTCTTCCCGTATGGGGGACCGCCTTCCTTTTCCTCTCCCTCTTCCCCTTCTTGTTCTCCTTCTAAAGGGTCTCTTTCCGCATAATTGAATTTTTTTGTTTGAGGTCTTTCATCACTGTCACTTATCTCGTCGTCTGTCTCGTTTTCACTAGAGCCAGACTCCTTGTTCTTATTCTTCTTATTATTTTTATTATTTTTGCCTCCTCTATTATCTCCTTTGGGGGTCATACTTTTTCATCAGAAAACAGTACCAAATTCATTAAACTCAATGTAAAAGTCAACTTGGTGGATACAGCGTGTATTATTCACAAAGCAGTGAGAAAGTTGTCATTAACAATACATGAGCCACAAGAAAGTGTAGAGTAATTGGTTATAGCCTATCTATAAATTTATGTAAACTTAGATATAAATGGGTTGCCTTGGTAGCTGGCAGTGATAAAGGCCTAAGGGCTTGCCAAGTCTGTTTACTACTGCTAAGCTATGGTCCTGATTCATCAAGATCAGCCTTTTTCATACTGGTCTTGAAGAGGGCTGAAGTTAGACGCTCAAGAAGTATTAAGAGGCCCACGTCTCTCAATGAATGAGGAGGGTCTGACAAGTGACATGCACCTACCCACAAATCTTGCTCCAGTTGGTGACTGGAGTAAGCTTTGTGATAATGCACACTGCTGCTCCTCATGAATTTGGCGCCCTGTTCCAGCTTTGGTTACTTCGTTTGAGCTGGGCAAAAATGTAGTGAGGATGTCATAAGTTGCAAAGCCTTGCTTTACACCAACATTTTGAGACTTTAACACTTTTTACGTCAGAAGAATTTGGGCATAAAAATCTTTGATTTATTGGGTGTGAAGTTTTTTTTTTACTGTTGGAAATCATCTTTTCCTCTGTTAGTGAATTTAACTTGAACAGCAAGGTGTGCACTTGGATAATGAGTACGGCAAGCGTTCAGTGCTATAGGTTTTACCCATCCATCTCCGGTGGCAGTTGTCCGAGAGCTGTCTACTGACCTATGCATGTGTTCTCAATAGTGGGGAGTACACAGGTGCTGGAAACCAGCAGCTTATTCTCCCATGAGACCACAAAGACAGGGGCATGGTAAAAATCCAACATGCTTGAGCCTTCTTCCCCCTTTCTGCATCCTGGCACCGGTCGTCAGAAGAGAGCAGGGACATTACTCTACAAATGTGAAGGTATTGCAGAGTATAGTCACTTGGACACAGTCTACGGTTGAAATTTTCTATTATGAGAAAACGTGCAGTAGAAGATAGATATTGTCCATCACTTGTTTGCGCTGAAATATTGGACTAGATTTACTAAATGAAAAAAAAAAATTCTAATACTGTGAAGGAGGGGAGAAAACGAAGGGAAATGTACAGAATGATTCAGTTCCAGTTCCTTGGTAGTTGCCTTGGTAACACAACTGACCTGCACAAATTGGTGGATTTACACACAGTTACATAATGACAAAAAGTATAAAGTGAAGTGGCCAAGCATTACCGACTTTGGAAGAAGAGAGATAGGTTGAAAATGACTGCTTATACGTAGTAACTCCATTTATTTATGGCTAAAAATACACTTACATTGGATGAGGCGTTTGAATCATGCAAGATACTGGACGAGAACACCTGTGCTATTAGACAGCACCATGTCAAAGATTACAGGCGTGCAGGTGTTTAACCCTTTAGTGCAAATATGTCACATAGTGTTCCATGATGTACCAGTGTGATCAGATGCAGCAGCCCAACTAATATACATAGCCGAGCTCTTGCTGTAACTAAAATCGGAATTCAATCCAATATAATAACCCCTTGTATGCTGCTGTCTATAGTAAAAGTGACACATGAGGGGTTTGATAGAATTACAATGCATGCTATGAAGAACAGAGGCCTGGCAAACGCCTCCAGGTATGCTGCACCCTATAGCCAATCAGCTGCCGTTAAAAGCGAATCCTGGTAGACTGACAGTCAAGCACTGACAGGATACTGAAATACTCAGCACCGCTGAGGTACTGTTGTGTAATACCTATGCAATTACTTAAAAAGGTTTTTTTAAGCACTTAAAAAGAAAGATTAAGGATTTGAATATTCACTGCTCCCCACACCCATAAACTCCCGCCCACCTCTCTGCACTGAAGCCAGCCCTAAAAGGTGTAGAAGCTTGTGTGAATGGGGTGCACTCAGTTTTTGAGGTACAAGTGAAAGGATTGCTGGAACCCGTATTCATAAATAAAGGAATATCACTGCACTCTCAGAGTCATATATGATGCAAAGTGTAAAATTTTATTGTATTTGAACAACAAGCGAGCCCTAAAAGGTGTGCGGGAATAGAGGCTCAAGGAGCAGTGCTAATGCACAGGCTTCTGCAATCTGTCTTCAATGAAATGGTACCAGGGAGCGGCACATGAGCAGACCACGATTTACAGCAGCATTTTATTGAAGACAGTCTGTAGTATCCAACTTTTCCAAAATGGTGCCACCACAGTGCATGCGCGATTGAATTTTAAGGTCTAGTCTAGACAATTTTTTTTTTTTTAATTAGATGTTTTTATTATGATTATTCGCCAAACAGAAATACAATATATTGCATCTAATTTGCACATAAGCTTTTAACATTATATCCCAAACTCCCCTTACAGAATATAACCCCAACATCCCTTTCCCCCCCGCCCCCTTCCCCTCTATAGACAGCAAAAATCACATCTGGTATCCATGTCCCTACATATACAGTGTTGCCAAATATAATGGCATTTGAAAAACAGTATTATTAATCTATAGCAAAGCTTTAGAACCTGCTTCGTATTCATAAGTTGACTTTAAAGAACAGTAATCCCATAAGTTATACACATATACCCTTCCATCGCGCCCAGAGTTGTTCAAATGTCGTTAAAGCTTCACTCCTCCGGTATATACCCTCTTCCAAGCTAATGGTATATTCCACCTGTTGAACATATTCCTTCCTAGAGGGGGGCTCGGTCCTGATCCAGCCCCTAGCGATTAATTTCCTAGCCATATTTAACAGTCTGGCTATTGCTATCTTCTCAGCACAGGTAACCTGTATGTCCTCCACATATCCCAAGACACATACTAGTGGGTTCCCAGGCACCACACATTCATACTTTCCTTCAATCATTGCAATCACTACCATCCAAAAGGCCTGTAGCCTCGGAAACTCCCACAGCATATGTATAATTCCTGCATTCTCATTCTTACATTTTGGACATTCTGACGTGTCTCTCATCCCAATCTTGTATAAAAATTCAGGAGATACTCTGTGAATGGTGTACAACTGCGAAAGTCGTCCCGGCTCACTCAGTGATAGTTTTGGTACATACTCTAAAACCGACTCCCACATCTCATCCTCCAGCACCCCCAGTTCCTCTTCCCATTTACTCCGAGCGCCCACCGGGTGCTTCAGCAGGAATGTATGTAAAATATCTTTGTATATGGTGGCAATTACCCCCCTCTTAGTCCCTCCATACAAATATAGTCGAGGACTATATCTTTCTGTACCTGGAGTCCAGTTTCCCGTCTCTGCCTTCTGAGTGCATTTTGGATCCTGAGATATCTATATCTATCTAATTCTAGAATGCCAAATTCTTCCTTCAGTATATCAAACTCTTTCAATTGTTGATTAACTAGTAATTGCGTCACGTATTGTATTCCTTTAGCACACCAGTCTTTCCAATCCCCAAGTTTGTATAATTCACTCAGTTTTTCATTCAGCCAAATGGGAGTGTATATGGTTAGGCCAGAAACTCCTCTTATTCTCTTGACTGTGGACCAAGTTTTATGTATTAGACACAGGTGGGGAACTTCCCTCCCAACTGGTTAAATCTACCTGTTTCCAATCCCTGCACCAGAGGGCTTCTTCCCACAAAATAGGTCAGTACTGCCTGTATTGAACCACCCCCTGTCTCCGTAGACCAGCCTCTCAGATGCTGACTCTGAGACGCCAAAAAATATATCCGTGGGTTAGGCAGCGCCAACCCCCCCTCTTCCTTGGACCTTTGCAGAATCTCTAGCTTGATCCTGGGTTGTTTTCCCCCCAAACCAAGTCTCTAAAGAGGGAGTTGAGTTTCTGGAAAATACCCCCCGGAAGCCATATTGGTGAATTGTGAAGTATATAAAGGAGCTTAGGCATGAGTATCATTTTAGTCAGGTTGGCCCTGCCCACCACCGAGAGTCGTAGCCTGCCCCAAGTCTGGGTCTTATCCCTAAGTTTAGCCAGGAGTGGCATCAGATTCAGTTTCATGTAGTTTTCTATTGGCAGTGCAACCTGTACCCCCAAGTACTTAAATTGATCAACTAGTCTCAATTTAGTACACCCCAATACTTTCCTATCCACCACATTCTCCCTGTCTATCATCATTAAGTTTGATTTGTCCCAGTTTATTCTTAGCCCGGACAATTTCCCAAATTCCTCAACCTTCCTCACTGCCTTATTCAGGGAGTCTAGGGGTCCCGGAGAAACAAAAGGATATCGTCCCCATTAAGTGCAACTTTTTCCTGCACCGGCCCAAATTGAAACCCCTTAATCCCAGCTGCCCCTCGAATATGAGCAGCTAAAGGTTCCAAAGCCAGGGCAAACAAAAATGGAGAGAGAGGACAGCCCTGCCGTGTCCCTCTATTTAGAAGAAATTTCTCTGATCTCTCTCCATTTACCCTGATTCTCGCCGCCGGGGAGGAATATAGCAGCCTCACCCATGATATAAATACCGGACCGAAACCCATCCGTTAAAGAACCAACCAGAGATAGTCCCACTCCACACTGTCAAATGCCTTATGGGCGTCTAAGGATGCCACCGCTCTATAGCCTGCATTATCAGCAGGTAATTGAATATTTCGAAATAACCTTCGCAGATTAATAGCTGTGGATTTGTGAGGCATGAATCCAGTCTGGTCCGGGTGCACCACAGTGTGGACGACCCCGGCCAGCCTGGCCGCCATCACTTTAGCAAGCAGCTTGGCATCCACCGACAGTAGTGAAATGGGCCTATAGAATTCCGGCCTGCGGGTGTCCTTGTCTTCCTTAGGGAGTACCACTATCGTCGCCTCCCTCATAGATTCGGGCAGACATCCCTCCCCCAGTGCCCCCCGAAAAATCCCACAAAGCCTAGGCAGGAGCACATCTTTAAGCTGCTTGTAGACCTCCACTGGTAATCCGTCTGCTCCCGGGCCTTATTATTTGACACAGAGGCCAGTGCCGCTTCTAATTCCTCTGTAGTCAAAGGAGCCTCTAGACTATCTCTGTCTTCCATATTAAGTTTCATCAGGTTAGCCCACCGCCAAGAAGGCTGTAATCTCAACCCTAGATGTATTCAATGTAGAGGAATATAGATCCGTATAAAACTGTTTAAAGATATTTAGAATGCCCCCTGTGTCAGTGACTAGTGTACCTCTTTCATCTATCATACTATGCACAAAGGACGACTCTCTCTGAGCAGCAGCCACCAACGACAGTAGGTGACCAACCCTTTCCCCTTCCTCATAAAACTTCATTCCCTGAAATTCCTGTCTTCTCCTAGCATTCCTCAGGGAGAGTTGATTTAATGCCTCTTGCGCTCTCTTCAACCGTAACTGCGCCCCCAGGGTGGGCTGACCAACCGCCTCCTGCTCCGCGACCCTCAACTCATCAAATACCTGCCCCTCTTCTCTCCTGGATTCAGATTTACACCTAGAGATATCCCGCATGAATAATCCCCTAAGGAAAGCCTTGATGGCATCCCACACCACACCCAATGATGTACTCCCCTCATTCTCCTGAAAATACACCTCTATCTCTTCTCGAATTCTCTCCATGTCTATAGATCTCAACCATGTCGGGCGTACCTTCCATTCCCTCCTATTTCCTCCCCGTGTCCAATCATGTGTTTAACACCACAGCCAATGGTTTATGGTCCGATGCTATTCTGGGCAAGTACTCCACTTCCTGCACCCAAGAATCCAGTAACCCATCCCCCAGAGCAAGGTCTATGCGTGACATGGTCCTGTGTGAGGATGAAAAACATGAGAAACCCCGCACTTCAGTATTCCTCACCCTCCACAAATCAACCAATCCTAATTCCCGTACGTGTTTCGCAAATGCTGTATCCACTTCTCCCCCTGGCACCCTTCTACTAGCTCCATATTTATCCAGCTCTAAGTGCATAACATTATTCATATCCCCGATAATCAAAATTAGGATCCCCACCCTGTGTCTAGTTAGTGCTAAGACCTCCTGAAACTTTGTCCCCGTATATGGCGGTGGGAAGTATACTGCAATCAAACACAACATTCTGCCATGCAAACGACACACTAAGAACACATACTGTCCATCTTTATCCACACGCACCTCCACCTCTTCATACGGCACTGAGGCATGTACCAGGACCGAGACCCCCCTTGCATAACTAGAATACGTGGCGTGATACGCCTGCCTGATCCACTTCCTGGCCAACACACTAGTTCTCTCTTTAACTAGGTGTGTTTCCATCAAACATAATATAGAAGATTTAAATGAAAGAGGATGGTGTAGCACCGCCACCCTTTTAACTCTGTCTGCAAGTCCCCGAATATTCCAGGCAATTACTTTAATTGTTTCAGCCATATCACATCAAATGACATATTCCGTATCACATAGAACCTTGCAATGAGCTGTCTACCCCTCCTTCCCCCCCCCCCCCCAACCATCTGAACATATCCCCCCAACTCCCCCAGCTCCCTCCCACCATCCATTCCCCCTCCCCTACCTTCTCACCCAACCAGCTCCACCCTATCTAACTAACACTAGGCCTAACTCCGGTTTAGCACGGAAATCTAGATTAGATCAATACCCTTCCCACTATCCCCCTCCCGCCTTTAGTAAACAATTGCGGAAAATTACATTTCCTTACAAATATGTTCTAAATAAGCTCTGTGAGCCCGCTGCAGCCACTCAGTCCAGCAACATGTCCACTAGAGAAAGTTTATCCCAGTCACTCAAATGGACTGGTCAACCAGGACAGAAAAAACAAGAAAAATTTTTTGTGCAAATCCCAAAAAGAAAAAATTAAAGGGATTCAAAAAAACTTAAGAAAAGGAATCACACTGGTGATAATTGTCTGTCCACTATCACTCAGCCAGCCCCCTGTTCTCGCAACTTTTTGGCTTTGCGGTCAATCCAGTCCATGGCATCTTCCGGTGTCTGGAAAAACTGTACTCTGTCAAATGCAGCCACCCTCAACTTGGCCGGGTACAACATGGAGTACACCACTCCTAATCCTCTCAATCTTTTTTTGACCTCTGTAAAACGCATCCTCATTTTCTGAACCGTTAGGGAGTAGTCTGAATAGATGGAAACACTCTGACCATTGATTGTAATATCTTTAGCAGTCCTTGCCTTCCTGAGAATGGTGTCTCTGTCCCTGTAATTTAGTATTCTGGCTAGAATAGCACGGGGAGCCATACCAGGAGGCTGGGTCTCATCGGCACTCTGTGCGCCCTCTCCACCACAAACACCTTAGAGAGGGCTTCCGCACCAATTTTTTGTAACAGCCAATTTTCTATAAATTCGGTGGGGTTAGCGCCCCCAGCTTTTTCTGGAACCCCCACGATCTTTACATTATTTCTCCGTGAGCGTTTCTCAAGATCGTCATTTTTGGCTGTAACATCTGCAAGCTGTTTCTGGCATTGAGCATGGGACTTTTGTAGTTTCACTATATGGTCTTCAGTATAACCCACTCTTTTTTCAACTTCACCAACTCTAACATCTGCTTTTTTCATAGCTGCTTTCATCTGGGTCATATCTGCTTGCATTCCCTGCATCTGTTGGGTTAGTGTATTAAGAGTGTCTTTGACATATGCCGCAATCTCAAACACATCTTTGATAGTTGGCTCTGCAGCACTGTGTGTAGCCTTAACTTGTGCTCTGGTAGCCCCTGTTTCTGCACTGGGGCAATCAGGAGGATCATTTATTCCCTCCATGGGGTCTTCCTGGGTTTGCTCATACTCTCCCCCATCCTCTTCAACCACAGTCTCCAGCTCCCCGCTCCCTGGTGCACTCCCCTCCTTCTCTCTTCCCTTGCAAACCCTGCCAGGCGGGCGGCCGCCGCCATTCTCCTGGTGCATGCCGCGTTCTCCTTCGCCGCCTCCTCCAGCACCTCGGCATTATCTTGTATGCGGCCGCTCTCCACCGTTCCGGCATCTTTTTGCCTCCTACGGGTCATGTGTGCGGCCCGCTCTTTCTCAGCAACACCCCCGGGGTCTGTGGATGTTCCTGCTGCTGGCTCCGGTAAGCGATTTAGTCCCCAATGCGGCGGTCACAGGCTAGAGGTAGTTTTACAGGCGGGAGAGCCCCAGTCTGCGACCGCTCACATAGCTGGCTAGGCCACGCCCCCTAGTCTAGACATTAAGATGTGACTGCGCATGTGCTGCTGGCCTCACCATTTTAGGATCCTACAGACTGTTTTCAATATAATGGCACAGGAGATTGAGGTCTGCGAATGCTCCGGTCTCCCGATGCCACTTTTTGCAAAATAGACAGCAGAAGACAAAGCTTTTTCACCGCTCCACACCCCTATAATCCCAGGCAGGGAGCAGCAAATATCCCTGAACCTGACATCAATGTCAGCTGCTGGCATCAGAAGAGGTCACCGTACACCGGGGAAGTGGTAGGAAAGGGAGTAGAAAAAATGCTGTGAAGAGAAAAGTACAAAAAAAAAATAGCAGAATTTATCTAAAAGTTGTTAGTGCCCCAAAAATGGCACCAATGGAACTAAAATTTATTCCACAAAAATAAGTGTACGGAAAAATAAAAAAAAAGTATAGTGAGAGACATAGATACACACACATACAGTGCCTACAAGTAGTCTTCAACCCCCTGCAGATTTAGCTGGTTGACACATGCGGAATTAAAGGGAACCAACCACCTCAGATGACGTCTATAAGCGGATAATCCATGTCCCTGGACCCTACCTACACCATTGCAGCTATCTTTTTGCTAAGAATATTGATAACAGCAAACCGAAATAAACAGTTTATAAGCTTACATGACTTCACTACGAGAGGGCGTCTCCCTTGGGCTCCAGTACGAGAGGGCTGTGTCTCCAGCAGCTTGAGTGACTTTCCTCCCCCTCCCTCTCTGTTTGCAGCACGTCACTGAAGGACGTGATATTATCTTTCTGTGGGCGGGCACGGACGGGAGCTGGCTTGCGTGCCCGCCCACAGAAAGATAATATCACGTCCTTCAGTGACGTGCTGCAAACAGAGAGGGAGGGGAGGAAAGTCACTCAAGCTGCTGGAGACACAGCCCTCTCGTACTGGAGCCCAAGGGAGACGCCCTCTCGTAGTGAAGTCATGTAAGCTTATAAACTGTTTATTTCGGTTTGCTGTTATCAATATTCTTAGCAAAAAGATAGCTGCAATGGTGTAGGTAGGGTCCAGGGACATGGATTATCCGCTTATAGACGTCATCTGAGGTGGTTGGTTCCCTTTAACTTGGCATTGTGACATTTGGACTGTCGATCAGCCTGGAAGTGGGAAATGCACTGCAGCCAAAAAGATTATTTAATTTTTTTTTTTTTGAAGCGTTAAAAGTTAATTCAGAGGGTCATTTACTATTCAACCCCTCAAACCAGCAGCATTCTGTTTGGTCCCCCTAAAGTATTAAGAAGTAGTTCAGGCACAAAGAACAATGAGCTTCACATGTGTGGTTTAATTATCTCTTTTGCCAGCCTTTTCTGACTATTTAAGACCCTCCCCAAACTTGTGAACAGCACTCATACATGGTCAACATGGGAAAGACAAAAGAGCATTGCAAGGCCATCAGAGACAAGATCATGGAGGGTCACAAGGCTGGCAAGGGTACAAAAAACTTTCCAAGGAGTTGGGCCTACCTGTCTCCACTGTTGGGAGCATCATCCGGAAGTGGAAGGCTTATGGAACAACTGTTAGCCTTCCACGGCCTGGACAGCCTTTGAAAGTTTCCTCCCGTGCCGAGGCCAGGCTTGTCCGAAGAGTCAAGGCTAACCCAAGGACAACAAGGAAGGAGCTCCGGTAAGATCTCATGGCAGTGGGGACATTGGTTTCAGTCAATACCATAAGTAACGTACTCCACCGCAATGGTCTCCGTTCCAGACGAGTCCGTAAGGTACCTTTACTTTCAAAGCGTCATGTCAAGGCTCGTCTACAGTTTGCTCATGATCACTTGGGAGGACTCGGAGACAGACTGGTTCAAGGCTTTATGGTCTGATGAGACCAAGATCGAGATCTTTGGTGCCAACCACACACGTGACGTTTGGAGACTGGATGGCACTGCATACGACCCCAAGAATACCATCCGTACAGTCAAGCATGGTGGTGGCAGCATCATGCTGTGGGGCTGTTTCTCAGCCAAGGGGCCTGGCCATCTGGTCCGCATCCATGGGAAGATGGATAGCACGGCCTACCTCGAGATTTTGGCCAAGAACCTCCGCTCCTCCATCAAGGATCTTAAGATGGGTCGTAATTTCATCTTCCAACAAGACAAAGACCCAAAGCACACAGCCAAGAAAACCAAGGCCTGGTTCATGAGGGAAAAAAATCAAGGTGATGGAGTGGCCTAGTCAGTCTCCCGACCTTAACCCAATTGAAAACTTGTGGAAGGAGCTCAAGATTAAAGTCCACATGAGACACCCAAAGAACCTAGATAAGGCTGCCTTCAGATTTGCAGATGCCTCCGCAGCGTTTCGCGGAGGCATCTGCAAGCATCTGCATGCAGACGGCAGCCCCTATGTTTATAATGGAGCGCACGGCGGTCTGCAGATGCTTGCAGACCGCCGTGCGCACCCATTCACTCCTATATGTGATCTGTGCGCAGGCGGATGCCTGCGTACAGATCACACACTCTCGTCCGCACCAGGGACGCGACATGTTGCGTCCCTGGTGCGGGCAAGAGCGTGTGATTTGTGCGCAGGCATCCGACTGCGCACAGATCACATATAGGAGTGAATGGGTGCGCACGGCAGTCTGCAAGCATCTGCAGACCGCCGTGCGCTCCATTATAAACATAGGGGCTGCCGTCTGCATGCAGATGCTTGCAGATGCCTCCGCAAAACGCTGCGGAGGCATCCGCAAATCTGAAGGCAGCCTAACTTGGAGAAGATCTGCATGGAGGAGTGGGCCAAGATAACTCCAGAGACCTGTGCCGGCCTGATCAGGTCTTATAAAAGACGATTATTAGCTGTAATTGCAAACAAGGGTTATTCCACAAAATATTAAACCTAGGGGTTGAATAATAATTGACCCACACTTTTATGTTTAAAATTTATTAAAATTCAACTGAGCAACATAACTTTTTGGTTTGTAAGATTTATGCTTCTGTTAATAAATCCTACTCTCGTTTGCAGTTTGAAGGCTCTAACTTATTTGCATCTTATCAAACCACCTAAATCTGCAGGGGGTTGAAGACTACTTGTAGGCACTGTATATGTATACTATATTTATGAAATCAGGCAGAACACGTCCAATTTATACGCTCGTGTGCATGAGCCCTTAGTTATTTGCACCGGATCATTTATTAGAAAATAAAATTGTGTTTACCGACTGGTGTCACTGTAAAAAACAAAAGTATTATTTAATAGGTTTCCATGAATGTATTCTTAGGACCACAGTGGGACCAGTCCTGAGGATGAACAATAATAATAATTCTAAACTTTGAAATAAAGTGGAAATAAATTTGTACAGCACTACAAGAATGTTATAAATGTTCTCACCGGATAGCCTGGCACATATCTAAGCCCATTTGTACGCAGTTTTTGGCATGGTCTGGCAAGTATTCTGGTAGTCCTGACACACAGTAATAGCAGTCTCCCAAAATCTTGATGCGCATGCAGTTATTTTCCTGTAGGAGACAAATCCTCTCATCAGTCTGCACACCCATGTATCTGTTGCAAGCATGAAACAACTTTCCAAAGGCCACTTTATTTCTGTAAATGTAAGCAGTCAGCCATCTGCACCTTCAGTACTCACCTTTGCTATCTGGTCAAACTTCCCAAAAAGCTCATTCAACATGAGTACCAACTCTTTTGGGGAGCATTCGCTGGAAAGTAGTGTGAAGCCGACAATATCTGCATACAGGATGCTGCAAGACATGAATGGAGCTTATATGAGAAGACCATGTGGACAAGGAAAATATACAAGTCTACATTGCAGAGATGTATCACAGTGTCATTAACAGAAAGTTCAAAGTCCAGGATTCACTTTTACACACCTTACATCTTTGTGCCGCTTGATATAAAGATTATGGAAGTTGTTGGTACTTTCTTGCTGTGGTCGCTTTTCTTTTAATCTCGCTATGATCTCTTCTTTCATCTCCGTTGCAATATACTGTGGCAGAATTGAAAGCAGCAGCTGCTCCTGGTAAGCAGGAAAGTAAGAGTGTAAGATATAAAAGCAGCTTGATGCCAGTACACCTGCTAAATCTAAGAGGCACAGTCCAATCCGAAAAAGCCTCAGATGTGGAGCAAACTCAAGGAAGCCAAGATGGCATCTTGCTTGTTAAGTTAAAATAAATGATCTTACAAGTATTTCTCGCCCAATCAGTCAAATAGAAAGGAAAAAAATAAATAAATAAAAACACAACATGTGCACAACTATTCCAAAATAGCAAAATCAACATGACGTGCTAACAAAACTGAAGAAAAAACTAGAAGGAAATAGGGGGAGCTCAATCAATTGAATGTGCTCGTCATGTACGGTCCAGACATCATTAGAATAAATAGGAGTTTTCATATAAAGCTGAATGATGTGGTCATCAGCCACAAAGTACAGTTACCAAGTGCATAGGAGTGCATGGAGGATGTGGACATACATGAATAGGAGGGAGCAGATTATGTTTAACCCCTTAGTGACTGTCAATATGTTTTAAAACAGTGGTAAGAATTCAGAGAATAGCACTGCCCTGCAGCTGAAAATCCCTCAGGTGACAGCTGTATATCACAGCTGACACCTGCGGCATCAAACCAGTTTTGGAACTAATCGGGGCCGATTACCCCTGTTGTCAATTGCGACAATGGTATCTCGGAGGTTAAAGGGGGATAAAATTCCAAGGGACGGTGTGTGGTAGGTCCGCGCTGCTACAAAGGTCACAAAGCCCAAATCTTCGGTTATTAGAAGTTTATTAGATACATCCAACGCATTTCAGAGCCTGCTATGCTCCATCAGGGAATGTATTCCCTGATGAAGGAGCATAGCAGGCTCTGAAACGTGTTGGATGGATCCAATGAACTTCTAATAATCGAAGATTTGGGCTTCGTGTTTTTTGTAGCAGCGCGAACCTACCACACACCGTCCCTTGGAATTTTTGGATTTACCTACCACATTGCACGTGGAAGTGTGTGTCTCGCAGCAGCTACTTGATGTGTTATTCAAACTGGTTGTGTGTCACACAACCAGAGAAGGTGAGCAGTTTTATATAGCGGCTTCAGAGCCAAACTGCATATAGAACGATGAGACCCAATTGTGCTTGCTTCCTTTGCAGTGATTATAAAGGGGGATAAAGGCAGGATCAGCTCCCTGTGATGGTAATTGCAGGTGCCGATTGTTACCATGGTACCCTGAGGTCATCTTATGACCCCAGAGTATGGTGGCCTAATAGATACATTTTTGTAAAACATTGTAATTGTTTAGTGCGTAAAAGTAGAAAGGCATAAAAAAACCTAAATAAATCTGATATCGCTATAACACTGACTCAATGAGTAAATTAGTGTTATCACTTTTACGGCCTTGGTGAACTGCGCAAAAATAATAACATTATGTAAATCGTTGCTTTTTGATCATTCCACATCTGAAAAATTTGAGTTAAAAATGATTTTAAAAAAGTTACCCAACAGAAAATGGTACCAAAAAATCTCCAAATCTTCACACAAAAATAAGCCCACATATGGGCCTGTTCACCAAAAAACAGAAAACGTACAGCCCTCAAAACTTGCCAAGGAGAAAAACTATAATACAAAAGCATTTTTACTGTGTGATAGCAGCAAAACATTAAAAATACCTGATATAAATCTAAGTTCGCTGTAATTGCAATGACCTGAAGAATAAATCCATCTTATTAATACCGTACGGTGAACCGTGCAAAAATAAAAAGGAACTATGCCAGTACTACTGTCTATTTGTTCATTCTACCTCCCTACTCAGCTCATATATATTCTGCGTTCTCTGCTGAGCACTTATATCGGAGCTTCTGTGTAAATCCTAAAAACCACAAATCTGACAAAACCCTCATTGGAACCACTCACTATAATGAGGCAGTTCTGTACACAGCCGAAAAAGATGGATACCAGCGAACAGATGCCAAACGGAGTCCGAAGCGCCTTTGTCTGCCTCATAATGAGTGACTCCGTCAGGAGGTTTTGCCTGACTTGCATGCATTTTTGCAGGATTTACACGAAGACCCCTAATAAATAAGTGCTAAGTGTAGAACACAAGAAAGAATCTCAGCATTGTAGTGATAAGCGATCAAAAAAATGTTTTGAATCACAAAAATGTTATATAAAAAAAGACCCTAACTTATCCCACACAAAACCAGCTGGTCCATCATCCCCATGACCACTCAGGTTCTTCATCTGTCAGTGAAGACATAGAGGGTTCCCACATTATTGGTGGAAAAAAAAAAAAAAACTATGGAAAAGCAATGGCTTCCAGCCCCAAATAAAATCCAGTGAAATCTGTGCTCCCAAATCCAACACCTCCCTCCTTCTGAACCCCACAGTGTGCTAATCAACAGTAATGCAGTCTGTGTGTCCCATTATTGTAGCAGGGAGAGTGCAATTAACAATTTACAAGGTGAATGTCACCAGAAGCCTAAGACTGGCACAATGTATGAGCATTAGGCTGCATGTCTGTTTTCGAACATCCACGCCATACATTTTTCTGGAGAACTGCAAACATTGCAGCTGTAGATTAATTAATAATGAAGTACAATTTCTACAATGGGGTGACTTTTGGTTTTTTTTGCTGTTCTGGCACCTTAGGGTCTCCACAAATTATTTTAGCAAAATCTTTGCTCTAAAAGCCTAATAGCCATCTTTCTTTTCGGTGCCCTGCAATGTGCTCAAACAGCAGTTTTGACCACATACGAGGTCAGGAGAAGTTGTGTAACAAAACTTGGGTTTGTTTTCGCCTATTCTCTATTGTGAAAATTATACATTTGGGGCTAAAATATTTTATTGGAAAAAAGAAGGTTTTAAAATGTGGATGTGAAAACAAAAAAGTCCTGTGAAGCATTTAAGGGTTCAACATGCTCAACATCCCCATAGATGAATTCCTTGATGGGTCAAGTTTGCAAAATGCAGAAACTGTGGGAAAGGAAGGAGAGCGCAATAGGGTCTTATCCTTGAGACAACTCCAATAGAACCAAAAAGAAGCTGCTCACCTGGTATGGTTGTGTGACCCACAACCAGCGTGTAAGTGTGGTATGACTGCTGCTGGATCAACACTCCACTGTCATGCAGTGGAAACAAGTGATGGACCTAGAAGGGACTGTTTTTGTGGATCACTGCTGCTCATACAGTGGAAGAAACACTATTTGTCAGAGATGATGGTCAAAACCCTGGTTTTATTCCAACGCGTTTCAGAGCTACACCTCACTCCTTACTCAGGGGGCCAACATATTACCAAATGTTGTGTTGGCCCCCTGAGAAAGGAGTGAGGTTTAGCTCCGAAACACGTTGGATATAAAGCCAGGTTTTTGACCATCATCTCTGACGAATAGTGTTTCTTCCACTGTATGAGCAGTGCGGATCCAGAAAAACACAGTCCCTTCTAGGTCCAAAGTTTGCAAAATGGGGTCATTTGGGGGGGGGGGGGGGGGGTTTCTGATGTTTTGGTTCCTGAGACATGTAGTGTTTGCTATCTATTTCAGTGAAATTTCCATTCTAAATATTGCTCCTTCCCTTCTGAGCCCTGACATGTGTCCAAACAGAACTTTTTCACTACATGTCAGATATCAGCACGCTTATAAGAAAATGGGTAATAAACTGTAGGGTCCACATTTTCAGTGTTACTTCTTTCAAAATTGAGAAATTTAAAGCTAAAACATTTTTGTAAAAAAAAAAAAAATTAACATTTTAAATATGACAAACTAATGTTATCAAATTCTGTGCAGTACCTGTGGATGCAAAATGCTCACTATAACGGTGGATAAAGTCTTTGAGGGGTCCAGTTTCCAAAATGGGGTGACACGTGCGTTGTTTCTGCTGTTTATGTACCTTAGGGGCCCTGCAAATGTGGCATGGTGCCCGTCAACTATTTCAGCCAAATGTGTATTGCAAAATTCAAATATTGCTCCTTCACCTCAGTGCCCTGCTGTTACCAGAGGTTTCTGACCACATGTGAGGTATGAGTGTGCTAAAAGAAACTGGGGAACATACTTTGATGTCCACTTTGTTGTGTTATACCTTGCAAAGGTTAAGTGTTAATACATTTATCGAATGTGGTTTTAAGCAAACTTGAAATGTCTCAACTGTGCCCACAGAAGGGTGGAACGGTCCAGGGCAAAGATGGCAGGCAGAATGTGCAGGCACGATTTCTGGCCGTGCACTTGATGTCTCAGGCATACTAAAGAGAAGGAGGAGAAATTGGGCAGCAACCCTTACAGCCCAGAAGATGGAAGATATAGGGTGATCTTCCAAAACGACCTATCATTCTGTATGCCCATATTAATAACTAAAAACCTCAAAAGGGTGAGATGCCTTTTAACCCTTCTAACTTCCTAGTCTTTAGTTTAAAGCCATAAAAATTAAAAGTTTGAAAATTGAGAAATAATTTTGCCAAATTTCCAATTATTTCACAAATAAAGGCAAAAAATATAATCCTAAATTTACCACTAACATGAAATAAAATATGTCACAAAAAAATCTCACTATCACTTGGATCCGTGAAAGCATTCCAGAGTGACACAAAGTGACACTTGTTAGATTTCTAAAAGTGTGCCTGGTCATTAGGGTTAAAATTGGCTGTCGATAAGTGGTTAAAATTCAGAAAAAATAAACAGGAGAGTTAGGTGAGTGAGGCTTGTCTAATGGGATGTGTTTTTAAGGTTCGCTTAAAAAAAGAGGGCTATGTATTAGTTAGATCATCTGGGTAGTGCATTGCAGAAAACTGGCACAGCACAAGATTACAGAGGATGTTAGTCTTTAATCAGCTGCAGAATGGAAAGTATGGCTAGTATGATAGACAGAGATGAGGGAGGACATATAGGGTGTTGCAGAACTGTGGAAAGCTTTGTCGGTGAGAGAGATAACTTTGAATTGTATTTTTGGGTAACCAGTGCAATGACTGGCACAAAGTGGAGGCATTGATGAAGAAGCTGGACAACAATATTCCCCTGGCTACTGCAAGGGAGACTGATCAGTAAAGAGTTGTAGTAGTCCAGAAAAGAATGAATAAGAGTGACAGTGAGAGTTTTTGCAGTTTCAAAGATGAGAAAAAGTCAAATTCTGAAGATATTTTTAACATGCAGGTAACATGAGCAAGTGAGTGATTGGATAAGTGGAATAAAGTTAAGTTCTGTGTCAATTGGGAGTTCTGGTTGAACCACCCAAGGCAATTGCGATATCAGGTATATGTAGGTTAGTAGAGGGAGGAAACATGAGCAGTTTAGTTTTGGAGAGATTCAGTTCAGATAGAGGGAGGACATTTTCTAGAGATAGACAGTCACAACCCCTGGTATTTATATTATGTGGGGGTGATGCCAGAAGAAGAGGTGTATAATTGGGTTTTGTCAGCATAGAGAGGTTGCTGCAAACCAAATCTGTTGATGGTATGTCCAATAGGGGTGATAGAGAGGAGAGGAGGGGGCCTAGAGAAACCCTGATAAGATAAGAGGAGTATGAGTCAGCAAATGATACAGTGAAGGGTGTGGTAAGAGATAAAAGGAGAACATGGAGAGAACGGCGTACTCGAGGCCGACAGAGCAGAGCACAGTGAAGAGATGCTGGTGATCCTCAGTGTCAAATGGAGCAGAGAGATCCAGTAGAATCAGCTGGGAGTAGTGACCATTACATTTTGCTAATTAATAGACTGTTAAGGGTACTTCACACACTGCAACATCGCTAGCGATATTGCTGAAACGTCACAGGACGAGTGACATAAAGCGACTGTCCAGTGATGTCGCAGTGTGTGACACGCATCAGCGACCTGGCCCCTGCTGTGAGGTCACTGATCGCTACAAATAGTTCAGAACCATTTTTTGGTCCTCGGTCTCCCGCTGGTCAGCATGCATCGACGTGTGTGACAGCGAGAGACCAACGATCAGCGACCTCCCAGCCAATGCCCAGCGCCGCACATTAGATGCTGGGCACTGGTAACCAGCGTAAATATTGGGTAGCTAAGCAGCGTGCTCTGCTTAGTTACCCACTGTTTACCCTGGTTACCAGTGTCCTCCCACTTAGCCGAGCCTGTAAGCGAGAGGACACTGGTAACCAGGGTAAACAACGGGTAACTAAGCAGAGTGTGCTGCTTAGCAACCCTATATTTACCCTGGTTACCAGCGATCTCGCTGCTGACTGGTCGCTGTTGAGTCTGCCTGTTTGACAGCTCACCAGCGACTGCATAGAGACTTTCCAGCGGTCCCAGCCAGGTCGGATCGCTGGTGGGATCGCTGGAAATTCTCAGCGTGTAAAGGGGCCCTTAAGGTACCGTCACATGCGGCAATTTTCACTGGCAATTTGCTGGTTGCAGTGAAATCATGGACACATTGTTCTATTTTGTTGCTGTGTAGAAATGTAACAATGTGTCCATGATTTCACTGCAACCAGCAAATTGCCAGTGAAATTGCTTAACAAAATTGCCGCGTGTGATGGTACCTTTAGAGACTTTAGTAAGGGCAGTTTCAGTACAGTGTAAAAAGATGAAACCCGATTGTAAAGGGTCAAGAAGAGCGTTTATCTGAGAGATCACAAATTAAACTAGAATGGACAAAGCGTTCCAGGAGTTTAAAGCTAAGGGGAAGATTAGTGATATGCTAGGTATAGTTAGCAGTACAGTTCTGGTCAAGGGATGAAGTAAAGGGGCAATGGTGGAGTGTTTGAATGAAGCGGGAACGATACATAAAAAAAAAAAAAACTTAAAGTCAATCAAAAAGCTTACCAAAAGTCTGATATCTATTGCACTCAGCAGAACACATTAGGCCTCGTTCACAAAGCGCGTATTTTTCGCACATGCTTTTCCCCCCAAAGCGCACCTGCGTCTGCGTTTGACAGCAAAGTGAATGACTTTCACTTTTGCTGTTCACACGCAGCGCTATTTTCGGCTGCGCTTTTATGGGAGAAAGCACGCGCGTGTTTCCGCCTTTTTGCGCGCGTTTTCTCTCATAGGCGTCATTATAACCTCTGGAATTACGCATCGCCGATCAGACGATGCGTAATTCCAGCGGGAATATGCGGGCGCTGATGTCACAGAGGGGAGGAAGAATCCTGTTCCTCCTCCCCTCTGTAACATCTGTCACAGCCACATTTGATTTTGCAGTGTATTATACACTGCGAAATCAAATGTAAAAGAATGCCAATGTATTAAAAATAATAAAGATTGTTATGCTTACCCTCCGCCGTGTGTTCGGTAACCGGGAGCCGGAGTAGGAGCAGGCATCGACCTGCAAAGAGCTTGCATGATGTCATAATGACATCGGGCACTGTGATTGGGCCGCTCGTGGTTATGTGATGCGCATGTCACATAACCGGGAGCGGCCAATCAGAGCGCCGATGTCATTATGACATCATGCAAGCTCTTTGCAGGACGATGCCTGCTCCTGGCTCGGAGGAGGGTAAGTATAACGATCTTTATTATTATTTTTAATACATTTGGCATTATTTTACATTTGATTTCGCAGTGTATAATGCACTGCGAAATCAAATTAGGCTGTGAAAGATGTCACAGAGGGGAGGAGGAGCAGGATTCTTCCTCCACTCTGTGACATCACTGAAGAATTAGCCCCGTAAAAACACGCAGTGTGTGAATGCACCCGCGTATTTTTACGGGGCTTTTTTGCGCTTTTTTACGTGGATCAAACCGCTGAAAAAAGCGCCCGCGCAAAAAGAGCACTGTGTGTGAACACAGCCTTAGGCTCACTGATAAGGCAACACAAGAGCAGAATACCGATGCAGCAATTACTCTCAACCTGCCACAATATGGGGGAGGTGATTGGTGGTATTTTTATACGCACACTAATAAGGTTTCCATAGGGCATCAGTCACACATCAAAGTACGATTCAGAGTGTCAGACTGCAGCCTATTAGTCACGCCCATACTATTAGATCAGGCGGGCTGCCCAGCACTATATACATGCAACACACCGAACAGATGGCCCAAAGTCCGGGAAAGATACCAGAAGGAAGAGAGAGGTTAAATAGTTTAGTTAGGTAAGCAGTGACAAAAGTGGAGAGATACTAGAGGAGATGTGAGGGAATAGGGCCATTGGGGTAGGTTGTAAGGTAAGAAGAGGGGAGCCTGTAGATTGTTCATAAGCTACTGGGTGTTGATGGCACAGAGATTTCTCTATGTGTGATAAGTAGGGATGTCCTGGTGTAGAGAAAATTCCTGACAGAAGTAAAGAAGCTTGTGGTCAGAGATCATGAGAGGGAAGTTATTAAAGTCATACACTGACCAGAGGGCCAGTTCCAAACTATTCTTTATTCATGTTTAGAAATGTTAATAAAGTGTGAAATGCCCCGAAAGGAGGTTAGAGAAAGAAGATGAGTGGCAGAAGGGGAGAGCGGATAATTATCAATGAGGTTGTTAAAGTCCTCTATGATGAGAATTGGGATGTCGCAGGATAGAAAGCGTGGAAGCCAGGTGGCAAAGTGATCTAGAAATTGAAATGGTTTTGCCTGGAGGGTGATACACAACCGCCACTAGCATGGAGAAAGGTTTGAGGAGCCTAAAGGCCCTGTCACACACAACGACGCTCCAGCGATCCAGACAGCGATAACGATCTGCCAAGATCACTGGAGCGTCGTTACCTGGTCGCTGGGGAGCTGTCAAACAGGCAAATTTCCCCAGCAATCAGGGTCCTGGGAGCCACCTCCCACATCGCTGAAGGCGATATTACCAGCGTCCTCCCTGCTTAGCGCTGCCTGTAAGCAGGGAGGACACTGGTAACTATGATTAATAGCGGGTATCCAGGCAGCGCGTGCTGCCTAGATACCCAGTTTTTAACATTGTTACCAGAGTCCTTCCTGCTTACAGGCAGCGCTAAGCAGGGAGGACGCTGGTAACTATGATAAACACCGGGTATCCACGAAGCATGCCCTGACTAGATACCCGGTGTTTACCATGGTTACCAGCCCTGCGAGGTCACTGATCGCTGGTCTCTCGCTGTCACACGCAGCGATGCGTGCTGACCAGCAGGAGACCATCGATCAAAAAATTACCCAGAGCACTTTGCAGCGATCAGCGACCTCACAGCAGTGGCCTGATCGCTGCTAGATGTCACACATAGAGACATCACTGGGGAGATCGTTGTAACATCACAGTTACAACGATCTCGCTAACGATATAGTTATGTGTGACTGGGCCTTAATTGTGTGGACTTCAAAAGGAAGAGAACACAAGTGTGTTCTGAAAGGAGCAGACCAAACGCCTTCACCTTGTCTGTTCGCAGATCTGCCAGTATGTAAAAATTGTAGCTCACCATACAAGAGAGCAGCAGTCGGCAGTGGTGTCAGCCTACTGGATTTAGGTTTCGGTGAGAGCTAGAAGATTAATGAAATTACAAAGGAAGAATTCATGGATGAAGGAAAGTTTGTTATATGCTAACCGGTAGTTCTAGAAAGCTCTATTAACCCCTTCACCACCCAGCCTATTTTGACCCTAAAGACCTTGCCATTTTTTGCAATTCTGACCAGTGTCCCTTTATGAGGGCATAACTCTCGAACGCTTCAACGGATTCTAGCGATTCTGAGATTGTTTTTTCGGGACATATTGGGGCTCATGTTTTTTCACAAATAAAACACAAAAATTATGGAAAATTTGGCAAAAATTTTGAAAATGTAGCAATTTTCAAATTTTGAATTTTTATTCTGTTAAACCAGAGAGTTATGTGCCACAAAATAGTTAATAAATAACATTTCCCACATGTCTACTTTACATCAGCACACTTTTGGAAAAAACATTTTTTTTTGTTAGGAAGTTATAAGGGTTCAAAGTTGATCAGAAATTTCTCTTTTTTCCAGCAAAATTTACAAAATCATTTTTTTAGTCACCACATCACATTTGAAGTCCATTTGAGGGATGTACATGACAGAAAACACCCAAAACATTCCAAAAACTGCACCCCTCAAGCTACTCAAAACCACATTCAAAAAGATTATTAACCTTTCAGGTGCTTCACAGAACTAAGCAACATGGAAGGAAAACATAGACATTTTAATTTTCCAAACAAAAATGTTCTTTTAGCCTCAATTTTTTCATTTTCACACGGGCAACAGGATAAAATGGATCCTAAAATTTGTTGGGCAATTTCTTCTGAGTACACAGTTACCTCATATGTGGTCATAAACCACTGTTTGGGCGCATGGCAGGGCTCAGAAGGGAAGGAGCGACATTTGACTTTTTGAATGGAAAATTAGTTCCAATTGTTAGCGGACACCATGTCGCGTATGGCGAGCCCCTGTGTGCCTAAACATTGGAGCTCCCCCACAAGTGACCCTTATTTTGGAAACTAGACCCCCCAAGGAACTTATCTAGATGCATAGTGAGCACTTTGAACCCCCAGGTACTTCACAAATTGATCCATAAAAATGAAAAAAAATAAAATAAAAAAAAAAGTACTTTTTCATTGTTATGGATCAATTTGTGAAGTACCTGGGGGTTCAAAGTGCTCACTATGCATCTAGATAAGTTCCATGGATGGTCGAGTTTCTAAAATGGGGTCACTTGTGGGGGAGCTCCAATGTTTAGGCACACAGGGGCTCTCCGTAAGTGACATGGTGTCCGCTAACAATTGGAGCTAATTTTCCATTGCAATTGTTAGTGGACACCATGTCACGTATGGAGAGCCCCAGTGTGCCACTAGCATAGCCACCAGCAGAAGGGCAACTGGAAGAGTACAGCACGAGAAAATGGCGCCTCTAATGAATGCGCTATTTTCTGGGGTGGCTGTGGGTTGCAATTCGCAGCATGGGGGGCCCACAACGTTTGGGTCTCTCCACGCTGAGGATTCCAGCCCCCCAGCTGCTTTGTTGTACCTGCCTGGCAACCAACAATACAGCGAAGCACATTTTTTTTTTTTTATTTATAGACCTAATTTCAGGGGAAAAAAATGACGTGGGGCTCCCGCTATATTTTTGGTCCAGCCAGGTACAACTAAGCAGCTGGGGGCTGGAATCCTCAGCGTGGAGAGACCCAAACGTTGTGGGCCTCCCTATGCTGCAAATTGCAGCCCACAGCCACCCCAGGAAATGGCGCATTTAGTGAAGCGCCATTTTCTGGTGCTGTACCCAGACTCTTCCAGTCGCCCTGGTGCAGGTGGCAAACTGGGTAATAAAGTGGTTAATGCGAGCTTTTTTATTAGCAGCTGGCACTAAGCCGGAGATTCATAATGTCGGGCCAGTGTTAAACCCGGCCATTAAGAATCTCTAGTATAGTACATAGTAAAAAAAAAAAAAAAAAAAAAATAGACAACACAGAGAAAAATCTTTTTATTAGAAAAAAAAATAAAATTCAGACTCCATCTTTATTATTATCCAACGTAGTCCAAAACGATGGTCCCACGACGCTCGAATGCCTCTGCTACATCCAGAGACTGCAGCAAGGGATCAAGTGTCCTCTTGTTGCAGAGTCTCTGGTGTCACAGTAATGGTGCACTGTATGGCAGATCATTGCCATACAGTGCACCATGACTGACACCAATGGGTGTACCCAGGTTCAAAACTAGGGGGGGGCAAGACATGGTCGTTCAGGTTGTAAAATTGCGCACAGGGGCCCATCAGACTCGTTACACCACTGGGGAGCCCTATGGGGGGCTGTATATGAGATGGGAGCCCTATGGGGGGGCTGTATATGAGATGGAAGTTCCATCTCATATACAGCCCCCCCAATGTCCCATAGGGCTCACATCTCATATACAGCCCTCCATATGGCTCCCATCTCATATACAGCCCCCCATAGAGCTCCTATATCATATACAGCCCCCTTATAGGGCTCCCATATCATATATAACCCCGCCATAGGGCACCCAAATTATATTCAGCCCCCTCATAGGGCTCCTGTATCATATACAGCCCCTCCATAGGGCTCCCATCATGAGAGCCCTATGGGGGGTTGTATATGATACGGGAGGCCTATGGGGTGGGCTGTATATGATATGGGACTCCCATATCCCATATGATATACAGCCCCCCTAATGCTCCATAGGGCTCCCATATCATATACAGCCCCCCCATAGGGCTCCAATAATGGGAGCCCTTTAGGGGTCTATATATGATATAGGAGCCCTATATGTTGGCTGTATATGATATGGGAGCCTATGAGGGACAGGGCTGTATATGAGATGGGAGTACATGTCATCTAATATACAGTGCAGCCCCCACATAAGGCTCCCATATACAGCCCTCCCATAGGGCTCCCATTTCACACACACACACCCCTCACACACACACACACACACACACACACACACACTACACACACACACACACACCACACCATCTTCCAGGTCACTTTTGTTTATACTTACATCTTTTTTTAACTTTTAATGTCCTCTCTTCTTTCTCAGCTCCAGCACCAGCAGTGTCCCCAGCTTGTTTGCCGCTCTGCACCGCAGGGACTCAGCAAGCAACGAGGCGCTCAGAGGTGATGTCATGACATCACTTGAGTCCTCTGCCCGCCAAGCTGATCTGCAGTGTCGGCAGTTGGCAGACACTGTCTGAGGGCGAGATCCGCCCTGCGCCCCTGCTAGCTGCTGCCCCATGATTACCGCACTGAGGTAACAGTTATCGCATTCGCTACACACACACAGGTAGAAGTGGTAGCGTTGGCCGGCCTCAGCTCAGCCTCAGACATTACAATAGGTGCGCGTGGCACGCACTCTGTGTCGCTCATTCCTTCCTCTTTGGGTGGGGGGCAGCTGCCCCCCCTGCCTCACGCTGGGTACGCCCATGCTGACACCAGAGACTACAACAAGGGATCAAGTGTCCTCTTGTTAAAGTGTCTGGGGGTCATGGTGATAATGCAATGCATGGTGATGCCCACACCCTCCAGCTCTGATGGAAGCGATCTGATGGGATGATCACTCCCATCAGAGCCGCTCCACAGCCCCTTCCATAGGTGGCAGAGGATCACAGTGATTGACTGTGTAAAACAGCCAATCACCCCGATCCTGGGGGTGGGGTGGGGAATCCACCGCCCCTGACCTCAAGCCCTGGTGTTCAGTGAAAAGGATCACTGAACACCAGGGCCTGATGGCGGTTACCGCAGCAACGGTGCTGCGGTACCGCCATGATGTTGCACAACGTCATAGCTCAGGAAGTCACCGACTTTCATGACATTTGTGTAACGTCATAGTTGAGGAAGGGGTTAAGAGTTATAAATATTAGTGGAAGGAGATCAAGAATTAGGGACGATGTCACCAGTGACTAGTAAAAGGAGACAGAAAAAAAAAAAGATAAGAGCAGGTGGTTTGATGGGTGGTTTGACAGGAGTGTTTTGTGTACTGTAGAGTTTAAGTGGATGGCTTGGAGTGATTGAGAAATGTCAGAAGAGCCTCATTGTTGAACATGGGAGAGGGAAGGAGAGAGGCCAAAGTGGAGAGAGTGTACAAAATGTGTAAAAGAGCCATAGATGTGAAAGAAGCAACAGCGAAGACATTGATAAAACAAAGAGACTGCATTATTTATTTTGCATATATAACTAAATAACAGCATTTTTGCTAGTATACCTGGCATAGTTTACCTGGCTCCTGCCCTGTTAAACTGCAATGCACTTTGAAAATATTGCACCCTTGCCAGTCATCATGCATGCTCTCCCTACCTTACCTGTTGCCTCTCCTGTGAGTACAGTTTGCGTCTTGAATGAAAAAAATTGATAGCTTCATGGTAGGTATCCTTTAATGCACTTTCGGTGACTCGTTTGTGATAACCTCCAACCACATTCCCACACAGCAACATGACCACATCTGCTATAATCTGCAGAGATACGACAAAGAAGTAAGGTAATGTCTTTTAATTAAATCAGCAAGTGCTCTTATTTAAAAAAATAATTAACTAAAAGTGTTCTAAGACACTCATTCACAGGTAGTTGTTGGGTGAACAATTATTTGCCTGATAACTCTCTCTTCTGAACCCCTTATAAGCAGGAGCACTTGGAACAGCTTAGTATTTTTGTTGCCTCTGTGAGAAAGCAGCTGCCAGAATTAGCTGACATCAACTTTACTCTCGAAGAACAAAAGGTCAGATCCTTCTCTCTCCAGACATCTTTTGAGGAGGGATGCCCCCTTACGTATAAGTCAGCATTTACACTGCAAGATAATCATGAACCAGTGTTCCTTAAAAAAAACAAAAAACTTTTTCATGATTATCTTGTCTTGTAAAGGAGCTGCTAATCACCTGATGGAAAAAGAAAAATCTATTGTGCACTGTAAAAAAATCATTGTTCTCAGCAGTGCATCATCCTGTGTAAACAGGACTCCATGTGCACTGACTAATCTAGCATAGATCGCTCAGTGCGTATTGATTATTTTGGTCTGCCTGTGTAAACAGATATTTCAACAAGCGCTGATCAGTAATAGTTTACTAATCTGCAATCATATTATTTAGCTAGTCAGTCTACGTTTTGCTCCTGTTCGTGGGGATCCTGTTTTTTGCAGAACCCCACGAACAGGAATGGACAGCACCAGATTGGCAACTCCGGATGCCATTTCTGGGTCCGGGATCCGAACACAGAAAGAGCAGGGGGGAGCCGAGCCAGACAAGTACTGTTGGCGCTGTCCACTTTCACTTTAGCAGTGTATCTATATACACTGCTAAAGTGAAATTAAGTCAATGGATGGTTAAAAATAAAAAAATTATAAATTCTCACCTATCCGCCGACTGTCCCGTGATGAATTAATCTCCGAAGGCAAAATGACCTGTGCATCAGCTGACCAGGAAGGGGCAGGGCAACCCGATCAGCTGACCACATCAGCGCGGTTTAAATATTTAAAACCGCTCTGATGCGGTCATGTGACCCATCAGCTGATTGGGTTGCCCCACCCCTTCCCGGTCAGCTGATGCATAGGTCCTTTTGCCTTCGAAGATTAATTTATCACGGGACACCAGGTGGATAGGTGAGAATTTTTTATTTTTAACCATCCATGGAATTAATTTCACTTTAGCAATGTATATAGATACACTGCTAAAGTGAAATTACACACATGTACCACGGGTACAGAGCAGTGCTCTTGTTCTGAGCATGCTCTGTACCCTGGAACCGGATCTGTGAAACGGTTCTGTTTTTTCCTGGATCCGGCTCCATAGGCCTCCATGTTAAGTGTCCCGGACCGGAGCGGATTAGTTTCTGTCCGGTTTTGTCACCGGAGCCCAAAAATACTGCAGACTTTGTTTTTGGACCGGTGAAAAACAGGACAAAAACAAATCTGGGACTGAATACACAAAACCGGATGGCCAAATGTGGCCAATCCGGCATCCTAGGGATACATGGAAGGCAAAAGCGATCCTGTTCTGTTTGTTTCAAAAACGAACAGAACAGGATCACAAAAAACGTAAACATGCCCTTAGGGTGGGTTCACATTTGCGGACTCCTCCGCAGCGTTCTGCGGAGAGGATCTGCAATGTGTCCGCAGCCACCGCAAGCTCCTATCTTTATAATGGGAGCGCACGTTGCTGCGCTTGACAGCGCATGACCATGCACACCCATTCACTCCTATATGTGATCTGTGCGCAGGCGGACGCACCAGGGACGCAACATGTTGCATTCCTGGTGCGGACGAGACAAATGTGAACCCAGCCTTAGCCCATCACACTGTTGGCCAATGCTGTAGATATTATGTTGGCCGACTTTAGACTAAAGTGTTTGGAGGTGGGGGTATAATAGTCTGTACAGGGAAAACAAAGACAGATCCACTATGGACTGGAGTGATACCTACCTGCAAGGCAAATTCTCCAGCAGACTGATGACTTGAGGAAGGTACGTAAACACTGAGCACAATGATATGTGATAGGGAGCATAGAAGCCCAGCAAAGATTGCCCCTTTCATACACAATGGTAGCATGGTGTACAGGCTGACCGTCACAAACAGTGTCCAATAAACCTAACACAAAACATAGTGTATTAGAAGGAGAAAAGAATGCTTTAATATATTCTGCAATGTAGATTATTTCACTTACCTGATCCCATGGAGTTACAATGCTGCTAGTGAATATAAATGCATAGCCCATAGCGACTAGGCAGGCCCAGATGATAACAGCCAACAGTTTCATTCCCTTCTGTAGAACACTTTTTACGCACACCAGGATGAAGAGTAATGTGAACACTCCCAGGGCGCAGAAAACACTTATCAGGAAGCCCACATTGTCTGAGAAGGTCTACAGAAACAAATACAAAAACATCATATAGCAATCAATGTGAATGGAAAAAGCTCACCACACCTCAGTGTTGTAATGTAATGATACTTCGGTACAAGACATTTTGCACTTTGTATTCTGCCATTTAAAGTGAAACAGTAACTATAAAGAGAATGAGTAATACAGTAATTTTTATGTGACTAGCTTTTTTGTAATAACTAATAAATGTGGACTTTTTTTTTTTTTTACTAATATTTCAATTACTCACTTATAGCTCCATTGATTCCACAGTACTTGTTGGAGCCAACATGGACAATAAATATGTGAATCACTCAACTAGCTATGGATAACACCAAAGCTCAACAGAAGTCTACATCAAAGAGACAGATCAAGAGCTGTCAGGTGGCTATGAAGCTGTGAGGTAGAAAGGCAGTTATTTATGTCATGTGGTGTGTGGCCTTTTGTTCTTTTAATTGAGTAAAGAGAACACTTACACTGTAGATGGGTATCTTGCCTGTGGCCTCATGTAATCTACATATGTGCAAAATCCCTGTGGCATTTGTACAATAAGCCATTGTTTTTGAGATGGACATTATGTCTCCAGCCCAAATGGAGCTTAAGGGTATGTGCACACTTACGTCGGCTTAGTGTCGGCGGCGGCGGCTGGGCGGACCCGACAGGAAGCTCCGGAGCCGTCCACCGGCTTCCTGTCGGGTATGTGCGGAGGGAGACGGGCGGGTGTGCGGCGGGTGCACAGCGGGTTAGCGCCGGCGGTTCTGCAGCGGCTGGAAGCAGCACATGATTCTGCTTGCAGCCGCTGCAGAACCGGCCGGATTATAGAACATGCTCATTCTTTGCTAACCCGCTGGGAACCCAGCGGGTTAGCAACGGATGAGCATGTGGAATCCGCCGGTGTGTGCACACTGGGGGTCAGTTTCCATACGTTTATAGGTTAACCCAAAAGCCGCTTTTGGATTAACATAAATTTACATAAACCTCATGGAAACCGACCGGCGGTTTCCGCTGCTAAACCTGCACAAACCCGGCCAGTGTGCACATAGCCTAAACCTGTCCTCAGGCCTTTAGATATGAAGACCGTTCCTATACTATGACACTATCCACAGGAAGATGAAGACCATGGCAACTACGTTCATAAAGACAGTCGACCCTTTGGACCGAAGATCATCAACATCAGCAGCCATGTGCATGTTCCTGCATGACTCAAAAGACTGACCTGATTGGATGGTACATTATGTGGAGGTGTTAAAGGGATTGGCAGTGTATGGGCCATGTGTGACTGTGTTACGATGCTTTCACATCTTCGGTAAAGTGTAATTCCCGGCAGATGTCGCCACATCTGCCGTGTAACGGCTCACTTGCAGCACCGATCCGGCAAGCCCCATTCATTCTCTGTGGGGCTTGCGGTCGGGTGCGGCAAGTGTGGTATTGCAGAATCCGGCACTTGTGGCACCACAAAAAAAAATGCTGCTAGCGGTTCTTCCACCACCCTCTCCTATTACCTGTTCACTTTCATTGTATCCCAGTCCTTTAGTTAGGTAACCCCTATGTATGTCATTGTAAATACCCTATTTGTAATAAATCCCCTTTGTAAAGATCCAGTAGCCCTTGTTAATTATTAACTGGCTCCCCAAAATGAAAATAGATTCTACAGCACTTTAAAGACGTGATCACCACTGTCCCATTATTATTATTATTTATGTGTATGGCACCATTATATTCCATGGCGCTTTACATGCTAAAAGGGCAGACAAGGACAAGTACAATAAATGTGGACAATTTGGTCGTACAGATACAAGAGGGGAGAAGATCCTGTCCGCGAGGGTTCGCAATCTACGAGGCTTTAAAGGCTACGAGGCATTGAGGCTTTAAATCTAATGGTGGGTTTACACACACCAATCATTGTATCCAATATCTGAACAGATCTCTGGTTGCAGTGAAATCATGGACACATATTCCATTTTGTGGCTGTGTACAACATGGAGCAATCTGTCCATGATTTCACTGCAACCAGAGATTGGTTCAGATATTGGATACAATGATTGGTGTGTGTAAACCCACCATAAATTCCCTATCAATATATCTTTGAGTGTGGGAGGAATCCGAGGTATCTGAAGGAAATCCACCCAAACATGGGGCGAGCATACAAATTGCTTGTGGTCCTGCCAACCTTGTTCATTATATCTTCTATAATATATAAAGCTGAATGTGTGCATGTATGTGTGTGTGTGTGTGTATGTGTGTATATCCGGGATTGGCATCTACACCGTCGCAGCTACAGCCGCAAAATTTTGCAGAGTCACACGTCTCGACCCCGGGAGCGTCATAGGCTATGTTGTGAGGCGAAATTTTAACCCTGCGCGTTCCAGTTCACCAAACAATTTTGCCCCTATCTACATAATGGGAAAAAAGGGAAAGGAAACGTGTGGGAGGAAAATCGACAGATGTCAGCTATAGAGACAAAATTTTGCACAGTCCTACGTGTGGACACCGGGAGCGTCATAGGCTATGTTGTGAGGTGAAATTTTAACCCCGCGCATTCCAATTCACCAAACAATTTTGCCCCTATCTACATAATGGGGAAAAAGTGACCGTTACCAGTTGACAGTTGTGAATGAGAGGGGCTTAATGATAGCGCCAAAGACTATCACACATACCAGCATATAGTCACTAAGGTGGGGCCCCAACATGAGATATTCACCACGCACAGGGACATGTATACACACCACACGCACACAAAGAGTAACAGCAAGTGTATAGTCGCTAAGGTGCAGCCCCAACATTGGATACTCACCACGCACCCGAACAAACACACACACACCACAAAGACACACACACACCCCCAAGGGGACACACACACACTCTATAGCGACACATGCACTCACCACACAGGGACACACACACACCACAAAGAGACACATACACACCACAAAGACCCCCCCCCCCACAGGGACACACGCATAGCCACCCTATAGGGAGACATGCACTCACCCCATAGGGAAACACACACACCACAAAGGGACACACACAACACAGAGACACACACACCCCACACACACACATACACACCCTATAGGGACACATGCACTCACCCCACAAGGACACACACACACACACACCACAAAGAGACACACACAACACAGATACACACACACACACCACAGACCCCCACACAGGGGCACACACACATACACACCCTATAGGGGCACATGCACTTACCCCACAGGGACACACACACCACAAAGAGACACACACAACAGAGACACACACCACACAGACCCCATCCCACAGGGACACACACACCACACAGACAGACACAGATGTGCACAAATCACCTCACACAACTCGCCTCATACGTCTGCTATCTTTATTTTCCAAACATAAACATCTGATTAAAAACAGCCAATGTGCAACACATGTGTTATATAGGGAATTAAGGCAGATGTCAGTCACATGAGCTGTCTATTATGTGTATGTGTGAGGTAACATATACTACCCGGCCAGGGGGAGGGTTTACTGTTGGCTGGAGATTTATTAGGCTGCCTATAGCATTCAATCACAGCTCAGCTTCTATTTTCCTACAGGTCATTAATATGACATATTCAAATTCTATTTTGTTATAGCTAACACCAGTTATTTATTAACCCGGGCGTAGCCGGGTACTACAGCTAGTACATTATATAAGTAGTCAGGGTACTTTCTAAGTGTGCTTAATAACCTGACTCAGGAGTAGGAAAAAGAAATGTGTTGATATGTTTCTGCATTTAACTAGTAAAATAATAGGTGTTCACATTATCTTACAACCACAAGGTCTCTAATTACGTCCATTTTTTGCCGTTATCAGAGACCCGATTTAGGCTACCTTCTGCCATTTCTATTCAATATACCAGAGCATTTACTGTAAACCTGTGGTAGTTAGGCCATAATCAGGCCGGACATTTGTGTCATTTTATATAAAGAATATGGTCAGATGTTACATGAGCATTTTGTTAGATGACTTATGCTACAAAGTGATCCCTGAAGGGATATGTCAGGAGTGCTACTTTCAGTTTGATTCCCTATGCCCAGAAGCTCATCGCTCATGCGTATGTAAACTAACTGGTATAGCAAGTAGCAGTCCAGAAATCTCCCCTCAGGGACCACTTTGTAACCTAAGCCTTTCTACAAATGCAGAGCACTGTATGTGTTCATTGAACCTACATGTTAGCATGTCCCTGAGTGCTGCCTTTCTCAATCTATGTGAACCTGGTGTTAGAAATCCATAGAACTAAATCTTAATTGCTCAGCTTGTTTCAGGGCAAATATCCAATTCGTCACTAGTCACCATCTAGACTAGAGCCATCTAACTGCTGTATGGAAAAAGGAGGAAGGCAACTGAAAACTGAAAATTACTGCACGCCTTTGTTTTAGGAAATCAATCTCTACCCAACCTGATAAGCAAGGGTTAATTGATGTGTATGAATTATTACAGCAGCAGCAATTACTGTCATTTTCCATAATTAACAAGGAGATTGTAACATCTATTATTCTGGAGCATTTTCAGAGCGGATTCTTTAGTAAAGAGTTTTGCACATGGATTTGCTGAACTGCCCCTTCCAGATCTGCAGATGCAGCTTTCTAGTCTATACAAGCAGCTAATTAGAAGCTAATTGAGTCGTTTTCACCAGATATCGCATATTGTCAGCAATAACTGGCACAGGAACACAAAATCCATTTTTATCTCATTTAGGAGCAGCAAGATACACATTCCAGTGCAGCAAACACATGGGCACTAACATCTATGCCATAGAGGAAATAAGAACCGCTTCTTTATCCAGTCCTCAGAGCCATGAAGTATAGATTTTGGCCAGGGCTGTGCTGTGATGTGTCAGGCAACAACACGTCTAAGGCCGGTTTCACACAACGGTGTAATCAGGTTCGATTCGGACAGCCCCGGGCCGGACCCGATTTTGACACAATGTAGCACTATGGTGCCGGATAGGGCCGGATGGCAGAGATTTGCCATTCGGTTTTGTCCCTGTCCAGCAGCATCAGGTTGCATTCATTTTTTGCCCCGGAGCATGCAGCATATTTGTGTCCGGGGCAAAAAATTAAACCAAACCGGATCCTGCCAGATGCTCCTGGATCCGGCGCCCCCTAACATGGAGTCTATGGGACGCTGGATCCGACAGAGAATCCGGCAGGTTTCCCACACAGCGGGTGCTGAAGCTCAGCGTCGGCCGTGCTGAACTTTAGCACCTGGAGCTGTCCCCTGCTGAGATTTCAGGACCGTGGATAGCTACCCACTAGCAGCGATTCTGTCATTTCAGCAGGAACAGCTCCTGCAGCTGCGCTCTGCCGAATCCGGCTGCAAACAGGACTCGAAGGCATATTAACCCTCCGGTATTGTTTGTCCAGAGCTGTCAGGCTGTGTCCGGTGCCTCCTGCAACGCACCAGACACAGCCTGACAGCCGAAAAACCGTGGTGTGAAGCCGGCCTAAGGCTTGTTTCACACTGCAGTTCTTTCCCTGATCAGGTTCCACCCAATTTGTGTGCCAAAACCAGGACTGTCTCCAAAACTCAGAACAGGTGTCAATCTTTCATATTATACTTTTTCTCTGCAAGTTCCTCTCCTGGTTTTGGCACTCAAACCTGATGATACCTGATCAGGGTAAAAACCACAGTGTGAAACCAGCCAGAAAGATCGCGCAACAAAAACTGTCTGCGACTCGCTGTCATACCATCATGAAGCTGAGATTTTGCTGGACAAAAATTGGCAAAGTCCCATATAAGTCAGTTAGGCTACGTTCACATCAGTGGTTCTCAGATTTTGTGGTAGATCAGGCAATTTTACCTGATCTGCTGGAAGCCGAAATTCTTGCAGCAAGCCTGCGTTCAGTTCCCTATGGGACTTGCGGACATGTGCGGCGCCGTTTAAAAACTGCTGCAAGCTGCACATGTCTGCAAGTCCCATAGGGAATGCATTAGGCTGAACGCAGGCTTGCCACAAGTGTTCCGGCCGAGATCCACTGATGTGTAAGTAGCCTATGTTTTACTTGCATTGAAATCTATAGCAAATGAGTAGTGTAGCCTTGAGGTCAGTGACAGAAAACACATTTTGAACCATTTTCAACTAGGTCGCAGTCAAACAAGATCATAATGTAACACCATAGGGAGCATTACAAAGTTGCAATGCCAGATAAATTGCAGTGTTGCAGGACCTATTGCTGTGCAGCCCAGCGTCTTTCAAGAAGACATTGCAGGAAACTCTTTCCCTCTGGAGTTTTATAAACCTGAAGTGTCTAAGGCCCCCTTCACATCACGTTTTTTGGGGATCCGTGGCTATTCATCATAAAACTAATAGCCACAGATCCCATTTGGCCTCCAGGTATCCCTATGGGCAAAGATAGGCACAGATTGGTCTTTAATGGCCATCCGTGTGTGCAGGGATCCACTTGTGTCCGCATTTTCCATGTCCTCAAAATCTGAGGCTGCTCAGATTTTGGGCTGCCATCAACAAAGCGGATACAATCAGACAGAAGTGGACAGCATTGTATCAGACGCTGTCTGATTCAAATAACATGGGGGTCTATAAAACTCCAGGAAAAAAACAGGATAGTTTCCCGGATCCGGTTTTAGTGTACTGGGAATGCGCAGTACACTAAAACTGCTCTGTTCAGTGTAATATCACTTTAACAGTGTATCTACATACACTATTTACATACACTGCTAAAGTGAAATTAAACAAAGCAATGTGTTAAAAAAAAATGCTCACCTCTTCGTCGAGTGTCTTGCGATGCAAGGCGTCCAGCTCCGATGGCTGCAAGGACCTTACTCAGCTGACCGATGGCAAACGATCAGCTGATGTGTCACATGACAGCATCACCTGAGCTGTTTAAATCGCCTGCGTAAACCAATCGGCGGGCGATTTAAACCACGCAGCTGATGCTGTCATGTGACACATCAACTGATTGGGTTGCCGCCCCGATCGGTCAGCTTAATAAGGTCCTGCAGCCATCGGAAGTGGACACCTCATATTGCAGGAGACTCGAAGAAGAGATGAGCATTTTTTTTTTTTTTAACACATTGCTTTCTTTCACTTTTGCAATGTATGTAGATACATTGTGAAAGTGAAAGTACAGTCCCTGCTTACCTGTGCTCTGCAGGCTCGGCTTTTCCCAGCTCTTTCCATGTCCGGATCCCTCAAAATCCCGGATCCAGACACAGAAATGGCATCCGGAGTTGCCAATCTGATCCTGTCCGTGTGGTCCTGCAAAAAAACAGGATCCCCACAGACAGGAACAAAATGTAATGTGAAGGGGGCCTCACTTTTTCTTTTGGTCATTTCCTGAGCGCTTTTGTGGCATTTGGCTTCAGCATTTCTGGAGCAATTTTTTCCAGATCGTTATTTTATTTTTTAAAACTCAATTAACTTCTTCACAATCAGTCAATTTTCAGGGGTTTTTTTTCTCCCCTTCTTCAAAGGGCTATAACTTTTTGATTTTTCCTTCCGTAAAGGGCTTGTTTTTTGCAGGATAAATTGTATTGAATGACACCATTTATTTTATCAGGTTGTGTACTGGAAAGCTGGTTCAAAAATTCAAAGTGCGTTGAAATTGAATTTAAAAAAATGCGCAATTCCACAATATGTATTTATTTTTTTCTTTACCATGTTACACTATATGCTAAAACTGATGCAAGTGCAATTGAAGCCCTGCCCACCGGCACTAGCAGGTCGGGGCAACATCAGCAGCACGATCAGGTCACTTGTACATGAAGCTGACTCCACCTGTGGAGTCGGGAGTCATGGAGTCGGAGCCGGTGTCTATTTAGGAGTGAGAGTTGGAGTCGGTATAAAATGGACCAACTCCAAAAATATATAAAAAATTGGGTACAGTAGTTCAGGGAAGAATATGTTGAATATTATTATGAATGATTATGTTCTATCATAATAATAATTAAAAGCCTGATGATCACATTGTGCTACAATAAATGTATCCCTTAAACATTAGATCATGTATGAAGGAGTCGGAGTCAAGGAAATTGAGGAGTCTAAGTTGGTGGTTTGGCTTACAACTCCAAAGCCCTGGCTGCATAGGCACAAAGAAGTTTAGTGTGGTAAGCACTCCAATGGAGCTGAAGACACTGAAGATTTATTGTAATTAGTAGGGACAATTTTGAGGACACAGTAAGTGAGTGAAGAGTAGGTGGGGGGTGGATTTATGCAGAGGGCATGTGCCATAAGAAGGAAAGCATGTTGGTCATATTTTGTGTTGGGAACACAGTCAGGGCAATTATTCATTCAGTAGGACAGCACAGGACAGATTTTTTTTACCGTATTCTGGAACATTATAATGACACTTATTTTTAAGAGCATTGCATCAGAATGTGCTGCAGAAGACCAAAAAACATGGAAATCTGCAATATGAATATGGAGGTCATCATGGCGTCTGGACCAGACGAAAAAATAAAGAGAACAACTTCAAATAAGAGATGATGGCATCTATAAACGATACCTGGATGTAAATGTTTATCTGTGATGTCTCATCAGTACCATAGTTCCTGTATGGTCTGCAGTCTGATGACTGATAACAATGGTAAGGGGAATAATGGGAGTTCTTAAGGACATACTGGGAATTATACATTCATGCGATACAAATGTATATGGGTCTGGCCTGATATTACAACTGATAAACCATGTATGGATGGTGTTTCTGGTGCTGAATTCATGTGCAAATGGTGGTCTTGGTGATGTTTTTTTTTAATCAGATAATTTTTATTTGCATTTTATAATAAAATACAAAACCTTTTGACAGTACGCAAACATAAAAATTTGTTTTTGTCCCCATTTTCGTCCAATAGACTCCCCCAGCTCCTCCTTTCCCTCTCCCCTCCCCACACCCCACTACTAGCAAGCATACGAAGCATTAGCATCAAAATAATAAAGGCATGGATCACATTCCTTGTGTCTTCCACATTACCCATGTCCCAAATCTTTCATATCTACCCTACTACAGCCCATATTCTATCCATGGAGACCATATCTTCTCATACAGCACAGATTTCCTCCTTTTGTGGAAAATTCCTCTTTTCATTCTAAATATATATCCAGTTTGTGCTAAAAATTCTCGCCTGGTTGGAGGCTCCTCCCATATCCAGTGTCTGGCGATAAGCTTTCTCGCTATGTACAACAGCCTAGCAATAGCCAATTTCGTACTGTCGTCCACACCTAGCTCATCCACATACCCCAGAAGGCACACCACCGGTTCTCTAGGTATTACGCATCTATAAGCTCCCTCAATTCTGGTGAGCACCATCAGCCAAAATATCCTCTAACGTGAACATGTCCACATCATACGAATATGAATTATATCTGCGTTTTGCATCTATTACATTCAGAAGTAGGTCTCAATCCAACTCTAAATAAAAATTTGGGCGACCGGTAAACCCTGTATACAAGTCTGCCCGGTTCACTCAGAGACAAATTGGGTACCCACTCCAGAATAGAGGCCCAAGTTTCCTCCGTCAGAGTCCCCATCTCTATCTCCCACCTATCTCTCACCCGTATTGGGTATTGTAGGAGACGGGTATGAAGAAGGTCTCTGTAGGTTGTAGATATCACCCCCCTCGAAGGTCCTTCACCACATACAGAGTCTAACACAATGTCATGTTGCATACCAATCGTCCCCACCTTGTCCTTGGCTTTAAAAGCGTGTGCCATTTTTAGATACTGAAAGAAATCGGTTTCCCGCAAACCAAACTCCTCTCTTAACTCATGAAGCGACTTCAGTCCCCGTCCATCCCAAATCTGGTAAACATATCGTATTCCCTTGGTTTGCCATTCCACTAAACCTCCCATCGCTGGTATTTCCCGTAAATTAGTATTCTGCCATATGGGGGAGTATTTGGTCAATAATGTTATCCCACGTATCTGCTTCAGTTTAGCCCATAAATTGTGTAGCAAGTACATGGTCGGGTATGATCTACCTAGTATGCCCAGTGAACCATCCTCCAGATTCATCGTCAAAGGGACCCTCTGTTATATTCTCCAGGACTCTTTGTATAGACGGACGCTTGGCTGGATATGCCCACCCTCTAACATGCTGACTCTGAGCTGCCAAATAATATATACACGGATTCGGTAGTGCCAATCCTCCCCCATCCTTAGGACACTGTAGCAACTCCAACCTGAGCCTTGCCTGTTTCTTCCTCCAGATTAAGCTGCGGAAGAATGAATTCATTTGCTTAAACCTTTTCAGTGGAATCCATATGGGCGTATTATGTAGCACATAATAACTTAGGCATCAGGATCATTTTAATCAAATTAATGCGGCCAATCACCGACAGGTGTATCCTGGTCCAAGCTCTCACCTTCGCTTTTAAAAGGTCCAAAGCCGGGGCCAAATTCACCGCAAGTTATTCTGAAATTGGTTTAGAAATCCAGATGCCCAAGTACTTAAACTTATCCCTCATTATCTCCTGCCTGGACTACTGCAACCTCCTATTCACCGGCCTCCCTGCCTCCTCCCTTGCACCGCTCCACACCATCCTCAACTCTGCTGCCCGGCTCATCAACCTATCTTCCCGCACTACCCCTGCCTCCCCTCTCCGCCAAGCCCTCCACTGGCTCCCCATCCCCCAGCGTTCTCGCTTCAAAACCCTAACCCTGACATACAAGGCCATACACAACCTGTCCCCTCCCTACATCTCCGACCTGGTCTCCCGCTACCTCCCTTCGCGCACTCTGCGCTCCTCCCAAGAACTCCTCCTCTCAACCCCCCGCATCTCCACCTCCCACAACAGCACACAGGACTTCTTTCGTGCTTCTGCCAGACTCTGGAACTCCCTCCCCCATCACACCAGACACTCCCCGACCCTGGGAACCTTCAAGAAAAACCTGAAGACTCACCTCTTCTTACAAGCCTACAACACACACTGAGACCCACTGCATCATCTCACCTCCCCCTCCTACTGTCTCCCTCCCCACCCCCTTTAGACTGTGAGCCCTCGCGGACAGGATCCCCGTCCCTGCTGTACCCGTATGACTAATTGTGATATGTCATCGTTTGTGTCTACCCTCCAAATTGTAAAGCGCCATGTATCCTAATGGCGCTATATAAATACCTATTAATAATAATAATAATAATAATAATAATCCAGTAATCTAAGACCCCCTGTCACTATGTCCGTCGAGAGTGGCGCATCCAAAGCAAATAAGGTAGATTCATTCCAGTTTATTCGTAGGCCAGACAGAGAGCCAAACTCCTCAATTATCCTCATCGCCGCACTCAGCGACCCCACCGGATTTTCCAGGAAGAGCAAAATATCATCGGTGTAAAGTGCCACCTTCTCTTCAATCTGACCATATTTAAAACCTGCTACCCCAATTGCTTCTCTAATCTTAACAGCCAGAGGTTCCACTGCCAGAGCGAACAGGAACGGGGATAATGGACACCCCTGTTTCGTTCCTCTACAGGGTTCAAATGGCTGGGACAATGTACCATAAACTCTAAAGGTACCTTTACACGCCGCTACAGAAAGTTGGAAACAAACGGGTGTCGGAGACAAATGTATCTTGCACCGTCAAATCAACCCGAGGTAGCAGCGTGTAAACTTGCTTGTTGCCACCCGTCACTTTTGGCACCTGATTCAGAGCAGTGCTCTAAAACAGGTTGGTTTCAACCCGATGGTAGCGGCGTCTAAATAAGGTAGGGTAAGGTTTTTTCGCCACCTAGTTAACTCCCTGGGGGGTGACACAGACTCCGGGATACCGCGCCCCATCAGCGATCATTGGTGGAAGCTCCTGCGTTACGATTAGTTGTCGCTGCATAGGGCGGCATATTTAAGGAGCTGACCAGTCACACTACACAATTGCAATAGCATCATGTATTAGCCAGCCTTCCTGCGCTGGCTGGCCAATCGTGATGTTATTGCTTTGTCCAATCACTGTACGAGCGTCTCGTAATCCACAATTCTGGCATGCCTATGTGTTGTCCCTGCTGCCTCAGGTCCTCCCATATTACCTTCTGTAGCGGCGTGTAAATGAGGGAAGGTGCTCTACAGAAGGTAACTTATGGCACCCGGCGGTGCCTCCAGGGATAGATTAAACTTTCTTTAGAGCACCTTGTAGCGGCGTGTAAAGGCGGTATCGGGTACCGTTTGCAACCGTTGCTACATGCTCGTGCGACACCCGGTTGTTTCCAAACTTCTGTAGCAGCGTGTAAAGGTACCTTAACTCTTGCCATCGGCCTATTGTACAGCAACCGCACCCGCGAGAGAAATCGCGGCCCAAATCCCACCCTCTCCATCACTGCCCACAAATAGCCCCATTCCACTCTGTCGAATGCCTTGTGTGCATCTAAGGACGCAATCACCCTCTGGCCGACATTGTCACCCGGCATTTGCATATTCATGTATAGCCTCCTCAAATTTACTTCCGTTGACCTGCCGGGCATAAAGCCAGACCGATCTGGTTGTATCAGGATTAGTGACAACACCAGCCAACCGGTTCGACAGCACCTTTGTCAGCAATTTCACATCAGTCGACAGCAGCGAAATGAGTCTGTAGGATTCTCGGAGTCTAGTGTCTTTATCCTCTTTCGGGATAACTATGATGACCGCCTCTCTCATGGATGCGGGCAGCACACCCCCACTCTCGATCCCTCCAGCAGATCTCTTAGTTTAGGCATCAGCAATTCCCTCATGAGTTTATACATTTCTATCGGGAGCCCGTCCAATCCGAGCGCCCTTTCACCCGCCATAGCTGCCAGAGCCACTTCAATTTCCTTGCATGGCAGGGGGCCCTCCAAGCTATCACTATCCACTGCCGAAAGTCTGGGCAATTTTACACTTTCCAAATACGTTGCAATTGCCACCCCGTCAACATCGCCCCCGAGGAATATAGCTCTCGGTAAAAGTCTGTAAAAACAGCTCCAACTTCTTGATTATCTGATGTTAATTCACCCATCTATTATATATGGAGTGTACAAATGAGGCTTTCCTCTGAGAGGACACCACCAGCGACAGCATATGCCCCACCTTTTCCCCTTCCTCAAAAATAGCCTGACTAAACTCCCTCTTCTTCTGGGCTTTATCAAAGATAAATTGGTTCACAAATTCCTGGGTGTTTCCGCTGCTGGCGTACCCTGTCTAATGAGCTCCACCTCTGCATTATTTAGTTCTTCCAACTTTTCATTCTCTAGCCGTTTCATTTTAGATTTACAGTTATTGATGTCTCTAATAAGGAGACCCCGAAGGTACGCCTTCATTGCATCCCACGTTATTTGTAACTCAGCAGTTCCCTCGTTTAGTCTGAAATATTCCTCAAATTCTTTGGACAAATTGTCCATGTTTAAATTTTGCAGCCATGCAGGGTGTACTTTCCATCCTCCCCTCATCCCTTTAAGTGACTCTTCCGGTTGAATATGAACACATATTGGTTTATGGTCCGATATTGCCCTTGGCAGATATTCCACTTTAATTATTAGAGCATCCAGGTGATCATTTCCCAGTGCCATATCAATACGGGATAAGGTATTGTGTGTAGGTGAATAGCAGGAAAAACATCGGACCCCATCATTTCGCACTCTCTATACATCTCTCAATCCCAATTCCTGAATGTAAGTCCCAAATGGTGTTATATAGCTACATGTCCTCTCTGGATTGTTTTTGTATTTGTCCCAATATGCATCTTGTATATTATTAAAATCTTCAATCAACAAAATAGGAATATTTCCCAGATGCCCAGTTTTCTCCAGGGCCTCCCTAATCTTTTTGCTCGAGTATGGCGAAGGTATATACATAGCAATGAGTGGGTCTCTGATACCTAGCTTTCGGCCTCCACCGTGTTCTAGTCCCAGAATACATAAATCTCCTCCCGCCTTCAAATAAACGTTATAACCATATAACATTAAAAGCAAAACCTGTCTTTGTCAGAAAATTGTTATCAAAGAAATATACATCACATCCCTCCTTCATCCTTCCGCCTCAATCACTGGAATAATCCATGCGGCTAACTGTGCCGCGACAATTTTCCCCTCCCCCATCAGAACACATACAACAATTTCCTCCCTTCCCGGCCAGGAAAAGGTCAATATAGAAAACCAAAATTAAACAGGACGGGGGGGGTGGGCAAACCTCATATATACATACAATATAGGGGGAAAAAGAAAAAAGAAAAACACCCCCATTAGTAAATAATCACTGCAAACAACTTTTATGCATCATCCCGTTGTGAGTGGCCCAACTATAATACAGAAAATTGTCTTCCAACAGAGGGGGCCTCCCCTCAGCCCTCCTCTGCTTTAAGTCTCTTGGCATTGCTATCAAACCATTGCGAGGCCTCCTCAGGGGTAGTAAAGAACTGAACTCTTTCCAGATCGACCACCCTCAGTTTGGCCGGGAATAACATGGAGTACTTTACTCCCATTTCCCGCATACGTCTCTTAACTCCGATAAACTTCATTCTTTGCCTCTGCACTGTAGGGGAATAGTCCGGGTACATAGAAATCCTCTGCCCATCAATAGTAAGGTTCTCCGCATCTCTTGCCTTTCTCAGGAGAATGTCCCGATCTCTGTAGTTTAGTATCCTGGCCAGCATAGTGCGAGGTTCAGATCCTGGCGGTTTCTGCTGCATCGGGACTCTATGAGCCCTTTCAACGGGAAACACTTTTGTAAGGAAGTTTTCCCCAATTGTTTTAATAAGCCAGTTCTCTATGAAGGTCGTGGGGTCCCTCCCATCCGATTTTTCAGGGATGCCAACTATACGGAGGTTGTTCCTCCTAGAACGATTTTCCAAGTCGGTCTTGGTGATGTTTACATGTATTTGTGATTATGGTGATGTATTTCTCCGATTGTGGTTTTTGTGATGTATTCCTATACTGATGATGGTTTAAATTTTGTTTTCCTCTACTTATGGGAGTTCTAGTGACTAGTGATGAGCGAGTATGCTCTGCGCTGCTCGGTACTCGCACGAGTATCCCGGTACTCGGGATGCTCGGCGAGCGGCGAGTACCGCCGAGATGCTCGGACTGCTCGGTAATAATAAGGGATCTGACACACGTACACAGCTCCCTTCAGTGCACACAGTGAGCTGGCACCTCACAGAGAGCAGATTCATTGTTAGGATCCCTCTGGGGGCCACAGCAAGGTGTTGTATGTTGCAGCGATTTCAAAAAGCCCCCCTCCCGCCCTTTCCCAGCAATACTCGTTTTATAACCGGAAGTCTGTGGGCGGAGCCTGTCAATCATTGACTTACATTGGGCTCGGTGCTCGGCCGAGTACACGAGTATCTTGAGATGCTCGGCCAGAGCACCGAGCACCCGAGCATTTTAGTGCTCGCTCATCACTACTAGTGACGCATTTCTGTAAAGTTGGTGTTTCTGGAGATGTATTTCTGTACCAATAAGGGTTATGATGTGTTTCTGTAGTTTTGAGGGTTATACTGATGTAGTTCTGTATTGATGTCGGTTCTGGTGATGTACCCTTGTGCTGTTATTGGTTGTGATCAGGGCCAGCGTCAGCACCCGGCCAAATGCCGGGGCCCAGGCATGTCTGAGGGGCCCACCGCTGCCCGCCCGCATTGCGCCACTGCCGATATTATCTTACTCGCGCGGTGCGGTTCTTTTATTCATTATAGACGTCGGCCGCCAACCCCCGCTCCGCCCCCAGCCCCCGCATCCGAGACGTCATTTTCTCTTCCTTTGCGTTCCACAGTGTGGAACGCATAGAAGAGGAAAAAGAGCACTACCTCCCGGTCCCTGAGACGCAGAGAAGGAATGCGGCGGTAATGGTCAGTGGCTCCATAATGGAGCTGAAGATGACTGATATTTGCTACAGATAGAAGTGTGTGGGGGGATATTATGAATGGGGGCAGCCAGGCAGGGTGTGTGCGCAGTGTGTGGAGTGTAATTTATGAAGGGGAAGTGTGGTATATTATGAGTGGAGGATATATTAAGAGTGGAGGCAGTGTGTTGGGGTATATTATAAGGGGGACAGTGTGAAGAGGGTATATTATGAATGGGGGCAGTGTGTGGGGGGTATATTATGAATGGGGCAGTGTGTGGAGGGTAATTTATGAGGGGGCAGTGTGTTATATTATGAGTGGGGGATATATTATGAGTGGGGGCAGTGTGAGGGATATATTATAAGAGGGACAGTGTGGAGAGGATATATTATGAGTGGGGGCAGTGTGTAAGGGGTATATTATGAGTGGGGGCAGTGTGGAGGGCAGGGCCGAGGCCCACTTGCTGTTGGCGAAACCGTCTGCACCACTTGCAGGATGGTGTCCCGAGCAGTTCATGGCTTCCTTGTGCTGTTTCTCCTTCCCCTATCTTCTCCTCCCACTGAACTGTCTTCTCTCCCGCATGAGATAAGCGAAGCGTGCAACTGCTCCTGGTTTCTTATGAATACTGATAAGCTGGCAGTGGAAGATCTGCGCCACACCGCAGATAATATCACAGGTCTCTGCCGAGGATAGTCAATCCGCTCTGCTGCCAGCTTATTACTATTAATAAGCTGTCAGTAGTCGGACGCTGCACTTATCACAGCACAGCTCACGTGGAGAGAAGACCTCGCACAGGAGAAGAAAATGCAAGGGGTGGACAGAGCACAGGAGGAAGGCGGTTCAAGGGGTGGGGCAAGACAATAGAGGGAGAAGAAAGCACACTGGGATAAATAACAGCACAAGAGGTGGGGTAAGGGACATAGAGCACAAGGGCAAGACAAAGCAAGGCGTGGGGGCAAGAGACACGGGGCACACGGGCACAAGGGATAGAGTACAGTGCATGAGGAGAAAGCAGCGCAAAGTTTGGGAATAGTGCATGGGGGGTTAGGGTGGAGAAGACATCACATGTCGGGGAGAGACAGAGCACACAGGGAGAATACAGTGCATATGGGGGTGGAGAGACAAAGCGCACTGGGTGGAGGAGAGGGATTATTACGGAGATTCTATTGTGTATATATATTGCCCACAGCATCAATAGTTCACACACGTATATATTACAGCCCACATCCCCCAGCCTCTATATGTGTTAAAGGGGCCCACTAAGAGTCTTCCGCCCGGGGCCCGCAAAGACCTGAAGCCGGCCCTGGTTGGGATCTTTAACACATGCAACAATCCATAACTTGGCTAGGTTAATAAAGTCTTGTGCCATCTGACAAGTTAAGAATTACGCTTTCTTACAACCAAAAAGGTTGCTATGTTTTTGAGCATTAAAGGGGTTGTCCAAGTTTGTGATGCAGTAGCCCTGTGCTGCACACTTTTGAATTCTCACAGTGCACGTACTGCAAGCTTTAAGGATTCTACAATGAGAGTTGGAGGTCACGAATCCGAAGCATGCAATGTGCATAAATGCGATCACATGCAGACTAGACATGCAAGTTAATTGAGTGAGGCCAGACAAGTCTGGTTAGAATGAGGCTGGAAGTATGCAAATCACATACTTGTGCTCACTTAACCGTTCACTCTTGCCGCTGATACAGTAGAATCCTAAAGTGTGCAGTGTATAAACTGTCAGAATTCAAAGGCCTGCTGTCATCTAAAATGACTGCAGACTTTCATCACAATCTTGGGCAAGCACTTTAATTATCAAATTAAGGCACTATAGCATGCAAAATTGTAACAGCAAGTAGTATGGTCACTGCCAGGATTTAGCTCTGCTTGCTGATTCCAGCAGTCATCATATGGCCACTCCACTCATAAGCAATATTAAATACTTATTTTCACATGGTGTGACAACTAACTTTTTCCCTGTTCATCTCAGTTTTTCACTGCACATTGAGAACATTAGTAACACCAACTAGTCGGCACGTGGTAGGCGACTGTAAGTAAGCAAAATCGCATAGCGGTCACAGAAGACTACTCGAACTGCTGGGAGGCACGGCGCGCCAAACTGAATTTTTTCCCTGGTGTGGTGCCAGAAAACCCCAGATCCACCTCTGACCTCAGCAGTGCAGGTCATGTTTGCAGGGGACAGTTTGCTGCCAAGAATAAGGGATTTAAAGAGACTTATAACAGAATTTTTAATGTGGCTTTTCATACCTGCATTTTATACCTGTACATCAAGTAACAAACGTCTGAGCACTGTCCTGCACAAACTATGCTGGGTCACTAATTGTATCAGAGGGAAATTTGGCCAAGTGGAATAGTCTGGACTTGTGTGACAGATTTCGTGTCATATTCAGCCTGGCCTTGTGCCCTCAGTGTTACACTAAACCAGTGTTCCCTATGCAGTATGATGAAGCAAAATTAACAAATTACATACTGCAGCTATTAAAGCCACAGTTTATAAATGTGAACCCTCTATCTGTAAACAAGGACATTCTTTTTTTTAATTTCACTTTTAACATATTCAAGAACTCCTTATAGGAGCCTGAATTGTGTTAAGGTTTCCCATGAAACCCATTTATACTTTATTATGCGATTTATATTGAGGATATTAATATTATGCACAATGTCGTCAATGTTAGTAATTAGGAAGGGTACAGCCTAGGTACTACATCAGGTTTCACCATCTGCAAATAAAACCTGTACTATATCATTAAAGGATTAAAGCTCTGCAATATTTGTCTATGTGTAATATTAAAAATTGTATAATTCATGTTTTGGATACAGTCACAAGGGAGCTTGTTATTTTCTAACTTTCTTCATAAACAGAATTTTAAGTTTTGTCAATTAAACCCTTCCACCAGGATCTATGCACAGATCAGAGGATTCCTGGTATGCTCCCCCAAGAAGTGAATGAATATCTCCACATTTATGGTCCATGTGGCTGCCTCAATAAATGCTGTTAGCAAGAATAGCTTTCCCATAATTACCATATGTACATTAAAAAAAAATCATATATTTGTTTTTCATCAGCATATATTTTTAATTAGTAAACACAACACAAGTGGTAGATTCTCATTAGGAGCTTGAGGTAAAAAGCTAATTAAGCATCATTGCACCTTTGGGATGACCATATTACAATAAAAAAATCATTTTGAGGGTCCATAGACAAGTTTCAAAGATGACTCCACCGCTCTATGCTGTACAAGACTAGGTTATTGTCTGGGTTTTTGCTATACAAGCATATAACTAATAGTGCCAGCAATGTAAAAGATAACTTCTAAAAAAACGGCACCTTATAGAGAAAGATAAAAGTACAATAACTAAACTTCACAATGGGTGAACAACCTGGCAAGTATCATGCACAGGTCACAATAATTAGAACAGGCTTCATCCATGATAGTGGTAGGTCGTCTTATGGATGCCCAAGCTACTCCACACCAAATACAAAGGTTGTAGGATAGTCATATTAGAGAGAGACTTCATGTGTACACAGATCAAACATTACAACAAATACCGTATGTTATACAGTTCAAGAGCCTTCCTACATAAATGCCAGAGTGCAGCACTAGCAGCCATACGGGTCCTACATATATGAACGCACTAAACCAAGGACAAAGATTACTAAATACTGCATACCACCATGTGTAAGCTGAAAGGTAATATGCCCAAGGCTGGGGTCACAAGTCCGTAATGTCTCCATCCCAGAAAAATTGCCTGAGTATCAGAGTATGATAAGGGTAAGTTCACACAGGAAGGTTTAGTGGCGTTCAAACCGTTAGAAACCACTGGAAATTATCAGTTCTGAGCTCTGAAGTCTCCAGCTGTGTTCCAGAGGTTTTCCGGCGTTTTTTTACAGCGTGTGCACAGCGGTTTATAGTCGTTTTTCCCAGCGGTTTTTTCCAGCGGTTTTCTATGAAGGATTTTGTTCATGGAACCGTTCCAAAACCGCTGGGAAGAATTGACATGTTGTATGCTGCTAAACCGCTCGGAAACTGCTCAACCGCTGGCGGATCCGCTCACATAAACCGACTATGTGTGCACAGCGGTTTCTAAATTGCATAGGGTTACTTGTAAGTCCTAAAGCTGCTAAGGATTTACATAAATTTAAATAAAGCCTATGCTAAACCGCCGGCGGTTTTCACTGCTAAACCGAGGTTAAAACTGTATGTGTGAATTTACCCTAAGAGTGCGATCCAATATTCTTAGATGTGTGGAAAGTATGAAAAAAGAGAAATGTTTCTCCATGTACTCCATCTTGTTAGTCCAGGAAAATCCAGGTGCATTCCGATTTTGTCCACGGACTAACCCATAGACTTGAATAAACGAGTGTGAGCCAATTAACAGAGGCAAATTGTGAATGCTGCTTTTTTTTTTCCTTTGACTGCTCGATCCAAGTAAAGAAATGAACATGTACACGGCCTCACTGAAAACAAAATGGTTTGAATTCGATCTGGTGTTTTGACAGATTGCACTTTGACCACAACTATAGTTGTCTGCACGAGCCCTAATAGTGTTCACATTAGTTTACAGTGTTCAGGAGCCTTCAACAGGACTGCACACCTGGACAACAACATCTCCATTAGGGCTCGTGCAGACAACCCTATTTTCAATCCGAGTGCGATCTGTCAAAACATAGGATTACACTAGCACCAATGTTATTCAATGAGGCTTTGCACAATTTTTTTCTTGGACCAAGTGGTCCAAGGGAGAAAAAAAAAAAAAAAAAAAAATTCCAGCATGTACAATTTACCTTCAATAAACAAATTGCATTTTTCTATTCAAGTCTATGGGTCAGTGAAAGAACAAAAAACAACAAAAAAAAAAAAAAAAAAAAATCTGGTCGCACCCAAATAATATAATAATATATTTATTCATTTATATAGCGCTATTAATTCCATAGCACTTTACATACATCAGTAATGCTGTCTCTCTTGGAGCTCACAATCTAAACATCCTATCAGTATGTCTTTACAATGTGGGAGGAAACCGGAGTGCCTGGAGGAAACCCACGCAAACACGGGGAGAACATACAAACTCCTTGCAGTTGTTGTCCTTAGTGTCCTTGGTGGGAATTGAACCCAGGACCTCAGGACCCCAGCGCTGCAAAGGCTACAGTGCTAACCACTTGAGCCACTGTGCTGCCCAAATGCACCCAAATAACATCCAAGTGCACCCTGATTTTTGTGGACTGACAGAATAGAGAAATTTTCTTTCTCTATTCTCCACATCCGACAAAGACAGGTCCTACTCTGATCGGAGTCTGACTAGCATAAAGGAACTGTTTTTCTTGGCTGATCGTGTGGCCCCAGCCTTCCAAGTACCACATACATACAGGAGTCATGCTCACTAGATGCCATCTTTAACCTGAGGTCAGGACTGTGAAGAGCACATATTTTTCTACTCTATCATTCAGACATGACTCTAGGCTGGATATGCTGATAAACATGCATTACTATGGGGTACTGCTGGATCAACAAGAGGCAGACCTTGACCTGTACTATAGCAACCCATCTCCACCTCCTGTTCTCTGCTGCCCTCTCACACTGGTATACTTACTTTGAAGAGCCATGTTAGTAAGGTTATAAAACCCTAATGGAAAGTTTGACTGATAAAATTAGCATTTAAGTATCCAAAGCTAGTTACCTATATCTGGGTATAACTAACATGAATGTGGTGAAGCCAAATGTTTGTTTTTGCACTATGTAAGGATTGATATGGAACCAAATGGTTCTTTAAATCTTTAATAAAGGTTTTCCTATTCCCATTGACACCTGACTGTGCAATCCTTTGATCTCTTCAGAAACACACAGCAATTCCCTACCCTGCAAAGTAACCTATAAAGAAAGTTGTGTAAAGTTTGACCAAACCTCAGGATACAATTAAGCCTCTGTTGTAGTGGGGCAGATAACTGAAATTCCACCTTTGATTAAAGATAATCTTTCCCCACTGCATTACCTACGACATAGACAAGGGGAATTCAAGTGAATGGACAAGAATGTGTATCCTGAAGCACAATTTCCTACGGGAAGAAGACAAAATGCGTAGGAACAATGGGGCTTCAAGATGCAGTGCCACAGCAAATATCCTCTCTCTAATAGTAATGGACATTCGGTAAATTGCACTGATCGCATTAATAGTGATAACAGATTTGTTGTAATCTGGTCCTTACAATGTCCCATGTGTCAGACTGACTTACAGCGTCTAGAACACAGTGAGGACTCAGAGTCATTTTCTTTATGATCTTCTATGGAGACATTAAAACAACGTATAAGGACGGCTTCACAAATGGCGTTTGTGCCCCTTGCGTTTCTAATATACTTCATGAGAAAATTCTGGTTGCAAACCATTCCTAAACCTTCTACAAAGTGTCCCAGCTGCACAGTGTGTGAAGCAGACACATGTTTTTTATCAGTCACATCCATCTTCAGTGAATACCGACAAGTAACATTGTATCAGATTGCTCTAAGGGAGCCTAGAGTTGCTGAACAATGTTAGAGTGGATCAGGTTCAGACAGTTTCTGCCAGAAAGATTGTTCCAATGTTGTGTTATCCTTTGTCTTCTGGATTCACAGCTCACGATCTGTCTTGTCCCTTTCTCTGTTATCACATTACACTATTTGCTATGAGCTGCTGGCCATGCCCACACAGATAGAAAATGCAGTTTTTCAAAATAGCACAGAAAAATGTGAGAAAATATGTCATACGGCAGAAAAAAGCGTTATCTTAGTTGCTGTGTGACCCATCATTAACAACCAGTGCAGTATTGTTTTTTGTTTTCAATAAAATTACATTTACACTTTAAATGTGATTACCAACACTGCAGGAACAGCACCAGCAAGGGAGGCAAGTACAGGCTTTTTTATTTTACCTGGGGAAACAAGTGGAATTAGAAGATGTTGTCCTAGTAGTGGACAACCCCCTTAGGAAAAACAGTTTGAAAGCCTACTGGTGGTCATTCATAGGCTAACATGTCTATTGATCATGATCATGTGATTTCGATAATATTTATATGAATTTATTATACTACAAATGTAATATATTTTATTTCAGTTTACAATTGATGTGCGCAACTTCCGCCTCTTTGTATTTTCATTACATGTTGAAGTCAGTAAAGCACGGTCATTTCTACATGAGACTTTAAGACTACGTGCACCCCTTGAATGTTTGGTCAGTTTTTACCTCAGTATTTGTAAACCAACACCAGGATGGGGAAGGAGAATGGAAAATGTGTGCACATGTTTATATTTTTCCTCTTATTGCTCCTCTGTTGGTTTTGGTTTACGAATACTGAGGTATAACAAAACAAAAAAAAAAAAAAAAGTCTCACAAAATACAAAACCTGTTCATGTGGCCTTAGAACTTTCACGACATGACGCACCCTGTATGTCATGGTTGTCAAGGTGTTTGTGACCGATGAAGCTCAGCTTTTTTGAAAGCCAAGACCCTGCTCTCCTAGCCAGAAATGGTTCCTGTGCCGTCCAGGGCTGTTTAATCCCCTAAGTGCTGCGCATCAATAGCGATCACAGCATTTAGGAGCCTGGGACAGGAGTGCACTCCTATATCAAGCGATCAGGACCCCCATTATGCTTCTGTCAAAGTATGCCTGACAGCTATAATCCACTGCAATGCTGGAACACTGTCATGGAATATACCAGTGACAAATGTAATAAAAGTTAGGCTAATTTCACATCATCGGTTTTGCTGAACCGCAGCAGATCCGGCAGATTTACTGCATCTGCCGCGTAATATTGGACTTGCAGCAAGCCTCCATTCATTCCCTATGGGACTTGTGAGAGGTGTGGTTTTTGCCGTGATCCAGCAAATCTGGCATTTGTCGCAAGTCAAAAAAAACACAATTAGCTGCGTTTTTTGACTTGCCGCAAGTACCAGATTTGCCAGACCACAGCAAAAACCAGAGACTGCTCCAATTTTGGGCACAGTGGACACAATCGAATCCGACACGATCCGCGGCCATTAAAATGGGGGGCTTTGGAGGACAGGTCCGGGAAAACATCAGATAATTTCCTGGACTCGATTTTAGTGTACTGAGCATGCTCAGTACACTAAAACTGCTCTGTTCCCCTGTAATTTCATTTCAGCAAAGTATATATTTACATTGCGAAAGTGAAATTAACTAAAGCAAGGGTTACAAATAAAAAATAAAAAAATCTCCTCACCTCTCCGGCGTGTCCTACGATGCCGCCGTCTAGCTCCCGGTGATTAAGGACCTGGCGGGGCAGGGCTACCCAATCAGCTGATTGGGTTGTCACATGACCGCATCAGCTGAGCGGTTTAAATCTCGCGCCCACCGATCGGTTTTGGCGCAGGGGATATTTAAACCGCTCAGCTGATGCGGTTATGTGACCGATCAACTGATCGGGATAGCCCCGCCAGGTCCTTAAGCCCCGGGAGCTAGACAGCGTGCATCACAGGACACACTGGAGAGGTGAGATTTTTTATTTTTAACCCTTGCTTCACTCCTACAATGTATGTATATACATTGCGGGAGTGAAAGTGCCCAGCTTGCCTGCGCTTTGCAGGCTCTGGCTTTTCTGTGTCCGGATCCACGAAAATCATGGCCTGGACACAGAAATGGCATGGACCGATGTGGTCCTTTCCTGCCCGTGGGGTCCTGCAAAAAAGTAGGATCCCAACGGACCGGAAAAAAAAATTGCAATGTGAAAGCAGCCTAAATTGTGTAATCTCTCTTCCTCAGGTGTAGAGGGGTTAGCAAAAAATGAGTGAACAAACATTTCTTACTTTATTGAAATTTAGCAGCGACCTCAGTAAGCATGATCTGGTTTTAACACGATCCTATCAGGAAATTCGAGAAGAAAATGAGGATCTATAGAAAGAGCCTGTATGTCACTAACCCTCCTAACTGATGTCAATGCAACTAACAGCAGTTTTTAATTACAGGCATTTGAAAGAAGCAGACTCTAAAGGTTCAAATGGAGGACCTGTCAGAGCATTGAGAACAAGGTTCAAGTCCAAAGGGGGTTAACGAGTTACGTGGACGGGATTGCTACGGTCACATGCTGCAATAAACCTCGAAACCCATCTATCTCCAGCAATATTATACCTATATAAGGCTCCTAAAGCTGATATCTGAACCTTCAGGGTGCTAACAGATAGAGCGAGCTCTGGACCTTTCCTGCAGAAACTCTAGAATTGCAGATACTGGCACTTCATTCAGTATAGAATTTAAGGAATTTGCTCCACATTTTACTGTAGATCTTAGATGTGGATTCCTTTTTGAGAGTGTTAAGGCCCAGTTACACACAGAAACTTTCCAGCGATCCCACCAGCGATCCGACCTGTTCGGGATCGCTGGAAAGTTTCTCTTGAGTCGCCGGTGAGCTGTCAAACAGACAAACTCAGCAGCGACTCAGCAGTCGTGAGATCGCTGGTAACCATGATAAACACCGAGTCACTGCTTAGTTACCCAGTGTTTATCATGGTTACCAGCATCCTCCTGCTTATCGCAGTGGACGCTGGTAACCATGATAAATACCGGGTATCCAGGCAGCGCGCGCTGCTTAGTTACCCGGTGTTTATCATGATTACCAGCCTGTGAGGTTGCTGGATCGCTGGTCTCTCACGGTCACACGCGTGGATGCGTACTGACCAGCGGGAGACCAAGGACCAAAAAATGGTCCTGAATGACTTGCAGCGATCAGCAACCTCACAGCAGGAGCCAGGTCGCTGGTGCGTATCACACACTGCGACATTGCTGGAGAGGTCGCTGTTACGTCACAAAACCAGTGACGTTGCAGCGACATCGCTAGCGATGTTGCAGTGTGTGAAGTACCCCTTAAAGCGAACCTGTCACCCCCCCCCCAGACATAAGCTAAGCTCCCCACCTTCTGCAGCACTAAGGCTGCATTCAGAGAAGGTGTATATTGCATTTTGTATAACTATATTCACTGAAATATGCACTTATATAACATGAGGCAGTTACCAGGACCGAAGACCGGGAGGCGGGGTTTCCAGCATCTGTGTGCCGCCCCCGTGCTGTCCATCATCCCTCTGTGTTGGGGATTGTGAGATTCCTCCACCCCCTCCTCGCTCTATCCAGCACCTGCGCGTTCATTTAAGTTGCCAGGCATGCGCAGTGCGCGCTGCCCGACAACTTCCTGGTCCCCTCGCACCTGCGCAGTCCGCCGGCCCCGCAGTGGATTATTCATTATCCTCACTGCGGGGCGGCCAATACGGCGCCTGCGCATTTGCTGTGCTGCGGGCGGGCCACCTCTGACTGCCTCTCGTCTCCATATCGCCGGGTCAAAAATAAACAACGATACTGAGGACACGACACCGAGGAGGAGAGAGGCAGGAAACACCTGCGCCTCATACTATGTGCCTGCTGTAAATGGGGAGAATGAAATAAACGTAACTTTACCCCTCCACACACAATCCCTCTATCCATCTGTCTATCACTCTATCCATCCGTCTATCACTCTATCCATCCGTCTCTCTATCTATCCATCCGTCTATCACTCTATATCCGTCTATCACTCTATCTATATCTATCTCTATCTGTTCTGTCTATCTATCTCTATATCTCTATCTGTCCATCCATCCATCCATCTGTCTGTCTATCCCTCTATCTGTCCATCTATCTATCTATAGGCCCCGTCACACCATCCGCCCCGCGAACGTCGCCGCCTCCCGAGGGATAGAGTGATTGACAGATAGATAGATGGATGGATGGATGGATGGATGGATGGATGGATGGATGGACGGACGGACAGACGGATGGATGGACAGATGGATAAAGTGATAGAGAGACAGATAGATGGATAGAGTGATAGACAGATAGATGGATAGAGTGATAGACAGACAGAGGATAGACAGATAGAGGATGGATGGATGGATGGATGGATGATGGATGGATGGATGGACAGATGGAGATGGATGGATGGACAGATCGATAAAGTGATAGACAGATAGATAGAGGGATAGACAAATAGAGAGATGGATAGACGGACGGACGATAGATAGAAAGATAGAAAGAAGATAGAAAGGAAGAAAAATAGAGAAAGAAAGAAAGATAGAAAAGAAAGACAGAAAGAAAGAAGAAAGAGATAGAAAGATAGATAGAAAAAAAGAAAGATAGAAAGAAAGGTAGAAAGAAAGAGTGATTGTGTGTGGAGGGGTAAAGTTACGTTTATTTCATTCTCCCCATTTACAGCAGGCACATAGTATGAGCGCAGGTGTTTCCTGCCTCTCTCCTCCTCGGTGCCGGGTCCTCAGTATCGTTGTCTATTTTTGACCCGGCGATATGGAGAAGAGAGGCAGTCAGAGGTGGCCCCCCCGCAGCACAGCAAATGCGCAGGCGCCGTATTGGCCGCCCCGCAGTGAGATAATAATAATCCACTGCGGGGCCGGCGGACTGCGCAGGTGCGAGGGGACCAGGAAGTTGTCGGGCAGCGCGCACTGCGCATGCCCGGCAACTTAAATGAACGCGCAGGCGCCGGATAGAGCGAGGAGGGGGTGGAGGAATCTCACCATCCCCAACACAGAGGGATGATGGACAGCACGGGGGCGGCACACAGACGCTGGAAACCCCGCCTCCCGGTCTTCGGTCCTGGTAACTGCCTCATGTTATACAAGTGCATATTTCAGTGAATATAGTTATACAAAATGCAATATACACCTTCTCTGAATGCAGCCTTAGTGCTGCAGAAGGTGGGGAGCTTAGCTTACGTCGGGGAGGGGGGGGGGTGACAGGTTCGCTTTAATCAAATTTTCAGAAAAACCTCTTAGGGTGGAAACACACTGGCGTTAAAAAAACAAAAATGGTCAGATTCTCATCCAGGAGAGTTGGACGAGTGACAGTTTTTGATCTGTGTGCTGTCCGTGTGAAATCCATTTTTTTTCTCAGCAGCTATTTACTGTATAATCATTTACAGGAACATTTTATAGTGGTCAGAGCTACAGAATGATAATGTATCAGATTAAAAAAAAACTGATGCCAATAGGATGGTCTGTGTACTGTCCGTGATATTGTCAAGCCCATTGACTTGCATTGGTGAGTCTCGGGTGTGACTCGCATACTGTTGCAACTTTTTTCTCATCCAGATTCTTGATGAGAAAAAAAAACGTTCAACACACGTTAATGTGTTCTCAGTCATTCTGCAACATTGGTCCGAGTGCAATGAGAGATTTTCTTGCTTTGCACTCGTCCGATTTTCATGCCATTGTGTCCGTACTCTTAGCCTCATAAGCTGCCTCTCAGTTCCATGCCGTCAAGTGAAGACCCCTCGCTTGAGGATGACAGAATGGACCCTGGATCTAATGGGAGGATCCAGGGATCAGATAATCATGTGGCTCTAAGCCATGAAAACCAAGGCTCTTGGGCCAAAAGGAGGCGATGAGAATCACCCTCGCTCCTTCCTCCCTGATTTTCCTTATGATTAATGGAAGCAAAAGCATTGGAGGAAATGCATAGGCTAGAGGGAACTTCCAAGGAAACTGGAGAGAGTCAACCATCTCTGGCTAGTCTGGTCTGTTCAGTGAGGCAAATCTTTTGACCTGCCTGTTGGCTCTGGTAGCAGAATAGGTCTATCTCTGGGAGCCCCTAGAGGTCCACTGTCTTCTTGAAGACCTGATGACTGAAAACCCATTCTCCTATGATGACTGAGGAAGACCACCTTTAGATTGACCACTCCCCTGATGTGAAGGGCGAAGAGCTGAAAGGGATAGGAGAGGAGTCTTGGCTAGCTCGAGAATTTCCACTGCAGTAGACATCTTTGATCGAGTGCTGCCTTGAAGGTTTATGTAGGCGACTGATGTGGTATTGTAGGATAGAATCCGGACATGAGACCACTGAGCTGTGGAAGAAAATAATGTAGAGCATATTTGATCGCCTTTAATGCTCATAAATTCGAGGAGTCATCTGCTTCTTCTTAGCACGGGTTCACATCACGATGTGTGGCTGTCCGTGGGGAGCAGAGTCTCAGCGGGATCCCCACGGACAGCCACGGATCCACACGGATCCCTGCACTCAGATGGCAAATAGCCATTCGATCTGAGTCTATGCAGGATCCGTGTGGATCCTCTGGTCCCCGTCTTTCCCTGCATCTTCCCTGTTCTCCCTCCTCTCTCCCCCCGCTTATCTATTGTGACCGCCGCTCATCTCTCCTGTCCCCAATCTTATTACCTATCCTATCCCCTGTCTTCAGCCCTCCTTTGTCCTCCTGTATGTTAAAAATAATAATACTCCTCACAGAGGATACATCACCTCTCCGGGGCTCCAGCGTTGCGACCATCTTCTTCTGCCTTCAAAGACCTCTCATTAGGCCACCGCGCCGATCAGCTGACAGTATTTTGCTATACTGAGCATGCTCAGAAGAAAGGTACAGCTCTTCCCAGCCCTATTTCTGGTACTGATGATGGATCAGTAAAAAACACTGATCTATGGACATCAGTTGGCCTCCGTTTGAACAGATCAGTGTCTGTCTGTGTGGTACTTGATGTGCAAAAAATGCAGTATGAAGGGCCTAAGGACCAATGCCCTTGGGCCAGGTCATCTCCCAGATGAGCACCCCATCCTCCAGGACTAGCATTCTTAAACTATTCTGGAAGTTTTAATTACCAAAGTTACTCCCCTGGAAAGATGATCATGGTCTAACCACCAGGCCAGAGAATTTAGTACTTCTACAAATAACACCATTCTGCCATTGAGGCGACCCTGCAGCTGCTCCTTCACACAGAGAATTTCATGCTGCAGCCGTCTAGAATCTAATTGGGCCCATTAAACTGCAGGAATACAGGATGTTAGGGACTCCAGAAGGGAAATCGCATCTCTTAGAGACATTTGTGGGTTATCTATTGCATTCCTCACTTTGTCTACTATAAAAAGCATCTTTTCCCCTGGGTGTAGACACCTCTGACTTACTGAATCTAGGTGTAGACCCAGGAAGATCTGAAGGGTTACCGGAACCAATCTAGACTTGTCTAAGTTGATTATCCAGGCCAGAGCATGTAAGGATGAAATTATGTCAGTTTGGTGGCTCCTACGTTGAGGAGCGGAATTCCCTACCAACAGAAAATCATCCAGGTATGAAATAATAAGTGTATCTTGTTGCTGTAAATAAGCCATCATCTCCAAAATCAATTTGGTGAAAATACGAGGAGCCATGAAAAGACAGAATGGCATTGCTGGGAACTGGTAGTGTCTGACATGGCCTCCTATGATGACCGCCACTCTGAGGTATTGCTGGTAGTTGACGTGCATAGTCAGATGGTAGTAGGCATCTTTCACATCTGGGACTGTCATGAAGTATCTGGGAAATAAAAGTTTGATAGCTGATTTCATAGACTTCATCTTGAAGTTGTGAAATTGAAGAAAGGTATTTAATCTCTTCAAATTAAATAGTGGTTCTATAAGAACCATCTGACTTGGACACCAGGCATAAAGGGGAACAAAATCCCCTTCCTTCCTGGTCCCTTGGTACTTCTACCAGGACTTGTTTAGACAACAGGCTCAGAACCTCCAATTCAAGTGCCTGTTGCTGTTCAGGAAACTGAAGAGCGTTATTTAAAAAGGAGGATGATGATGGGAATCCAACCTCAACCCAGATGACACTAGATTTAAGATTCAGGAATTGGATGTAGTATCCCCCATCTGTAGCAAAAGAATCGCAATCTGCCACCCACAGGAGGATCAGGACTAGTGAAACTTATGTCCACCCCTAGAGGAGGATCCACTAAAAAGGGCACCTTTCTGTTTGGACTCCTTGTGCTCCCAACGGTCTTGGTCAGATTTATTTGGACCAACAGCCGCTTCTTAAAGGCCCTTCTGTAAGATGGAACAGATTAATTATGGAACCCCTTCTTTCTTTCTCCAGCCTTGGTGAGAATACTGTCAAGGACTTTGCCAAACAGGTACTCACCCTGGCATTGAATTGTCTTTCGACCCTTCAGCCAGAGGGCACGGTGAGCAGAGTTTGTAAGACCAGCTGATTAGGCCACCAGATGCAAGGAGTCTGCAGAGGCATCAACCAGATATACAAGATCATGGGAGGTACAGCATATTATTATTATTAATTATTATTATTATTTATATAGCGCCATTATATTCCATGGCGTTTTACATGCTAAAAGGGCAGGCTAGGACAAGTAACATAGTAACAATACAAGTAACAATAAATGTTGACAATTCGGTTGTAAAGATACAAGAGGGGAGTATATGTGCTCGATATAGCTGGAGTAAAGGCCCGGAACAAGACTCCCACGCCCGTTTGAGCAACATCTCTGCTTTTTGGTTTAATGGGTCAGAAAGAAGCCCAGAGTCTTCCACAGGCAGGGCAGAACGCTTAGACATGGAGGTTACTGCAGCATCCACTTTGGGAACTTTAGACCAAGTTGTCAAAACATCATCGTCAAAGAGATATTTTCTCTAAAGGTACCTTTACACACAGAGATATATTGCTTGCAACTCACTGGTTGCAGTGAAATCATGGACACATTGTTCCATTTTGTTGCCGTGTACAAATGTAACAATGTGTCCATGATTTCACTGCAACCAGTGAGTTGCAAGCAATATATCTCTGTGTGTAACAGTACCTTTAGAGGATGAAAGGAGGAACCCGTGCTGATCCTGCTTATCCCATTCTCTCTTGACAAGGTCCTTTACAGCTTCAATAACTGGGAATGATCGTCTCTTCTTTTGTGAAAGACCTGCAAACATGATCTCCTGTGTGGTTTTGGATTCCTTAGTATTGGAAATCCCCATGGTGTTTCTAACTGATTTAACCAGGTTATCAATACTCTCTATGGGGAAGCAGGATTTTCCTTCTTCATCAGATGAAGATGATGAATGAGAGAGAGGAACAGCTGGACGTAATCTGTGATCACTGTCAGAAGAGGATTCAGAGATGGGGTTCTCTCTCCTTATCCTGGCTTATGTTTTTTAGGCCCGTGTTAGTTTTTTAGGGAATGGAGCTCTTTCTTGATTATAGCACGTATATCAGTGGATCTGACAGGCAATTCCTCCTCTAATGTCTGACCGATACACTGCTGACATAGTCTCTTAACATAGGTGTCAGGAAGGGGCTGTGAGCACAAGGCACGTTCTTTGTGTTTAGACTTTGCTATTTTCTTAGCCTAGTGGGGTATAGAGAAAAAAGGGATAATCCGCTTAATAGGTAGAGACATGTAACACTCACCCAGTGAAGCTTGTCAATCTGGTACCGGTCGGTTCTGGAGGTGGAGGCACAGCATGATTGTAGATGACTCAAACTTCTTACTCTGCTTAATCATATCAGTGGACTCACCCTTCCTGGAGTGCCCACTGCCGCTCTTACTTTTGCTGTGTTTCTGCACTTCCTCCTCCGGTGGGTGTACCTCAGAATCTCCTGGAGAGGACATCTTGGGGGGCACACAGGCAGCAAGACATTGCCAGACGTTGAAGCTTTCTGACCGCCCCAGCCTCTCTACGCTGGAGATCACCTCTCCGGACCGCCCGGAAGTAATATCCTTAACTTCCAGGTCAGGAATGCTTGTATAGTCAGTGCACATGCACGAGACACCCAAATCCGGAAGGGTGGCCTGATGGAGGCGCAGAGCGGCCGATGCCCCCACCCTGCGCCTGTAGGATGAGTGCGGCCTGCTCCATCACCACCACACCGAGTTCCACGCGAGCTAGGGTGGCATTACTTGGGACCCTGGTGTCGTGCCATCCACTGGCAGACAAGGGGGGAATCTGACAGGCAGGGCTCCCCCAACACTGTTTCAGGCGTCCCAGACCCTGCCGTTCCTGCAGATACCGCATAGAGGGATGCCATGGACCCAGGTAACCTTCTTTACATGCAGGTTCCCATAAGAACAGGAAACCAACTGAGGAGGCAAGGGGTTTCCTGACCCTATGGACAGATCCCCTCTCTCAGTGGGTGCCGTCGTGGCGAGAAGAAAATAATTATTTTTTCTATAAAACTATTTTCATGATGTAAAAGCAGCAAAAACATTAAAAAAAAGTTTTTAAAATGGTTTATCACAGCAATTGTACTGACCCAAAGAATAAAGCAATTTTATCACTTTTACGACACCGTAAAAGGCATTAAAAATCGAAACAAGTCCTGAACTGCTGTTTCTTCTTGATTCTGCCCCACAAAAAGAACAAATATAAAGCGATCAAAAACATTATGTAGTCCAAATTTATACCAATAAGAACACCAACTTACCCTGCAAAAAACAAAGCCCTCATATGACTTTCTTGGCGTAATATAAAATCTTTAGCCTTCAAAATTTGGTGACACAAAGAACCTTATTTGAAAAGCGTTATGGCTCCCCCCCCAAAACAAAAAAGAAAAAACAGCAAAATTTGCACTCCCAAATTCAAATAACCCCTTCCTTCTCTTCTGAGAGTGAAAAAAATGTACCGTATTTTTCGCTTTATAAGACGCACCTGATTATAAGATGCACCCTCAAATTTGGTGAAGGAAAAGAGAAAAAAAATAATTTTTAATGTTAAATGGAGTCAGTCTTAGAATGCCAGTGTCCGTCTTATAATCAGTATACGTGTCCCTCATCCTGGTACATCCTGTCCTTGTACATCATGTCCCCCATCCTGGTATTCTGGTAAATATGTATCCCCCATTCTGGTATACGTGTCCCTCATCCTAGCTTACATGTCCCCATGCTGGTATATAGATCGCTCACCCTAGTATACATGTCCCTCATCCTTGTATATATGTCCCCATCCTGGTACATATGCCCCCCATCCAGGTGTGTGTGTGTGTGTATATATTATATACATTATATATTTATATATATATATAACTCACTATGGCATATTTGACCCCATCCTGTATATACATATACCCCCATCCTGGCATATACATTCTCCCATCTTATCTATATGTTCCCCATCCTGTATATATGCCCCATCCTGAAAATATGTCCCCTCATCTTGTGTATATGCCCCCATCCCCTATATAAGGTCTTACCGATTGAGGAATTGCGGCTGCTCTGAGTGGGGGGTGCCGGTGGCTGGTTCCGGAGGGTGAGGGGCACGGGTGCAGGACCGAAGCAGTGGAGATGTACCAGAGGCAGCGAGCGCTGGGTGCCGCCATATTTTTTGTAGCTGGCTGCATTCTCTATGTGCAGCCATTCGGTAGAAACTTCAACAAAATAGCCGCGGCCATAATGGAGACCCACGGCCAATTGGAAGTCTCTACCTCTACCAGCCAGCTGCAAATATTGAATGCAGCCGCCTACAAAAAACATGGCGGCGCCCAGCGCTCGCTGCCGCCGGTACTCCCGCGGAACTACTGTCCAACACACGTGCCCCTCACCCTCCAGAACCTGCCTCCGGCACCCCCGCTCAGTACCTGCATTCCCTGCCCCAGTAATATGTAAAACATTTTTTTAACATTCTCTCTTTAAGATGCACCCCCATTTCTCCCCAGTTTGGGGGAAACAAAAGTTCGTCTTAAAAAGCGAAAAATACGGTAATTATTTTTTCTTCACCACACAATGGTATAACATTTAGACACATCTTTGGAGTTAATATGCCCAGTGCACCCATATATGAGTGCACTGAGAGGTGTAATTTGTAAAATGGGGTCATTATGGGGGGATTTCTACTTTTCTGGCATGCCAGAGGCTCTGCCAATGCAACATGGCACCCCCAAACCATTCCAATTAAATCTGAACTCCAATATGGCACTCCTTCACTTTTGAGATTTGCACTGTGCTTCAAATGTAGTTTACCTCCACATATGGGGTACCGATGTACTCAGGAGAAATCGCACAACAAATAGTATGGTGGATTTTCTCCTGTTACACTTGTGAACATTAAACACTTGTAGCAAAGGCCACATGTTTGTGGAAAAAAGGAGATTTTTGTGTACTCACTGTAAAATCCTTTTCTCTTAGCCTCTAATTGGTGGGACACAGGACCGTGTGTCCCCCAATGAGGCGAAGGAGAAATTTTTTTTCATTTTCACCGCTCAATCTTACAAAATTCTGTGGGGCACATGGAGGTGAAAGGTGCTCACCATACATCTAAATGAATTACTGCCACTGCTCCTGAAAGCCTGCCAAACATGATTTAAAAACAATAAATTCGGCAGATTGCCACTATATTTGATGGCAAGTAATGTTTTTTTTAGGTGACGGGTTCCTTTAAAATAAAAACAAAAACAAACAAAAAAAAAAAACACTAAGTATGGAGGGATATTCAATGTTATTGTTTACAATTCGTTGCCTTGGTTACCAGCCACTTCCAGAATTCTGCAGCGGTGGCCACTCTCCTACACCAGGAGTGCAAAGCTTGCAAGCTCATTGCTATATAGTGCTACTGCTGGTGCAAATTGCCATTCATCATGAGAGTAGTGCCCCCCAAGGAGCCCTGAAACCAGGACATGAGAAAACCCTTTTAAATTAGAAAAAATCCAACACTTTATTGTTTTCAGCACTTGGTACCCTATTTTATTAATTTTGACCAGGAAGACACATATTTGATATTTCACAAGTTAATCAGATGCATTTCATAGTCTAATACATATGAAAAGGGGAAGGTAATCAGGGCTGAATGAGTTCTTTGAAAGTAATCCCTGGGAAATTCGCACATATATGAATCAAGTGTTTGTTCATTCCAAGTCTATGACTTAGTAGTACTATTGATAGAAAATCTAAAGCTCTACTCACCCGGCCAGTGCCAAAGGTAACAGCTATGAGTGCGCAGCATATTGCCAAAACGATGAGCAGCAGGAGCAGGATTACTGGGTACTGCTGGCTCAGGCGATAGTGTGACTCAAAGGAAAGACCATCTTTTCGAATTTTCAATCGTGGTGGATGAGGGGACAAATTAACCCCGCTGTTCTCTGGCATCTGTATCAACTATTTCTGTCTTTCGTTCCAGGAAAAAAAAAGGTGCAAGGTAAAACTGGTGGAAGGACAAGACACATAATTCAAGGTCCTTTACAAAGTTCTCGGAACAGAGCGATGAAACCTCCATAGATGGCACATGGTGTACAGTTTCTGCAGAAAAAAGCTTCACAGAAAAAAAGGATCTAAAAGAAAAGAAAATAATAGTCAGAAACAATCAAATTGCGTCCTCAGGACTCAACCTTACAACTCTACTGCATGCTTTAAGACATGACTTAGGTAACCTTTCTGAAGTCTTCCTGCTTCCTCATAGAATTCATCCAGTACAAAAATGAACATGATCATATTAACACGTTTGGCGGCATTTCTTCTTTGTCTAAGTAACAACACAGACTTTGTAACATGTTGTTTGGCTACAGATTGCTTAATCTACACTGCAGCTGAGGGTTCACAGTGTCCTTCATTTCAGGTATACAACAGGGCAGCATGTTTTACTAGGACAACCATTGTATAACATGCTGCAATCCAGTGCTCTAGTACAAAACATGGATTTCATTCAATATGGATATTCAACTGCAGACGCTATTGCTTTGCTCTCCAATACCAAGGCATCAGAATCACTGGAAATTACAGAAAGTGTCTTCGTAAAGGAAGCTTAGCCTGAAAAAAAAAGGCTTCTGGGTTGCTCCCCCTAAAAGGCGCCCACTTAAAAGAACTCGTAAAAATAAGTACATAGGCCTCAGATATTCGATTTTAAGTACTTGAAGCTTAAAAGGGTTATCTAACCCTTAAAAACATACATATATATTCATATTTACACATAAACCTAAAAGGTTGTTTTCAATATCTACAGTATGTTCAGCAGCCCAACGCGCTGATGCCTACTTCTTGCCACTCTTGAAGATTACTAGTCTGAGCCATAGGAACAACCCCAATCTCTGTGCACTCCCATGCCACAAGCAGAGAACAAAGTGGCATTGAAGTTGACTGTATTGCAGAGATCTGGCCAGCTTCAAAGCAGTGATTGGAAGTCCTATAGCGACGAGCTTGCAATTGCATTCTCCTTGCCTAGGTAACCGGCCATTTCTGGATAGATTCCATTCTTAAGAACAGAGAGAGAATGGTTAATAAAAGGTATACATTCAAAGTTTTTTTTATTTTTAATGCTTTATATTAATTTTCTCATCATAAATGAGTATCATTGCAAAGTGCTTCAAAAGAAATATGGTAAGCAACTTTGCAATATGCCTTTTAATAAAGATTCTCTGTTCTAAACAATGGTGGCATTTTAAAATCTAGTCTACCTCAACAGTCTATCAAAACGGGACTGGTTTCCTAGGCAAGGAGTCTGCAATTGCTGGTCTGAAGTGATCAGGTAGCTTCAGTGATCAGGCTGTGTATGCTAGTAGGCATCCGCTCCAGGCACAGTTCGGACCAGCTGTTTAATTATGTGACTGGGAGTGCACTGTACAAGGTAAAGAAAAACATTTGAAGTCATTGTTATGACATTTTATTTTAAACTATGGTACATAGTTTACATATGCTTGGAACCTCACTGATACTCTCAAATGAGTCAAAATCATGGCAGTGCGGAGTTTACTGATGCTTTCATTATAGCCTAGAGTCCCCAAACAGAGGTCCCCAACCCTTCTGATCCTGGGAGCCACATCCAGCTCTTACAGATGGTCACAAGTTACATCCAGTTCCCATCCCATTACAGAAGGCTGGAGGCGGGGAGGACACCAGCAACAGTGATGACTCATTACTGAGTAAGTCCCTCCAGACTCCTTATCTGTACAATTTATAAAGTTTTTTTAACAACTTACAGGGGGGCTAGAGACATGGGGGACCCCGTCACTGAATGCAGCAGACACGCTGCATTCAGTTAGCATAGCACCAGGGGGGTGACAGCTCCTCTTTAAAAATCGGTCCTGGCTGGGTCTTCCAGCACAACAATGACCCAAAACATACAGCCAAGACAATAAAGGAGTGGCTCAAAAAGAATCACATTAAGGTCATGGAGTGGGCCTAGCCAGTCTCCAGACCTTAATCCCATAGGAAATTTATGGAGGGAGATGAATCTTGGGGTTGCCAAGGGACAACCTCAAAATCTTAACGATTTTACGAAATGATCTGCAAAGAGTAGACTAAAATTACTCCTGTCATGTGCGCAAACCTCATCATCAACTACAAAAACATCTGACTGCTGTGCTTGCCAACAAGGGTTTTGCCATCGAGTATTAAGTCTTGTTTGCCAGGGGGATCAAATACTTATTTCTGTCTGCAAAATGCAAATAACGTTATAAAATTTAGACAATGTGATTTTCTGGATTTTATTTTTGATATCTCCTCATTGATAAATTAACCTACCCTATAATTCTAAACTGTTCATGTCTTTGTCAGTGTGCAAACTTACAAAATCAGCAAGGAATCAAATCATTATTTCCTTCACTGTAACTACCAGTATTGATGCAGCTATACACATCAGTACACCTAATGCATTATCTACTTACATAACCGTTCTGTCCTGTCTGTCATCTACTTCCGTCCTGATGTCTTTCTATCATGCAACATCCACTTAAAAATGCAGTAATAAAAATGCCGCCACATGGGCGCAGAACACATTCAATAGCTAAATATATATACAGTTAGGGCCAGAAATATTTGGACAGTGACACAATTTTCGCGAGTTGGTCTCTGCATGCCACCACATTGGATTTGAAATGAAATCTCTACAACAGAATTCAAGTGCAGATTGTAACGTTTAATTTGAAGGGTTGAACAAAAATATCTGATAGAAAATGTAGGAATTGTACACATTTCTTTACAAACACTCCACATTTTAGGAGGTCAAAAGTAATTGGACAAATAAACATAACCCAAACAAAATATTTTTATTTTCAATATTTTGCTGCGAATCCTTTGGAGGCAATCACTGCCTTAAGTCTGGAACCCATGAACATCACCAAAAGCTGGGTTTCCTCCTTCTTAATGCTTTGCCAGGCCTTTACAGCCGCAGCCTTCAGGTCTTGCTTGTTTATGGGTCTTTCCGTCTTAAGTCTGGATTTGAGCAAGTGAAATGCATGCTCAATTGGGTTAAGATCTGGTGATTGACTTGGCCATTGCAGAATGAACTCCTGGGTAGCTTTGGCTGTATGCTTGGGGTCATTGTCCATCTGTACTATGAAGCGCCGTCCAATCAACTTTGCAGCATTTGGCTGAATCTGGGCTGAAAGTATATCCCGGTACACTTCAGAATTCATCCGGCTACTCTTGTCTGCTGTTATGTCATCAATAAACACAAGTGACCCAGTGCCATTGAAAGCCATGCATGCCCATGCCATCACGTTGCCTCCACCATGTTTTACAGAGGATGTGATGTGCCTTGGATCATGTGCCGTTCCCTTTCTTCTCCAAACTTTTTTCTTCCCATCATTTTGGTACAGGTTGATCTTTGTTTCATCTGTCCATAGAATACTTTTCCAGAACTGAGCTGGCTTCTTGAGGTGTTTTTCAGCAAATTTAACTCTGGCCTGTCTATTTTTGGAATTGATGAATGGTTTGCATCTAGATGTGAACCCTTTGTATTTACTGTCATGGAGTCTTCTCTTTACTGTTGACTTAGAGACAGATACACCTACTTCACTGAGAGTGTTCTGGACTTCAGTTGATGTTGTGAACGGGTTCTTCTTCACCAAATAAAGTATGCGGCGATCATCCACCACTGTTGTCATCCGTGGACGCCCAGGCCTTTCAGAGTTCCTAAGCTCACCAGTCAATTCCTTTTTTCTCAGAATGTACCCAACTGTTGATTTTGCTACTCCAAGCATGTCTGCTATCTCTCTGATGGATTTTTTCTTTTTTTTCAGCCTCAGGATGTTCTGCTTCACCTCAATTGAGAGTTCCTTTGACCGCATGCTGTCTGGTCACAGCAACAGCTTCCAAATGCAAAACCACACACCTGGAATCCACCCCTGACCTTTTAACTACTTCATTGATTACAGGTTAACGAGGGAGACACCTTCAGAGTTAATTGCAGCCCTTAGAGTCCATTGTCCAATTACTTTTGGTCCCTTGAAAAATAGGAGGCTATGCATTACAGAGCTATAATTCCTAAACCCTTTCTCCGATTTGGATGTGGAAACTCTCATATTGCAGCTGGGAGTGTGCACTTTCAGCCCATATTATATATATAATTGTATTTCTGAACATGTTTTTGTAAACAGCTAAAATAACAAAACTTGTGTCACTGTCCAAATATTTCTCGCCCTAACTGTATATATATATAAAAAATAGAAAAAAACAGAACAGCACAAACTTATACTTATCAAATTGGTGCAATAATCCTGAGAAAACACTGTCAGCTGTAGATCAATAATATATAGAAGAAAATCAGGCAGCACTCAAAAATATGGTAAGAAAAATGCCCACGGGCTCATTAAAAAAGTCAATTTTTCTCACCATATTTTTGAGTACTGCCTGTTTTTCTTTATTTGTATATATGTATATATTATTTGTACAGGGTGGGCCACTTATATGGATGCACCTAAATAAAATGGGAATGGTTGGTATTAACAACTTCCTGATTGTGGCACATTAGTATATGGGAGGGGGAAAACTTTATGACCACTTCATCAATGGAAACCTCAATGCCATTGGATATCTGAAATTGCTACATGATTCAAATATCTAGCGGCATTGAGGTTTCCATTGATGAAGAATGGCCCCACTATCTTTTTTATCTTTGGGGTCATCTGAAGGCAATTGTCTATGCTGTGAAGATACGAGATGTGCAGCATCTGAAACAAGGGATACTGGAAGCCTGTGCCAGCATTTCTTCTGCGGTGTTGCTATCAGGGTGTCAAGAGTGGGAGAAGAGGGTTGCATTGACAATCCAACACAATGGGCAGCACTTTGAACACATTTTATAAGTGGTCATAAACTTGTAAATAACTCATGAAATAATAAAGTTACGCTAAAATCAAGCACACCATTGTTTTTCTTATGAAATCCTCAATAAGTTTGATGTGTTACATGACCCTCTTCCCATTGAAAAAAATAAAGTAGGATCCAAAATGGCCGACTTCAAAATGGCCGCCATGGTCACCACCCATCTGGAAAAGTTTTCCCCCTCCCATATACTTATGTGCCACAAACAGGAAGTTAATATCACCAACCATTCCCATTTTATTTAGGTGCATCCATACAAATGGCCCACCCTGTGTATATAATATACATATTTTTCCCATTCTGTTTCAAAAGCAAGCTAAAAAAAAACAAACACATTCTATTCACCTTCGCATAATATGCAGCGCTCTCTTTAGTCAGCGCAGTGGCCGGCTGCTGGCATTGCATGAGGCCACTGGCATTTGTCCCCAGTCACGATACCGCTGACATCAGCTGCTGCACATCCAACTGAAGTAAGGGGTCAGCAGACTCCCTGTACTTCCGGGCTGAGATCATTATGCCCCTGTTCACCGGCCCGTGTCTACTATGCAATGTACATACACCAGCCCCAGTGTCTACTATGCAATCTACATACACCAGTCAGTGTGTCTCCTATGCTATGTATATACACCAGACCCAGTGTCTCCTACGCGATGTAGATACACCATCTCCAGTGTCTCCAATGTTTATGTACATACACCAGCAGTGGTGCAACTTGAGTCCCCCATAATGGTATATGTTTCTCATCCTGGCCCCTTCATGATAAATACGACCCACATAATGGTAAATTGGTCTCTTAGTCTGGTCCCCTTCCTGGTATTTGTCTCCCATCCTAGGCCTCTCCCTGGTATAAATAACCCACATCCTGGTAAATCTGTCTCCCATCCTGGTATATATGTCTTCAATCGAAGGCCCCAAGCTGGTAAACATGTCCTCATCGTGATATATGTGTCCTTATTCTGGGCCCCCTCCAGGTATATATATAGTCCAGGTTCTGTCACTAACGAATGTAAAAAAAAAAAAATCCCCCAGTTTTTATTCACCTTTCCTCGCTTGTACATCAAGCAGTGTTCTCTGTAGTCGGCACAGTGGCTGGCAGTTGATCTTGTCATTGCCTGCTATGGCAACGCATGACGTCACTGGCATGCGCCCCCAGTCACGATGCTACTGACATCAACTTCTGTACATCCAACTGATGTAGGCACTGAGGGTCGGCAGGTCCCCTGTACTCCTGGGCTGCGACCGTGATCATTACGCCCCTGTACATGATAAGCCCAGGGCAAGGGATACTCGGATACCGGGCCTGGGTCTGGTGGATTTAACTGGGGAATCATGGGTGGTCGGGTTCCCGGTTCCGTGCCCTAGCTGTTATTTGTTAGATCATTTGTTAGATAGATGGGGGTTATTTACAGGGATAAAGAGAGTACGTGACGCCACCTGTGGATCCCGGTAATTTGGATACCGGCGCTGCAGGCCGGCCGCTGAGGTGATGATAGGTGCAGCTCAGTGTGGTACAGCTCCCCCCACAGCTGGAGCTTTTACCTCAGAGCAGCGGTGATGGAGGATGAGGGGATGAGGGGAGTAGTTGTTCTTACCCCTCCGGTGAGATGATTATGCTCTGGCCCTCCGGGCACCGGTGGGAAGGAAGACAGAGACCAATTCAACTACAACTCCACTTTACTGGTACCGGCAGATGTCATTGAGAACACGGTACAGTCTGGTTTAACGGGTACTAGTTGTCGGTTCAGGGTACCACTATGGAGTCTCCAGATGTTCCTTTCTGATAGTCTTTCGGGGTCTAAGTCTGTCCTTCTCACTATTTAACCAGCCTTGCAGAGCTCTCCCGCCAGTCCCATGGTCTCATACGGTGGAGCACAGGTTTTCCCTTACCAGTACAGACAGGAGTAGCAGAAGCGCACTCTCTCTCTCCCGCCACCCGAATTTAAAGATGCACAGTAAGGAGGCACTTGAATAAAAATGGTCTGCATGGTTGCGTCGTCAGAAGAAAGCCATTACTGCGCATAAGCCACAAAATATCTCGCCTACAATACGCCAAACAGCACAGAAACAAGCCTCCAAACATCTGGAACAAGGTAATTTGGAGTGATGAAACAAAAATCAAACTTTTTGGCCACAGCCATAAACACTAAACTTGGAGAGCTGTCAACAAGGCCTATGATGAAAGGAACACCATTCCTACTGTAAAGCACGGAGGTGGCTCGCTGATGATGTGGGGATGTGTGAGCTGCAAGGGCACAGGAAACTTGGTCAAAGTTGAAGGAAAGATGAATGCAGCACATTATCAGCAAATACTGGAGGCAAAAAGCTGCGTATGGGACATACATGGACGTTCCAACGTGACAATGATCCAAAACAAAAGGCCAAGTCAACCTGTCATTGGCTAAAGCAGAACAAAGAGAAGGTTCTGGAGTGGCCATCTTAAGCCCCGGTCTCACATAACGATGTGTCAGCGATGCCGACAACGATCAGCATCGTTGATGCATCGTTGACACATCGTTATCAGGTCGCTGGTGAGCTGTCACACTGACAGACTTCACCAGCGACCTCTTGGCAGCCAGATCGTTGGTACCCAGCGTCCGCTCGTTCCCTGCATCCTGGGAGCGGACGGACGCTGGTAACCATGGTAACAGCGGGTCTCTCCTGCACTTAGAGACCCGCTTGTTTACCATGGTTACCGGCACCCGCCCGCTTCCGGGTTGCGGGGAGCGAGCGGGTGCATCCTCTCCTATCCTGTCCCTCACTATTCTCATCTCTCCCTGCTATTTCCCTGTTCCCTACTCTATCCCCTATCCTAAACCCTAATCCTATCCCTCTCCTTGTTCTAAATAAAGAAAATCCCCCCCGAGGCTCACCGGCATCAGAGGCTCCCATACCGGCATCTCTGTAATGGAGATCTCAGGGGTAAAGGACCTATGATGAGGTCAGTATCATGTGACCGGCCTATACTGTACAGTATAGGCCGGTCACATGACTGTGACCTCATTACAGGTCCTTTACCCCTGAGATCTCCATTACAGAGATGCCGGTATGGGAGCCTCTGATGCCGGTGAGCCTCGGGGGGGGATTTCTTTATTTAGAACAAGGAGAGGGATAGGATTAGGGTTTAGGATAGGGGATAGAGTAGGGAACAGGGAAATAGCAGGGAGAGATGAGAATAGTGAGGGACAGGATAGGAGAGGATGCACCCGCTCGCTCCCCGCAACCCGGAAGCGGGCGGGTGCCGGTAACCATGGTAAACAAGCGGGTCTCTAAGCCCGCTTGTCACCCTGGATGTCATGTTACAGCGCTGCTGTGCGGCGCTGTGACATGGCGGGGGATCCTGACAGGTCGCTGATCGCTGCCCCCGCCGGTCACACACACCGATGTGTGGTGACCAGCGGGGGGGCCAACGACCAAAAAATGGTCAGGAGCCCTGTGCAACGATCAGCGACCTCACAGCAGGGGCCTGATCGCTGCTATCAGTCACACGCAACGATATCGGTAAGGATATCGTTCCTACGTCACAAATAGGACGATATCGTTACCGATATCGTTATGTGAGACCTAGGCTTTAGTCTCCTGATCTCAATATCATTGAGCCACTGTGGGGAGAACTCAAGCATCATGCAAGAAAGCCCAGGATTTTGCAGAAACTGGAGGTTTTTTTACCAAGAAGAATGGGCAGCCTTACTATCTGAGAAAATAAAGAGCCTCATCCACAACTACCACAAAAGACTTCAAGCTGTCATTGATGTTAGAGGGGGTAAAGCACTGTATTAAGAACAGGGGTATGCAAACTTGTGATCAGGGTCTTCTGGATGTTTTTGGTAGTCATTATAATTTAAAAAGAGAAACGCAGTAGTTTGACAACAAATTACTTCACCCAACCACAAGTGGAGAAAATGTTTTAAGGCCACGTCACACATTTCAATTTTATGAACGATATTGTTAGCGATCACGTGCACGCGCGATCGCTAACAATAGCGTTCAGATCGCTGGTGAGATGACACACAGACAGACTCACCAGCGATCAATTGACCAGAAACATCGTGGAAAGGATTTAAATATCGTTTCCACGATGTCTTGAAGACTGATAAGCCAGCTCCCAGCACCTCTTACAAGCGCTGGGAGCTGGTATCCAAGGTAAACTGCGGGTATCTAGGCAGCGCGCGCTGCCTAGATACCCGACGTGTACCTTAGTTACCAGCCTCCTCCGCTCACCGGCTGGTATCTAAGGTACACAGCGGGTAACTAGGGTCCCTAGTTACTCGCTGTGTACCTTAGATACCAGCCGGTGAGCTGAGGAGGCTGGTAACTAAGGTACACGTCAGGTATCTAGGCAGCGCGCGCTGCCTAGATACCCGCAGTTTACCTTGGATACCAGCTCCCAGCGCTTGTGAGAGGCGCTGGGAGCTGTGTTATCGGTCGTCTGCCGGTGTCACACGCAGCGATGCTGCGTGTCCACCGGCCGACCAGCGACAGATTTGTGAACATGTTCACAAATCTGCGATCAAACAATCAAGTGATTTTACATTGTAAAATCGCTTGATTACACGCAGATCATGTGACCCGTCGCAGAGCATGACGTCATCGCTAGTGCGACCGGCCGGTCACATGATCCGGGAAACAGCTGAAGACGGGACCGGAGGACCGACTCGCTGGCTGCTGCAAGAAGACGCTGGAGGGTAAGATGTAAGCAGCAGCAGGGGGGCCTCAGAGCTGGGGGGGCAGTGTGCCAGCAGGAGGGGGGGCCTTACATTAGCCCCCCCCGGTTGTAAGGCCCTAATTTCGGGGGAGGCCTTACATTAGCAGGCCCCCCCTTTACCCCTAGGCGGCCTTACAATCGGGGGGGGGGGCTTACTTTCGGGGAAACACGGTATCACCGGTAATCGGTATCAAACGAACGTGCACGTTTGTGACGGTTGATACTGATCGCCGATGCGGCATGTACACGCCACAATTGCGTCTTCAATTTAAGGGACCGTGGCTCCCCGGAAGTTGAAACTGATCCTGTGGGAAATATCTGCTTGAATTCCATCACCGCTTTACACGCCACAACCACTAAGGGAATGTGGGCGTACCTATGCAGCGCCGCAAGAACATAGGCGTGACAGAGTTGTGTATTCCGCGCCCCAAACACGCTGATTGGACAATGCAATAGCGTCATGATTGGCCAGCCTGCGCAGGAAGGCTGGCTAATACATGAAGCCATTGCAATTGTGTAGTGTGAATGGACAGCTCTTCAAATATGGCGCCCTGTGAAGGGACAGCCAATGGAAACACAGTAGTCACCACAATCATCACTGACGGGGCTCGGTATCCAGCACGCTGTGGCACGCCTCTGGGAAATGAGTAGGCAACGCAGATTCCATCCCTATCGCCTGTTCACACGCCAAGACCAGGGCAATTCACCTTCAGGGTTGCCTCTGGTTTTAGAACAGTGCTCTGAAACTGCAACCGGGATAAACTGCGAAAATCCCGATCACTTTCCCAAATTACACGCCGCAACTTCATAGCAATTTCAAAGCAACCGTGACAAAAATCCTGATTGCCTCTCAGGGACACTTTACACACACCAACTTTTCTGTCCAACTTCTGACCAACTTACTGGTTGCAGTGAAATCATGGACACATTGCTCCATTTTGTACACATCAACAAAATAGAGCAATGTGTCCATGATTTCACTGCAACCAGTAAGTTGGTCAGAAGTTGGACAGATAAGTTGGGGTGTGTAAAGTGGCCCTCAGTTGCTACACCACAGTTGCGGCTTGTAAAGGTACCTTTAGATCTAAATGCATCATTTATCCTAGGGGTAGGTGATATATTCTTGATACCAAAATACTACCGTATATACTCACGTATAAGCCGAGTTTTTCAGCCCAAAAATTGGGCTGAAAAGTTCCCCCCCATGGCTTATACGCGAGTCACTGTATACTGTATACATTGCAATGGAAGTAGAAAACATGGGCAAGAGATCTGTATGATTTTGATAAGAGCCAAATTGTGTTTGTTGGATACTTTAGTTAAAGCATTTTTACAAAGGCAGGTCTTAAAGAGGGTGTCTGAGCTGCACCTTTCACATCTGTGATTTTGTAAATTCGCGGCAGATTTTACCACATCTGCCACGTAACGGAGACTTTCGGCAAGCCCCATTCACTCTCTATGGGACTTGCGGTCAGGTGTGGCAAGTGCGGTTTTGCCAGATCCGACACTTGCGGTGGCGCAAAGAAATGCTGCTTGCATTGTTTTTTGACTTGCTGTAAGTGCCGGATCCGGCAAAACTGCACTTGCCACACATGACCGTAAGTCCCATATGGCATGAATGGGGCTTGCCCCAAGTGAGTCATTACGCGGCAGATGCGGCAAAGCTGCCAGATCTGTTGCAAACGGGCAAAATTGCCAATGTGAAGCAGCCTTTGCCTTGTAAATTGCTTGTACTTGGCAAACAAGATATATGTTAATGAGAACCCATTTAAGACACTGGGCCCAACTCATCTGGTTTTGTTTTTGTCTTGTGGTATTCGTTACTGTATTGTGCAACAAATTCCTCAAAATGGTGCACAAGTTGCATGAATTTTTTACAAAATCAAAAATAGATAGGTCTCAGTACACACAGGACATTGGTGCTTGTCCTGTATGGCACTTGGTAACTGATTGGTCAGATTGTCTGTCCAAAGATGGACTAAGTGGATGTCAGAACTGAAAAATGGAGAAATAGAAAAAGGTGGCCCGGTTGGAGAGGTCACGTTCTCTTTGGCCTATTGATGGTGAATGGTACAGATGGCACAAAGACCAGCCAGCAGATGTGGCACCGTGCTGTGGGTTGATATCCCGCTAGAATTCACCACCTATGTAAAGACTGTTGAATACCAAGTACCCCATGTCTACAGTTTTACATATGACCCATTGCTGCCAATTTTGTAGAGAAGTACAATATGAGGGCTGATATGGCGGACCCCACAACCCCGTGATGGGCGAATATACAGCTATTTGGAAGATTTACCATCTAACATTCTTTTCCTCACATTTCGCCCCTGTAGACAGACATACATCCTGTACAGATCTGTCCCAGGACAGCACTGATCTCATAGACATATACTGTATATGGGCGGCACGATCCCTACAGACATATATACCACCTCTGGATGAGTGAACGCAATAACCAGGGCGCAGTATATGGATCTCTGCGGATGTCAGAGAACTGGAGCGCGTCTCTGCTCCCATATATGTGCTATAAATATATTTATTCCCTACAAACACCCAGCAATCCTGTAAATGAAGCAATTTCCATATTTCCAGAGGAGAAATAATAGCAAAGAGCTGGGAAAGGAGGACATGTCACAGTGCTGATGGAGACCATGGGACTGTGCATACATTACAGGAGACAGATGTAGGAAGGCTCAAGGGCATGAAGATTTATAATGAGCCAGGCACTAAGTGGGGCACAGAGCAGGAGCCCGGGGGCACACACTGGTGTCCTACATGCTCCGAGGACTGCCACCTCACACACACTAAACTTTCCCCTCACCCACCTCACATACTCGCCTCCATTAGGGGGGTCCTCGCCACTTTCCCGCTTCCGGCAGCACCTGACTGCTCTTTGCCTCCTGTGCTGAGCTTTACCCTGGCGGACAGTCAGTCACTGCGTGATAAGATAAAGTTCTCACCCCCGGACTCACAGGCTCCAGTCCCGCCCAGCGACGGCTCTAATTACTCCCGGCCGGGCGCACAGATCAAGTGGCGGGAGGAAGCGGGACGGGAGCTCGTTACTGGCAGCCGGGATGTGAGGGGGCAGCTCCGGTGTATGGCGCCTCAGGTGGACGCTGACCCCGGTGTATGGCGCCTCAGGTGGACGCTTACCCCGGCCCCTCGGTACTAGACGTTCTCGGCCCGCAGCTGCGAGCAATGGTGGCGGCTGAGGAGATTAGTGTGGAGCTGCATGTTATCTCCAGTCAGCCCTTCACAGACCACACTCCACCTTGTCCACACTCCACCTTGTCCACACTCCACCTTGTCCACACTCCACCTTGTCCACACTCCACCTTGTCCACACTCCACCTTGTCCACACTGCACCTTGTCCACACTGCATTCTGCCCACACGCCACCTTGTCCACAGTGCACTCTGCACCTTGTCCACACTGTACTCTACCCACACTCCACCTTGTCCACACTCCACCTTGTCCACACTGCACTCTGCCCACACTCCACCTTGTCCACACTCCACCTTGTCCACACTCCACCTTGTCCACACTCCACCTTGTCCACACTCCACCTTGTCCACACTGCACTCTGCCCACACTCCACCTTGTCCACACTCCACCTTGTCCACACTGCACTCTGCCCACACTCCACCTTGTCCACACTGCACTCTGCCCACACTCCACCTTGTCCACACTCCACCTTGTCCACACTGCACTCTGCCCACACTCCACCTTGTCCACACTGCACTCTGCCCACACTCCACCTTGTCCACGCTGCACTCTGCCCACACTCCACCTTGTCCACGCTGCACTCTGCCCACACTCCACCTTGTCCACACTGCACTCTGCACACACTCCACCTTGTCCACACTGCACTCTGCCCACACTCCACCTTGTCCACACTGCACCCTGCCCACACTACACTCCACCCTGCCCACACTCCACCTTGCCCACACTGCACTCTGCCCACACTGCACTCTGCCCACACTCCACCTTGTCCACACTGCACCCTGCCCACACTCCACTCCACCTTGCCCACACTCCACCTTGCCCACACAACACCTTGCCCACACTGCACTCTGCCCACACTGCACTCTGCCCACACTGCACTTTGTTCACACTGCACTCTGGCCACACTCCACCTTGCCGACGCTCCCCTTTGCCCACACTCCCCTTTCTCTCAGTCCATGGGATCTTTTCGACAGATATACTTTGATATTTATGGCTGTGTCTCCAGACTATTTTCATTATATCTGCGACTGTTTTACAGTTGCAATTTTGCTATAAAACTTCCAAATTTCAAATAATTTGCATTTTCATGTAATTTCTAATGAAGTCTATGGTAAGTGAGTCGCAGAAAATCCAGAATATTTGTGACTTTGGTGGAAGGATGCCATGCAAGCAGGGCTGTGCTGTTGGTAAGGGTATGTAAACATGATCCGGAGGCACTGTGTGTTGGATGCAGTGTCTTCAGACCTGCAGGAACACTGGGAGATCGCAGCCACCCTGTGCCCACGATCTTGGTTCGGTGCAGGACGCCTTCTCCTTGTGTGTGCACGATGGTTATCTCTTCCGACTACACAGCATTATATTAAAGGGAACATTTGGCTCCTTTTAGGCCACTAACCTACCACTACCTGTCCCTGCACCTTGTTAACTCATCCCTAACCATCCATCTCTGACCTAAAACTACACTATAAAGCTTCTGAAAAATAATTTAATAACTTACATGCAGTCTACATCCGTAGACTGAGATTAGGGTGTAATTTACGGGTGCTTTCCAATAGCAGAGTGTCTGTTTCATATATAAACCACCAGGAGGGCACAAGATCTCGCTAATGACACTCACCTGGGGCATCTTTCAGATAACTAAAGGCCACGTCACACACACAGATATCTGTGCAGATATTGTTCGCAGATCTCTGGTTGCAGTGAAATCATGGACACATTGCTCGATTTGTATACTGCCACAAAATGGAACAATGTGTCCATAATTTCATTTCAACCAGAGATCTGCGACCAATATCTGCACAGATATCTGTGTGTGTGACGTGGCCCTAGGACTCATCACCTCTCTCTATCTGCCCTTCACATCCAGGGGGATCTGAACTACCGAGCAGACTTCCTGAGCCAAACACGGTTGAGACAGGGGAGTGGACGCTGGACCCAGTAGTGTTCTCTCAGATATCTCGGACATGTGGTGTTCCAGTGATAGACCTTTTCCCCACTTGATAAAAACAGACAGGTAGTTCAGTTCTGCTCTCTAGATCCCAGGGACAGGCCCTAAGCGGTAGATGTGCACCTGATGAACTCCAGCCTGCTGTATGCCATCCATCCTCTTCGTGATGATTCCTGCTGTCCTGCGGAAGATTCGGGGGAATTGAGCCAATGTCATCCTGATAGCGCTTTTTTGGCTGAAGAGGGCTTGGTTCTTTTGGGTCACCAAGATGTCAGTGACGGATCCTTGAATCCTGTCGGACTCTCCGACACTTCTTTCACAGGGCCCAATTTACCATCCTCAAGTCTTGAAATTGCGTCTGATGGCCTGGAATTTGAGCCAGAGCTACGGTACTCAGGAGGCAAGGGTTTTTGGAGAATCTGGTGAATACCCTCATGAAGAGCAAAAAATCGGTTACCACCAAACTGTATGGTAAGGTGTGTGGCAAATATTTCTGCTATGGGGTACGTTCTGTGGGGGAGGTGCCTATTATGGCCATTCTGGAGTTTTTACAGAAGGGATGGGAGATGGGGTTCTCAGTTAGTACCCTGAAGGTCCAAGATTCTCCCCTGGGAGCCCCGTACAACTGCAACCTAGTCTCAAACTCCTGGGTGACAAGATTTATAAAATCCTGTCACAGAGCTACCTGGTTCTTTGCCCTACTCTTCCTCCTTGGGACCTTTGTCTAGTCTTAAGCCCCCGTCATACTAAGCGGGATCACAAATTTGGTGACGCAACAGCGATCTCAACAGCGATCTCGCTATGTTTGACACTTAGCAGCGACCAGGCCTCTGCTGTGAGATCGCTGGTCGTGTCAGAGACGCCTGGACCATTTTTTGATCATTGGATCCCACTGGTCAGCATGCATCGGTGTGTTTGACAGGGACAACGACCTCAATACTACAGGTCTGAGAAACAGGGCCCCAACAACCTCTGTATCATTCCGGATCTATGTGACGTCACTGGTGAGATCTCTGTTTGACATCTCACCAGTGATCCCAACAGCAACCCACCAGCGATCCCTACCAGGTCGTATTGCTGGTGCGTCGCCAAGTGTGACGGTTCCCTAATGGGGATATCACACGCGTCAATATCGCGTGCAATATAGCTGCCGCACATGACATTGCAGCGATATTGACGTGTATGACAGAGCGCATCATCCTGCGATAAATCGCTAGTTGATGGTCGCCAGGTTTTAGAACCTGCTCCAAAAACTGGTGATGGTCGCTTGGTGGACACGCAGCATCGCTGCGTGTGACACCAGGAGATGAGCAAGAAGCCAGCTCCCAGCGCCTCTCAGCAAGCTCTGGGAGCTGGTATCTATGGTAAACAGCGGGTAACTAAGCACCGCACGGCGCTTAGTTACCCACTTGTTTACATGGTTACCAGCGATCTCGCTGGTACTGATCGCTGGTGAGTCTGCCTGTGTGACAGCTCACCAGCGATCTCATTGATGTGTGTGACGTCCCCATTAGATGCCCTGACTAAGCCCTTTGAGCCCTTATCTGAAGCTTTGTTGACCCTCAAAGTTGCCCATTTCATAGCCCTAATATCGGTGTGACGTATAAGTAACTTACATGCCCTGTCAATTACCCCTCCTTACGCTCAGGTTTTTGAAGACGACAATTAAGCCCCCGTCACACATAACGAGATCGTTAAGTCCCAGATTTTGTGACGTAACAGCGATCTCGCTAGTGATCTCGTTATGTGTGACACCACAGCAATCAGGCCCCTGCTGTGAGATCACTGATCGTTACAAAGTGCTCTGGGGCATTTTTAGGTTGTTGGTCTCCTGCTGGGAACACTGCATCGCTGTGTTTGAAAGGGACAACGACCAACAATCTCAATACTACGCCCGAGAGTGACAATTCCCAACGACCTCCTATCATTCCGGATCGTTGCTGAGGCGCTTGTGAGATCTGACTGTTTGACATCTCACCAGCGATCCCAAAGTGACGCAACAGCGATCCCTAAGGATCATTATCGTTGTCGGGATCGCTGTTGCGTCGTTGAGTGTGACGGGAGCTTTATTTTTCGTCTAGACCAGTGTTTCTCAACTCAAGTCCTCAGGACCCACCAACAGATCTTGTTTTCAGGATTTCTTTAGTTTTGCACAGGTGATAGTTTAGTCGCCTGCACTGGGGATAATTTAAACCCTTGTGCAATACTAAGGAAATCCTGAAAACACGACGTGTTGGTGGGTCCTGAGGACTGGAGTTGAGAAGCACTGGTCTAGACCCTGTCTGTTTACCAAAAGTGGTGGAAACATTTCATAGGACTCAAGAAATTGTTCTCCCCTCCTTTTGTAACAAGCCTTCTAACCAAAAGGAGGTTATCCTGCATACTCTGGGGGAAGGCATGCCCTGCTTCAGTACTTAGAGGTCACCAGACTGTTTAGGAGTACCCAGGCCTTATTTGTTTCTTTCCATGGGGCTTCCAAAGGTAGTAGTGTTACCAAAGGCTCTATAGCAAGGTGGCTTAGAGACTCTTTAGCCTATTCTTCTCATGAGGTTCCTGTCCCTGTAGGACGTCCTGGGCGGAATGGGCTGATGTACCTTTTAGAGCTTATCTGTAGAGCTGCTACTTGGTCTTATCCTAATACCTTTTTTCAACCATTACCGACTTGCTGCTACTTGGTCTTATCCTAAAACCTTTTTTTCAACCATTACCAACTTGACTTATCTTCCACTTCTGAGGTGACCTTCGGTAGATGAGTCCTTCAAGCGGTGATCCCTACTTAAATCTTTTTTCTTTTCTCTAGAATCTCTAAGCTGGTGCTGTCATGGTGATGGAAAAAGCTAAGTTACTTCCCAGTGATGTATTTTTCCGGAACCATGAGAGCGCCACAACTTTTCCCCCTCTCCCCTTTTTTTTTCTTCATGGGTAGTTTACACGTGTGGGGTGTTTTTTGTTTGACTTAATTCTTTGGTGATGGCATGTGCTAATAAGTTTTTGGTAGTCCTCTCCATACTCTGTAACCAACTGAGGCAGAGAGGAGGTGCCATCCTTTTTATTTCAGGGGGTTTCCTGTCCTGGATGGGCAGAACCTATTTCTCAGGTGGTGCTGTCATGCCTTTGGAAAAAAAACATTACCAGTAAGTAATTTAGCTTTTTGGTCTCAGTGAAAAAAAAGTGAACACCTGGATCAGGGGGAACCGTAACCAACCGAATGCACCCGCAAGTTCCTACAGCCCCAATGGGGCAGAAAACGGATGGAGGTCCATCCAATTTAAGGTGGCTTCACACAGATACCTAAAAACGGTAGTGTGAAATCAGCCTAATCAAAGCTGCAAGTCCTATTTTAGAATGTTAAGCCAGGGTTCCCATTTGCTTGAATACTTAGCCCATGAATTATTGGTTATTGCAAAGTTTTTTTTGAATGTTTTATGAAGAGAGGTTTTTCCAATAATAGTTATTATGTTAGAAATTATTGTTTTTTTCCGATATGCGGCAATTTAATTTTTGGTTACTGAAAATATATTAATTATTAACGCTCCAATCAAGGTTCAAGGGTTTCTAGTTCTGACGAGAGAAGAACCATTTGTGGGGTAAGTGTAATATTGTTTTGATTATCCGATTGACTTGTAGAGAAATCTCAGTTCATAAATTCTTCATTTTTGGGTAGTCCCAAAATATGTGCAGTAAATCATGCATTCTCTCCAGCATAGTGGAGAGTGACTAGCTAGTTTAGGATTAACGAGGCTATAACCTTTTGGTCCTGACTCATCAGTTTTCTGCCAGAACATTTTAATAATCCCACAGTTTTTGTGCAATTCAAGCCTGTAAACATTTTGCTACTTTTGCTGTTTTCATGCCAATATGGGAAGAACAGGGGCATGACGCAAAAGCTCAACTAATTCATGACAAACCGTGGAGTACATTTGTGGCACCCCAGGGGTTAATGTGCCACAGTAACAACACCAAGGGTTAATTCCCCACACAACACTACACTAGTGCCTCCAGGCCAGAAGGGGGAGCTAAAGCTGCTTCCCTATATATTCTGGGTGGAGAGCAAGTGGCAGTTAGTTCAGTTCCTGAGAGGACTGAGGGAAAGGACCTGTGTGTAAAAGGGCTGCGTTAAGCTCACCCGACGGTCCAGTTCCAGGCCAGCCAGGGTCTGAGGAATAGGAGAAGCAGAGGAAAACACCCGGGACATGGAGTTACCCTAAACTCACCTTGGAGAAGCGCAAAGACCGGATACCGGATCCGCAATTGTGCCTGACACAAGCAGCACAGAAAACACCGGATTAGTGAAGATTATATATCGTCACTGTACCACAGCGAAGCAACACGGCGGGGTCAGAAACACAAAGATAACGCTCAAGTTGCCTAGCAAGTTTGGTACCCGTAAGGGGAGACAGGGCCGGCAGCCTAGCTAAAGCGGCAGCAGGGCCACACACACACACAGCGCAGGAGTAGGAAGCCAAGGACCCGAACAGGGTGGGAAGCAACCCGGCCCCAGTACAGACTCCGTGGACAGTACTCTGCTGAATGTCATCTACAGTAAAGACTTGGAAAACTACAAAACCCTGAGTCTGTGTAATCCTTGCTCTTGAGCCCTACTCTCCCTCACAAACTGTTTTCATCACTACTGCTCCGGGGACCAGGCTCTGCCCGTGGAGAGCCGTTACATCACAGGCTGCTATCCATCATCCCCGGAGGTTCTGCAGCAGCGGTGGTCACCCTGACCACATACCACGGGTGGCGTCACGACTCTCTCCCCTGTAAACAACCCCCAACCTTTACTTGTCGGCTCGGGACATGGTCCGGACCAAGACTGCCGTGATAACCCCCGTGATACCACGGTCCGGTATCGAGTACCCCGTCCCAGTGGGCTCCACACATTAACACTAGAAATCTTACTTGAGCCCCTTAATGAATTAGGTGCCTCTGATTGCAGAACTCCCCTTTATCAAGACTGGCATGAGCAGCGTTGATCTTGATAAATGAGGTCATAGTGTTTTTAATTTTCAGATGAACAAAAAATTTAACTTTACTACTTATATTTTTAGTAGTTGGTGGGACCTGCTCCTGCTTATCAGAGATTGTGTTATCTTATACTTGCTATTTTTCTCAGAACATTCTGGAGACTTCCAGGAAAATGCAGTAGCACTTCCATGTTTCTTGTGCATGACATCGAGATGCTCTTTCTGATAATGGAGCACCAGTGTTAAAGTGCACATTCAGGGCGCATGTCATCTGAAAAAGAGGTGCCGTTACCTGGAAAACATGCAGGTGCATGTCACAATCAATTTTCTCCCAGAAGGGAAACCCTGACACTGTGCATGTTAAATGGCCACAAGTATGAGTAGATGACAGCATTGATCAGCTCGGAGTCATGTGAGGTTGGAATCGTGCAGGAGTAATTCGTTAGCTATGAGTTCAGGTTTGAGTGGATACCTAAATAGGTTTCTTGAGCACATGCTAACAAGCTAATCAGTGTTTGATCACGGCTGTTTGTTAATGTAATTTTGGCCAGAGGGTTGGCTGCCATGATTTTTGGGAGCTGTGAGTTGGACCCTGGCACTATAATGCATACCTTGAGGGGATACTACCTAATTGTTGCCTTAATGCCACTGGGCATGGCTTTAGTTTGTTTTGGGACAGCATCAATATCTTTTTTTATTTTACAACTGTGTCCCAAAAAGTCAGAAAAAAAAGACCCTTAAGGCCCCGTTACATGGCACGACGTTGGAACGATGTCGGTAACGATCTCGTGGGCGCGTGGTTGTTTCCGACATCGCTTTGATACCGTTGGTGAGATGTCACACGTCTACGTATTTTGTGGACAACTCACCAAATATGTAGTGAGCAGTTATCGTTCGCACAACCCAGCGAATGATACCTGCTCATTGCTGTGAATGGGCGAAGTCGTGAATGACATCGTTATCGCGGTGTCAAACACAATGATATACCAGGTTGGCTGATCATTGATCGTGTGGTTTGAGAACATGTTCTCAAACCTGCTATCAACGATTTTGATGTCGCTTGAACGACTCCAAACGCGTGACGTTTAAGCGATATCATTAACGATGTCGTGCCATGTAATGGGGCCTTTAGGACTCATGAAAACATGCATAGTGCAACCATGGGCGTAACTACAATAGGTGCGGGGGTTGCGATCGCACCCGGGCCCCCAGAAGTCCCTTTGGCCTATAGAAAAAGACTAATAATATTAAAGATTTGCAATAATTGTGGGCCCCATTGGAGTTGTCTCATCGGGGCCCCTGGGCCTGAAGTTACATCACTGAGTGCAACCATAGTAGGCCCTCCATAGAGGTACATGAGGCCTATGCCGTACAACCATAAACCCATAATTTCATAGAAAACTGATAAAAATGTTAGCTAAAAACAATACTTGTAGGGGAAAACTTCTGTGTCCAACAAATCCTCCTTGGTGCTACATACTCTATACTACAAACGATTTTGTAGTGCATGAATCTTTATAGTGACATTTATCTGACTCTGGGGTTTGCAGAGATGTCTGGTCTGAGGACAGGGTATAAAATGTACATGTCATCCTTATACCAGTCCTACACAAGAACAGAAGATTGGTGAGCATGTGCTGGCTTCATTGGTGCACATGCACTGGAAGCCGCCAGCCTGTCAGAGGATTTAGGACGGGTTTCAGAAGATGTACCATATTCTTATGGACATCAGTTAAGGGTTATGGGTATTCTTTGCCATATCTTGCTCCCAATTTAACAGGTTGTGAAAGGTTGCAAAAAGGCTGTGCAAAAATGTTGCGACTTTTAGCGTTTCACGTAATTTTTGCCCAACTTTAACTAAGTGGATGTAGCTAGTGCATAGCGTGGCATGGTGACCCCCTCCCCCCAACAAATTCATGACGAGACGAGCAGTGGCATTGCATATGCCACAAATCATACACATATGGAGTAAAATGTGTGGCAAAGAGCAAGTCACTTTGCGCCTCCCCTGATTCATTCAGAGCATGCACCCCCTAATGATTTAGGCTCCTTGTGCTCCATCCTGCCCCCTTTTATGCCGATGAATGGGGGCCATGGTGTGCTTCTTAAAGGTGCATCCACACCCCCCAATGCTTGGTTTGTGCTTGGATTCTATGCTAGATTTTTCATAACTGGCCCATCCATTCTTTCTAAAAAAAAATTAATAACTTTTATTAGGAGAGAAGCGCTTGTACGTCCATATCACCACTTCTGTCATTCTTACAAGTTCCCTATAAACATGTTCCAACTGAATGTGCATGTATCTGGCCACCAATGTATAGATCTGTGCGCTCTCCAAGCTCTGTTGCATGTAAATACCGTGTATATTCAGACTGTCCAGTGGTATTAGACAACTAATGAGATCTGGGCGCCTACTCTCCCCCCTGTCACTAATGAGGGGCTTGTGCATAGCATTGCTGGAGGACTTTCATCATGGTTATTGAACCATTCTAAAACCAGTATCTTCCTTGCAGCAGAGCTGTCACAGCACACGTCCAGTACACCACCGTCATCCCTGAATCCTAATAAGATGGTTTATTTGCATTATCTTTTTATTCAACTAACAAGCATTTAAATTAGATAGTAGCGGCATACTAACCACATGAGTCCGAAACTAGACCCTATTACGAATTCGTCCCTGTAGTATTAAAGACTTTTCTATAAATGAACCATATCCAGGAATAAGCTGACACCATTGTGTCACTACAATGCCAGATCATTGCAATAGTGACATCCCAGTTAACGTAGAGCCGAAGCTGGGTTTAACCACAGAAATGCCACAGTAGTTCCTGCTTCATGCTCCATTACAGAAACAGTTTTGTGGCGTTTATTTTACAGCGAGCACTCTTCATATTGTGCTTTGCTTTACAAATTAACCTTCAGCGTCAAGATAAAAAGCTTTGGAGTATAGACAGTTACACCTCCAGGCTGGCAAGGAACTACATTGATATGAGATGGCATTTGATCCAGTATTCCTAATGCTTCATTCATTCATTCATTCATTCATTCTTCATTCATTCACTGGTATTCAGCTTTATGTAGAAGATATCAAATAGATTTCTAGACAGAGGAATACCAACACTTTGGGTTCAGGTTTATGCATCTAATTAGCGAATAATGACACAGTAGATGTTGGAATTATTGTGAAAGCTGCAGCTGGAACAAATGCAGACACAAAATATTGTAATGAAATTCATAAACTTATAAATCTTCCTTCCTGCTATCATTATCTGTCCGTATATATATAGATATGGCTGAATTAAATTAAATGAGTTGAACATAACTACTGTATTACAATCCGTATAATCCCAAACATTGAATTGTTTTTTTTATGCAGTTATACTTCTCTATATTAAAAGGGTTTTCCCATGAACAAAGTTAATTTTAACAATAGATCTAAGAATAATAATTTCCACAACTGGATATTTAAAAAAAAAAAAATGTTCCTGTGCTGAGATCTTATATGTGCCCCTGCTATGTACTGTGTAATGGCCATGTCTGACCAAACAGGGACATGGTCTGATGATACCACATCTCCTGTGCTGAGATAATCTTATATATGTGTCCCTGCTATATACTGTGTAATGGATGTGTCTGATCATAAAGGGACATGGTCTGATCATACTACATCTCCTGTGCTGAGATAATCTTATATATGTGTCCCTGCTATGTACTATGTACTATGTAATGGCCGTGTCTGACCGTACAGGGACATGATCTGATCATACCACATCTCTGTGCTGAGATAATCTTATATATGTGTCCTGCTATGTACTATGTAATGGCCGTGTCTGACCGTACAGGGACATGATCTGATCATACCACAGGGCAGAGAAGGATGCAAAAAGGCTCGAGAAAAGGTTGCAACGCAAAGAATTGTTTACGATCCCATGCTATAATGTCTGTGTACTCTCTGGCTTCCTCACCTGTCCAGGATGAGACCATGTCTCTGTACGGTCAGACACAGCCATTACACAGTACATAGCAGGGACACATATATAAGATTATTTTAGCATAGGAACATTTTTTTATTGCAACCAATTGTAAAATTATTATTATTCCAACATCTATTGATTAAAATGAACATTGTTCATGGGAAAATCTCTTTAAAGGGTTGTCCGGGATTTTATAAAATCTAGGTGTATATCTAGGCTGCAAAATGCTAACAGTTTGTAATTTACACCCCTTTAGCATTTTGCATGGTTACCTAGATATCGGCATGTGGAGGAGCTGCTCAACTCCGTCTAGAGGCGTGTTTTTTTAGGAGCCTGGTTGTAACATCACAACTGGGTGTTATACTCAGTCTCTGTGTTGGTGATGCGGTGTGGGTGCACGGCCATCTCCTTCACAGAGGGGTGGCTGCGGCACAGTGATGCAGAGAGAGGATAGCTTCAGTGACAACTCTCACCCCTGTGAAGATGACCGCGCCGACACTGTATCACTGACACAGAGCAGTCTTCACAGAGGAGAGACGCTGCGACAGTGAGGTAGAGATGATTGCTTCAGTGACAGCGCAAGCACAGTGAATTAGAATGAACTGCTCTGAAGGTGTAGGTGGTCCTATTGAGGATTAGGGCAGGCTTGCTGGAGACTGAGGTGGGCATGTTGGAGTCTAGGCGTAACGTCCAGTTGTGACATTACAGCCAGGCTCCAAAACAATATGCCTCTAGACGGGAGTGAGCAGATCCTCCACAAACCGAGTAGTGATATCTAGGTAACCATGCAAAATACTAACAGGGTGTAAATTACAAATGTTTGCAGCCTAGATACACACACAGAATTTATAAAAAACCCGGACAACTCCTTCAAGTTCTATAGAACCCAATTAGGTGGGCAAAATATTTAGAATAATGACAGCATTGAATTACACTTCCTAGCATTCCTCATTGTTTGTCTGTTAACCGAAAATGATTATAAATGGTCTGAGGGGTGTAGAGCGCTGTCTGATAACGATATGTTCAAACATCACATTTTTGCAGCGTTTTACTTGAGCGTTTTTGCAGTGAAAAATGTAGCATTTTACTGTCCCAGAAAAGTGAATGAGATTTGTCATATTTATTCCTTGCATATTTGAAGCAGTTTCAGATTTGCAGCATGTCAATCCCTTAAATGTTTTTTGCATCATTTTCCTCCAATTCTAATGAAAATGCATCTAAAATGCAGTAAAACAGGTTTTTTAATGTAGCATTTTTCCATGTTTGATGCAGAAATGTCCATGTTAAAACTGAACCCAGGTCACGAAGCCCTGGTGCTTTTTTTGAAATGTTTCAATAGACACCAGGCATCTTCCCTCTGTTTTTTGGACTCCGCATACATTTTTTTTTTTTTATTTAGTTTGGCATCTTCTAAGCAGAAAGCACCAGAAGAATGGTCAGGTCACTTTTTTTTATAACTGCTTAGCATCTTTTGAAACCAGAAGCAGTTAAATGTTAACATATGTTCAGCAAATTGTTTTGCAAAATGCGTATGTTCATTCTTTTGTGCATTTTTAGATCATTTCTTCACCTGTTGTACATCTGAAATCTGATGTTTCAGTCTTGAAAAAGATGTTATGTGCACATAGTGTTTTTATTTTTTAGTTTTAAACAGATCCACTTGAAAAATAACCCCTAAAACTCTTCATAGTTATTTTTATTGTAAAGCCATTGTGCTGTTCATATGTACAGCTTTGAAAAAAAAAAAGTACGTGCCACTATTTTAAAGGGATCCTGTCATCTCCAAAACGCCTCCTAAGCTATCAAAACATGTCCCTGCAGCATCCATTCACTAATCTCACACTCCTTTTGTCTCCTAAAAGCATCCTGTGAAAGTCCATAAAAACGTTTTAATACTCACTTATTAGTGATTATAATTAGTAGGGGCCATATTCTTTACTCACCAGGGGGTGTTGTTTAGCAGCTCCAGGATCCACACTCTCTCTGTCTGTGCTGCTGTGAAACTGAAACTGAAGGCAGGACTAATGATTTGCATTCTGTGAATGATAGAGAGGGGGGAGGGAAATGCCTGCACATCACAGATTAGTCACTCTGCTAATTATAATCACTAATGAGTAAGTATTAAAACGTTTTTATGGACTTTCACAGGATGCTTTTAGGAGACAAAAGGAGTGTGAGATTAGTGATGGGATGCTGCAGGGACATGTTTTTCTAGCTTAGGAGGTGTTTTGGAGGTGACAGGATCCCTTTAAAGTTGTTCCGGATAGGGGTTGATCCAAACTAGGCACTGACCAATCAAAAGGCTGCAAGAAACACTGCAGGAAAAACTTTTTCAAAAAGATTGGAAAAGTCTTGAAAACCACTTCAGGAGGGGAAAAACTACTACAAAAACTGCCCAAAAAAGGATAATTTACTAAAGCAGTTTCCACCTGAAAACATCATTTTCGAATGTCTCAAGAAATTCTGTGTGCATATAGACTAAAGGTGAATTTAAAGTGACCCTGAACCCAGAAGCCAACCCACAATCCCCTTCATACCTATGCATGCAGCTTGTGAAGCTGCTGCCATCCATCCATGAATCTTGCAAAACCGCTGGGGCATTCTTCATAAATCATAGTTTTCATATCTCATTTCTGGGCGTTTCTGTGAAATTTTAAAGCCGCAGCAGGCGGGCTTGTGTGCCGCTCTCCCCCTCCTTCTCCGGAATCCTGCACGCCCATGGCTGCGTGCATAAACAACAGAGAGGCGGCTCGCCTCATAGTATGGGCGGTGAAGCCGGTGTGACGCGTATTACGTCATACCGGCTTCACCGCCCATACTATGAGGCGAGCCACCTCTCTGTTGTTTATGCACGCAGCCATGGGCGTGCAGAATTGCAGACAGGGAGGGGGAGAGCGGCACACAGGCCCGCCTGCTCCGGCTTTAAAATTTCACAGAAACGCCCAGAAATGAGATATGAAAACTATGATTTATGAAGAGTGCCCCAGCGGTTTTGCAAGATTCATGGATGGATGGCAGCAGCTTCACAAGCTGCATGCATAGGTATGAAGGGGATGTGGGGTTGGCTTCTGGGTTCAGGGTCACTTTAAGTGATGGGCTCATATTATCTGGATCATTTTGTTCTGCTCAACAAAAGAACAGGTTCCATACTAAATGTGTGCTCACGCAAACACATATTTAGGATAAAATCACTGCAGCTGATATCCCGCCCACTCATGGCTAGAAAATGGGCGAGCGGGGTTATCAGCAGGTGAGAGGGTCACCTGCTGATAACCCCGCTCGCCCATTCTCTTGGTTTTGTCTGAACATCTTCCTATTCAGAGGTTGTAAGTTGGTCTCACTGTAGCACCAGCTCCCATTGTTCACAATTGAGCTTTTTATGCCAGATCATTGATGAACGACCCATCAGTCATTTACATGAACAGATTTCTGCCCATAATGAGTTGATTGATTATGTAATAGTAGATTGATGCTTGTTTATTTTCTCATTAAGGCTGGCTTCACACTGCGGCAAGATCCAATCCGGGGCTGTCCGGTGTAAACCAGACAGCCCCGGACCGGATTTTGGCCCCATAGCATTCTATGGAGCCGGATGGCAGCTCTCTGCCATCCGGTTTCCATCTCTCTGGCAGAATCTGGGAGAAATCGGATTTTTCTCACCGTACACAAAAAAAGTTGCTTGCAACGTTTTTGGGTCCAGGGAGAAAAATCTCCCCAATTTGCAGTCTCCCGGATTCCCCCGGATCCTCCCGGATCTGGTGCAATCCGGCACTCCCTAATATGGGAGCCTATGGGACCGGTCCGGCAGTATCCGGGAACCGGACACCTGCGGCTGCACGTCGCTGTTGTTTCAGGACTGCGGCTAGCTCCCCACGAGCTGCGGTCCTGATTAATCAGCGGCGGCAGCTGCGTCCGGCAGCACACCAGACCGGAGGGCGTAATTGCCCTCGGTTCTGTGTGCTGATCTGGTCCGGGGCTGTCAGGGTCATCCCTGACAGCCCCGGACCGTACTCTGCCGTGGTGGGAAGCCAGCCTAAGGCTGGTTTCACATCACGTTTTTTATGGTCCGGGCCGATCCGATGAGAACCAGATAGGCCCGGATCACATTTCTGCTCCATAGTTTGCCTATGGGCCCAGATTGAGTCGGATGGCAGCTATCTGCCATCCGGTTTCCATGTGTCTGGGTGAATCCGGGAGGACTTGGATTTTTCACCCGGACACAAAAATGCTGCATGTTCGATTTGTGTCTGGGGAGAAAAATCTCCCCAAACCGGATCCTCCCGGATTCTCCCAAATCCAGGGCAATACGGCGCTCCCTGACATGGGAACCTATGTGCCTGGATTGCCCCGGTCCGGGAGGATCCGGGAACCGGATACCTGCGGCGGTTGTTTCAGCACCGCAGCTAGCTCCCTGCGAGCCGCAGTCCTGATTCATCAGCAGCTTCAGCTGCGTGCGGCTGCACACCAGACTGGAGGGCATATTAGCCCTCCGCTTCTGTATGCTGATCCGATCCGGGGTTGTCCGGTCCACAACGGACAGCCCCGGATCGGATCAAAACGTGGTGTGAAACCAGCCTTACTCATGCTGATGAAAGCTGTATGGGCACAGTTACTAATTAAATCATTCTGTCTTCACATAGTGTGCATATTGTCAGTCTCTCGCTGTCACATGCAGCGATGAGTGCTGACCAGCGGGAGACCAACGACCAAAAAATGGTCCTGAGCCCTTTCTAGCGATCAGCGACCTCACAGCAGGGGCCTTATCGCTGCTAGATGTCACACATAGCGACATCGCTGGGGAGATCGTTGTAACATCACAATTACAACAATCTCGCTAACAATCTCGCAATGTGTGACTGGGGCTTTAATATAGAGAGTTTGTTTTCTTAAGTAGGCACCCTTTGATTCTGTTTCTTTATGTAAACTTAAAATGCAGAAAAAAAATCACCCATATACACACACATTTGGGTGTCCCCCTACCTATCATGAAACCACCTTGATTTTTGCAATGGCTGAGTCCCATTTGCACCTCATTTAAAAGATCTGGTTGTGGCAGGACAACACATTTTGCTGACATTAAAAACACCCTCCTTCTTCAGCTTGCTCAAACAATCAGTCCTGTCATCTGATGCTGCTCCTCATCCCCTAGGTTGCCATTGCAGTACATCTCAGTGGCATAAATATGTGGCACCCCTGCGGGGGATTGCCACAGGTTCCACAATTGCAAGGAGGGAATTACACCTTGGTTAACATAGCACACCACACCCTCCACCCCAGACCTGAAGGGGGAGCTCTACTGCCTGCCTTAAGTCAGTTCCCCTTTAAGAATATCCAGGCCTGTCTGAGGGGAGGAGTTAGTCAGTCCCTGTAGTTTCAGTGAGGAGAGAGAAGAGAGAGGAGAAGAAGGAACTGGTCGCTGGGAGAGATCCAGGACCAGGGACCACTGACCACTGTGCGCACCCTAGGGAAAGGGTCGGAGGCAAATGGGGAAAGCGGGGAACTAAGAAAGGGAACCAGATACAACAGCCCTTTAGTACACTCAGACACTGGAGTCCGATGCTGCCAGCATTCAGAGCTACAGCAAAAGCCCAGAAGACTCGAGAGAAGTTCAGCCCTGAGGAGAGCCAGTCAGAGACGCTAAACTGACCAAGTATAGGACCAGGGGCCATAGGAGAAACAGGGACCCCGCAGAAGGACCTCATTGCCAGTTTAGGACAAAGCCCAGATATGGAGAAGAAGCCATGGGTTCAGGCTCAGGCAGGACTCATCCCACACCGCAGAGCACAGACTCAGAGGAGGCCTCATAGCTTTCTAAGGCGGAAGTCCCAAGTTGCACCGGGGACCTGGTTAATACTCTGGACTGTACCTGTTACCCTGTCACCAGTAAAAGGTACCGAAACAACAATCCCTGTGTGCCTGTCTAACCGCCGCAATCCACCATTGTGTCAGCAAAGACTTAACTACTACTCCCCTCATCCATCCCCGCTGCCCTGAGGTAAAGCTCCACCTGTGGGGAGCTGTACCACACTCTGCTGCACCCACCATCACATCAGCGGCTGGCTGCAGCGCTGGTATACCCGTTACCAGAAACCATAGGTGGCGTCACGTTAACAATCCCCTTATCCCTCACCGTTCCCCGCCATTGAGGGTCCAGGGCAAGGGACCGGGGATCGACCAGCCGTGATTCCCCCATCAAAGCCGCCATCAGCCCCGGTACCCGAGTACCCCATACCCTGTCGACTGACTCAAATACATCAGCGGCAGGAAAACTGTAGACCTTCTTCCCATTCTGGTATCACACGTTGGCATTGATCAGTTGCTTGGAGTTCCAAAGCTTGCCAAAGGAACATGTGAAGCTTCTGCTAATGCTGTATATGCTGCAGCAGTGACTTGGACTGTTATTAACAATGTGAAGTGAGTGTGTTTTGATACTACATCTGTCAACACACGTTTCAGGAACGACACCTGCAAACATCTAGAGCCAGAAGCTTAGGTCATTTTGTAGTTTGCATGCTGCCATCGTATTCTAGAAACAGTCTTGGAACCAGTGGTTGTTTGTTGCCTTGATCCATCAAAAGGTCCAGAAAAAATTATCTTCAGCAGGTTCAAGAACAACAAGCATATCATCGAGTTGACTACCTTTCAGACAACTATCAGACCAGATTATATCAACAGCAGTTTCCCACAATGCAGCTGACCTTATAGCCTTCGCGGAGATGCAACTGATTCAGTAACAACCCCATGAGGGACTACTCAAAATTATTGGAGTTAACAATGATTTTCTTTGGTGTGCCATCTAGAGGAATTTTATTCAGAACTTCAACTGGACTGCACCTAGCCAGATGGATGGCACAGGCCATCTATGCTCTAAAAATGTGGATGCTCAGGAGTCAGTTATTGCTGACAAGTGAAAAAGGAAAGGCTATCACAGACATCTGTCAGTTCAGTATTTTGATGTATGTGAAGGTGTGGTTCCTGGCACTGTCAGCACCATTAGCTCCTCGCATTGATCTCCAGCTGCTCAAAGACATCTATCTGTACATGAAACACAACAAATCTGTCAGAAGTTGCGATGAAGAAGATAAAGGCACTTATGGTACTTGTCCAAGGGACTGATCACTCTATCCTTGTTGGATGATGCTGTGTCAAATGACACAAAAATCTGAAGATGACAGCCCAACAAACATTAGCTCCACAACATCCTCTCAAGAAGATGACTGTTTATTAAGCATCAGTTGTGATGAAGAACCTGGAATCCTATCACGCAGAAAACCTACATGTTCTTTATCATCACCAGCATGTCATTGGCATTCCTGTCCAAAGATGTAGATCTGTGGTCTGCAAATGAAGGCTGCCAAGAAAACTGTCAGTGGTTTGAGAGTGACTAATGATATTGCAGAACGAGGAATAGCACTGGAAAAATATGACAAGTTGCACACAACAAATAAAGAACAAACAATATCTGTTGCTGGTAGTCACTGAGGATCGAGAATGAAAAAGAGCGAAAAAGACACTCATGGACTGTAAATAGTCTATTAAACAAATAAATAGTCTAAACAAGTACCGTATATACTGGCGTATAAGCCGAGTTTTTCAGCTGAAAAGTCCCCCCCTCGGCTTATATGCGAGTCAATACGGCCCCCCTCATAATTTGGCGCCCCCACCTCACTTGCTGGGCCCCCCCGCATGCAGTGCTGCGCATATACATTACCTGTCTAGCAGCTGTCACCCTACGATGGCGGATCGCGGCTCCCGGCTCCGGCTTCCATCTTCCTCTCTGTCTTCCTGCTTGTCAGGTGACCGGCCGGCGTCGCGATGACGTCATCGCGATGAGCCCCGGTCACAAAGCAGGAAGACAGAGAGGAAGATGGAGCCTGGAGCCCAGGAGCCGCGATCCGCCATCGGAGGGTGACAGCTGCTAGACAGGTAATGTATATGCGCAGCGCTGCATGCGGGGGGGCCCAGCAAGTGAGGTGGGGGTGCCAAATTATGAGGGGGGCCCTGCTGGGGCCCTGTATATTACCACTGGGGCTGTATATACCACTGGGGCTGCTGGATACTACCACTGGGGCTGGATACTACCACTGGGGCTGTATACTACCACTGGGGCTGAATATACCACTGGGGCTGCTGTATACTACCACTGGGGCTGTATACTACCACTGGGGCTGTATACTACTACTGGGGCTGTATGTATACTACCACTGGGGCTGGGTACTACCACTGGGGCTGTATATACCACTGGGGCTGGTGTATGCTACCACTGGGGCTGAATATACCACTGGGGATGCTGTATACTACCACTGGGGCTGCTGATATACTACTACACTGGGGCTGTATACTACCACTGGGGCTGTATATACTACTGGGGCTGTATGTATACTACCACTGGGGCTGTATATACCACTGGGGCTGCTGTATACTACCACTGGGGCTGTATATACCTCTGGGGCTGCTGTATATACCTCTGGGGCTGCGTGTATATTACCACTGGGGCTGTATATACCACTGGGGCTGTATATACTACTGGGCTGCGTGTATACTACCACTGGGGCTGTATATACTACTGGGGCTGCGTGTATACTACCACTGGGGCTGCTGCTGTATACTTCCACTGGGGCTGCTGTATATACCTCTGGGGCTGCTGTATACTACCACTGGGGCTGCTGCTGTATATACCACTGGGGCTTCTGCTGTAACACTGCTGGGGCCTGTATATACCACTGTGGAGGCTGCTGTATACCACACTGCTGGGGGCTGTATACCTGTGCTGGGGTCCACCCTCGGCTTATACACGAGTCAATAGATTTTCCCAGGTTTTGGGGGCAAAAGTAGGGGGGTCGGCTTATACACGGGTCGGCTTATACACGAGTATATACGGTAAATAGTCTATTAAACAACTATTTGACTGTCAGGCAACAAAAATAACTTTTTGTTGAGAAATAAACATGATTTGTAATTGCTAATCAAAATGGTTAATTTTTACTAAGATATGTTCAAACTACTACATATCTTCAATTGTAAAATTGAAAAGATTTTAAAATGTTTGCAGTTTTAATTTAGTTTTTTTTTTTTACTCAAAACATTTTAGAGTGTGCCCTATATTACAAAATGTAAAATATAATTTTTTGCTTACATGAAGGACCACTCTAGTGAACATTGAGACCAACTGATATCTGCTCCAGCATTAGCTGTTGTCGAGCACTGCATTTTCACTCCCATTCACTTAAATAGATGGTAAAGTTCAATACCTGGCAACAAATATTGTACAATGTAGAGAGCTGGGATACCGGATGTCGACACCTACAGATCTCATTACTGACCTATCATTTGGCTAGTTCATCAATTACTCAGACTCCCACAAAACCTTTAATCTAAGGCTGGTTTCACAATGCAGTTTTTTCCCTGATCAGATTCCATCAGGTTTGTGTGCCAAAGCCAGAAGTGTCTCCAAAACTCAGAACAGGTGTCAATCTTTCAATTATACTTTTTCTCTGCAAGTTCCTCTCCTGGTTTTGGCACATAAAACCTGATGAATCCTGATCAGGAAAAAACTGCAGTGTGAAACCAGCCTAAGGAGTATTGCCAGCTTTGCACTGAAGGTAGGGTGAGGATCCTGTGGGTGACCAAGTAACATAGTAACATAGTTTTTTTTTTTTTTTTTAAACATTACATTTTTATTGAAATTTTTACGAAAAAAAATGAGAAACAAACATAACATAACAATGTTGAATCCTTGCCGGAAACAGATCCGGGGGATCAAATAGACAATAGACAACTAAAGCACATAAAGGGCTAATAATAAGAAGATGAAGATGAAGAGTCACAGGTAACATAGTTTTTAAGGTTGAAGGAAGACCTTAAGTCCATCTAGTTCAACCCATAGCCTAACATGTTGATCCACAGGAAGGCAAAACAAAACCATGCAGGAACACTAAGCTCCACATTGGGGGAAAAAATTCCTTCTTGACTCCACATACGGCAATCAGGCTAGTTCCCTGGATTAATGCCCTATCAAAGAATCTAGTATGTATAACTGGTAATATTATAGTTTTCAAGAAAGGCATCCAGGCCCTTCTTAAATGTTAGTAGTGACTCACTCATTACAACATCATGTGGCAGAGAGTTCCATAGTCTCACTGCTCTTACAGTAAAGAATCCACGTCTGTGATTATGATTAAACCTTCTTTCCTCCAGATGTAGAGGATCTCCCCTTGTCCCCGTCTCAAGCCTAAGAGTAAAGAGATCATTAGAAAGGTCTCTGTACTGCCCCCTCATATATTTATACATTATTATAAGATCATCCCTAAGCCTTCGTTTTTCCAAACTAAATAACTCCAAGTGTAATAACCTGTCTTGGTATTGCAGACCCCTCAATCCTCTAATAACCTTGGTCGCTCTTGTCTGGACCCGCTCTAGTTCAGCTATGTCTTTCTTATACACCGAAGACCAGAATTATATACAGTATTCTAAGTGTGGTCGCACTAGTGACTTGTGTAGAGGTACAATTATGTTTGTATAGAGGTAAAATTATGTGACAAAAATCCCAACTCAATGACCGCTCATAAGGCAGGTGCTGGTAATGGTCCTACAACTACTTCATTTCCCTGAAAAATTAATAAAGTGACAAGTGTTTTGATTTATTTAGGCTTTTACATTTATGACAATGTAAAAGGGTATATTTCTGCTTATATGTAGAAACTTTAAGATGCTGAATAATTAATACAAATGAACACTTGATGTTATAGTAAAATACTGATGACGAATGATGATGAATAATTCTTCCTAATAGCTAACTCGCCGGCTCTGATATAATGCAAAAAATGAAAAGCATAGCGTGTCAATTCTGTTTACTCTGACATCATTTACAGTATCTCCCAATCAATATACCGCAATGTGTGTTTCTGCTGCCTTGGAAACTAACGGGCTATCGTACAAGGTCTGGTTTTCCAAAGTTATCAGTGATGTAACAAAGAATACTCTCTACTTCCCATGTGGCGCCCACAAAATCCATTCCCTATACACATGACCCTGAATCAGTCTCTCATTGTTTTCCCCTAATTCATGCGTACCATTATTTTTAATAAAATGCTAAAGGTCCACAGTATTTATCCTAGAAAGCAACTATTTTCCAGACACATATATAATGTACAACACCATGAAACTGACCCACTCTGAGACCTAAACAAATTGTGAATCATTTACGGGACATTATGTAAAACATAGCCGAGTCTAGACATCAATGCAGCTATCTGTGCTGGGATCCCCACGAGCCTGCTGTGTGATCTGATGTATCCATTTTATCATTTCAGCTCCTGATGTAACCTATCATTTAGCTCCTTGTTCAATTTCACACACATTGCCGGATTCTTTACGCTACCTCTAAGGTAATTTGGTCTTCTAACCCAATTTCCGTCTCTTTTATCATCTGCTGTCCTACTTTCTTTGGAAAGTAGAGCTTAGAAAGCTTGTATTCTATATCATGTAATGTAATCTTTACTGTTTTATTTTCACCATTAAAAAAGTTTTTATTACTTGTCACCCTTTCTCTGCAAACATGATTTGTTTAATATGTATTATGACAACATAATATTCATATGATGATTTTGTACAGTTGGCCTAGGCATTTCTCTTTGATCTTTGATAGGAAATGTGTCTATGGGTGGCGCAAAAAATAATTGGACAGGCTGGATTTCACCTGTCTTTTTATTTTTTTCCTTACATTAAGCCCTCTATTGGAATATTATATGGATTTGGCGGAGGCACAATAGCGTGTGGCCCACACGAGTGCAGTGGGAGAAAATCTCAAATTGCACTTGGTCTAATGTTAAACAATTAGGCAGCTCAGACCTGCGAGTTTTTCCTCTGTCGTAGTCGGATAGGGGAAAAAAATGGCAGACTCTAGCATCACTCGCATCCTTACAAGTCTATATAAGCAAGTGAAACATCACACTGCACTCATCAGACATCTGAGGGCAGCATGATATATGCAGAGACTGGCAATGGAGGAGATGGAGAAATTCATTTATCTCTCTCTGCAGTTGTGATCTGATCACATGATAGGAGCACAGTATAATGACACTCGGCTCACACTCCGCAGCACGGCCTGAGCCGAGTGTCATTAGTATATCGCATCCATTGCTCTCACACTAGTCTAACCTTTGCCTTAAGTTGAGCCCGACATGGAGGAGTTGGATGGTCACTGCACAATGCGATGAGGGCTGCCTAATGTGTGTCACCAGCTAATGACATAACAGTTCCGACTATCAAAACTAGGCGGATACAACAAGTAAACTAAAGTGCTCTTTCTAATGCTAAGGTATCATCGTAAGTATTCCATAAGGTATACCATAACGTATACACACAATGTTTTTTCAGACGGATTCTGTTCCACCTGAAAAAGTGCTATTACAACGCTCAAAAAAATAAACATATTGATTTCTATGTATAAACGACTTGCTGTGCACATATTCAGTCTTTTGAATGTCCTTTTACCGCTTCAGATTTCTAAAGATACCAAGCAGTAAAAGAAGTGAGAGAGGCATTCTTAAGGCGGCTTCTGCTCTGATGATGCTCTCTACTTTATAAAGAAATCAATGGAAGGCTCGAAATAACATCCTTTTTAAGCTTTTTTTCCAGCGTTCTTGCTTGAAAAACCGTTAGCAGATTATTCATTCATTGTTGAATGTAGTTAAAGAAAAGTCCACAAAACATCAGTAGAAAAGATGCTTCAAAAGCACTGGAAAAATAGTCAAAAGCATTAAAAAAGCACTCGAGTAACAAAAAAAACACTAAAAAAAGATGCGTCAGGAAACAAAACAAAAAAAAGCGTCTTCCACTTGAAATCCTCAGTAGGTTCCTCCGCCCCCAAAAAATAGTGTGCATGTACCCTACAGATGTCAAACAAATTACCAAATATCAAATAGTTTAATGTAATTCTCTCTTGTATTTTTCTAGAAATCAAGGCACCGACACATACATTTTATTTCTGTTCTGGCACCTCTTATAACAGGAGTGGGTCATTGACTTGTACTAAAGATTAAGCAACATTGAGAAGTACACAAATGTACAAAAGCAAATACTTGCCACATGTGTAAGCTATTCTTTATCCACCACGAGACAGTATAATATATATTTCACATGGCTGAGATAGACCCTGAGCAGCGCTCGTAGTGTCAGAAGACTTTACAGCATCAGTGTAACCTCAACCACCCAGAAATCTAAAGAGCAGAACGACTCCTTTGCTTTTCTAGTGATTCAGTCTTTCAGCTCAGTAGTTAGTAGCTGTAGCAAAGTAGATGCTCACAACTGGAGCAGAACAGAACAGTAGGTGATCTCTACTGAGAAATCTGTAGATCCTTACAAACTTCAGCATTTAGCTGGTTTCTCTATCAGTCACACACAACATATCCCTGCCATTCTTTTTTATATTTCATACCTTTTATTTGTATAGCTCCAACATATTCCAAATACTTTAAAATGAAGCAGAGAAAACAACTAAAGTCAAGTGAAAGGAACAAAGCATCACAATGTAATTTAGAAGCCGTTTGCAGGAACCTACAATTGAATTAAACTTCCTCCCTGCTACAGGTCAGTCCTATGTACGACATAACCTAATCAATTGCCAATCTATGAAATACAATCCGCAGCCCAAATGATTCATCTTTCCCTCAAACACCACAGGCTTCATTAGTTTACAACACCTCTTCCCCACTCCCTTCTCACCAGTTATGAGCTGCCAGCTCTTGTCCTCCCAGCATCAGCTTGGTCCCTCTCACCAGCTAGATAATAGATCTCAGTCAAATGCTTTTCTTTCTCCTTCCCTCTCTTGCCTCCAGGTTGCCTCTAGACTGAATCTTCAAAGCTGAGAGTCCCTCCCTAATCCTCATCCCTCCTTCTGCCTTCCTAAACCTTCTCTCTCGCTTTGCTCTGGGTGGCAACTCTCTTTTCCTTTTCTGTATGTCTCTTTCTTAATGTTGACTGTATGTCTCAGTTTATGTGTGCCTGACAATCTCTTTGTCTCCCTTCCCTTCCTTGCTTTGCCAGCCCCCCTTCCCTTCCACAGCTAATTAGTTGTCATTAGCAGAGTTTATTAGTATTTTCCATCTTTGTTTCTTGTTGTCTGATGTCTGACCCACCCTGTGGTTTCCTGTGTATCCTTTAACTCTTCCTGCTGTTCCATCCTACAGAACACTCTGATATTTCAGGTTTAATACTTTGCAATCAAGGCTCAGTTGACATACCTCCATTGCGTTTTGAGGTCCAATCTGCTATTTCTATGCTGACAGACGCCTTCTTCCTGCTTCACATCACAATCTATTCTAGTGCTGACTGATACCTTCATCCTGCCGAGCACTTTCTACGCTATCTGCTTGTAAACAGATTTGCCCTAATTGTAACTCTTTGCCAAATATACTTTGCAATTAGTAAAGTGTTTATTTTTAAACATTTCAGTACATAGTTGGGCTCTTTTTATGTTTACTATGTGAACCTGTTATGGGGACGTCACACGTGTCAATATCACGTGCAATATCGCTGCTGCACATGACGTTGCAGCAACATAGACATGTGTGACAGAGCGCATAAGCCAGCGATAAATCACTGGTTGATGGTCGCCAGGTTTTAGAACCTGCTCTAAAACCTGGCGATGGTCGCCTGGTGGACACACAGCATCACTGTGTGTGACAACGGGAGCGAGCGAGAAGCCAGCTCCCAGCGCCTCTCGGCAAGCGCTGGGAGCTGGTATCCATGGTAAACTGCGGGTATCTAGGCAGCCCGCGCTGCCTAGATACCCGATGTATACCTTGGTTACCTGCCTTCTCTGCTCACCGGCTGGTATCCAAGATCCAAGGTACACAGTGGGTAACTAGGGACCCTAGTTACCCGCTGTGTACCTTGGATACCAGCCAGTGAGCATAGAAGGCTGGTAACCAAGGTATACATCGGGTATCTAGGCAGCGTGCACTGCCTAGATACCCACAGTTTACCTTGGAGACCAGCCTGCTCCCGCTTACCGCAGCCTGGCAGCGGGAGCAAGACATCGTGGAAACGATATTTAAATCATTTCCACTATGTTGCTGGTACTGATTGCTCGGGACTCTGCCTGTGTGACAGCTCACCAGTGATCAGCCTTCAATGTCACCAGCGATGAGATTGCTGACGACATTGACGCGTGTGACGGCCCCATTATGCATATCCACAAGGAAAGCTCCATGTGCATACACCAATCTCATCCATACGTCCTTATTGACCTAAAAAAGGCCAAAAAGTTTTGGTTTTGCTTCCAGGTCTGTGCCACCATACCATTTTTTTTTTTCACTGTATAGGAAAGCGCAGTATTTCATTTCCAGGTATATTAATGCCATTCTCTGTCATTCTAAGAAAAGTTCTACAGCTGGCTACAACAAGGCATTGGCAAAGCAAAACACAAAAACACAAGTAATAATTATATTGTTTTGTCAGCACACAATGTCAGCGGATGTGCTACAGCTGGTATGGCAGCAGCACATTGTGTCAGAATGCCAATGACGCCAGTCATGTAATGCCATTAAAGAATAAAATCTGTCCATTGCCAGCAAAACTGGCCAAGAAATGGTTACAAGACCCTTTTGTAGCATGCGAAAGAGTTAAGAAGCCATTTTTAAAGTGCAATGCAGCTAAGTCTGTCTGGTCATATGCTTCCGAGTAATTAAGGTGTGATACTGTGCAGGCCCCTTCAATAGGAATCCATAATTATCTTCCTATCTGTGGCATTTGATTTCGTTTTAATTAGATGTCGTGAAAAGCAGAAGACATGAAGGCAGACAAGAAACCACAGAGAGAGGAAAAGCAGAGACTCAGACAGGTAAGAGGAGGATGAATGGGGAAGCATAGGTGGAACATGGCTGATTAGACAGATAAGAGTGCTGAGAACTTCAGAGACTGATGGCTCCCAGGGTATATAGTAGATTTCAAGGGCTGACCAGAAGAAATGAAGTGATGTTACAAAGTGAGCTTCGGATGGATGTCCCTGTGTAAGCTCACTCAATTTATTCGTTAGCCATTAAAAGGTATCATATCTACAAGATTATTATTTCGTTTTTCTGAAAGCAATCCATCTTTTTTCAACTGGCTAACACAGTACTAGAACCTTTTTTCTGAGAACTTCAGAAACAAGACTGATCCTAGGATGGAGATGGAGCACAGAGGCAGAGGTGCGAGCTGCTGATTAAACCCATGTAGTGAAGAGACAGTCGTGGCACAGCGCCACAAGATGCAGCCAATTTATCTCTGCTGATTTTTAATTACCAGATTCATTTGGAATTGAGCCCAAAGGAGAATGGCATCAGCTCGCTGTCTTTCTGCTATCTCCCTCCTATTCTCTCCTCAGGTTCCTCCTTCCACCGGCTTGTCTCGTCTTGTCTCGGCCTGACCACTGCTCCCAGAACTATTTGCACTTGAGTTTGTCTCCATTACATGTCTGAAGGGCCTTCTCTCGCCTATTTCCTATTCTCCAATCCCTGCCTCCTTGTATTTGTTAATTTTAGGATTACCTGTCATGGAGAATAAGACTATTCTTCACTCTTCACCATCTCTCTCCAGGTTTCGCTCTCACCTACGCAGGACGGAAGGAGTCAGCCTGGATTCAGAACTTGACGTGAGGGTGTCGGTAAAATCATCTGCACTACACCTGAGAGGCAGAGGCCTATGGAATGAGGTAAAACCAGTCACTGCTTTAGAGAAGACAGACTATAGCGCCTCTCTGGTATCTATTTTTAACCCTTTGTCAGACAAAAAGAATTCATGAAAAGGTCAGCAGTTGTGGTGAGGCAACAAGGAACTAAGAGTGTTGGGTTACCACAGATTACAGGAGAAGCTGCTTCAATGATGTAGAGGTTGTTGTTGTGCAGTGTTAACCCTTTTCAATCTGCATCGCACCGTAACGATAAAAAGGTATTCAAACGAGAGTTCCATACTTTTATTGGAAAATGTATTAACTTTAAGTCCAATTGTAAAGAAATCAAGCATTGGCTGGATTTTGGTTAATGATAAAATACAATGCGACATTGTTTGGGAAACATTAGGATGACACATGACTGACAGAATTTAATTATATGTCTTTTTGTTTTTCTCTAATGTCACAAAACATTTCGTATTATTTACATGTTCTTACCATGCGCACAATATAATTAAATGGAAAATAAGACTGTTCTAGGTGTTGACGTGTTAAAAGGCTTAATTTAGGATAGTATAAAATATTGTGAGCAGCAGGAGAGCAAAAAATTATGCATATATAATATATATGGATATATGTGTAATGAACAAATTATGGATGATGAACATCCTTTAGATAGTGTATATGCTTGTATTCTGTTCTAAATATATTCACTATATTACATACTATGATAACATATTAAACATTTGATGCATATCAAAGCAAAGTACTCTATGGTCTTCAAGTCACAGTATATGTCATTGCTTTTGAGTTTTTAAAAAGTTGCAAAGCACCTGAGGAAGCTGTTGGATGAATATTCATGTGGCTGACAGCTATTCCTTCTGAATACCCATACACTGCACACTTGGCATGTGTTCTTAAAGAGAAACTGTCATGTGAAAACACTGCTAAACTGCAGATATGCAGTTATTCTGTATGTTAATACCATTTTGAACCTGCCCAGTGCCATCGCTTAGAGCCCCAAACTTTTATTCCTACCGGTAGCTTCTAGTCATATTGGTGGCGTTGGTGCAGTCAATGTCTAGTGAGCAGTGGCTGTAATAGCAGCCCACATTCTGACTGACAGCAGGCACAGCTGTAGAGCTCAGCATTAGAGCCGTCTGTCTGTCTCTGATGAGGGAGCATTTACAGCCGTTGCTCATTATACCTTGAGCGCTGACTGAACCAGCATTGGCGCCTCCTCTATAACTGGAGCCCAAATGCTGCCGGGAAGAATAAAGTTAATTTCCTACTAGCAGCAGGGCTCTTAAGTGCCAACAGGTTCAAAACACTATTAACCTGCAGATCAACTCCATACCTGCAGTTTAATAGCGTTTTTTTTTTTTTTCACGTGACAGGTTCCCTATCACAGACATAGGGGAGTAAGCCGCTGACACCTCTGGTGGTGGCATAGGTCCTGTGAAGACAAAGGGTAACGCATGTTGATATCCAAAATGCACTGGTGTTCTTTAACTTATATTCCCTATGCGGAAAGTTGGGACAAACTCATACACATTATCTTAATAGGTCTTGATGAAATTGGCGGGTTGTATTGACGTTCATCTAATATATATGCCCAGCTTTAAGCGTAAGTATAAAGGAGCATATATCAGAACAGCTCGTGTCACTGCGTAATGAAAGTCTGCGGAAGTCTGGAAGTATCTTCTCATCTTGAGATATTTATCCCACATACAGTATACTGCAGCTCCGATTTAGCAGACTATTTGTTGTATATCAGCTGTATACATTTCCATTTAAGTTGACATAACAGAATTATGGTAGAAATGTATTCAACATTATGAAACATGAAGAAACTATCATACATTATGGTAAATAACTGGAAGAATGAGGAAATCTGGAGATTAAATTTTACGCTTTCCTGACTTATGATGTACTGATACCTGAAATGTCATGTCCCTCCTTTTTTTTTAAGCAGGCTCAGAAGCTGAGCCTGCATCATTGCAAGCACACAAAGAGTATATATTCATTCATCCCTAGATACACTTGAAGCACTTAATGATCTATAGTATCAATTGTAATTATATTGAGGCTGTTTATAAAAAAATATTTGTCAATAAATTGGGATTCCCCTCCTTCCGTTTGGTGAATGGTAATAACAGGATGCATTAATTTTGTAGTGATTTTTATCTTCTTTATCATGTCATAATGTAAAACAGATCATGTTTTATTAATTGTACCAATAAAATAATAGTTTTTATACCTCAATTGGGCTATAAACTCATTCTTTGTAGGTTGTTTTTTACTTCTTTGATTGGTCGCTGCGGCCGCAGCGACCAATCAGAGAAGTAGCGTGGCTTGCCGCGCGTTTGAATTCCGTGTGTCTCATTGGTCACTACGGCGAACAATTAGAGACGCGGCGTGCAGCTTGGCGGGCGATTTGAATGCTGCGTCATAGTGTGACACAAGGTTTCACCTTCCTGTTACAAGGTGTCGTTAGTGTGACACGTTCGTCCTGTCTACAAGGCTGTCAGTCAGTGTCACGAACTTCACTCCTGTCTATAAGGCTGTCAGTCAGTGTGACGTCATTGTTACACTTTCCTGTTACAATTGCTGTGTCAGTCAGGTGTGACAAACTTCACTCCTGTCTACAAGGCTGACAGTCAGCGTGATGCAGTTCAGTCCTGTCTACAAGGCTGTCAGTCATAGTGTGACGCATTTCACTCCTGTTTACAAGGTATTCTAGAATACCAGATGCGTTAGAATCGGGCCACCATCTAGTATAGTATAAGGCTACATTCCCATAATAAGCTTGTGGTGAGCATTTGATGTTGCATAATCTCTGTACCTATTATGCAATTTAGGTTACATGCATTTTTTTACATGCCTTTTTTTATTGTGTTTTTGACACAGCGTTTTTTGTCTTTTATCAGTAGGTCATACCTGGTAGAGGTTTGGGTTCTAAAGGTTTTCTAAAGTTCTGTTTTGAACACAAACTTGACCCGAACCTCACTGGAAGTTACTAATTGGGCAGTTTGGCTCTCTGACCTCATACAGTCAGCCATAAGCATAGCTCTTCTGGGGAAGGGAGTGAGGGGTTTTGTCATTTTCATTTTTTGGTATACACTACATCTGAAAACTCTGATTTTATCGCCAGTGTGACCATTCAAACACTGCAAGAGGATTGCACTGGGCCAAGCACCGAGTGTACCCAAGCACAGCGATACCCGCTCCAGTGATTTGCGTACATAAAGCACCTGAACTGCAAACCTCAACTCTGAAAATTTTTTAAAAGTCTGTTTGGTATGAACTCTGAACTTTATAATCTGGCTCACTCATCCATACTTTTACCCCTTCATGAAATATGATGTACAGTTACGTCATGTGTTGTGTCCCTGATTTTGATGCAGGTCTACACTTCGAGCACACGTCTGCCACTAACAGCCACAGGTGGAACAGAGCTCTGCCTGCAGCTTTTAACATGTTAAATTGCTGCTGTCAATATCTGACTGTGGCATTTAACACAAGCCGATATGGGCTCACGCCATTTTATGCATCCATTGTTGTGTCCTTCACATGACTGCAGGGTGAAACTGCGGTGCCATTAAAGCTGAAGATCTGCTGAAGACCCTTATACCTGTCATTACAGTACTCCTGTGAAAGCCAGTGTTTAGCCAGCTTTCATAGGAAACCATGATTTTGACTATACATAGCAGTGCTGATGCACTGCTATGTATTGTACAAGTGATCAAGCAATCATGGGGTCAAGTTTCCTATAGAATCTAACAAATACAGTAAAAAGTGAAAACAAATGTGAAAAATATGAGAATGTAAAAAAATATATAAAAGTTCAAGTCACCTCATTTATGCCCCATTAAAAATAAAGCAATTAAAAAAATTAAAAAATAAATCTGATCGGCATACCGAGAATAAAAATCATAATGCCATAATTGTTTTTTTGCCCACTGCAACATTGGAATAAAATGCAATAAGAGGCTATCAAAACATTGTATCTTCCCGAAAAGTAAATCAGTAAAAAGATAGGCTCATGGTGCAAAAATAAGCCATTACAGAGCCCCATATCCTGAACATGTTAAACGTTACGAGTCTCAAATAATGGCAACTTTTTGTTTTCTTTACAAATTCCCATATTTTTTTTTTTACTGTTTACATGGAAAAACTATGCATATCTAGAACATTTGTAATTGTTCTAAGGGCCACGTCACGCACACAGATATCTGTGCAGATATTGTTCACAGATCTCTGGTTGCAGTGAAATCATGGACACATAGTTCCATTTTGTGGCAGTGTACAAATGTAACAATGTGTCCATGATTTCACAGCAACCAGAGATCTGCGAACAATCTCTGCACAATTATCTGTGTGTGTGACGTGGCCCTTACCTGGAGAATCCTATTGCTCAGTCAGTTTTACTATTCAGTGGACATGGACATGGTAAATAAAAAACCCACAAAACAATTGTGAAATTACAATTTTTTTTGCAATTTCAACATACTTGGATTTTTTTTTTCCGCTTTCCGGTGTATCACATGATAGAATGAATGGTGCCATTCAAAAGTATAACTTGTCCTGCAAAAAACAAGTCCTTATACGGATATGTGGACTAAAAAATAAGAAAACTTATGGCTTTTGGAAGAAGAGGAAGAAAAAACAAAAACTGACTGAAACAGGTTAATCAATGTTGCTTTGTTTTAGATTCTTCCTGGTATATGGCTTTGACAAATCTTTATTGATATGCTTAACTTAACTGATATACTTATGTGCCAATCACATGTGTTTTGATATGTTTCTGAAGCGGAAAATGCCCTTGAATCAACTAATGTAAAGCCCCAGTCAGACATAACGATATCGTTAGAGAGATTGTTGTAACTGTGACGTTACAACGATCTCTCCAGCGATGTCGTTCTGTGTGACACCTTGCAGCGATCAGGCCCCTGCTGTGAGGTTGCTGATCGTTGCAAAGTTCTGCGGGTCATTTTTTGATCGCTGGTTTCCCACTGGTCAGCACACATCGCTGCGTGTTACCGTGAGAAACCAGCGATCAGTGACCTCACAGGGCTGGTTACTATGGTAAACACCGGGTATCCAGGCAGCGCGCGCTGCCTAAATACCCGGTGTTTACCATGGTTACCAGCGTCCTCCCTGCTTAGCACTGGCTGTAAGCAGAGAGAACGCTGGTAACTATGATAAACATCGGGTATCCAGGCAGCACGTGCTGCCTGGATACCCGCTGTTTATCATAGTTACCAGTGTTCTCCCTGCTTAGCGCTGCCTTACCTGTCATTACAGGCAGCGCTAAGCAGGGAGGACGCTGACATCGCCTATAGCTCCCATGGCCTGATCGCTGAGGAGATCTGCCTGTTTGACAGCTCCCCAGCGATCAGGTAACGACGCTCCAGTGATCCCGGCAGGTCGTTATCGCAGTCGGGATCGCTGGAGCGGTCGTTCAGTGTGACTGGGCGTTTAGTCTGAGTAATATCTGCACATAAAACTCCTCAAGAGGAATTGACATGAAGCGGATTTAAAATACGCACCGCAGGTCAGTTTACCTTGAGTTAAAAAAAAAAAAAAGCATGAGTGAGCATGAGATTTCTATAAACGCCATCTATTTTGCTCATTGTGGGCACACAGACTAAGTAATCTTACGACGTTCATAGGTTTAAATTGCCTATGGTGATTAACAAAGTAAAAGGAAAAATGTTTTACAAAATATATAAAACTTTAATCACCCTCCTTTTTCTGCTATAAAGTAGTGTGTTTGTTTTTTACTGCACCGCTGGAATGGTGCTTTAAATCTTCATCCTCTGTCTTATGCTCACCCTCCAGTAGTTTCAACTGTATCCAGCAGTGCTCTGGTTAATCAACGGTGATTTATGACTTGACAGCAGCTCCAGTGATTCATGGAGCACTTCGAAGGTCACAAATCAATACATTTCTATGAAAGCCTTGTTCTGGCTCACATAGAGACGCATTGAGCACTTGCGAATTAATTTTTGACCTCCGGACAGTCAGAAGCTATGGGCACAAGATGGCGCCGCAGGACCGGAGCGGTGTCAAAGAAAGATGAAAATGCTGGAGGAGAAGTATAAAACAGAAGGCTAGGGACTTAGATTTGAAGCGCTATTAGGGTATGTGCACATCTGACGTTTGTGCATCTCTGCAGTCCGTCCAAAAACCTGGGTTTTTTTTAGCAGAAACTGAGTTTTCTGTGCTCAGCAGTGTCCCTCGTTTTTTGCTCGTTTTCCGCCCGGTTTTACAGCGTTTTTCTCGGCGTTTTTCTCGGCGGTTTTGAAAACTGAGTTTTTTGTGCACTTGATCAGCTGAAACCGCTGGAAAAACGGAGGAAAGAAGTCACTTGCTCTATTTTTGGAAAACCGGTGGAAAAACTCAGTTTTGACTGAGAAAACTCAGTTTTGACTGAAAACGACCAGAAGAAAACCGTTCTAGTGAAGACAGAGTTTTCTAAAAATCCATTGACTAGCATGTTAATCCAACCGGAGGATAGGATTAACATAAATTAACATAAAACTGAGCGGAAAACGCCGACGGAAAACTTCCAAAAGCAGCCCACAAAACGACTGATGTGCACATACCCTAAAAGCGCTGAAATAAAAACTCTGGAGTGGTTCTTTGGAAAGAAAAGTTGAACTTAAAAAAATAAACATATTTGGCATTTCCATATCTGTAAAAGTCTGATCCAGCGAAATAAAAAATTAATTAACCCAATCAGTAAATGGTACAATGAGAATAAAAAAATATATATTTTCACTCACATTGCATAAATATACAAAATTAGGTGATCAAAACACTATCTACCCCAAAGTGGTGTATACAAAACTGACAGCTCAGGGTGCCGCCGCAAAACTCATTGATATAAAAATAAAATTGATATGTTTCTCAGAATAATACAAGTCACGCGTCATTTAGTTTTTTCATGAATATCTAAATTTTTTTTCGACATTTAGATTAAAAAAATATGCAAGTTTGATATTGCTGTAATCATACAAACCTGAAAACCCACATTGCTATGCCATTTTTATCATAAAATCAACATTGTAAAAAACCACTTTGGAAGTTGTACTGTATTATCTGAGCAAATACCGGCACTTAAAATTATTTTCTCATTTTCCAGTATGCTGAAAGGTGTCATTCAAAACTACACCTTGTTCTGTGAAAACCAAACCTTCATACCTCTGTGTAGGCAGAAAAAAATAAAGAGTTATAGATCTTGGAAGAAAGGGAGCAAAAATACAAAAGCGCAAAACAAAAACGTTGTCCAGTCATGAAGGGGCTAAAGGGGTTGCCGATCTAAAAGGACAAGTCTGTAATCACTCTATGTGACTGTAGACTTTTGAATCCTCATATTGCACACACTGTAAAGATTCTCCGGGGTCAGAGCTGGGAACTGTGGTTAGTATGTGATATGTATACTCCCAGACAGAATCAGACTAGACTGTTTCAAGCCTCGTGAAGTACAAATGCATTGAACTCGCCGGAAACAGTCTACTTGGATTCTTGCCAGGAGTATACTTATCACATACCACTGTTCTTACCTCTGACACCGGAGAATCCTCACAGTGCACAGTGTGTTTCATCGGAGGAATTACCAAATTGCAGTCACATAGAGTGACTGCAGATTTGTCGTTTTAGACTGGACAACCCCTTTAATGAATGAACACCCAAAAATGTGCCCTAGAGAATGCCTTTTTCACATCACTACCGAATGAAAATTAAGATGCATTGGCATAACTGGTCCACAAATAGTTGTGCAGTTCCTGAATATTAATGGCTGGCATACCAGCTGAACTACTGACAGCCCCAGGGTCTTCTGTAATGGTGGAAAATACAATAAAAATGTATTTTACTACATACGCAGAGTAGGTAGTGAAGGGAGGGAGATTATTCCTTAACTCTGGAGGCTATAGCGGTGAATAGAGAAATATGTGAGTATATGTATTATATTCATGTCAATAGTGTAATTTTTCTGGACTAGACTGGGTTACACCAGCTGAAAGTGGCTGTGTATAGACGATTGTACAGTTTATGAAGCAGTACGAATCAGGGGATTATGGTGTGCACAGCATATTAGGGTGTTCTTTCACTAGCATCTAGTATGTTAGCTTTTCAATTACCGTATATCATGCAGAACTATGGAGGGAGTTAGGCGGTGTTCACATGCTGCGCTCATAGCATTACATCTCTGAATACTTCCCTGTTTACTCCGGCAGAGTACAGACTGTTCCGAATTTTATTGCACCCGGCTGACGGATAGAAGGAGACCTTTGAGGAAATGGAATTCCCTCCATTGTTCTCCAGTCTCCTGTAGTACTGTCTGTCTAGCTAGGAAGAGTTCTTTTCTATCGGAGCAGTTTCATTATTCTATTTTGTAGAATTGGTGTAAAATGTATAGTAATTCTTGTCACCAGCACATCCTGCAACATGCTGATATTTCGATACTCTGACAGATGAAGAAGGCTGCATGGGCACAGATAAAAGTGCACAAAAAAATAATTTTCGTTCTACGACTCCCTACTATATTTGCTGAAATGAAATCTTGTCATATTGCTGAAGAAGCCAAAACGTGTCGCTCAGTCTGGTTGTCACATCTCCGAGTCACCTGTATGTGCTGAGTAGGTATAAAATGTGTATCACTTGATTTCTGTGCATTCTGTAGTACCTCATCTAACTAGTACATGTAATTTCGTCACGCCAGTCTAAACTGCACAAAAGCTCTGTGCCACCTCTGTCCCTGACTTTCCTGTTTCATTCCATTCACCATGGGAGTTTGCTTTTCTATTCTTTCACTGCTGGAATTGTCACTAATTAAAGTCCCTCCACACATGGAGGCCTGAGAAGTTTCCCAGAATACTTTGCTATGCTCCATCTGCTAATGAATATAGGAGCAGCGGTAACTGTATGGTGCGGGGACAGGGGAGGGCACAGTGAGCGCTGGGGTCTACTGTAGGTGGGTGGAGGTGAACTCTTAGTAAGGGAGGGTCGTGACGGGAGACAGGTTGAATATTCTATTTTTGTCTTTCAACATTGTAAGGGATTCGATGTTAAACACTTTACCTTGTTCCTGAAATGCAGTTAATTTTTTTAATTATTTAATGCTTGATGTTATTAACTTCATTGATAAAAACGCTATACAAAGATCGCAGCATGATCATGATATTGTGAATTGTTTTTTTAGGTTTACACATGAAGACATCTAAGAGAAGTTGCAGTTGTGCAGAGCAGCATAACCTTGTCATAAACCCACTGTAGTTGGTCACCAGCATGGTGAAGGGGCGTGGCTTGGGACCTCATGCTGAGCAGACACACTTAGGTGAGGCTCCTGCTCTCCAGCCTAAATCTACAGGAATCTGGCCTGATCCTGGGCCAGAATTCTCATCAAATCAACTAGATCCACTTGGATTACACCTCTGAACCCTTCTGGATCCCTTTGGATTATTTCCAGCTTCATTTCTCTCTGGATTACCGAGTTTGGAACCCCCCATGTGGAATACAACGCTGGATCCCACTTCTGTGTGATCATGTAGGGATCTTCAGGACCTGACTCTTTATTGAAACTGTTTGATTCCTATTTTACAACTGGATTGGACCTCCGGGGCCCAGAGGAGCTGGTAAGCAAGCAATCTCGGTTTCCCTCCATTACTGCTGCTCCCAGAGGCCTGGCCTGAGGGGTTGTCATGGTAACCGTCTCTGGTCTGTAACTGCACATGTCTGTTTCGAGGCTCCCCTGCAAAGCTGTTCACCTCCATCATAACCCTTAATTGCAGCAGAGGAGGTGGTATATTCCCCCTTGCCTCAGCTGTGGACCCTGCACCCTCAGAGACTGGTGCCGTGGGTGGGCTATACCTGAGCACCCGATGCCTGTTCCCTGCATTTGAGATTCTGACTATTGGCGGTGCGGGTTGCGGTGAGTGCCCTGAGCTGAACCGTTCCGAGGATCTCTGTGCCTCTGGAGCCCCCCCTCCCATCTGCAGCACTGCTGCGACTTTCAATGTGACAGCGGCTCATCATTCACAGTGCAGCACATTGTGACAGGGATACCTATCTCCCATATGCACCCAGCCCCCTCCTTTCTGTACCACAGAACAGCTCGAGAAGACCCACTGCTCCCACCACGACTCACCTAGTTTAAGCTCTGGAGCCTACCTAGTACTGTACACCTAACTGGACGACATCTGGAGTCTGTCCATCTGACATCACGGTCGATGGGGTCCAACCAGTGAGACACTTCCCTGAGACCCCTCTTCATCTGAACCCCAGCATCACCTTCTGCGACTTGGGTTAATTGGTGGAGACCCTTGAAGTACACCTGGACACATCTGGATCTACTTCCACCCTGCTTTTGAGACTGTTACTCACTGCAAAGATCACTGGACGACGTCGGGACCTACTCTCTGTACACCTCTAGAAGGGGACCTTTGTGAGGTCCTCATTTGGGATCATTCATCCTCACCGTCTCCTCTTATGGTATAAGTTCGTACATGTAAGACTGGTTTCTAATTTGTGGTTCTCCTGAATGTTTTAGACCTCTCTACCTTATTACTTTCTGCAAACGTCTTCTCTCCTCCCTTTCTCCCCTCATTCTAACTCAACACTAATTCTCCTTGATTCCTCACTTCTGTGCTTCACCTCTTACCTGGAGACGAAGTACTACACTAGTACTATTTTAACTCACTCCTAACACATCTTTTAAACCCCATATCCCCAACCCCACGACTATTGCTTTCTCTCTTCTTATCTTATCTTGCTTCTCCACACTACTACCCCCCCCCTCCTTTACTTTTACTGGCTCACTTCATACTTCAGCAGACTGGATTGTTTCACTACTTCTACTTTAATCTACCCTTTAATTGCTTCTAACTGCACGACTATTGGCTAACCTCTTTGCTATATACTACTTTTCTCCACTACTGAAACGGCTGAGGTACATCTTTGTCTGCATTGGTATTGTAATAGATAAGTTATATCTTATTTGCCTACTTCTTGATCACCTCTCACATAGAAACACGTCATACTCCAACGAGGGTCCTTCCCCTACAAAGGACAGTGTGCCTCTGTTTCCTTAGGAACATTCTGCCCTCTCACACTTAGTATATGGAGTGCCCACTGTCACACCTTAACCATTCAAATCATTAATTATACCTCTGTTAACTAGTGAGAAACAGCCTTTATAAGTCTGAAACATACTCTGTACTAAGATACCACTACCTACCTCTGGCTCGCTGTTACTTGAACCAATCTACAATTTGTAAGCATAATATATGACAGCCCTTTCCCCCTGATGAAACTATTGTCTTAACAATTTATTGAAATACTAGCATTACAGAATTTCTCAACCTGATTTTTTGCCGTGTGCACAGCTATAGTGGTGTATAATTAATCGCTCCGTAATACGTGGGGATAGATTGTGGGCTCCCTATTGCATTTGGGAAAGGCGATATTCCACCTGTTCAATCACCTGGGGAATTTGGATTATTAGTTGAGATTATAGCCAGCTAGTGTCCACTGGTCAACCTTCCTTAACCCCAACCTCTACAACACCATCATATAACCTCCATTGTCAGTGAACCTACAAGATTATCAGACCCTTTGACTCAGCCTTTCGGCTGACTAGGTAACCCCTGATACTCCCTCTCACTCGAAGTACTCTGACTTCACTCTGAGCACAGGGACACCACTTTGGACAACAGGGGATTAAGGATACACATACAACCCTACACCCCTAGGCTCGGGATTCTAGCAGTCCAATCACCTGTTCTCACTTGTATCTAGCTTAAACATTCTTACCCAGAACTGAACCACCCCCTTTAACCATTATAACACCTCCATTTTGATCTCTCAAACCCCTGACTGACCTTATACCAGTCAGTAAGCAATCTAGTACACGTGGGTGCCCGCTCCTCCTCTTAAGCTTACCTACTTTAATACGACCACTCCTAAAACAAACACTGGAAAATCCAAACCCATTCTCTCAGAATCCAAGGTAATGCGCTCGACGCAGAAACACCGATCAAGGTCCCCCAGGCCACAACAAAAGGACCCTTGGCCCCAGGTACAGGAACAAATGGACGATTGTAAATCCGACGACCCGCAAACTCTGAAACAAAAAAGGAAGGAAATGGCCACAAAGAAGACCTCCTTGCAGAAACTGGCAGCTCTGGACGGCTCAGATGAGGAGGCTGAGGCTTCTCCCAGCGCAAGTCCCGCTAAGCAGCGTATGAGGAAGGAAGGCCCACCCATATCGGGATCCAATCCGTTGGACACATTCGACTGGACCCAACCCATCGACCAGAATTTCTTCAAAGGTATTTTCTCCGCATTCAGTCAGAAGTTAGACTCCAGATTCGATCAACTCCAGATTTCTCTAGATTCGGTCTCCCACAGGACTGACAAAAACGAGTCAGACATCTTTGACTTGAAGAATAAACATGACAAACTGGAAAAAGAGCACCATCTCCTCAAAGAAGAACTTAGAACGGTGAAAAATAAAATGACGGACCTGGAGGATAGGGACAGGAGACAGAACCTTAAGTTTAGGGGAATCCCAGAGTCTGTAAAAAGCGACCAACTGGGACCGTACATTAAGGATCTCCTAAAACGCACGATCCCTACCCTGACGGATCTCGACACAACGGTGGTCAGGATCCACCGCCTACCCAAGCCTAAATCCCTGAAACCTGAGACCCCCAGGGACGTCATAATGAAATTTCATTTCTTCCATGTCAAAGAACAACTTCTGGACTATCTTCGATTAAAAAAAAACTCTCCCTGGACCCTACGACAATATCAAGGTCTTTGCGGACCTCTCCAGAGAAACCATGCTCCAGAGGAGGAGACTTACCCCAATCACTAACCTGCTCCAAAACAACCGTGTCCAATACAGATGGGGATTCAATCCCACCAAAGTTATTCTCCACCATCAGGGGAAATCCACAACTATACTTGAAGTAGAAGAGGGAATGAGGGTTCTTAGGGATCTAGGAATCATCATATCTTAATTGGATCATATCCATAACAGAAAGGCTGAAGAGAATAGCCATAACTTTAGCCACCCAAGGAGGTAGTTCAGCGTAATCTTAATTAGATTCCCTCCGTTATGGGTCAAGTTGTGGTCACAAGTTTACACTTTTCACCTGGCACTAAAATAGATTTAGAGAAAGTTTTCAGTTCTACCACCAATGTATTGTTTGCGCTAACAATGGAAAGGATCCCCTTATCTAGTCGCTCTCACACTCTGAGCCCTTTCTTCGTCACGACAATTGTAGGGTATGTCACTTAAATTCTTGTCACAGAACGTTAACGGCCTTAATTCTCCCCAGAGGAGATATTTTCTGTGGAAACTTCTTAGAGAGACCGGGGCAGATGTAGTAGGTCTGCAGGAGACTAAGTTCTCTTCCCTTAAGCCACCGAAATTCAGCAACAAAAACTTCCAAAACATTCGTTGTGTAAACAACTCGAAAAAGAAATGGGGAGTAGCTCTAATGATCAAGAACACTATCTCCTTCGAGGAAATCTCCACATTTGAGGACCCGAACGGCAGATATTTGATTCTAGTATGCAAACTAAATGACCATATTTTTACCCTAGTCAATGTCTACGCCCCAAACAAAGGGCAAGTAACATTCCTAAACAAGCTTATGAGGATTGTCAACACTAACCAAAAAGGAGAGCTGGTGATCTTCGGGGACTTCAACATAGTTCCCAATGGATCACTTGACTCCTCTACCAAATCCAGACAGCATTTGGAGTCACTGGATCCATGGCTGATTAAGAACGATCTATACGACACCTTTCGATGTCTCAATTCCACGTCTTTAGAATTCACATATTTTTCCAAACGCCACCAATCTTACTCTAGAATTGACCTTATCCTCACCAACATTTTCACCCTTTCCAAGTTTCTCAAGGTCTCAATTGGTACTAGAACTTGGTCCGACCATTCACCTGTTACTTTCGAACTCAAGATTGGCCCGATAGTAACCTCTCAAAGACTTTGGAGAAACAACAGTCTACTATACACTCACCCAGCATATAAAAAGGAAATCGAAAAAACCATAGTAGACTACTTCAAGGTAAATGATACGGAGGATGTTTCAACCCCTATACTCTGGTCCGCTTTCAAAGCTGTTCTTAGAGGCAAAATGATACAACTGAACGCACAGCATAACAGGAAAAACAGAGAAAAAACACAAACCTTGGTGAACCAGATACACAATCTGGAACAAAAGCAAACATCTAGTCCTAGTCCCGATCTCTCCTTGGACATTTTGAAACTCAGGTCAGAATTAAAATCCCTCTTATCCTCCGAATATGACAGGATCTCCCAAATTCTCAAAACCAACCATTACTTTTCTGATGATAGACCCTCCAAACTCCTAGCAGCAAAAATTAAACACCAGAAGCTGAAATCCAGAATTAAAGAGATTAGGAACCCACTTGGCCAAACTCTTAAACACCCGAAGGATATAGCCGATACCTTTGCTCACTTCTACACCTCCCTCTACAATTTGAAAAATAACCCCTCCACTTTGGAACCCTCGGATCAAGATATCACTGACTACCTAACCAACCTTGACCTGCCCTCACTTACAGATCGTGACTTATTGGACCTCAACTTACCGTTCACGACATCTGAGATTTCAGAAGTCATAGGACAATCGAAAGTGGGCAAATCACCCGGTCCTGACGGATTCCAAAATGAGCTCTACAAAACCTTCACAGATTTATTGTCCCCGTATGTTACCAGATTGGCCAATTACTCTGCTACCCACGGACACCTACCACCTGAAATGCTCGAAGCTGTTATTACGGTGATACCCAAAGGAAAGGGAGACCCGGCAGATACCAAGAACTATAGGCCGATCTCCCTCCTGAATTCGGACACGAAATTCTTAGCTAAAATAGCAGCTAATAGAATCAAAAATTACATCACCAAATTAATCCACCCTGATCAGGCAGGGTTCATCCCAGGCCGTAATACGGCTGACGCCACTAGGAGAGCCCTGGATCTAATCACCTCTATAGAGAATTCAAAACAACCCTCAGCCTTCTTGGCCTTAGATGCCGAGAAGGCCTTTGATAGGGTCCAGTGGAACTTCTTATTTCGCACCCTGCGAAGGTTTGGGTTCCAAGGCAATATCCTTCGTTTCATATCATCAATGTATGCCAATCCCGCAGCAAGAGTATACTCTAACAATTTCCTGTCTCAAAAATTCCCCTTGACAAATGGCACGAGGCAGGGGTGCCCACTCTCCCCTATCCTCTTTGCCCTATTCATTGAGCCACTTGCATCTAGCATCAGAGACAATGACAATATTAGAGGAATCCCGTTAAATCAACGCCAACACAAAATATCTCTGTTTGCAGATGACATCCTCCTTTCAATTACCAATCCCCTCAAATCTCTCAGGCACCTGTCAAGGGTCATTGAGAGATTCTCCCAGCTCTCCTTCTACAAAATAAACGAAACAAAATCCCAGATCCTGGACTTTAATATAGAGGAAACACTACTCAAGTACCTCAAAGAAGAGTTTAACTATACATGGACGGAAAAGGAGATTTCTTATTTAGGGATTACTTTGACCAAACCCTGTTCAGCCACGGTACAGACGAACCTAACAAACCTATTTAACTCGTTCCATCAGGCCTACTTACGTCTTTCAAAAGTTGAACTGTCCTGGCTGAGCAGGATTGAAGCTTTTAAAATGACACTGCTCCCGAAATTCTTGTACATAATTAGATCCATCCCTTTGTTCATCCCGAAGAGATGGTTCATTAAACTCCAATCACAACTCCGTGCGTTCATTTGGCTCAATAAGCGCCCAAGAGTGGCCAGACTATCCCTCGAGAGGCACAAGAGAGTAGCAGGCCTAGGAGTTCCCAACTTGCACAACTACTACTTGGCATCCATCGCCATACTCTCACAAAAATGGCTTATAGGCCCGAACGATTCGCCCTGGATCTCTATAGAAGGAACGATCAATAACAATAATCAAAAAGCTCTAATCATGGCTTATTTAATAAATCCCTCCAAACCTCCTCCTACTCACCCAATTAATAGAGCAACTATTCTAGCCTGGAGAGATCTTGTCAAAAAGGCAGCCAAATACTATACTTCTTCCATTCTCAACAAAATCCCTCTAGAAACTCTTGAAATTCTGATGCCGAACCTGGACCTCTCTCTCTGGAGGGATAAGGAGATTCTTTATGTTAATGATCTGCTTTCAGGAAACTCTATCATCCCCTTCCACATCCTCCAAGACAAATTCCCCCTCACCAGGGATGACCGAACTAACTGGAGAGTCATAGCCAATTACCTCAGCACTCACAATCTCAAACTCACAGCTCCGCAAGTAATTGACGAACTTATAAACACCCCGCGGAAAGCCTCCCTTTGGGAAACGAGCTCTCTCTATAGAATCTTCAACGAAGAAGTCGAATTACTAAACCTCTCATTCTTTGGAGCTTGGGAGGAGGAGTTGGGTATCCGCGTGGACCTGGGGAAAATGGCTAAAACTATTAAGACAGTGTATTCCAGCTCATCTTGTGCCACCCTCCACGAGTCTTACTATAAGGTCCTCTCACGATGGTACTATACCCCTATCAAACTATATCATATGAACCCCAATCACGACCCATCTTGCTGGAGAGGCTGTGGAAACCTGGGAACCCTCTCACATATTTTCTGGCACTGTCCTGTCCTGACCAATTATTGGAGAGATGTCAAATCTCTAATTACAAACGTCACTGGGATTCAAATAAACTTCACCCCAGAATTAATATTACTACTGATTGGCACAGAGGACCTCCCTCACCACATACGCTTCTTAACATCCCACATTATTTTGACTGCTAGAGTCCTGATAGCCTCGAGGTGGAACAAACCAGAACCCCCACAGTGGATGACCTGATTGAAAGAGTGTCGACTCACTGTACTTTCGAGTACAACTTCGCTATACGCGCAAACAGGTTTCCAAAATTCATAGGGCGTTGGGAGACATGGTTGACAATTTTTTCCCCATCCCTCCTGCAATAGGCCGCTGACGTAAAAATTGATGATTTGACTGTTTCTTCCCCACAATGCTTTCAAGCTTGCATTACGATTTGCGACAAAATGCACAGAGTGTGTTTGGACTATTCAGTATTCGTATATTCATTTGTACCTTTCCAATTTTCTCTCTTTTTGTACGAGCGCTGTATTTGAATTTGCATATGTACTTACGACTTGTACCGTTCATGTTATTTGTTGGTTTGTTTACTTGTTACGTTTATTACCCTTCCCCTCCCCCCTCCCTCTTTATTTATGTATCTAATTCCCTCCCCTCCCCCCTCCCTTGAAATTTCAATAAAGATATTTGGACAACCAGCATGGTGAAAAATAAATCTGATATGGCCACTTTACACGCGGCAACAGGAAGATAGAAACCGGCAGGTGTCGGAGACAATTGTACCTTTTACCTTCAAAACACCTTGCAGATACCTGAATTACACGCAGCCACTTCAAGGTGTTTTGAAGGTAAAAGGTACAATTGTCTCCGACACCTGCCGTTTTCTATCTTCCTGTTCCCGCGTGTAAAGTGGCCAATATATGTAGTTTCAGCATTTTTTGCCATCCATTATAATGTCAGTCTATCGTTCTGCTTTTTAAAGTCGTGTTGGTTAGGTCAACTTCAATTTTTAAAAAATCAAGGCAAATAATTTATTACTTCACAATAGTTAACCAGAGAAAATAACAGGTAGAAAACTACCAGGCATGTTACCAGTGAGGATCACAGAACAGGGCTGCACAACCTTTTTTTAGTCCAGCGGCTGAATTGTCATACTGAACCAAGAAAAACGCAGCTTGGACACATGTCCTAAGGGTGTTTGATGTGCATTTGCAGTAAAATTCGCTTCTAAATCCTCATAAAAAAAGTTGTGAATAGGCCTTAAAAATAAAGAGGTGAGAATGCACATGGCTCTCTAAAAGGTGATGGGTTTTGAGCATACTGCCTAATGTTTCAGAACGCACATAAACTACAGTGGAGATAACCACAGGCAGGGAAGGCCAGCTGTCTAATTCACATTCTGCTTTCTGGAATGATAAGACCTCATTCTCCAGATGTATGAGGTATCCAAAGATGTCTACAAAGGGCACCATTAGCACTTGACAGTACATGCTCCTCAGCTGTCAACCACTACTCTTCTCTGTAAAGTTGCTAAAATATAATCTGTCAGACGACCTTTTTTTTTTTTTATCCACATGGTTGGGGGCCACACAGAATAGCATAGCAGGCGTGCACCCCTTACGAAAATAACCAACCATGTTACCAGGGAGGATCACATAGAAAATAACCAAACTTGCTGCCATGGAGGATAAGGTACAATTTAACTCTTTTGTGACCACATAGCATAACTTTACATCCTATGGTCACAGCAAGTATATGAAATGGGCTAAGGAACTGTTTGGTTCATCTGAGGTCTGCTAGAGTGATGCGGCTGAGCTCTGACCTCAGATGAAATTTTGCATGTCAGCCCGCTCACAGCTGGCCAGGGCCACCATCAGGGGATCACTAGCCTGATTCTCGTTGGGGGCCAGCTGAAGCAGAGGGGCCCGGCAAGCCATGGCATGTAGGGGGTGTGGCCACAGATGAAAAGGAGGAGTGGGGCCATGGATATGCAGGGGGTAAGGCCGTTTCTTCAAAGCAGGGCTCCACTTAGACCAATCAGGATTGACAGGTGTACATCCTGAGCCCACCGACCATCTTCATCATACCCCTGATCCCTCTGTGAGCTGATTATGTGACCCCTGACTCCTCCCCTCCATGTGATATCATCACGGGTCCTGTGGTGGTGAATATGATGTGTGTTTGTGTGTCTGTCTGTGTGTCTAGTGTCTGTCTCTACACAGCACTAAACTGCATATACAGGTTTCACAATACATGCTGTATTAGTGTGCCTATATACTTTATGTAAATAATGTTGACCTGTATATACAGTGTAGTGCTGTGTATGCAAGATATATGGCTGGCAGTCTCTAATGTGTATAGAGCCGGCAATACTTAATGTTTACACAACTTGCAGTCTCTATTGTGTATACGGCCAGCAGTCTCTAATGTGCATATGGCCAGTAGTCTCTAATGTGTATACGTCCCACAGCAGTCTCTATTGTGTACACCTCCCGCAGCAGTCTCTATTGTGTATACAGCTACCGTAGCTGCAGTCTCTAATGTGTATACAGCCTGCAGCAGTCTCTATTGTGTATACAGCTAGTGTGTATTCAGCCCAAAGCAGTCTCAATTTTGTGTGTGTGTGTGTGTATATATATATATAATATGTATGTGTGTTTGGGTGGAGGCAGAGGATGAACAGAGTCTCAGAAGGGCCCAAAAATTTTGCCAGTGAGGGTCCCTAAAATTCCTAGTGGCAGACCTGCAGCCGGCAGTCAGTTTCCGGTCCTGCTGTGATTGGACGTTAGAGGATTATCGTGGAGGTTTCTTTTGGGAGTAATGAAGATGGGGAAAAAGGTTTATGATTGTGTTCTTTTTACAAATAAATGATTTTTCATGGTGTGGTGTATTATTTACTATTTACTTAGAGGTTCATAATGGCCGTTTCTAACATTAACCCCTTCCCGACCCTTGGCCCACCGTTTGGGCCAAGAAAGTCGGTGCATCCCGACCTATGGCCCAGGGGGTGGGCCATGAAATGATCGAGCTCCTGGGGCCCGTGTGAGGGGGATGATTTAGGTGTCACTGTAGCTAAAGCTACGTGACAACCTGTAGTTCACCTCACAGGGGGTGGATTAACCCCACATGCCCTGGGCCCCTCTGATTGGCAGTGACAGATTTGCACTGCCAATCAGAATCAATGTAGTATTTCACCAATGAAAATTGGTGAAATATTTGGGATCTGGGTGGCGTGATGCTTATAGCATCAGGCATTGGCTGGGGGAAATGTGTCCTCTGTGCCCCCACCTGGATCTGATTGAGGCTAGTGTCCATGTGACGCTAGCCCTCCAATCAGCGTGGTCCCCCTGCCGCCGACCGACACGATCTGCTGCATCGTGACCGATCTGCTGCACTGTGACCGATCTGCTGCACTGTGACCGATCTGCTGCACCGTGACCGATCCGCCGCTGCCGCCGCCTGCACCGGTAACATCTGTCCCTGTCTCTGTACTCCCTCTGTGCGCCGCCTGTCCCTGCCTGCTCTTTCCCTGCGCTCTCTGTTCTTCCTCCATCCTCCCTCTCTCCCCCTGCACTCCCCCCCTCTCCCCCACACATCCCCCCCCTCGCCCCCGCACATCTCCCCCCTCACCCCCGCACATCTTCCCTCCCCCCCTGCATAATCCCCCCCTCCATCCCCCTCCTCCCCAGTCCTATTTCTTGCTCCCTCTCCCACCTGTATATCCACCCGCTGGTGCCCTCGTTCTGCCAGCCGGTGCACAGTGATTACAGGCAGCAGCTGCGCCTGTGATCACCCCTCCCACCCCCCGTCCCAGTGATCACCACCCTGCTGCTGCTACTGCCCCCTTCTGCACCAGTGATCACCCCCTCCTGCTGCTGGCTCCTTAGCCCCCTCTTGTGCCCGCACGCCTGACCGCCTGTGCCCCGTCTGCCCGAGCACTCCCGGTCTGCCCGAGCGCTCCCGGTCTGCCCGAGCGCTCCCGGTCTGCCCGAGCGCTCCCGGTCTGCCCGAGCGCTCCCGGTCTGCCCGAGCGCTCCCGGTCTGCCCGAGCGCTCCCGTCTGCCCGAGCGCTCCCGGTCTGCCCGAGCGCTCCCGGTCTGCCCGAGCGCTCCCAGTCTGCCCGAGCGCTCCCAGTCTGCCCGAGCGCTCCCAGTCTGCCCGAGCGCTCCCAGTCTGCCCGAGCGCTCCCAGTCTGCCCGAGCGCTCCCTCCGCCTGACAGACCCCACACATCAAAGTTATACCAAGCACTTCCCCCCAGGGAACGTATCTAGCTGCATAGTGAGCACTTTGAACCCCCAAGTGCTTCACAAATTGATCCATAATAAGGAAAAAATACTTTCTTTTTTTTTTTTATTTTACGGATCAATTTGTGCTGCACCTGGGGTTCAAAGTGCTCACTATGCATCTAGATACGTTCCCTGGGGGATCTAGTTTCCAAAATGGGGTCACTTGTGGGGGAGCCTCCAATGTTTCGGCACACAGGGGCTCTCCAAACGCGACATGGTGTCCGCTAACAATTTGAATGGAAATCGGCTTAAATTGTTAGCTGACACCATGTTGCGTTTGGTGAGCCCCTGTGTGCCTAAACATTGGAGCTCCCCCACAAGTGACCCCATTTTGGAAACTAGACCCCCCTGGGAACTTATCTAGATGGGTAGTGAGCATTTCGAACCCCCAGGTGCTTTACAAATTGATCTGTGAAAATGAAAAGTACTTTTTTTTTTCTTCACAAAAATGTTCTTTTAGCCTAAATTTTTTCGTTTTCACATGGGCAACAGGATAAAATGGATCCTAAAATTTGTTGGGCAATTTCTCCTGAGTACATCGATACCTCATATGCGGTCATAAACCTCTGTTTGGGCGTACAACAGGGCTCAGAAGGGAAGGAGCGCAATTTCACTTTTTGAATGTAAAATTAGCTCCAAAATTCAAATTGCGCTCCTTCCCTTCTGAGCCCTGACGTGTGCCCAAACAGTGGTTTATGACCACATATGAGGTATCAATATACTCGGGAGAAATTGCACAACACATTTTAAGATCCATTTTATCCTGTTGCCCATGTGAAAATGAAAGAATTGAGGCTAAAAGAACATTTTTGATAAAAAAAAATTAAAATATCCATTTTTTGTTTCCACTTTGCTTTAGTTCCTGTGAAGCACCTGAAGGGTAATAATCTTCTTGAATGTAGTTTTGAGTAGCTTGAGGGGTGCAGTTTTTGGAATGGTGTCACTTTTGGGTGTTTTCTGTCATGTACACTCCTCAAAGAGACTTCAAATGTGATGTGGTCACTAAAAAAAATGTTTTTTTTTGAAAAATGAAAAATTGCTCATGAACTTTGAACCCTCAGAACTTCCTAACAAAAGTTTATTTTTTCCAAAATTGTGCTGATGTGAAGTAGACATGTGGGAAATATTATTTAATAACTATTTTGTGTCACATAACTCTCTGGTTTAGCAGAAAAAAAATAAAAAATTTGAAAATTGCGAAATTTTTAAAATGTTTGCCATATTTTTGATTTTTTCACAAATAAACGCAAAAATGATCGACCTAAATTTAATACTAGCATGAAGCCCAATATGTCACGAAAAAACAGTCTCAGAATCGCTAGGATCGGTTGAAGCGTTCTAGAGTTATAACCTCATAAAGGGACACTGGTCAGAATTGCAAAAAATGCCAAGGTCTTTAGGGTCAAAATAGACTAGGTCCTGAAGGGGTTAGCCCAACATTATGAACCTCGGGCTTAGTGCCAGTTGGCAATAAATAGGTGACATTAACCCCTTAATAACCAGTCTGCCAATCCTACAGGGCATCTGGATTAGTTGGGTACAGCGCCAGAAAATGGTACTTCTATGAATGCTCAATTTTTTGGGGTGGCTGCGGGCTGCAATTCGCAATGTGGGGGGCCCAGAATGCTTTATCCACCCCACGCTCAGAATTTCAGTCCTCAGCTGCTAGTTTTACCTGGCTGCAAACAAAAAATGCGGCGAAGCCCCATATAATTTTTTAAACTTATTTCTTACAAGATTTTAAAAAAAGGACACCCTTGTATTTTTGATTACCAACCAGGTGCAGCCTGTAGCTGCATGCAGTACCTGTGCTGGTGACCAAAAAAAAAATGTGGAACCCCATGTCACATTATGACATCAAGATAAAGAAGAAAACAGGGCGCACCGCTATCTATATTATATAATCAGGGGGTGCTCACTGTACCAAATTGGGCAATATGGATACGAACAGGAAAAACATGGTACATCAAGGGAGCCAACACCACAGCAAATTAATCAACAATAATCATACATTTCTGAAAATATGAACAACTTTTATTGTTGTGCAAAAAGCCTGTGATGTGATAGGGGCCTTAGTGATACGCGAGTAGTGAATTAATTGCACTCACTATATTAGTAACGAGTACTTCGTAATACTCACATATTCGTCAGAATAGGGAGTCCGTTGTTAGTTAATTAATGATTGGGCCGAGCCCACACACATCCGGCTATAAAACAAGTCTTTCAGGGACAGGGCGGAAGGGTGGGCTTTTTTATGATTTCAATGCCTGAAACGCCTTGCTGTGCCCACCAGAGAGACCCTAACATTAAATTTGCTCTGAGATGCCAGTTCACATGTACTGAAGAGAGCTGGCAATTTGTGTCAGATCGATAACGATCGACACTTCAGTCACGAGCACCAGTGTTACTCGCCGAGTAACAAGTATCGCGAATACTGTACTATCCATGTGACTAGCAAATAGTAACAATTACACTCGCTCATCACTAACCTACCTTTATTCACAGTCACAGTGAACAATTGATTCAAAACTGCAGCAAAATCCACATGAAAATACGCACCAAGAAACACAAAACTATTTTGGACACCCAGTATGCACACCACACATTCTATGTGACTCACCCAGGCCAGGGGATTCAGGTCTCAGGCGCAGTCTGTAGGTCACGGGTGGCAGTGCCTGAGGCTGTGAGCCTGGTGGTCAATGAAAAAGGGGAAAAATAAAAGAAAATAAAGTTTTTGTTCGTGACGCCACCTTTAGGTTCCGGTGATGGCACCGGCGCTGCGGGAACCTCCGGGGTGATGGGCGGCAGCTGGATGGTGTGGCTCCCTACAGGAGGAGCGGTGCCCCGGAGTGTTGGAAGTAGAAACGGAGGAATACAGCAGCGCAGTTACTGTGGAGCAATGCAGGTGAACAACAGTTCAAGGAATAAGGCACTGACACGTTGCTCACTCTGAATGGGTATTTGCTTTGGTATTCTGCAGCATACAAAGTAATGCAGTTCTTATTGCCAGGTAATGGACCGTGTGGTTCTTGCAAAGAGTAGTGTCCCTCTGAAGCTCCTCTGGTGTTCTTCTCTATCACTGTCTGTCCCCTTGCTTCGCTGCTCTGCTATACCCGTATGGGAACACTGAAGACCTTCGGTTGGGTCACCGCTGCAGACGTGTCTCTCTCTGCGGGCCCTGGTCCTCAATGGTGGGTGCTCCTGGTATAAGCTGCGGTAGTTGTAGGTTGGTGGTCGTGCTCCTATAAAGCCTGCGACCACTCCGGGTTCTGTGGCTCAGGGATGTAACCTACTGGACCACTTCGGAGCCGGTTACTCCGGGTTTGGACTGGGCTAGGGTATTCAGTTACCCGTTCTACTCTTGGCCCCTTTCTCTTCTGGGTCACCAGGTTGAGGTGCCCTCCCCATTAGCTTCTCTCTTTGCTGTTCTTTCCCAACTCTGCTACACCTGCTGCGCAGCTCTGTGCGGCTCCCTCGTGCTTCTCCGCCTCTGTTCTGTAGCTTCTCCCTCGACTCGACTTGACTAACTCCTTGCTGCTTTCTCCACTGCTATATAACCTAGCTTCTCCTCCCACCAGGCCGGTTACCCTAGTAACGGGTGCCTAATTGGTCCTCTAACACTAAGTGCTGCATGTGGTGCTGGAGCTTCAGGGTTATCCTACTCATTACTAAAACAATGAATACGACACCTTCGGTCAGTGGTGTAGTACCCTTTTGTGACGCACTGTTAGTGGGGCGCCACATATGTACGTCAGCACATAGCCTTAGTTAGTAAATAATCATGTTACCTTGGAGGATAGGGTAGAGAATAACTTGACTCCGGAAACAGTTTCAAATTGAATCATAATATTGCACCACCTGAGAGTCACTCATTTCTGCACTTGGTCCCCTCCTAGCTCTCTTTGTGCAGTCCACCATCTTCAAAGACCCTGCTCCTTTCCGCCTGCTGCTGCAACATAGAGGAATCCAAAACCTGTCTACTCATTCCAACCTTAAAGGTTTCCATATTAGTGTGGGATCCTTCCAGACTTCCACCAGATACTGAATGACCAACACCCCCCTAAGGCCCTGCCCTATATAATATATATACCCCTAAAATAGCCTTCACTCAGAACATCCCAAAGCCTTAAAACCAAATGTTCCTAAAACCCCACCCCCAAGTTTCCCCGCACAATGTGCATGTACAAATTGACCCCTTGCTATCCAGAAACTGGCCTAAAATGCCTCCTTAGTTATGTCACTTTCTCTTAAGCCCCCCTTGGGCAAGCAATCCAAGCTGGTGCTGACACTCTGTTAACATTGTGGATCAGGTAAAAAAAAAAACAAAGAAAAAACAATCATGTTACCATGAAGGATTGAATAGAAAATCACCCACTATATTACCACGGAGGATCAGATAGATAATGTAAAATCTATCTTACTGAGTAGGACGAGGTAGAAAATAATCAACCATGTTAACATGGAGAATCATGTAAAAAATAACCAGCTATGTTACTATGTAGTTTCTAGTAGAAAATAGCAAATTATGTTGCCATTGAGAATCAGGTAGAGAGTAACCATACATGTTATTATGAAGAATTGAGTAGAAAATAACAGACTATGATTTTACAAAATGGGATTTCAATAAGTGGGCTGCAGAGATATTCCAGAGATGTAATATCTGATATACATTTCCCAATGCTGTCATGTCCTGATCTGACAATACATCTTCATTTGCAGGTATAGATTTGTTGTACCACTGCTGTATCTAATTTCTTCTGAATCGCATTTTTGTGCCTTACATATGTCTTATGGCATGGATTCACTGTACCACTGTTGTATCTAATTTCTCCTGCATCCCATCTCTATGTGCCTTACATATGTCTTATGTTATGTCATATTCCTCCATCCAACATTCCCCCATCTGCTTTGTAACTTGCACATATCCATATTCTTCAATCCTACTTGTGTCTCTTTCCCCTGCTGATTTGCCTCCAAATGTTTCTATTATCATCAATCTGTTAATTTTCCCCTGGTGTGTTGTGTCCTGTCTCCCTCCTCTGACCCCTCTCTTCTGCTTACCTAAGTCATTCTCTGCACACCCTTAGTTATAAATTAGTTAGGGCAGGCCTGTGTGCCTTGGCCTGTGTGTGATTTCACAAAGTGGATTCCAATCAGTGACTGCAGAGATATTCCAGAGATAAACCAGAAATGTACCAGCTATACCCGTCTCTAATACTTTGCTCTCTCACTAACACTTTAGCCATGCTTACTTATGCCCTAGCAGTAATTGCTCCACTAATCCTTTCCCTCTTTCACTACCCCCAAACTCCATCACTCTCAACAAAATTATTTATTTTCCATCCCTTTTACCTACCCACCTGAGCTCCTCTGCTGACCTGCTTCTCAATCTCACACTTCTCCTGCAGAAACACAAAACAAGTCGGCCACTCTCATTCTGCCACCTACTTGCCCTCTCTTTCCTTATCTGCTGGCGACATATCTCCCAATCCGGGACCTCCACAGCCAACGTTCCCCACTTTTCCTCCCTCTTATCACCCTACGCTTGCAAGAAATATCCGCAATCTTCTAAATATAAAACCCATTCCACTGACCCCCTCTCCACCGCCCCCTCTCTCTGGAGCGCTCTGGAATGCCCATTCCATCTGTAATAAACTCCACTTCATTCACAACCTCTTTACCTCTTGCAGACTATCCTTGAGCCTCAAAGAAACTGACATCCTCCGACATGGCCCCCCCCTGCTGCGCTTGCACTGTGTTACGGCGGACTTCATTTCTCCCACGCACCTCGCACTGGCAACAAACATGGTGGAGGAATGGGTCTTCTCCTTTCTAGCAACTGCACCTTCAACCCAATTCCCCCTCCTCTATCCCTTATCCTCTCATCTTTTGAAGTACACTCTGTCCATATCTACTCTCCTTCCAACATCCATGTGGCTGTCATTTGTCGAACCCCGGGCCCGACCACTGCCTTCTTTGACCAATTCTCCATCTGACTCCTATACTTTCTTTCTGCTGACATTCCCACCATCATAATGGGCGACTTCAACATCCCCATTGACACCCACCAATCAACAGCCTCCAAACTCCTGCCACTTGCTTCATCCTTTGGCCTCACTCAATGGTCCTCCTCAGCCACCCACACAGATGGATATACACTAGACCTCATCTTCATCCGCCTCTGCTCCCTAACTAAACCCACAACCTCCCCTCTCCCTCTCTCTGACCACCATCTATTCACTTTCTCATCCTTGTCCTCCTCACCTGCCACCCATGTCCACCAACTCGCACACCCTCGCTTAAACCTCACACATCTTGACGCTCACACACTCTCCACCATTTTACCACTATCATCCATATTCTCACTCCACGACACAGATAATGCCACAGCTTCTACAACTCTACACTCACATCAGCTACTGATGCAGCTGCCCCTCTTGTTCATGGTAGAACACGACAAATCAACAGACAACCCTGGCACACAGACACCACTAAAAATCTGTGGCAAGCATCTAGGGTTGCTGAGCGGCGCTGGAAGAAAACACGCTCACAAGAAGACTACACAGCATTCAAACAAGCACTTCTCAAATTCAGCACTCACCACCACTAAACAGAATTACTTCATTACCCTCATATCCTCTTTGTCCCACAACCCCAGACAGTTATTCAACACATTTAACTCCCTCCTCCGCCCCCCCACTGCCCCCTCCTACCTTCTACTTGTCGTATCTCTGCAGAAGACTTTGCAACACACTTCACCAACAAGATCAATCAGATCAGACAAATCTTTGCTACCCAACCACCACAACCCCCATGTATACCAGACCACTCCCCTCCCCACTAACCCTCCTCCCTTCCATCACTGAAGGAGAACATGCACACCTCCTCTCCAGATCGCACATCACCACTTGTGCACTGGACACCATCCCATCCCACTTCCTCCCCAACCTCACCACCACAGTTATCCCAGCCTTAACCCACCTCTTCAACCTATCACTGACTTCTGGTACCTTTCCTTTTGCTTTCAAACATGCAACAATTACACCTATCTTAATATCTTAAAGAAGCCATCCCTTGATCCCACTCCTACATCCAGCTACCGGCCCATATCCCTGCTCCTGTTTGCTTCCAAACTTCTCGAAAAGCATGTCCACACTGTACTCTAATCCCACCTCTCATCCCACTCTCTCTTTGACAACCTTCAATCTGGCTTCTGCCCCCACCACTCCACTGAAACTGCCCTGACCTAAATTACTAACGACTTACGGCCAAAGCTAACAGACAGTTCTCCGTCCTCCTCCTTTTAGACCTGTCCTCTGCACTCGACACAGTTGACCACTGTCTCTTATTACAGATCCTCTCTTCCATTGGCATCAGTGACCTTGCCCTCTCCTGGATCTCTTCCTACCTTTCTAACCGCAAATTTAGCACCTTCCACTCCCACACGACCATCTCGCCCAATCGCATCTCTGTTGGGGTCCCTCAAGGCTTTGTCCTGGGTCCCCTCCTTTTTTCAATCTATACATTTGGTCTGGAACAACTCAAAGTCCCATGGCGTCCAGTATCGTATGCTGATGACACTCAGATCTATCTCTCTGGCCCTGATGTCACCTCTCTTATGTCCAGAATCCCAGAGTGTCTATCATCCATATCCTTCTTCTTCTCCTCTCACTTCCTAAAACTCAATGTAGACAAAACTGAACTCCTCATCTTTCCTCCATCTCACATACCTTCCTTACCAGATCTATCTATCACAATAAATGACAGCACACTTTGACTTGTACCTGAAGTCTGCTGCCTCAAAGTAACCCTTGACTCTGCGCTGTCCTTCAAACCGCACATCCAAGCCCTTGCCACCTCCTGCTGTCTCCAGCTCAAAAATAGTTCCAGAAACCGTCCCTTCCTCAACCCTCAATCTACTAAACTACTAGTGCATGCTCTCATTATCTCCTGTCTCGACTACTGCAACGTCCTCCTCTGTGGCCTCCCTGCTAACACTCTTGCACCTCTCCAATCTGTCCTTAACTCTGCTGCCTGACTAATCCACCTCTCTCCTCCCTATTCAGGGGCTGGCTGGAGCCTCTTTCCCTGGGTGGCAGTTTGCTATCCCCGGCCCTGCCTTGAGAAGCGGGGGGGGGGGGGTGCTGTCAGGTCCAGCAGCCTTGAGAAGCGGGGGGGGGGGGAGGGGTGCTGTCATAGCTGACCTTACCTCCTCCAGCCGCAAACCGACGCTCCGGCCGCAAAGCGACGCCCGCGGCCGGCCCGTTTCTACAGGGGGCGGCCCTAATGGTGGACTATACCACCAGCCCAGGGGGCACTTGCCCCCCTGCCACCTGGGCCAGCCCGCCCCTGTCCCTATTCCTCCACATCTCCCCTCTGCAAATCCCTCCACTGGCCCCAATTCACCAGCGTATCCAATTCAAACTACTAACATTGATTTACAAAGCCATCCACAATCTGTTCCCCCCATATATCTCTGAACTAATCTCCCAATATCATCCAACTTATAATCTTCGATCCTCCCAAGACCTCCTTCTTTCCTCCACATCTGTATGTTCCCCATCTAACTGCCTGCAAGACTTCGCCCGAGCATCCCCTATTCTCTGGAATTCTGCACCCCAAAACGTCCGACTGTCCCCCACACTCGGAACTTTCAAGCGGTACCTGAAAACCCATCTCTTCACAACAGCCTACAACCTGCAATGACCACAGTGCCACCTCGCCACCACTGGACCCGGCGCTTCACCGTCATGGGACCTGGCGCTACAGCACTATTAGACCCGGCGCTCCACCACCACCAGGGCAGACCCAACCTACTGTCACTCTCCCCATTGCCCTGTAGAATGCAAGCCTGCAAGGGCAGGGTCCTCTCTCTCCCCTCTGTACCAGTCTGTCACTGTTTGTTCATTGTATTTATAACTTGTCTATAACCCTTTCTCATGTACAGCACCATGGAATCAATGGTGCTCTATAAATAAATAATAATAATAGAAAATAACCAAATATTTTACAATGAAAGATCAGATTAAAAAAAAAAAACAACATTGTTGCCATGGCGGATGAGGGAAATAGTAACTAATGATATTATCTTGGAGGATCAGTATATAATGAAGAGTGAATAGTGAAATATTTGGGTTAGGATTATTCTAACTGAATACTTTTTATTATTCGGGTATTGGTCTTAAATACTGAAAATAATGCAAGTCAAAGGGGAAACTCAAATATTTTTCTGTGGAATCGTCCAGAAAAATAAAGATCACCATTGACTTGCATTTGGTTTAGTATTTGAGACAAATAACTGACTAGTAGAAATTATTTGGCTATAACAGGGGTTAGGAATCTATAGCTTGTGAGCCAGATGTGGCTCTTTTGATGGCTGCATCTGGCTTGGAGCCAAATATAACTGTTTTACCCACCGCCGTATGCTGTTTCGGGTGCCGTGCGGGTTAAGCCAGGAGACCGGTCCAATCAGTGGCGCGAATCTGATTGGCAAGCCTTTGACTGAGCTGCAGATGCTGACTTGATTGGACTGCAGCTGCCTGGCTTCTGATTGGCAACGTATGGGTACGGCAGCAGGGACAGTGCGGCACCTGGAACACCGTACAGCACAGACAGCGGAGGATCTGTGTGGTGTGTGTGTATATGCATTTATGTGTTTTTTTTTTTTTTTTTTCGTTGTTGTTTTTTTTGTGCAGGTACCGGCACCCTGGATGGGGATGATGGGGATACCATATTGGGGGCTGCAAGGGGATTTATCATTTGTTAGTAACAGCATAACAACATTATTAAAAAGGATTCAGAGACTTATTGTACTTTAAAAGGGTTGGTCTAACATAAAATTCACACATTTACTTGTATTTAGTATTAAACATATTGTACGGCTCTCACAGAATTAAAGTTTAAAATATGTGGCGATCATGGCTCTCTCAGCTAAAAAGGTTCCTGACCCCTGGGCTATAATAATCCGAACCTGAATATTTCACTATTCGCCCATCACTAACAATTACCAAACATGTCACCATGGAGTATTAGTTAGAAAATATTCAGCAATGTTACCTTGGAGGATTGAGTAGCAAATGACCCACTATATTACTGTGGAGATCAGATAGATAATATGAACACCATGATACCATGGAGGATCAGATCGATAATACCATGGAGGGTGGAATAGAAATTAACGAACTTTATTACCATGGAGGGTAGAGTAGCAAATTACCCACTATATTATCATGTAGGATTAGGTGGCAAATTGCCAACTATGTTACCATGGAGAATCGAGTAGAAAATAATCGACCACGTTAGGTTGTTTTCACATCAGCGTTTTTGCTGATTTGCTGTAGATCTGGCAGATTTTGCTGCATCTGCTGCGTAACGTATTCATTCTCTATGGGACTTGCGGTCAGGTGCAGCAGTTGTGGTTGCTATCAGCGATTTTTTTTTTTTTACATATTTATTTATTTATTTTTTGTCTCCTTCGCTACAAGTGCTGGATCTGGCAAAACCGCAACTGGCACACCTGACCGCAAGTTCCATAGAGAATGAATGGGGCTTGCTACAAGTCGGCTGTTACGCCGCAGATGCGGCAAAGCTGCTGGATCTGCCACAATCGGCAAATACGCTCATGTGAAAGCAGACTAACATGGTTGATTATTTTTTACTTGATCCTCCATGGTGACATGGTAGATAATTTTCCTAATTTCAAAGCAGCCTTACAATGTAAAAAAAACTGGAGAAAAATAGGTATTTTACCAAGGAAGATTAGGTAGAAAATAACCAACCATGTTTCCATGGAGCATTAGGTAACTGAATATCTCTTACAACTTTATATTAATGTATTACCTGCTAGTAGAGCCATAAAGACTTGCTGCCACAATACCATGGTATTTACCACTCAACCAGTACCCTTCTAGTAAATGTGGACACTTGACTTTTAACCCTCTTTTACAAAGATTAAAGCATGTTGCAGGGTGGAGGGGTCCTTTCCTGTTTAAAGGAACATCAGACAACTGGCTATGATGGTAACATAGATTGTGAAAGCTATTATTAGTATGCCAAGCCTGGTATCAGCTGAACAATAGTAGGATAATTGGCATCATTTATAATGTGCCAGCACTGTGGAGAAAGAAACAACCCTAGTGTTCAGGATCTGTCTCTGAAACCAGAATGTTGAATGTGTTTAATCCTTCATTTTACTAAGTAGGTTAACCGCTTAATCACTAGAAGTGATACACACATTGTCAAGGTTGTCAAGCTTTGTACAGAAAAATTCCCCAAAAGTGTCGGGAAAAACTTTAGCTGAATTTTCTTCCATCTTTCCTACTTGTGCGTGAGGCATTCTTGCAGGTCTCCAGTAGGATATGCGTTCCATCAATATTTCAGTAAAGACTTAAGAAGTAATATTCATAAATAGAAAAGGTGCAATGATCTGCGTTTTTAAGCTTGATTTGGTTCCCCCCCCTTCTCTACTATAGATGATGGTTCAGCAGGGAGTGGGGGTTTGTGGACTCCTGTGTCCTTCCTGTCATTGTGTGTGATCAGTACACGCCTGTCCTGCATTGCTGCCGCTTCCCCTGCCAGCACTCATTAACCTTTACACGACTAAAGCTTTCAGTCCTAGATCTATTCGATATATCTTGTATTAGAGAGAGACTTTGAGATTGTCTTCATCTCCCGTTCGATTGGCAGTTATGTAGTGTATTGTACTTGTAATGATGAGTATTGATGCTGTTGAAATGTGTAGTCAAAAATATGGACCCATTACACAATGAAGTACAAAGAATGGAAAGAACAATGACATTTCTGAGAAGGATCTTTAGAATAATCTGCAGATATGTAACAGGATTGAAACAGCATTACTCTGCATGTCTCTAAACCACAGAAAAGTTTCAATGTTCTCTTGTTTTAAAGCCATAATGCACTTAGCCATCAGAAAAAAATCACTCGGCATTGAAAGACTGTGCGTTTCCTGTTTTGGGTTAGTACCATAGGTCAGTTCCTGTAGCACTGTTATTTTAGGCATTGTGGTTTTGTACAGACGTTGAGCTACATGATGACAGCTGACCACTGCGCTTCTGAACCTCTCACAATGCAACACAAATTGATATTTTTATGTGGCAATAGTTCCATTGCCTAGAAAGACTGCAGTGATTTCCTGTGCTGGATGCTGCATAGCATACAGTAGTGTTCAAAATAATAGCAGTCCAACTTGACTAATAAGATTATTCACTGTTTTTGGTATAAATTATATTGCCAGAAAACCAACAGACTCAGCATTCATTATCTGAATAATAATTTGAACAATTGAAAATGGGGTGTGTTCAAAATAATAGTAGTGTGGAGTTCAATTAGTGAGGTCAATCAGTCTGTGAAGAAATGGTGTGAATCAGGTGGCCCTTATTTAAGGTTAATCCAGCACGTTGTATATGCATTTCTCTTTAAAAGTCATAGAATTATGGGTCATTCAAGACATTGTTCAGTAGAACAGCGTACTTTGATTAAAAAGCTGATTGGAGAGAGTAAAACTTCTAAAGAAGTGCAGACAATGATAGGCTGTTCAGCTAAAATTATCTCCAATGATTTAAAATGGTAACAAAACTCATAGAGATGTGGAAGAAAATAGGAGACTACCATTCGAATGGAACGAAGAATAGCCAGAATGGCAAAGGCTCAGCCAATGATCAGCTCCAGGATGATGAAAGACAGTCTCAAGTTACCTGTGAGTACTGTGACAGTTAGATTAGCAGACCATCTTCTACTAGCAAGAAATCCCCACAAATTAGCACTTTAAAAAAAAAAAAAAAAAAAAATCACACATACTAAACTGATGCAATTTGCCAAAGAACACATCAACTGGCCTAAAGAGAAATGGAGAAACATTTTGTGGACTGATGAAACTAAAATTGTTCTTTGCTCGTCCAAAGGCTGCTGGCAGTTTGTCAAACAATCTCCAAACTATGAATTCAAGCCACAGGTATACTCTGAAGGCAGTGAAGCATGGTGGTAAAGCATCATGATATGGGCATGTTTCTCTTACTGTGATTCTGGGACAATTTACCGCATACCAGAGATCATGGACCTGTTTGCATATATTAAAATACTGGAAAAGGTCATGTTGCCTTATACTGAAGAGGAAATGCCCTTTAAATGGGTGTTTCAACAAGACAACGATCCTAAACACACCAAAAGAAAAGCAAAATCTTGGTTCCAGTCCAACAAAATTGAGGATATGGAGTGGCCAACCCAATCCCCGAATCTTAATCCGAACATTTGTGGGGTGACATGCCATTTCTGAGGCAAAGCCAACAAATGCAAATAAATTGTGGGATGTCAAAGCATCCTGGGCTGGAATAGATGTGAAGCCGTTGTAAAAAAACAAAATGTGGTTATACGACTAAATATTATGTTAGTAATTCACAGGAAAGCTAAATCCTAAAAAAGTACATATTTTGAGTTTCTAAAGACAAATGCAGACACTGCTATTTTTTTGAACAGCCCAATGTTCATTTTTAGTTATTTTCTGTAAAGTAGTTACAAATTATATATATTTCTCCACATTTTGATTTGGAGCATAGTCTGTAATGTTCACAATATATGGACATAAAAACTATTATACAGATTTTGTTTCTGAACTCACTGCTATTATTTTGACCACAATTTTATGTAGTTCTAGCGTCCTCAAGAATATCTGCATACCCTTGTGGCGCCCCTGCGACCAGGTAGCCACAAAGGGAAGTGCAGCCAGGTAAGGCAAGACGATGACAAAACACTCACACAGATGCACACACTGACCCTACACCTAGGACTCTAGGTTGGGCAAGGGGTGGCAGGTGTTAAGAGAAGTGGGTGGAGTGTAGGTGAGCACTGACAAGTGGGTGGAGAAACACCAGGAGTTGAGCAGTTAGAGAGAGAACACCGAAGGGAGAAGGTGGTTGGAGAAGTAGTGAGTCTTCCCAGGAGGTTTTGGGTTCCCTGGAGGCGCAGAATCCCATGAGGCATAGCCGCAAAGAGAGAAAGCCCACTCCGTAGCCTGGAGGTGACGGGAAGGAGAGAGACTGAAAGATACCCCACAGCTGAAGGAAGGTGGGAGGACAAGGGTCCGGCAGCCGCACACATCTTAGCTGTCCGGAGGCACCCTTAGAAACAGTGACAGACAGAAGGAGCCTGGTGTGCCCAAATATCTGAACCTGGGATACTGGAGGCTAGGCCATGACCAGAGAACCAGGTCTGAAGAGGTGACTGGGAATAATCCAGACCCTAATCACACACTGACACACTGGTGTGGGGCAGGTGCTTTATGGCCTGCAGCCTAGCTTTCCACCATCAACTAAGAACAGTCGTTATACTACGACTGGTGACCCTGACTGAGTGAAACAGTCACTCGTGAGTCCGCGACAACCAGACTGAACCCGTGGGTGAGGTACTAGAGGAGAGACTAAAAGGGCCTGAACGGACTTAGAGGGAGCAACGCGGAGTAGCCACCTGAGCTGCACAGTCTAGTAACCCAGAGCAGTGTTGAAGTGTTTAAGAGATACAAAAGAACTGCAACTGTTGTAAGCTACTGCTGAAGACCTTAACCTCCCTGGCGGTATTATTATGTCAGTAATTTTGTGCTAAAAGCGGTACCATTTTTTGGCATGGAAATTTGGTGTTATGTACAGTAGGCCTGCAATTCTTAGTAATTACCTGATCAAAGAAGACTCTAGCCTTCCTAGCGGTATTCCCGAGCCTGACTCGGGGTTAACATTCACTGCCAGAAGCGGTAACCCCGAGTCAAGCTCGGGCTTACCCGCGGTCGTGGCAGATGCGGTGAAAAAACCGCATCTGCCGCACTTGCCGCATAGCCGCCGCACTTGCGGCGCGGTTGCCGTAATCGCCATAGTAAGTATAGGGGGACTTGCAGCAGGTGCGGCAAGTGCGGTTTTTTTCGTGGCCGCACCTGCCGCAAGTGCAAAACCGCACTTGCCGCACCTGCCGCAAGTCCCCCTATACTTACTACGGCGATTACCGCAACCGCGCCGCAAGTACGGCGGCTATGCGGCAAGTGCGGCAAGTGCGGCAGATGCTTTTTTTCACCGCATCTGCCGCGACCGTGGGTAAGCCCGAGCTTGACTTGGGGTTACCGCTTCTGGCAGTGAATGTTAACCCCGAGTCAGGCTCGGGAATACCGCTAGGAAGGTTAAGTAAAATACCCAGTAAGATCATCACTGCCTGAGACTGTTTACTTCCAGCGTCTCAGTAAAGTCCCACCTGAGGAGCTACAGACCTGCACACTGGCTGGAGAGCTGCAGCTTTGAAGTAAGTGAACTGCACTGCACACGATCCCTCACAAAGTCCCATCCAATACCACTACATCTGCCCTGGGGACCCTCAGCCCTACCCAAGGAAGGCTTACCATCCACACTGCCCCAAGTCACCATCCCCAGCAGGAATACGCCAGCGGTGGTTCTATTGTCCACATACCCCGGGTGGCGTCACGACAAATCCCCTGAAAATAACCCACTTTTGGACTGATCCCAGGCCACGGGACTGGGTCACGACTACCGTGATACCCCAGAGTGACAGCACTGGCCCGATTCCCGAGTACCCCATACCCTGGGGGAGCATCACCCTCACTATCACAAAGCATAAGTGATACATCAGTACAGACTTACTACTGAATTATTGCTATGGCTGAATAGGCCTCTTCCTCTCACTATTGGGGTCCCTCAGGATTCGGTCCTTGGCCCTCTTCTCTCTATACACGACCCCTATTGGACAGACAATCAGCAGATTTGCCTTCCAGTACCATCTCTATGCTGATGACACACAATTATACACTTCAGCCTCTGACCTTACCCCTGTGGTACTAAAGAACGCCAGTGACTGTCTAGCTGCAGTTTCCAACATCATGTCCACTCTCTATCTGAAACTCAATCTTTCCAAAACTGAACTTTTTCTGCTCCCAGCCTCCACTAACCTCCCTAAATCTGACCTCTCTCGGTGTGTGGCACCACAATAACGCATTGGCAGCAGGCTCGCTGTCTGGGTGTTATGTTTGACACTGATCTCTCCTTCACCTCCTATTCATTCACAATCTCTCGTCCGCCCTTGTCGCTTGCACCTGAATAACATCTCTAGAGTCTGCCCCTCTCTCACTATGGAAATAGCATAAACCCTCACCGTGTCCCAGATCCATTCCCGCTTTGATTACTGCAACTTTCTATTAATTGGCCTCTCCCGCACTAAACTTTCCCCTCTCCAGTCCATCCTTAATGCAGCAGCCAGGATCACCTATCTGGCCAATCGTTACTCAGATGTCTCCGCTCTGTGCCAGTCACTGGCTGCCTATACAATACAGAATACAATTCAAATTGCTTGCGCTCACCCACAAAGCTCTTCACAGTGCAGCACCTCCCTACATCTCCCTCATCTCTATCACCCTTACCATTCTCTACGTCCTACAAATGACCTTTGACTAACATCTGAATTAATCCGAACCTCCCACTCCTGGCTCCAAAACTTCTCCCGAGCTGCACCAATTCTCTGGAATGCTCTACCCCAAGAACTTAGGACTATCCACAACTCGCATAGCTTCAGGCACTCCCTAAAAACACATCTTTTAAAGGCGGCCTATCATGCTTTCTAATAGAACTCCTTTATATTGTATATAACCCATTCACTATTTCTCTTGACATAACTCTCCTTCAAATTCCACCAAACCCAAAAGCTCTGCACAGATTAGCTGGTGACCATTCATGTTATTTTCTATATCCCCCTTTTCCTCAAGATGCCTGGATCATCATTGTAATAAGCTCTGTACTTTGTGTAACCCCCATCTCGCTGTAGATTGTAAGCTCTTTTGAGCAGGGTTGCCTTTATTTGTACTTTTTTTTTCAATAAATGTATTTATTAATTTCAAAAGGTCATAAGAAAAAAAAAAAAAAAGGTAACAATTCAGATATAAAGAATTACACATTCGTACATAGTCTGGGGTATGACAGAAAACACTTTCCATTTCCAAGGCCGAGACCCCGTTTATTTGTACTTTAATTATTGTATTGTGTTTATCACATTATTTTTCTCCTGTAATTATTGTATTGTATTTTTTGCATTGTTTATCAACTTTAATTACTGTTTTTTTATTTTTACTTATAACCATTTGCATATGAACCACTGAATTGTGAAGCGCTGCGGAATATGTTGGCACTTTATAAATAAAGATGATTATTATTCTTATTATTAATAAAAGTGATACTTCTCTTGTAGTAATCTGATGTACCAATGCTGAAAAATTAAGCTTTGAAGTCAGTTGCAATATTACCTGGAAGTGAATTGGGGGCATATCCTTGTACTCAAGGTGTATCAACATGCCCCCAATTAATTCACTTTCACCCTAATTTTCATATGGCTCCAAAATATCTCTCAACACTGACAAGACAGGTATAATCTTTTCATTGTCCCAGAATCCAGTGTCGGATTGGTATGGGATGAATTTTCTGTGCCTACAGAACAAGTTTTAATGGAACTTCAATAAAGAATTACAATGTTTTTATAGGTGGATGTACCCAGTCATCATTTTTCTGGTATTTTTCTATGTGACTTTCCGGGCAGCAATTGAAGTGGGTCCCACATAAGAAAATGAACCTTGCTCAACTACTCCAATGAGGTGAGTTCATATGCACTTTGATGTTTTCCTTATGTTTTTTGTTGTCGTCCCAGAATACAGTTTAGGATTGAGGAGCCAGGTGCCAACCAGTAACATAAGAGGGCCCATTCTAGACAGGAGACCACTGTGGGGGCCCACCATGGGATTCACCTGTTTCCCAGTGGGACAGTTTGACCCTGGCTATACCAATGGTTTCAGAAGTCACATCATGCTGGCAGATTTCCTCTACACTTCTCGGCACTATTTGGCATATATGTACAGTGCATAACTTCCATTCTTCTACTATCAGGTAAAAAGAAGAGTAATTATGACAGATAATATATTTTAAATTATTCTACATGTTGGTCTATCATCTCCTATATGAGATTTTTTGGGAACAAATCGGAGTGAAATATTGCAGAATAATTCCCCTTCTGACTCTTATGTAGCAGACCCTTTCTGCCATAAAAGTCAAAATTAATTTTTTTGCTTCACAGGAAAGATGCAAAACAGTTCCAGTCACTCACGGCATCGTTACATTCCCGTGCCTAAAAATATGGTCACTGTATAATGTGCTGCATGGGTTATTTTTATGATTCCCTATGCTCTAATGATTATAGATGAAGCTAACAGCCCATGAAGAAACAGTATGTTCCTTAGTAATGAGTGTAAGGAGCTGCCTTTACATTGAAGACATGCTGTAGTATGGATGTGCTAGTGTAATCAGGACAGGAATTACATCCCAGCATAGTTACAATCAATGTTGAGACTTTCCTCTGATGGCACACTAACAATGACATTGACAATGAATTGTTGGGTTTTCAGGTGTTAACTCTTTAGTAGTAATGCCATATTTTTGACTTGATGAATTCCCGTAACTTCTTCGAACAAATACCAATACTTGTTATTAGAGCGTTGCTTTATTGACATACGTTTACCTACTATAAGTAATTATATCTCGTTCTTCGTGGGGATCTAAGCTTCTTTAGGTATCTGTCATTTAGCAATATGTCACTTCAGGGCGATCAGTGCAAATTCTCACAATTCAACCTGTGACATGAGGTTTATATGATATACTTGAAGTTACCTCAGGAAATTGTATCTGTCCGTGCTGAATCAAGAAGTCGAAACCTATTAGGTTGTATATTTTTCTTTCACGCGTTCAACACCATTCTACAGGTACCAAACCCTACACGGAGTGCCAGAAAACAGTGGCAAAATTTTTCATCTTCACAAATATTCCAACACCAGTATTAAGTGAAGGAATTAATAATGCAACCATGCCAAATGGTGTTAATTCATACAGTCATTATTCACAGAACACTATTGAGCTCTGTTCATACACAATAAACTTTGGCAATGTCGGTTAATGCTTGTGGTATAAGAATTTTTTTTGTATTGATCCCATAAATATAAGTCTAATATTAACAGATGTACTATATAATTAGGGAGGTTCATCCATACTATTCTGGTCATAGAGTTCAAGTTATTTCAGTCACATGGTACATAAAATCAAAGCACAGGGCCATGTAAACTCCATGCAGCAATAAACTGTGGAGCAGAAAAGCACAGTAGGGTTTTACCCAGGGAGAGGAAGGATTAGCAGGGAAGTGATATAGTGCTCACCTTATATGGTTGTGACCCACATCCAAATGAATGCCTTAAGGTACCGATACACGGTACAATGTTGAAACTATGTCGGCAATCGATCTGTAGGTGTGCGGTCTTTTTGGCATAATTTCAACATCGCTGGTGAGATGTCACATGTCTAGATATCTAAAGAACAAATCACCAACGATGTAGTGAGCAGGTATCGTTCGCACAACCCAGCAAAAGATACCTGCTCATTGCTGTGAATGGGCGAAGTCATGAACAACATCGTTATTGAGGTGTCACACAGAACGATGCGGCAGTTTGGTTGAGTTGAAATTGTCAGGTTTTATAACATTGTGAGACCTGTGAACTCCAATCCAGCGATTTATCGTAGTTTAATTGTGCAGTTACACGCAACGACACACATGCGATGTCGTTTCAGCGTCGCTCAACCCGTGACGTTTCAGCGATATCCCCACGATATCGCGCCTGTAACTGGTACCTTTAGAGCAGCTGCCGCAGGAACACATGCACCAAGGCAAGTTGATTATGCAGGATAGCAGGGACAATGGTACTAAATCCACGCTGCTGCAAATAATATAATTCAAATTGATCGTTGAAGCATATGGTGGTTTATTCTACCACCATATGCTACATCGATTGCTTTGAATTGGATTGTTTGGCTGCAGTGTGGATTTGATACCATTTTTCCTGATATCCTGCATGGTCAAACATTGTAGACTAAATCACCTATCTTCTGTTGTATCACCTAGGCTAAGTTCACATGACCAGTAATTATCTGTTAGGCTGGAATCACATTGTCATATTACATCCTATGCAAGAGCATCGCTTGTGATATATTAACCCCTTCATGATCCAGCCTATTTTGACCCTAAACACAGAAGGAACAGGGGCACCAATGCTGCCGACTTATCGGAGAGAACGCTCTGGCAGCGACAATGGTCGGCTAAGGTGCCCGTCACTGGGCAACATATGATATAATCTTGAAATAAGGAAGACGCATCACCGGTCTGTTGCTGCTTTTATTCACGTGCAATATCACATGTTGCTTTGGATTGGTTGTATAGCTGAGTGTGCTGACGCATCTGTTTCGCGCAATGCCTCATGGTCACACATTGGAAGTGCATTTTCACAAATCTTCCGTTGTACACCTAGCTAAGTCTCCATGACCATGTAATTTATTGTAGGCGGGAATAAAATTACATCCATGCAAGCACGCTGTGATATGAACCTCTTCATCCCCAAAGCTATTTTGACCCTAAAGCCTTGGCATTTTTGTCAATTCTGACCAGTGTCCCTTTATGAGGTAATAACTCAGGAACGATTCAACGGATCCTAGCGATTCTGAGATTGCTTTTCATGACATATTGGGCTTCATGTCAGTATAAATTTAGGTCGATAATTTTTGCGTTTATTTGTGAAAAAATAAAAAATTTGGCAAAAATTTTGAAAATTCGCAATTTAAAATTATGATTTTTATTCTGCTAAACCAGAGTGTTATGTGACAAAATAGTTAATAAATAACATTTCCCACATGTCTACTTTACATTAGCACAATTTTGGAAAAAAACATTTTTTTTTTGGTAGGAAGTTAGTAAGGGTTCAAGTTCATCAGCAATTTCTCATTTTCCAGCAAAATTTACAAAACCATTTTTTTTTAGTCGGAGAGGTGAGGGGGGGCCAGAACACAGGGATCGAGGGGGGGGGGGGCTAGGAGCTCAGGAGCCTGACCGGTGGTTCTGTATGTAGCCCCGGCGGGCTGCACCCGTGCATTGGCGGGTGCAGCACTGCAGCCCACAGGCGGATACACACAGAACCGGAGGAGAGGGGCGGATTGGAGGGAGGGGGGTCCCTAATCTTTTCTCGAGCAGGAGGGGGGCTGAGGAGAACTGTCATGGAGCTGTAGGAGCGCAAAGAAGCCATGACGTTATAGAGACGTCATAGGTCGGGAAGGGGTTAATGACACTCAGCTCAGAGTCTACTGCGAATGTGAGTGAAGTGTCATTCACTGTACTCCTATCCTGTGAGCGGATGACAGGTGCGGAGTAAATAATCTCTCTATCTCTCCATTGCCGATCTTGGCGCATATTGCACTGCATAGGTTTCTGCCGAGTGCCGATCTGATGTTTCACTCTCAACCATAGACTTGTATGGATGCGACTAATCAGAGACTTGCATAGTTGCAGCATGCTGCGATTTTTTTTTCTTCCTCTACCCGTAAGGTCTGAGGAAAAATTTGCGAGTCGTGGGGCGCTTGACTGGTATCTACATTGTGTGCAGACAGCAAGCGCGAGTTCACACAGAACTGCTAATTGACTCTGTCCTAGAGAATGCATCCTGACAGCAATTCAGTTGGCATAAAAAAGTTGTGCGTCACACGACTTGTTTTGTCAGTTTTCTAGAATTATTTCCTGGCTGTCTTTTACAGAGTCTATGGAGACACGTCCAGTTGAACTGTTCCCTATTTATAACTATTTGAAATGCAGATTCACAGTAACCTAGTGTGAACTCCAGTCCTCGAGGGCCGCAAATCATTCAAATGTTTCACATTTTTAGTATTGCACAGGAATTTATTTCCTGTGCAATTGATTATTTATCATGGCAATACTAAGGAAATCCTGAAAACATGATGTATTCCCTTTTCGAGACTGAGTTCCCACGATAAGCAAAAACTGAACTTTTACAAGAAAAATGTATGGCTAAATAGCATGTTAATGGTTCCATTTTCCATAGACTCCCATGTTAAAAAAATGGATCCTGCAAAAATAATTTTTTTTCAAAACAAAGAAAAATGTGTGCAAACCTTTTTGCTTATGATTGCTAATGCTCTAACAGATGATTATTGGACATGTGAACTCAGCCTTAAGGCCCAGTCACACATAACAACGCATCCCGATCTCCGTAATGATAACTGTGCGAGTTTACACGGTGCGTGTTTTCCAATCGGTACAAGCAAAAGGAAAAATCTCACAGCGATGGAAAACACGCACAGCGACCAGATCTACAGAGTTATTGGAATTGTCACCCAAAGCGACATTGAGATCGGTTGTCGTTGTACCTGTCAAAACAACGTTAAGCGGTTCCGATCAGTGCGTGACGTAGACATATCCAGAGCAAGTGCTAACGTATACACATCAACAAGGGGTAGATGTTGGTGCGTGTCTCAAAAGGGAATCGAAATTCCCATCCTGTTTGCAACATAATTGTGCTTAGCCGATTGTTAGTGATCTCGCATGTGGACAGGGCCTTCAGAGAAGTGCCGACTTCCATCAGAATAAGAAGTGCACACTAGGAAGCTTTTTAAACGGATTCAGATTTCCACTCGTTATGATATCTAAATATCAGCAGCTTTTATGGCATGACTGGCACAAGGAAAGACCGCCTCATGTACCCAAGAACCCTTTACAAAATCAAGTTTTATATCTTAAAAGCTACTGTATTGATCAACTTCAATAGATTATGATGATCGTTGATCACGTGTTTTGATAATCGGTCATGGTGGATGACAAGCCGCAGTGCAACAATGGTTGATAATGGAGTATTTTTGATTTTTGGGATAAAAGGATTATATTAAACAAGGTCAGACACACTTGAATATGTGTGACTGGATTGGTGAAGTGCCTGCAGTAGGCCTGTGATGTTGCAGGATAGAAGAGGTTCCACTAACTGCCCTACGTGAATTTTAGTGAAGCAAATAGAGAATTGTGAGGGTATACTAAAGTACAATGTGTGATGTTGTATATCTTATAACTTCTGGTTGAAGGTGTGTTGTGGCCTCGAGGCAGTAAGTGGGGAAGTAAGAGTCGGAGAAAAGGAATTGGAGTCACTGTTATGTTGACACCATGGTCGGTCGCACTAAGGGTCCTTCACCCAGGCGCGTTACGCGTATCAGGTTCCTGTAAGGAAGAGGGCAGTTGTATGTTCTTTTTCACTTGCTGCAAAACTACCTGAGCTTCGGGGACCCTTCAGTGTTTCACCTTACCTAGTTCGTCCCGGGCGCGGTATTATGAGTGGATTGGAAGGGAGCCAAACCGACAACGAACGTCGAAAGGCCCTTCACGAACCAGCTAGAATGGGCCCGAAGGTGGTGGTACCCAGGGAAGGCGAGACCCAGGCTATGTGACCAACGGTACAGGTCTGGGTCTTAGTCCAGGAAAACCTCCTGGTAGTTACGGGCCAGCAACCTGAGTCCAACTGTCGGACCAGGAAGTTTACCTCTGGCCTCCTGTCCATCATCACATGCTCACGACCCAGGACTGGGCAAAGCCACATGGGTAGCGGTCAGGCCGTGAGGGCTTCTTCCCTTCCTAAGACGCAGGAAGGAAACTGTCCATGCAGCTTTCATCAGCCAGGCTTACCCCACACGACAGAAAGGACTTAGTAATATTTTAGGCTCCCCTAGAGACACATTTTGGTCCTAGTGCAGGCAACTACCCTCACTGATGAACCCTGAGCTGATGACCTTACAGGGAAAGAAAAACACAATTTTTATATTAAAGTGTAATACCACCCTGTGGCGCCTAGTCACAGGGGCGCCACACATATATTAAATGAAGTCAACACACGCAATTTGAAATGTGTGGGATGACTGGATGGAATGCCTGGGCCTGGTGTCTGTGGACCTTCTGCGGGATAGAATAGGTTCCACCTAACTGCCTTGGCAATTAATGTGGTAGTGTAAAGACAAAAGCAGATTGTTGAGGTATACTAAAGTACAATGTGTGATGTTGTATATCTTGTATGAAGATTTCTAGTTTGTAAGGGTGGGGGGGGGGGGAAGGAAAGGGTGTCAGGGAGAAAAGGGAATTGGGAGTCTCTGTTCGTGTGGCACCCCACTGGTCGGTGCGCCACTAAGGGGTACTGCACCCAGACCTGCGTGTACGGTATCCCTGTGACCAGTGAAAGGGGCAGTTGATATGTGGCTTTTTCACCCTGCATCAAAACACACACAGAGCTTCAGGGGACCAATTGGTTCAACCTGTTACCTAGTTAACCGGTCCCGGGGGGAGGTTATAAGAGTGGTAGTGGAAGGCGGGAAGCTAGAACAGAGAACAGAACGTCGAAGGAGGACCCTTCAGGGGAAAGCACAGAAAGGGCACCCAGAAAGAGTGGTGACCCAGGCAGAAGGAGGAGACCCAGTGCCAGACCAAACGGTAACAGGTCTGAGGGAAACTTAGTCCACAGCGGAGAACCGGCTCCTGGAGTAGTACGGGCAAGTTCAACTCTGAGCTGCCAACACTGGTCGGACCCAGGAGAGTTTAGCCTCTGGGCCACCTGCAACAAAAATCACTAATGCTAAGACCCAGGACCTGCGTAAAGCCACAGGGGTAGCGGTAATCCGGAGAGGGTTCTTACCCACGTTAAGACAAGCAGGAAAGGAACAAGGAGGCCAGGCCAGGTTTCAAGTCAGCCAGGCTTCACCACAACAGGACAGAGAAAGGGAAGTTTAGAGGGACATGCTTGTAAGCTACATAGAGACACCCCATTCATTGGTCACTACCCAGGCCAGCTACCCGTCACTGTGTCACTGTTAACCTGTTGTTGAACTGCATTTATTAAGTGACCAGTAAACACCAGTGCAGAGCAAAGCAAACCTCTCTTGTCTTTTTACCGTTGAACTACAGTGCTGCTAGCACAACAGCAACTCTGCCCCAGGGATCCTGCTCCACCTGCAGGGAGTGTTATCAACTGGCTGTAATACCATCATCTCCGGTGGTCTGACGGCGGCACTGGTGTTATCATCAGAAACTGCAGGTGGCGTCACAAACAAATCAATCAATTTTATTATTTTATTTCAACACTTTTCAGTGACCACCAGGGCCAGGCCACAGACTCGGGCATCCACCACCGTGACAACACCCCAAATCAACGTCCGAGATCTGAGCCCCCTTCGTGGTTGAGTCATTCGCACTGAAACCAACAAGGTACAAAGTCATCGTTAGTTGACTGTATTGTTACATTTCTTTTTGACTTTTGAATTCTCTAATAAAAAACACTTGATTCAAAAAAAAAAAAGAAAGTAGCCTTAGGGTGTGTGCTCACGGTCAGTATACACGGCGTTTTGGATGTAGCGTCTTGCCGCTGCGTCCAAAGCGCTGCGTCATACAGTACAAGCATAGTGGATGGGATTGTAATAAATCCCATCCTCACTATGCTTTACCTGCCCGCAGCGTGTTTGGAGCTGCGGTGCGGGTTATCGGAAGTCCACTCCTCCGCAGCATGTTTATTTCATGGTGCAGAGTTGGAAGCGGCTGCCATTAGGTGAGTGCAGGGAGAAGCCGCCCCACACCCGCCGCATACGGTGAGTACAAGGCGGCTGCGGTCTTCCTGCGGCCACCCGTGGCTTCACTTAAGTCCATAGGAGCTGCATCCAACACGCAGCTCCTCCGGACCATGAGCACATACCCTTAGATGCACTTTTGAGTAAAGGTATACTAATTCCTCCAGGTACCATATAAAATCCTCTAGGAATGCTTCTCATACGCGTGGAGCCTGGTATAGCTCAACATCATATTAAAGCAACCTATTTTTAAATCTCTAAATATTGTTAAGTTCAATTTTTTTGTTTAATTTTTGCATATTTTTTCAGATCTGTGTAAAAAAATAAATTAGAAATATTGCACATCATTTGCACACTGGCCACATGGGCTACTTTAGGCTCATACTTAGTTTCATTTCATGAAGAGTTTTCGGCAGTTTCATTATCACTTCAGGCAGGATTACAATGACAGGTGACACCTCTATACACAACTGATAACACAGAATCCACCAATCACAATAGGTTATTTAACAGTAACCATTTATTCCCCTCCCTTCCCAATGACCTTTGCAAACACTCCTTAAAAGCTTTATTGCAAAGATAGGATCAGAGTCAGTGTTTTCCTGCTAATGTAATGTGTGAATTTACTGAAAGAACTGAAATTGTGAATCTAGAATATCTGCAGTGGATATTGTGAAAATTGCAACATTTTTATTTTTAATTTTTAATGTTTATTGTGATTTATAAAAAAACAACACCACATTAAACACAAACCCCTGATATAACAGGTCACATTCCAATGACACATTCCTTTATATGCTCATAATTTTGTCATTTCCAACAATCTTATATAGGTGTAATGGCAAAATACTGTACATTTGGCCATTTATTGTATGGCAAGGATTTATGCCTACAATTTATTATTCTCCTAAACTGCAGATCTTCATTGTGATAACCCAAAAGATAACTTTTAGACAATGATGGCAAAAATAATTGCTATCTTTATGGACACCCAACATAAGATGGACTGGCTCAACCAAATTTTAAAGAGTTGTACAAAGAATATAAATTATTGTCTTGGTCGCCGGGACGGGGTACTAGACCATCTAGGGTCAGTCCGATGGATGTCACTGTGGCAGTCCCAGAGGTCGTGTCCCATACTGGACATGTTAAAGGGGAATTTAAAGGGGGTTGTTTGTTGTGACACAATCTGAGGTTTCTTGTCAGCGATGACCAGTGCTGCATATGGTAGTCCCCAGGGGATAGATGGTAAAGCAGCTAGTTGGAGCACTCCATTCAGAGGGAGAGGGCCCCCTGGTGTGTAGTGATGGTGGTGTCTGTAGTAGCTAAAGGTGCAGGGGTGCAGAGTGGCACAGTAAAGAGTAGACAGACACAAGGTTCTTGTAGTTCTTACTGGTCACCTTTACTGGAGTTCAGTGTAGACACAACCCAGCAGGGATACTGTATTCACCAGGATTGCAGCCTGGCCAGCTCACAAGTAGTCCGGGTCCACTCTGCTGAGACACAGGAATATGGCCTTTCTTGCTGACTTTTTCTCTCTGATACTGCTACCCCTGTTTTCCTAGTGTCATGTGGTTGCTAGTCCAGAAGGCAGGTGACTGTGGATCCTCTGAGTGACTGCCTTGCAAGTCCTCTTGACCCTACCTAGTTCCTTAGCCTTCAGAGAGTCCACCTTTGGTAGTCACTGTACATGCAGCCGAGTAACCTCCAGTTTCTTGGCTGGTTCTGAAGATATCAAGACTGAATTGAGGCTGGTACCGCTGTGCAGCTAGTTCCTCTGCCTGACTGGGATAGCCGGCTGCAGATTTGAGTTCTCAGACCTGGGATTTCCAGCGACCCATGTGTCCTGCTCCTTCCCAGCTCCTGACTTCTCCTAGAACTCAGTCCTCACTGTTTGCCTCCCACCCCTAACCTCTCCTCCTTCCAGCCAGTAGATGGGGACTGCCCTGAATGTGAGTCTTTTCCACCCAGCATCTCCCTGGCCTGGAGTATGGATAGCGTTGGGTGTGTTTTGGCGGTCTCTGCACAGTTTTTTCTTATTTATGAGCATGATGCCATGCATTTTGGATAGGTTCAGTACGATAGTGGCGACCGAACCGCAGGAGTGCCACATTATCGCTGATGAATAGGCTATTGGATAACTTATTTATCACTGGGATCACTACAGAGCCACATCTGATTGGAGGATATGTTGAGGATGCACATCTCTGCTCCTTCTATGGAAATGCCATAAATATGTGAGAGGGAGATGATCATCTACCAGAGACTGGTCACTGCTAATGTTGCAAAACTGCAAAGGATCAGACTGGTAAATTCTAATCTGTTACTTATCCCCCATAGACATTATATTATCGATCTACCCACTGACATCTAATGTCTACAATCCATTTACGCCTTACATCAAGTGCTTTGAGAGGTTCTTGACAAACCTTCTCAGAAACTTTCATTATATCTCTTGGCTTGCTGCCATCTTCTTTAGTGACCGCTACACCTCTCAAACTATCTTCTGAGCAGATTACATCCACATGTGTGTTGGTCAATAGCCAGAATTCCTTTGAGAATACATTGTACAAGAATAGAAAAGGTGAAAAATTCAAGATGGGTGCACATTATAAGGTCACTATTTAATAAGTGACCTTTATCTAGTAGGCTAAGAGAGATTTTAGTTTTATTTACTCTGTATTAATTTTGGGAATACTTAACAATTAACCAATGTTAGTTATAGAAGTCAAGCCCACAGCCCTTAATTTCTTTAGTTTGCTGTTTTTTTTTTTTGCTATAACAGATTAGTGTAGGAAAAAAAGAGCACAGGCTTTCATCTCATAGCACTTATCTGATTTCTTCTACTGGTACAAAAGATGGCAGGTCTAAAAATCAGTACAAATTATGTTGCTAATGATAAGTCATAGTATCTTGCAAAAATCAATAGTGTAGCACCTCACTCAGTATAGCTGAATAAGATAGGAAAATAAAGGAGCTCTGCAGAAAAACAGCTGGATGGAGTTTTGTGAGTAAGGTTTTTATAATTCTAAAATACTCTGCCCTTTTTGGGAATTTGGGTCCAGTGGGTGGTCCATCAGTGACGGACAGCTCTGTCTGTATGGACTCTTATATTAAGAAAGCTGTCAGTCACTGATAGGACCCCCCACTGGACCCACAATCCCAGCAAGAGCCGAGGCTTAAATGATTAACACTAAGGGCCGCTTTACACACACCAACTTCTGTGTCCAACTTCTGAACAGATCTCTGGTTGCAGTGAAATCATGGACACATTGTTCCATTTGTACACAGCCACAAAATGGAGCAATGTATCCATGATTTCACTGCAACCAGAGATCTGTTCAGAAGTTGGTCACAGAAGTTGGTGTGTGTAAAGTGGCCCTAAAGACTAGGTTTCCTCCCATTACGCTGAAGGTACTGTTACACGACGCAATATTGCTTGCAATTTCCCTGGCAATTTGCTGTTTGCAGTGAAATCATGGAGATGTTGTTCTATTTTGTTGCTGTGTACAAATGTAACAATGTGTCCATGATTTCACTGCAACAGCAAATTGCCAGTGAAATTGCAAGCAATATTGCGTCGTGTGACGGTACCTTAAGGGTCATATGTTTTTTAATTTTCCATAAACATAGCCGTGTCAGGGCTTGTTTTTTGCGGGTCAAGTTATACTTTTGAATGAAGCCATTAATTTTACCATATGATGTAATGGTAAGCGGGTAAAAAATTCAAAGTGTGGCGAAAGAGAATAAGAAAAAATGTAAAACTCTGCAATAGTTCTCTGGGTTTTTTATTTAAAGCGTTCATTTTACCATGAAACTGGTCTGGCAGTAAAATTCTCCAGGTCAATACGATTACGTAGATATCAAATATGTATCGTTTTTGTTTTATTTAAGTGGTGAAAAAAATTCTGAAAGTTTGAAAAAGCATTTTGCTTGTGTCACAACTTTCCAAGAGTTTTCAGTTGTTTGCATTGCGAGCTGTGTGGGGCTTGTTTTTTTGTTTTGTTCCCTGAGTGATGTTTTTATTGGTATTATTTTGGGGTATATATGTTGTTTTGATCGCCTGTTATTACATTTTTTGTGTTGCGGTGGCTGGAAAACTGCAATTCTATCATTTTGATTTTTTCTTGTTATGCTATTTATCAGAATAATTTTATATTTTAATTGGACAATTCTGAACTCAGACTTTCCAACTATGTGTATATATTTCTTTTAATTGTTTGATTTCTAATGGCGCAAAATGGCGGTGATTTAAACTTTTTGTGTTTTTTTTTTTTACATTTTTGTCATGTTTTTTAAATATTTATTACATTTTTTTCTTTGTACCGTTAAGGGACTTGAATCTGCGATTATCTGACGGCTTGTGCTGTATAGAACATTGCATCAGAAAGTCTTGAGAAAGTGAGAGGAATCCAAAACATCATCAAAGGGTTCACTGGTCTACTCAAACTTGTCTGTTGAGTCTCTGCAGAAGGCCGGGATGCTGACACATTAAAGCGCTTGAGCGCAGTATATGGTAAGTGACCCCGCATGGATCTTCTGCATCCAGAATGGACTAACTATGGAAAAATGTTGTCTTAATAAACTATACTGCAATAAGAAGAAAAGTTTTCAGATTTATCCTGCACTGTTTAAAGTGTTCATTATTGCTAATGGATTGAGAAATATTGAATATATAAATATAAAAAATTCATGAATAAAGAAAAGAGCCATTGTTGCTTTGTGTTTGCTACTTATATATGACTGCCAAACAGTTGCCTATATGGCAAATGCAGGTGAAAGTGGTTTAAAAATATAAAATCAACATTATTAGGGAAAGATGCGGGTTCAGCTTGTTGTGAGTCCTCATCAAAGGCAGAGAGAGAACCCATAACAGACACAAAATACATCATTGATCGATAAGGGGTTAAAACAACTAATCTTTTCGCACAAAACTAAATATCAATCTACTCAACGGCCATTGCTCAATTACCCTAATTTGTGGATTATAAGACGCAGCCCAAATTTAGAGGATGAAAATAGGGAAAAAATGTAACTAAAAAAAAATGGGTCTGTCCTATAATATGTTCCATCTTACAGGCAGTGCAGCTTAACCCGGAGAGGGGGGAAGGGTGGCGCAGTGGTGGTGCAGCAGGGTCACAGGAGGCAGGGTCACGGTGGTGGAGGGCGGCAGCAACACAGTGGGGCAATGCTGTGGAGGGTCTGAGGCTGTTTGGATGGAGTGTCCCAGCAAGTTATCACTGGGCGCCATTAATCTTCCGACAATTGTCACAATGGGCGAAAGGGAAATGGCTGCATAGGTTGCGCAGGTGTAGGTGGAGATCTCTGACAGTCCATCCCCACAGCCTTGGGGCCCCTTCAGCATTTCGCTACCCCCCCCACCATCATGACCCTGTCTCTTGTGACCCTGATTTTTTGGGGAAAAAAGTGTGTCTTAGGCTAGGGTCACACTTGTGTTTTTTTCATGCTTTTTTTGAGACCTGTGTTTTTAAAAAAGCATGTAAAAACGGACCCATAGGCTCCCATGCAAAAAACGCATGCCCCAATAGCAAAAACGCATGCCTAAAGTGCCATGCCTTTTGGCATGAGTTTTTGCACTTATGTGAGAAGCTGCCTTCAAAAACGCATGCAAAAACACATGGTTCATTAGTACCATTTAGTACCATCCAAAAACGCATGCGTTTTCCATAGGGGCCCATGTTAAAAAAACGCATGCGCTTTCTAAAAAAGTATATGTGTTTTTAAAACAGCACCAAAAAATAGTGCATGAACTTTTTTTGGGTGCTGATTCAAAAACACATGTAAAAACTCATGGGTGGCTTAAGGCACCTAAAAAAACGCATGCAGAAATGTAAAAAGCATGCTTTTTTTTTAAGGCACTAAAAAAACTCATGCCAAGTGTGACCTAGCCTTATATTGTTTTATAATCCGAAATATGCGATACATGCTGCATATAGTTTAGAATGTATGTTGATAGGTTCAGTCTGCTGACGTAGGTCGATCCACTTCAGATGCACATTAAACGATCTATGATAGATTTTTTAGTGTGCATAGGCTGCCATTGGTTTTAGTAGCAAAGGCCCTGTATACACAAGACAATGCACGGCTGAAAATGTTGATATTTTGCATAGCCCAAAAGATCATTTCATCCAATGGATGAGCATTTTTCTTCTTATCTGTCGTGTTAACCGCAGTCTGCTTAAATTGCACAAGTATGAAATGAGAATTCCTAGAAACAATAGTTTACAATAACACTGGGGAACACAATTTTTTAGGAGTTAGGTCAGACAACTGTTCTTAATTAATTTTTGGATGCTGAATCCAGAAATGATCTCAGTTTTTCTCTGTCACGTCAAGTTTTTGAACTATAGGATTTTTGTCTTCTCAAAAATATGTAAACTACTGTACCTAAAAAGTGTTTTTTTTCAAGATATTGATAATTATGACGTATTGGGAGCTGCACACCTCTCACCACACTGTCTCAGTTGTGACTACTCTTACAAGTTGCCACGTAGATCTATATGAGTCGAATTGTAATCAGATAACAAGTCTTATTACAGATATCAGTGCAATTGTGCTTCTCTGGCAGGTAAGTTGTGGAGGAAAAACTTGACGTGCTAGAAAAAAACTGACTTCATTTTTGGAATCAACATGCCAATTTTAGTATAAATCAGCTCAAAAACCTAACTCAACAGAAAAATTTTTTCAAATTGTTCCCCAGTGTAATCATGCTATGTAAAAGCAATTTAAGGAAATTAGGATGAATCTTGTCTGATTTTGTAAACCAATTTTTAAATGACCTTTATGGGCATTCAAGAGTTAAAGAGGTTGTCCGGTCTAAATCCACAAGTCTGCAATCACACATGCACTGTGTGCTTTGAGGAGACAGGAACGTCGATCACATGGTGATGAGAATGCAATATGCATACCACCAAGCAGAATCCTACTAGATTTGTATGGCATTGCTCAATACAAGTTTGACCTCAGACCTATGAATTTAGGCCAGACAAACCCTCTTAGGGCTCGGACACACATCAGTGAAACTCGTCCGAGTTTACTGTGCGGAAAAATCGCATTGCTCCTGGGCCAATGTTAACTAATGTCCAAGAGCACATTTCCGAGTCTCATACGCTTTTTCCGCATCTGATTCTCGGATTGCGAGTCAATCGCAACATGTTGCGATTTTATGCGAGTCACGGACGAGACTCGCCAATGCAAGTCTATGGGTCCGACAAAAAACACGGATTGCACTCGGACCACACTCGCACCATCCGAGTCTGATGCGAGTTTTAATTGATACATTACCATTCTGTAGCTCAGACAACTGTACAAAATGCACCTGTAAATGATTAGACAGTAATTAGCTGCTGAGGAAAAAAACAGATTGCACTCGGAGAGCACTCACAAGCCACACTGACCAAAAGTCAGATGACACTCGTCTGACTCTCGTATCCGAGAATCGGAGCATTTTTAAACTCTGATGTGTGTCCATACCCGTAGGCTGAGGGCACGCTGCGCGAGGGACTCGCGCGAGAGCAATGCGAGGGAAACTCGTATTGCACTCGGACCAGTGTTGCCCTATCAGGCAGGGCAGACTGGTGCGAATCCCACGCACTTAACTCACATTGCGGGTCAGAAGCAAGTGCAGTCACAGCATGCTGCGACTGTACGCGATTCTCACGCGCGAGAGGGCAATGCAAGTCTATGGGGCGAGATTTTCTGTTACCGCTTTACAGCTTTCACAACCATGGAGTTTAAATTTTACCGGCAAATGCTGTCAGCGGTCCTGAGGTTTGCTTCAGGACCGTGGACAGCATCACACGCACCACACACGCACTCATGCACCACACTCGCAGAACACTCACATGCATACAGCTACACTCACCACACGCACAACAACAACAAAAAACCACGCATATAACTCGCATCACTGTTGTGCATCAAACAAACACGCTCCGTGTTTGATACATGACAGTGTGCTCCCAGCCTTAACACTAGAAGTCCCAGAGATGGGTCATTTAACATTTCTACCTTTTGGAACCCAGAGACGGGTCGAATGACCTGAAGGATTTTAGCTAACATCCTCTAATCACCGTCTTTTGTTCTGTAATTAAGGCCATTACTGTCGCACCACAGAAGGTTGTTGTTTTCCATTGAGTTATCCATTTAGCTTCTAGTTAGTTCTATTCAGTTTGGACCAAGGGTCATTTGACCCTCTTTCGGGACTTCAGGGGGGAGCTCAAAATTTCTGGGACTTCTGGTGTTAAAGAAGGAACGTCTGCACTTACTGTGCACAGGTTCAGCCTTTTGAGCTTTTTTTTTTTAACACTTTCAGCTTTTCAAAGCTATTAAGAGATTAAAATAGGTGACCTAACCATTGCTTCAGTGAGGAGGAGAGGCCTAGTGATATAGAGACTTGCTGTCTGCTCATTCACCCCTCCTCTTTATTGAAGGTATTCAAAGGGAAGCCAAGAGCAGACAGGTCCCAGCCATCAGATTGAGCCTACAGCAACAATGTGTGCACCCAACTGACACTTGGAGTGCGCTGCTGCACTCATCCAGTGTTGCTGGTTTCACACTAGGGTTTTTTTTTCAAATCAGGCAAAATCAGGTTTTTTAGCCAAATCCTGATCCTGTCATGATCAAGTTTTTTGTCAATTCACTTTAATAGTGTTCGGAAGCAAGCTGAAGTAAGGGGCCTTTCACATCAGTGGTTCTCGCTAATGTGTGGCAGATCCGGCAGATTTGCTGCATCTGCCGCCTAATGGCTGCACTTGCGGCACCGATCTGCCTCTATGGGGCTTGCGGTCGAGTGCAGCAAGTGCCGTTTGGTTGGATCCAGCACTTGTGGCCGCGAATAAAAAACACTGCTAGCACCATTTTTTTTTTGCGGTTGGATCTGCCAGATTCGGCGAAATTGCACTTGCTGCACCCGACCTCAAGCCCCATAGAGAAAGAATAGGGCTTGCCGGATCGGTGCTGCAAGTGCAGCCATTAGGCGGCAGATCCAGTAAATCTGCCGGATCTGCCGCACATCATGTGAAAGGCCCCTTAGTTAAAGGATCATGATTTGGCTGAAAAACCTGATTTTGCCCGATTTGAAAAAAAAAACACAAGTGTGAAACCAGCCTCAGTGAGTAAGCGCAGATGTGCAGTCAGATATAAGAGAGCACTCACTATTACTAACGAAGCACTGACAATAAAGACAAGCTTTAGTATACAAATATGAGAGTGCTGCGAAGCTCCCTCATTTGCATATTAAATAAAGTAGATTTTACTTTTTAGCGCCAATAAAAACTATTCTATAGTAATATGCCCCCAAATCCCCAGTCTGCATAGCATCGGCCTTCCCTGTTCACCAGTATACAGCAGCCGCAGCCTCCCTCTTCACTTAAATAATAGCATAGCCTTACCTCAATACACATCTATGTACCAATCCCCGTCGCATAGCCTCCCCTTCACGCCTGTTCACAGTATACAGCCAGCTCCCTGTCACCTAAACAGCCTCCTCCTTGTCACCAGCCTCCTCTCAGCAGTATACAGCACAGCCTCCTCTGTCACCAGCCTCCTCCTGTCACCAGCCTCCTCTCAGCAGTAACAGCACAGCCTCCTGTAAACAGCACAGCCTCCTGTCACCAGCCTCCTCTCAGCAGTATACAGCACAGCCTCCTTGTCACCAGCCTCTCTTTCACCAGCCTCCTCTAGGTCACCAGCCTCCCTGTCACTAGCCTTTTCTGTCACCAGCCTCCTCTGTCACCAGCCTCCTTCACCAGCTATTCCACAGCCTTCCTTGTCACACCTCTTCTGTCACAGCCTCCTCTTAGCAGTATACAGCACAGCCTTCATTGTCACCAGCCTCTTCTGTCACCAGCCTCCTCTGTCACCAGCCTCCTCTTAGCCAGTATACAGCACAGACTCTCCCCCCCATCTTCAGCTCTAGGAGCTCTCACCTACTCCTGTGTATTCCTCCTCCTCTGTGCTCTGCAGTGAGAGAGAATCTCATTTTCCTCACATGCAGACTCTGCTGCAGCTCCGACCCAGGCAAGTACTTCCTGGGTCAGTCAGCTCCCTGCATCGAGCTGAATATGGAGATGTGCCCCTGCTCCCTCCTGACCCTGACCCCCCCACTACGAAAAGACAACAGATTTCCTGCATTGTCTAACAGAGGGAGGAAAAGTTTAAAGAAAATTAATGAAAATAAAAAATTTCCCTGTGTTGGTGCCAACCCCCACCTTCCCCACAGCCCAGCGCCCTAGGCACGTACCCTTCAGTGCCTACTGGAAAATATGGCCCTGAGAATATACTGAAAAAATGTGACAAAACTAAAATGTGTGCACAAGTCCTAATATGGGCATAAGGAGCTGTAGTTTTTATTAGTACAATTTTGGAATAAATGTGATTTTTTGATCACTTTTTCATAATTTTTTCAGCCAAAATGAACAAAAATGGAATATATGGCATTGTGGTTCATTATTTTTTTCCCATATTAACTTATTTAATACAGCGCGTTATCTCAACCATTAAGAAATGGAAACAAGCAACCATAGGGTAGTATGGTATGCAAGTGGAGGGGTGGGGGTGAAATATTTCACATCTGATAGAATTGTGTTTTTCACAGTTGCAATAAAAGGTTTTTAAATGAATCAGTTGCTGTAGTCGGCTAGCGGACAGAGGATACTCTTCTACACGTTTGAACAATGAAATGGCGAAAATGCATGACATTAAATACACTTATGCAGAAAAGGAAGAATCTATACTCCGGAGTAGAGAATTATTTTTATTACGCGTTTCAGGCATGGAACAAACCCTTTTTCAAGCATTAACTAAACATAAAAGTGTGTTTACTCTGCCCCTCTTTCCTCCATTTCAGTGTGCTTATCTCCACCATTGCCAGGCTTCTTTATTGCCAACCCCACCATTTCAAACCGCGATCGCACTGCAACTGCAAGGGTGCCGATGGGTTGACAAAGGGAATGGCCTCCTTTTGTCAGATTTTTAACATGCCCCTGTCACTACTGATAGCGGCAGGGGTGAACATATTATTTGTTCAGCCACAAAGGGGCACAAGTGGTAAGGGGGTCCAATTCCACATTCCACAGGCCTATGTCCGGTCTCAGCACGTGCAGCAAGAGAGTAGCTGTGTGTGACAGTATTATCTTGCTTGTATAACATTATTATTATTATTTATTTATATAGCGCCATTAGGTTCCATGGAGCTTTACATGAGGATAAGGGAGACAAGAACAAGTACACTAAATCTAGGCGATCAGGACATACAGGTACAGGAGGGGCAGGAACCCTGTCCACGAGGGCTCACAGTCTATAAACATGGGCACATATTACATGTAACCCATGACCGATTGTAGAAAATCACCTGCAATCTGGACGTAGAGTTACAATCATTTACGGGAAGTGGTTAATAAGATTGGAGATGACAGTTTCTGCTAATAAGATTCTATGGAGAAGGGACGGAAGAGCAAGAGGCAGATGGAGATATCCTGCTGCAAGTTATACTGAATTACTGGGTGAATATTGAGAAAGAAAATCCTAGGGGAAAAAGAAGCAGATTTCTCTAAGAAGATATATTACAAAGTTTACTATTTTAATGTGTACTGTTGTTTCGTGAAATAAATATTAAAACAATGGTTCACTTTTACATTTTTAGTAGACTTGCCCTTTAAAGGATTAGCTTCATGTTAATATAAGTATGTTTTGTCTGAGCACCCAAACCATATTTGTTACCTTGGTGAGGAGTTTATTACCACTTTTAAGACTAGGACTCATTACTGAGAGATTAGGTCCTACTTCATAGCCTGCTATTTAAACAAAGTGTTTGGCAGCCTGTTCTTATCAGGGATACCTATCTGAGATCTAACAGCATATGTTGAAAACCTGGCTTTTAGCTTATCTGTTCCAGCAAAAAAAGCAAATATTCTGCTTATAGCCCACCCAAGAGCATTCACTTTGGGAAGGAATCACGCTTGATTTCTAGTTTCTCAGTTTTAGTTGGGAAAATCAAGGAAAAAGACGACCGAGATTGTTTTTCTTTACTGCCCAAACTGGCCTGAAGAAAGGTACCATTATACGCTTCAATGTCGTTAAGATCTCACGGGAGCGCGGTCGTTAGAACATCTTTGACATCGTTGGTGAGATGTCGCACATATAGATATCGCGGACAACGCATCAACGATGTGGCGAGCAGCTATCATACGCACAACTCACCGAACGATACTTGTTCACTGTTGTGAATAGGAGAAGTAGTTAACGACATCGTTATCGCGGTGTCACACAGAACGATGTAGCAGGTTGGCTGATCGAGGATCGTCTGATTTGAGAACATGTTCTCAAATCTGCGATCAACGATCCAACGATTTATCGTAGTCGTATCTCGGTGTTACACGCAACGACGTCCTAATGATGTCGTTTGAACGACTCCAAACCCGTGACGTTTGAGCGATATCGTTCACGATCTCGTACTGTGTAACAGGGCCTTCAGTCTCTAGAATCTTTCCTAGTAGTAATTAATATGCTTTCCATAATGGATCAAAGGTCCAATTGTAATAAATGGATGCTTTTATTACATATTTATTAGCTCTATGCTTTTAAACATCGTATCTAGAATCAATGTCATGGAAATAAAATTTTAATGTTTTCTATTGTATTTTATTGATTTTTTTTTTTTTTTTTAGTCCATCTCTGCAACAGACTTACTTTACAAACAGCATTCGTTGGAATAACCCTTGCTCTCTTCCCTCAATTACGTCTGTATACATAGGGCTAGATATGATGCATCTGAACAGATTTGGTACACACACATAAACCTTCATGTTTGCTTTAATAATAAAGTCTGCCGCCTATGGCATGGATGACAATATATAAAGAGAAGACTACAGGTTACAACTATTGTCTGCATAACAACGGTTTACTGGCAGTTATCACAGGCCCACATTCAGCTTCAGGGTAGCTATAGACAGAGGCCCAATGAGACAGATGTGAGCATAGCACGCCCATTATTTCTTTATGAGAAGAAGAAAGGACAGTGTTCATCATAGAGTGGTGGAAAATCCCCACATGAGATAGTAAGTATTTTAGACTTTCCATAACATCTGTGGACATCTGTAGGACAGATAGAAAATCTATATGCATTTTACATACGGTAATATAATATATATTCATTAATTTAGCACTATCCATTCCATAGCACTTGACATACTTTTGTGCAACACTGTCCCCATTGGGGGACTCACATGATGGTGACTTTAAAGGGGTAGTCCACTACTCAGACAACTTCTCAATCATCATAGTTCCCCTATATAAAATAGTAGCAGCCATACTTGCCTCCAGTGTGGATCTCTTTCAGTGATGTCAGCTCCTGCTGTCCCGGGGCACACCTGTCATTATGTCACGCAAACCCTGCAGCCAATCAGCAGCTACTTTCCTCTCACTTTTTTCAGATGAAACCGACACCTGTAAAAATCAAAGCTGTAGGTGCCCTTTGACACCCTCAGTTATGTCCAAAGGAAGTGCCCTCTACAATCAACTGTTCAAAGGTCCTATGATGGTTGGAAGTTAACAGTGTGCATAGTATGAACAGCATGGCTTTGTCCATTTTGTAGTGGCCATGCTCAGGTACTGCAGCTCAGTTTCTATTACCTTCGATCCCTAAGGATAGGTCATCAATATGAAAGTCCTGGACCACTTTTGGTGACAGTACTCCTGTAAAGCTTCATGATTTTCTCAATATGTTGCAAAATGCAATTGATTTGCAGGATACAGAAAAACAGGTCAAGTCCCCACAAGGAGACAAAAAACAAAGTAAAAAAAATAAATACAAATTTCTAATTACCCCTTTTCACAACTGAAATAATGATATATTTTAAAAATAAAGCAGTACACATATTTGTTATTATTTGTGAAAAACTGCAATAAGAAATGAGAAAGTCATATATACCCCCAATTGGAATCAATACTTTACTGTCGGCTATCGCTGGCAATACTGGTGTATTCTGACTGCGTGTGGTACACACTCTATAAAGCTGCTTTCACATCAGCGTCTTTTGATTTTCGCAGATCCGGCAGTTTTGCCGGATCTGTCGCATCTGCAGTCTTACCAGAACACTTGTGGCAAGCCCCATTCGTTCCCTATGGGACTTGCGGTCATGTGCGACAAGTGCCGGATTTGCCGGATCGCTGAAAAACTGCACGTGCCGCACATGACTGCACATCCAACAGGGAATGAATGGGGCTTGCCGCAAGTCAGCATAACGCGGCAGATGCAGCAAAACTGCCAAATTTGCCATGAACGGCCAAAATTGCTGATGTGAATACAGCCTAAAGCCTGAGTCACACATAACGATCGCTCCAACGATCCCGACAGCGATAACGACCTGCCGGGATCGCTGGAGCGTCGTTACCTGATCGCTGGGGAGCTGTCAAACAGGCAGATCTCCCCAGCGATCAGGCCAAGGGAGCCACCTCCCATATCGCTCCCTGCTTAGCGCTGGCAGCGCTAAGCAAGGAGAACGCAGGTAACTATGATAAACAGCGCGTATCCAGGCAGTGCGCGCTGCCTGGATACCCGCTGTTTATCATAGTTACCAGCGTTCTCCATTCTTACAGGCAGTGCTAAGCAGGGAGGACGCTGGTAACCATGGTAAATGCCGGGTATCTAGGCAGCGCGCGCTGCCTGGATACCCGGTGTTTACCATAGTAACCAGCCCTGTGAGGTCACAGATCGCTGGTGTCTCGCGGTCACACGCAGCGATGCGTGCTGACCAGCGGGAAACCAACGATCAAAAAATGACCCACAGCACTTTGCAACGATCAGCGACCTCACAGCAGGGGCCTGATCGCTGCAAAGTGTCACACAGAACGACATCGCTGGAGAGATCGTTGTAACGTCACAGTTACAACAATCTCTCTAACGATATCGTTATGTGTGACTGGGGCTTTAGGATTCAGAAATCTGCAGTCACACAGTTTTGAGTTTTATCAGTCACATAGACTTTTATCAGAAGACCGGGCATCACCACTAAGGCTGGATGCACAAGTGCAAATGCAAAATTGGAGATTTTATGCCCAGATATGACTAAAAAAATATTATAATCTGAGAGTCCTCAGTGGTTGATACCTTTTAATGGCGAACTGAAAAGGTGGTGAATAATAGCACGCTTTTGAGACTACTCAGGTCTCTTCTTCAGGCTTCTTCAGATATAATTTTTCATCCATATTGTTATTCATATGCAATGTGCATGTTTGTTTTTTATGTCTATATGGCATTTGTTTTTTACATGAACGAATTGATAAATAATAAAAGACAAATGCAGCTTCATATCTTGACAATTGTAATGGTAAACACAAAACATACAATAGTAACCCATATAATATTGGTGCATAATAATCAGATCACGTATGGGCTATATGTGATCTGATGTTTGCTCACCCTTGGATTTATAATGGCCGAGTCTGATCAAGAATACAGATAAGAAATCAGTCCATGTGTAAAAACATCACATTAACTTACATTGGTTCATGTGCTGCCCGAATGCTACCAGTTTTGTATGCAGTCAGCACTCAGAGCAGAGCAAAAAAATCAGTTCCCGTCCCAGCAAAATGGATAGGAGTTTTACAAATCTCATTCCAAATGTGTTTTTTTAATGGTGTGCAAACTGGCTTGCGGTGCGCCTTTTGATAATCCATAGCGTTAGCTTCTCTGAGCTTTATGTGCGCAAAGTAAACGCAAGGAAAAAAGGGACATGTGGAAATACGCTAAAAAAGCATCTAATCCGCACCTGACTATCAGTAATGTTTTATCAAAGCCTAATACCAGGAAGTATAAAAAAAGCAGCTTTATTTAAAACATGACATACAAAAGGGAGACAAAAACAGACACGTGGGGGCTCAGAAATGTATACAGGATCCTATGTGGGGTTTCAGAAATGTATGTAGGAGGCTATGTGGGGGCTGAGAAATGTATATAGGATCCTATGTGGGGTTTCAGAAATGTATGTAGGAGGCTATGTGGGGACTGAGAAATGTATATAGGATCCTATGTGGTGATTCTAAAAAATGTATATAGGAGACTATGTGGGGGTTCAGAAATGTATATAGGAGGTTATGTGGGGCTGACAAATGTATATAGAAGGCTATGTGGGGGCTCAGAAATGTATATAGGAGGTTATGTGGGGGCTCAGAAATGTATATAGGAGGTTATGTGGGGCTGACGAATGTATATAGAAGACTATGTGGGGGCTCAGAAATGTATATAGGAGGTTATGTGGGGGCTCAGAAATGTATATAGGAGGCTATGTGGGGGCTCAGAAATGTATATAGGATCTTATTTGGGGGCTCAGAAATATATATAGGAGGCTATGTGGGGGCTCAAATGTATATAGGAGGCTTTTGGGGGTTCATATTATATATAGGGGCAATGTGTGGCTTATACAGTCTATATATGGGGCTATGTGGAGCTCATACTGTGTATAAGAGACTGTGAGGGCACATAGGAGACTGTGTGGTGACTTATTCTGTATATAGAGATGCTATATGGGGGCTCACACTGTATATAGAGGAGCTTTGTGGGGGTTTACATTGTATGTGGAGAGGTTACGTGATGGCTCACACTGTATATAGAGGGGGCTGTATGTGGGCTCATATAGTACGTATGGGGTTGTATAAGGGCTCATCCTGTATGTAGTGAGCTATATGGGGACTCATACTGCATATAGGGAGTGCTGAGTGTTGACTCATACTGTATATAGGGTGATGTCCGCATATTTAATTCTGCTCAATATTAAGTGATATTATTTAAAATTATTTCATATTATTAATTGTATGTTAATATTAATATTGAGAATAATTCATATCAGCCTATTAGTTTGGCCATTCACAACAGTCATTGTGTTTCATATGGCCTCTTGGGAAAATTAATTGCCCGCCCCTATGTATAAGAAAAAACAGACCTGAAAATGCTGTTTAATGACCACAAGCTAATGTATATAGTCAGCTTCAGATGAATAAGCATTCTCATGTGGACAGACATAGTCATGCGCTCATGTCATACGATCTGTTATTTCATAGCAATTATGAGATTCTCATCAAATATTTAAAGAGATTGGTAATAATAGTAGCGATAGGGATGTCGCTCTTGTAAGAAAAACACTAATATAGTTAGTATATGTTGCTGGCTACAGAGACCACTGCTTGTGCTGCTTGTCCATACACCAGGGTTAAATAAGTAGATTTCCATGCCTTTTGGCCAACAATTAAAATGTCACATGAGGTTGGCTGAACAGGCCAGTTAATTCAGTGGAGCAGATGCTTCTGAGTTAATCTATAGTCTTCCTTGTATAAGCTGTCAGGCAAGCAGTGGCTGGCAACCTATAAATATACCAAATTGCCAGTAAACCCTAACATCCTCAGGATCCATGGAAAAATATTCAATGAAAATCTCCCATCTATCAAGTCATATGATCAAACAAGGTATAACATCAGCTCACCGGTTGCAAGTAAGAACTGCAGGAATGAATAGTGTGCCATGAACGACCCAGTCCCAGGCTGCCTCCCAGGTGTAACGAGATTATCCACAGAATAGGAAGGACGCCCAGCGCTGCAATGTATATAAGGATATGTTCACATGTTGCTTCATTTTTCCCCACATGTTTTTGCCGCTTCAAAATTGCAAGGAAAAATAGGCAGCATGTCTAGTGTATGAAAAACAGCAAAAACGTGCATGGAGAAACGCAACATGTGAACAAGCCATAGTAGTGCCGGTGACAATAATAACCAAGTGTTTTAATCATTGCCTACATGTCATACTGGAGCAATATTTTGCTAGCTTTAATCACGTTTAGAACATCAAAACCATCAGGTCTACAAAGAAACGCTACACATTGCATCTAGCAGACATTCACAGCAAGAAGTCTGTTCCCAATAGAGTCAATTAAGGCTTCTGCAATGCACCGCTCTGCTTCTGTACTGGGACGTCCATCCTTTCTTTCCAAAGGGAGAATCAATTACTTGTTTGCTCTAGAGGGAAAATATTTCTAAATAGTTATTTTTTTGCCATCTCTAACGTATATTGGCTCAGAGTACATTAATATTTTTCAACCTGAACTCCATGAATTTATCAGTATATTATAAAAACTGAGCGTTCCAGGGATTTGTGGGATGGTTTTTGAGAAAATTCAAGTGGAGAGCACATGGCTGTTCGCGAAGAATATGTTTGCTAGCAATTGTTTTTACATTCTAGCCTTGTACTTGTTTATTTCTCTGCACTATTTTCCATGTCTCAACCTGAATTACTATTGAGACGCGGATTAGAACTAGACTGCCCTCTGGTGATTGCATTTGTTTTGTGCCAGTGAACACAAAATGGGTACAAATAATACACATTTCTAAAACATGCCGACAGATAGTCCCTTGAAGGGATTTTCCACCACGGAAATAAAAAAAAATTACATAATGTTCTAAAATCTGAAAATAAATCATGCTCAACATTCAAGCTCCTGCTGCACGTCTTCCAATGGCGCCAGGTCCCAGGCCAGTCATTGTACTTCCTGTTCTGGACAGTTAGCCAGTTCCCTTACTGGTCACTGCTGCTGTCAGTTACTGCTTGTATTTTCTGGTAATAACAAATACTATAAGTAAAAGTCCTTTCACTTCTGTTTTTTTATTTTAGGGAAATGTGGGTAAGGCTGAGACGCACGGAGTAAGACACACGCGAGGTACTCACATGAGTCTCACATGACTCACCTGGGAGAAAGCTAGAGGAGAAACACGTCAAGCGCATGGAGAACTTCTATCGTCTATACGGAGTTCACCGAATAACCAACTTCTAGCAACTTCCTGGGTCGCATAACCAAGTTAAGTGAACTAGACCGGAAGTGCGGCTATCACATGAACTAACTACACCCTAGTGTAAATCATAGCGCCAGCTGACGTGGTATGGGGGCACCCTAACCTACGCTGTAAATCCTCCATTGCTAGGCAGTGGACATCTTAGGGATAGTTCATGTAAATAATTTTCGTGTTGGTTATATGCGGGTGAATCTCGTTCCTTTTTGTTTAATTGTATGTGAAGATTTTAATATTTGTACAATAAAGGTTGTTTTTTACTTTTTTATATCTAAGTTGTGGTAACACTATAGCCTACTTTGACATGATGCCAAGACATCTGGTTATTTTGTATAGAAACTCAAGCAGCTGGCACACTTCAATCCAGGGAGCAGGTGGGCATTCGAAGTGAGTCATAATAATATTTGTTCATTTATATAGCGCTATTAATTCCATAGCACTTTACATACATTGGCAAAACACAGTCCCCACTGGGGCTCACAATCTAAATATCCTATATCAGTATGTCTTTCAAGTGTGGGAGGAAACCCATGCAAACACAAGGAGAACATACAAACTCCTTGCAGATGTTGTCCTTGGTTGGAATTGAACCCAGGACCCTAGTGCTGCAAGACTGCAGTGCTAACCACTAAGCCACTGTGCCACCCATGTGAGACTCATGTGAGTATCTCATGTGAGTATCTTGTGTGAGTATCTCGGAGTGTGTCTCCAGCCTATTAATTACTGTGTCCATCATATTAGCTTATGCAAGAATTTTGAAATCAACCAAAGGAATGCAGGGCAAGACCACCAAATATATGACCAGATAAGGGCTCATTCAGACATCAGAGTTTCTATTGTATGCAAAAATCCTATGCGTTTCATCAGTGTTTTTAATCAGAAATGCATCAGTTGGTTCATTTTTTTTTATATGGAAAAAAGGAAAAAGTTGGTTTCTCAATAATTTCAAGGGCCTATAGACCTGTTTAATTGACTATCTTTGAAGCAGTTGGCTCACAAAACTACAGAGTTATGTAAACAGCTCCATAGACTATAAAAGATATGAGTTCTATCCGTAAAAACCACAGATAGAACTTCTATGTGAAAAACTAAAGTGTGAATGAGTCCTAAGTGGGAAGGCGTCTGACAAAGCCGGGTGACAGCTGTCACTGTGACTAAATTGGCTGTCTTTTCAGATACCGTATACCGAAAACAAATTGGTTATGAGCTACTGTAGCTGTTCAAAAAAGGGCTGAATACAATATGTAACAATGTAATAGAAAAGGAGACCTTTCCCTCTTTTATTCTGATGGGATCTGTTCCTACTTGCCAAGAATGCATATGGAATGCAGCACAGGGCTTTGTGAAGACTTTATTGAACTAGTGTCTTTAATTTTTTCTTTTTCTCTTAAAGGAGTTGGACACTTTTTAGTATTTTAATAAATGTGCAGCAAAAAGTATTATGTGCCACTTACTAATATACTGGAGCTTAGCCACGATGTGTACCCCTGAGGATGTTTTTGGTAAATTAAATTGCCCCCAAAAATGGAATAAAAAGTGATCAAAATGTACCACACAATTTTATAAATCTACAGCTCACCTTGCAATAAAAAAGCCCTTAGGCCACATTCCCACAATCAGTATTAGCAACATTTTGGACATGGCAGAAATATGCTGCTTTAGTAGAATCATAGTAGATGGATTTATACAAATCCCATGCCCACTGTGCTTCTTTTGTAAGCAGCATTATTTGACATGTAGGCTGCTTTCCGTGTCGCCGCTTGTCCACAACGTGTCAATTTAGCGCTGTGGAGCCGGAAGCAATCTTGTTGGTGAATGTAGGGAAAAGCTGCCTTGCCCCTAATGCTGACCATGTGCATGCACAGCTGCTTTCACTCACTGAGATCCCCATCGTCCCCGCAGGAGAGGAGACACTGTGCTCAGGACATAGTGTCTCCGGATCTTGACAACATACCCGTACATGTAAGGCTGGTTTTACACTGCAGTTTTTTCACTGATCAGTGTCCATCCAGTTTGTGTGCCAAAACCAGGAGAGGAACCAGGAGAGAAACTTGCAGATAAAAACTATAATTGAAAGATTGACCCCTGTTCTGAGATTTGGAGACACTCCTGGTTTTGGCACACAAACTGGATGGACGCTGATCAGTGAAAAAACTGCAGTGTGAAGCCAGCCTTAAACGTTGCAACACTTTAAACATTTGACATACAGGGAACCTGGCAGCAACTTTACTTCAAAACAATTTATATGACCGTGTAGCCGTTTTAAAGATAAGCCAGTGGGTCCCTTCATGACTTCTAAATCCTGCTTCAACAGTGAGAAATCATATTTTGAAGCTCAGCCTGGAAATGTATACATAATAATGCACTTACAGCTTCTCAGTCAACACATTATTCTCAAACTAGCCGCACTTTCTCCTGGCTGAGTGACAGATTGTTTACTTTGTTACACATGCCACTAATCTGTTAATCAGGCAGGAGAGGGTGCTGCTGGCCAGCTCCAGGGACGTGGGGTACCCGATCCCAGACATTTAGTTCACGGGAGAGGTCACTGGGGCCTGTTGCCAGGATCCGCTTAGAAAGGGGAAAACAGTCAATAAAAATAAGATAAGTGTTTCGTGACACCACCTACAGTTCCGATAATGTTATGTTACCGGTGCTGCGGAACAGTCCTCCGGGGGGTGATGGTGGAGCAGCAAGATGGTTACGATCCCCGGGGCAGTCGTGAATAGTTTTTACACATGGAGGCAGCTTACCACACAGCCTTGTTACCAGTCTTCTCAATTAAGCAAGTGTGCGGCTCTCAGGCGCAGGCAAATAAAGTACATCAAACAGTCTTTGAAGTACTGCCAGTAAACCCATGCAGAGTTAAAGACTGATCATAGATGATACAGCCTATTGGGTCTTTCTGGCCTGGGTAGTCACCAGGGAACCAGGATAACTCACTTAGGACCCTCGGTGGTGTGCCTGCCGTTCCTTGCCAGTCCCTCACTGCGCTCTCTCCTGTCTCCCTTGAAGCGCTCCCGCGTGCAGAGCCTCGAGCTGGCTCCCACAGGCCCTCTGTGGAGGACTCTTCTACGGGTCCCCCTGACCCTATTCGGTAGGCCTTTTTAAGGATGCGCCAGGTGTTAGGCCGCTACTTCCTCCAGAAGCTCTGGCCTCCGGTTTAAAGGCTCGGGGATAAACGCCCGCACCGTCTTCAGAGCCGTTCCTCTGTTACGGGACCAGATCTCTCTGGTCGGTCGTTGTACTGGGTCCAGATTCGGGCGCACCGACTCACCTGCTGGCCATAGGATCTCCCTCTGTCCCGACGGCTTCTCCGCTGTCCTGCACTCATCAGTCCCCATCGGAGCTCTCCACTGACTCACAGTTCTCACTCTTCTTCTCTGTTCTCCCACCCACATACTTTTCTACCCTCCTAAGCTCCTCCCATGGGACTGGGTCCTCCCTGCAATGGGTCCACCCATGGGCCACTACTCTAGGGTATGCGTGAATGAGTGTTGTGAGGATCCCTTATGCAACATCCCAGTTCCCTAGTCACAGGGATACTACACACTCTTATATGGGTGCACTACCCCTATGTGGCGTCCCGACCAGTGGGGCGCCACACTGTTAGTTTGGGAATGCAACAGAGACTGAGGAGCTGTAAGTGCATCACCACAATGAGTATTGCCATATATATACTAGTCCCAGAAAAAAACAAGCCCTCATACAGCTATATTGACTGAAAAATAAAAAAGGAAGTCAAAGATAAAAAGAAACGAGTTAAGCTCCATAGACATTGGAGGTTGTTCGGAGCTCTGACATGCCCATCGATATAAAACCTTCATAGCGTTCATATAATGGTTGTAAGACCTCCCAGTAGCTTGAATATTGATTATGGTTCAGTTTAATAGAATTGTGGCATATCCAGATGTAGCATCTGCATTAGGATAGCAAAAATAATGTTGTGTAAAATAACTACTGGCTAAATGATTGTTCAACCAATCAGCTGGAAATTATCACTCCATTTTCTCCTATTATCATGCATGAACAGGCAGCTGACTGTAAGCAAGCTGAAGCGAAAAATTCACAAAGGAACAATCTCTACTAGGCTTAATAAACATTAACTTGTTGGTCGACCATGTCTCCGATCAGAAAATGTTGCTGGCAAGATTTAATCCTTTTAGTAAACTGGACATTTACAGCTTTTATTATATTCCTGTAGATTACGTCATTGATTGTAATATTGTAATCTTGATCTAGCTTTGTCATCGCAGTAAAGACGCTGTCTCTCTTGACAGGTTGGTGTTGCTCTTTTACGCCTACAGCCTTGGAGTTGGATGAAAAAAATTGCATAAATAAGATGGCCACATACATTAAATTTAATTTGTCAAGTTTGGCACTTGACCATCTCATGTTGATAGGAATACCCTGACTCCACGACACCAAATGACATGGGAGGTGTCTGACAGCAGTTTATTCACCTCTCCATATTGAGAACACATATATGCTCGCTGGCTGCTTCAAATACGTGACATTCTAACCTTTCATCTCATAAAGTTTTTCAACAAAACAAGAAAGTGCAAAGTGCATTTAAAAGGTTCAGATAAGTAACTACCCAAGGAAGGGCACATAAGTGCAATGATATAATACATAAACATAACTTATTCATTGTAAAACATAAAGCACCACTACAGTCTACTATGGGTCGCTTCACACTGCGGCGTAATCCGGGTCTGTCTGGGAGGACCCTGACAGCCGCGGACTGGATCAGCACACAGGACAGGGGGGCTATTATGCCCTCTGGTCCTGTGTGCAGCGCACACAGCTGCAGCCGCTGACAGGTCAGGACTGCGGCGCCCGTGGTCCTGACTTATCAGCAGCGGGAACTGCGTGCGCTGCACACAGGACCGGAGGGCATGTTAGCCCCCCAGTCCTGTGTGCTGATCCAGTCCGCGGCTGTCAGGGTCCTCCCGGACAGACCCGGATTACGCCACAGTGTGAAGCGGCCCTATGTCTTTTTCTTCAGCGCTGGTGTGGACTCTTAAATATGATATACTCACCTTCCAATGACTTCCTCTTTTTCATCACCACTCCAGACCCACTGCGTTATCTTGTGCCCATAACGTCTGATTGGCCAGAAGTAAGAAGTTTCACCAGAACTGCTCAAGGCATCTCTATAAAGGGCCTGTCACACGCGTCAATGTCGTCAGTGAGATGATCGCTGACGACATTGACGGCTGATCGCTGGTGAGCTGTCACACAGGCAGACTCACCAGCGATCAATTGACCAGAAACATCGTGGAAACGATTTAAATATCGTTTCCACGATATCTTGCTCCCGCTGCCAGGCTGCTGGAAGCGGGAGCAGGCTGGTCTCCAAGGTAAGCTGCGGGTATCTAGGCAGCGCGCGCTGCCTAGATACCCGACGTGTACCTTAGTTACCAGCCTCCTCCGCTCACCGGCTGGTATCTAAGGTACACAGCGGGTAACTAGGGACCCTAGTTACTTGCTGTGTACCTTAGATACCAGCCGGTGAGCCAGGGGCGGACCTTGCTGCCCGGGGGCCCTGGTGCAGCCTTTGAGGGGGGGCCCTGGTTTGCCTGCCCAGCGGCAGAGAGAGGAGGGGCGGGCTCAGCAGGGGGAAGCAGGAAGCTTCCCTGGTTAACCCCCTCTCCTCTGCCACACTGGCACAGGGACAGCGGAGCGGAGGAGGCTGGTAACTAAGGTACACGTCGGGTATCTAGGCAGCGCGCGCTGCCTAGATACCCGCAGTTTACCTTAGTTACCAGCTCCCAGCGCTTGTGAGAGGCGCTGGGAGCTGGAATATCGCGACTCCCGATGTCACACGCAGCGATGCTGCGTGTCCACCGGGCGACAATCGCCAGGTTTTAGAGCAGGTTCTAAAACCTGGCGATCATCAACCAGCGATTTATCGCTGGTTGATTCAGTATGTCACACGCGTCAATATCGCTGCAACGTCACTCGCAGCCGAGATCGTGCAGGCGATATTGACGCGTGTGACAGGCCCTTAAGAGCTAGAATGAGGCTCTCATAGAGTAGTGACCTCCAACGTGCCCCATGAAGCACTGGAGCAAATCACAGGGGACTGACCGGAGCAACAGGGAAGCAAGATAAGGAAGGAGGCAGATAAGTATAGGAACGGACTTGCATATAAAGCACCACTCCATTGGTGCAATAGAAAAGAATGCTCGAGTGGTGCTTTAAAGGAAATATTTTCTAACAACATAAATTTAATAACGTTCACAATCAACAAAGAGAAAAAACTAATATTGGAGTCGATGCTTCCAGGTATGTTAGATGGAAAATCACCTAAATTTCCTCTCAGTGCCTGCGGAATTTATTGCATTACTGCTTTCCACGACTACAGTATCTAATTGGAGTTTATCAGCTTTAACCCTCGCACAATGACATCAAACATACAGTCACAAAGTCCATCCAGATATGATGAGTAATTGGTTTATGTAAAAGTTCTGAGGATTTTCTACAGTCTTTATCACATGTAAACAAATAAGGAATACAGCAATGTTCTGCCTACAAATATGAGCTCTATATCAGGCATCAAATACAATGGTACTTTATTATAAGCTTATTGGTATTGGCCCATTCATGAATCTCACTTTGCATATGATAAGTATTAAAAGGTGCAGATGCCAAATTACATATGATAAGTATTAAAAGGTACAGATGCCAAATTACATATGATAAGTATTAAAAGGTGCAGATGCCAAATTCGCAAAGTTGCAATTCTTAAAAGTTTACACTTTGGGTATTAAGGATGTAACCCCTAGAATTTCCCTATTAAGAGAACCTGTCAGCACTATTTTGTAATGTAATATAAAGTCATGGCTGTAGTGGCACCATAATATGATTACCGTAAATTGATAGCTTTGGGGAAAAAATCCACATTGTGGTTTTTCTATAATCACCCTTTTTTCCTCTAATTAGATTTTGGCGCTCAGGGGATGGACTGTACATTGTGTATTCTCCCTGTCTATGATTCCCCTCCGGATGCCTATGGTCTTTGAATGACAGGTCACTGCTGAGATGTCAATCAGAGAAGGCAGTTAATTCACAGACTTTAGTTGTATTGGGACGAAGTGTTTCAGGATCCGCGCTGCTGAATGAATGAAACCAGAAACTGGAACACTGGTTTCAACGGGCATTCTTTATTCCTACGCGTTTCGGAGCGTTACCATGCTCCTTCCTCAGGGACGAACAAACTCGCCCCCTATAGATTCATAGACTTTAGACAGATGGAGGGACAGGGGAACCACAGATAGGGAGGAGAAGGCCCTGCCCCTGTGCAGCAAATGTCAAAAGTCATAAATGAAGAACCCCAAATTGGATTTCTTGTACAGCCCAGCCCCTGTGCAAAAAACTTCAAATGTCAGAAAACAAGAACCACAAAGTGGATTTCTTCTACAGACCAGCTGCTGTACAGAAAACTTCGAATGTCATAAAAGAAGAACCGCAAAATGGATTTCTTCATCAAATGCATCAATTTAACCAGTATTACAGTGCCATTACAGCCATAGCTTTACTATACATTTTAAAATCATGCTTGCAGGGTCATTTTGATCCCTTCACAACCAAGGGCGTTTATCTACGCCATTGGACGTCTCACTCCCTTCAATCCGAGCTGACATGCTGAGCTCACATCATTTCCTGCACATGTCAGCACTGTTAACCCTTTAGATCACTCTGTCAATCACTGGCAGTGCAACCTAAAGCACTGCGGCTATTTCATGAGATATGTCAAATCATCAGGCTGGAGAACAACCAGATACTAGAGGCAGGTAACAAGTCAGGTAATCAGTTACCTGATGTAAACACAAGTATTGAACAATCAGCACACAGAAATTAGCTAGAAGGGCTGGTAACTTGAAGTCATAGGTTAAAGATGCAATTAGTGTATAATAAAGATTATGCACTAAAGGATTGAAGAGGACCTGTGACCACCCTGGTGCTTTCCAAACTGAAAGCGTGTCTGCTGCATTCAGGGAAGGGGTCACCCATGTTTGTACCCCCCCCTGTAACCTGTATAAAACACTTTAGAAAGTGTAGAGATAAGAAGTCCGGAGGGACTTACTGATTATGCACTCCTCACTGTTCACCGGGGTCCTCCCTGCCCCCTGCCTCTCTGTGCCGCCTCCTGCCTGTGTAGTTTCTCTCCCCTCCTCGCCTGCGCCTCATCGACTCAACTCACGCAGGCGCAGAGATAGGAATTGTTGGGAACGGTTCACTGGCAGCTGAAACACCTCCTGCCCTTGACATCAGCGCCAGATCCCGACCTGCTGTATGTGTGGAGCCCACTGGGACGGGGTACTCGGTACCGGACCGGGGTACTGCTGGGGATATCACGGCGGTCTTGGTCTGGACCATGTCCCGGGTTCCGCAAGTAAATGGGGGAATATTTACAGGGTTTGTTGTGACCCACCCACGGGTTGTGGTCAGGGTGACCACCGCTGCTGCTGCAGAACCTCCGGGGATGATGTTTGGCAGCTGGAGGTGGAACTGCTCTCTGCAGGAAGAGCCTGGTTCCCTGGGGCCGTGATGGTTAAAGGCTATGATGGATGCTAAAGATGTTGCAGGATAGGGATGATAGTGGAGACGGTGGCTGCTTGTGAGGGTAATTAGTGCTCGCATACAAGGATCACGCACACTCACGGTTTTGAAGTTTTCCAAGTCTTTACTGCAAATATTCTTTAGCAGAGTATTGTCCACGGAGTCTGTAAAGGGGCTGGGTTGCTCCCACCCTGACCGGGTCCTCAGCTTCCCACTGCTGCGCTGTGTGTGTGGCCCTGCTGTTGCTTTAGCTGAGCTGCTGGCACTGTCTCTCCTCACAGGTACCCCTTTTGCTAGGCAACTTGAGTCTTTCTGTGTGCTTCTGACACCGCCGTGTTGCTTCGCTGAGGTACAGTGTAGATCTACAACCTCCACTATCCCGGTGTTTACTGTGCTGCATGTGTCAGTCACAGTTTCAGATCCGGTATCCGGTCTGTGCGCTCCTCCGGGGCGAGTTTTGAAGTCACTCAGTCTCCCAGATATGTTCCTTTGTTTCTTGCACTCCTTCCCTCAGACGCTGGCTAGGCCTGGAATCGAGGAGCAGACTGTAGAGATGCCTAAGGCAGCCTCTTTACACTACAGTCTCTCTCTGAGTTCTCCCAGGAACTAAACTAACTACTTCCTCTTGACCCAGAATATATAAGGGAGCTGATTTAGCTCCCCCTTCTGGCCTAGAGGTGCTAGTGCAGTGTCCAGTGTTGTGTGGGGAGTCAACCCTTGGTGTTGTTTCTGTGGCACATTAAACCCTGGGGTGCCACATATGCATACAGCATAGTCTGTAGCACGGCGTGCTCTGGTGCTGACATCACGGGCAGGAGGTATTTCAGCCACTGGTAAACAGCGCCTAACAATTCTTCGCTCGGCGCCTGTGTAAGTTGAGATGATGAGGTGCAGGCGAGGAGGGAAGACAGCCACAGAGGCCGCACAGAGGAGGCAGGAGGCGGCACAGAGAGGACTTCTTATCTCTACATTTTCCAAAGAGTTTTTTACAGGTTACGAGGGGTAGAAACATGGGAGATCCCTTCCCTGAATGCAGCAGACATGCTTTCAGTTTGGAAAGCACCAGGAGTGTGACAGGTCCTCTTTAAAGATGCATTGGTGTGTATTATGTAAGCAACTGCTCACGTGTATCAAAAGGTTGAGAGCAGTTGATCCATCTACATGATCCACCAGTACTGCCCCCAGCTCCAACTTGGGGAGGTTTCTTGCACTCTGCTTGTGCATTGTAGGATTAAAATGGCCTTTGGGGATTCTGTTATGATTTTTTTTTGGAAAAAAAGAGAAGGTCACCTTTTTTCTTGGTTCAGCTATTGCGAGTGCATTCAAGGACCTGCAATAAGTGAGGACCCTTGATGCTTTGGGTTGCGGGCTTCTGTATTATGGCCAAAAGACCAACTAATACTTCACATTTTTCATGCACATTTTATCATTTTTGCAGGGTGTAATGGAGCTCTCTGAGTTTGGTTGGTAAAATGGTGAGTCTGTCCATCTACATGATCCACCAGTGCTGCCCCTAGCTCCTACTTTGGGAAGTACCTTGCACTCTGCTAGGATTAGATTAGCCATTGGTGATTCTGTTAAAGATGCAATTAGACCAAACTACCTTCATCCAAAAACCTTTATGGCCACTTTACACGCGGCAACAGGAAGATAGAAACCGGCAGGTGTCGGAGACAATTGTACCTTTTACCTTCAAAACACCTTGCAGATACCTGAATTACACGCAGCCACTTCAAGGTGTTTTGAAGGTAAAAGGTACAATTGTCTCCGACACCTGCCGGTTTCTATCTTCCTGTTGCCGCATGTAAAGTGGCCATTAAGGGTATGTTCACAAGCTGAGTATTTGGTGGCAGAAAATTTCTGCACTAAATATGCATATCCTGGCAGAAAAACGCACCAAAAACACAATACCAGTGTTTTGGGTGCGTTTTTATTGTTTCCTTTTTTGCATTATGATAAAAATGAACTTCTGGAAGGGGAGAGAGAAAAAGAGAGAGACATGGGCCTTCACATTAGCAGATGATTCCCCAGCATGTAACTCCCTTGAGGATTTTTTTAGGGACTGGGACTTATTCATGATGAGCTATACAGAGCCACCATTGCAGAGTCAATCCTCAGAGCACTTTTCCAAGGTAACCTTCTTGCAGAGGAGCATTGTTCTCAGTTTAGGTGATGGTTTATTGAGGTGCGGTGGAATGATGCTGCTTTGCGAAGCATGTTTTTGGATAGACTGGTAGAGTCCCTGAATGACATGCTGGTGCTCCACTCCCCACCTCAAAGTCTGGAGGCTGCGATGACTCTTGTAGTGTCCCTGTACAGAAGGAGACAAGATCGGCTACGTAATAAAATCTCTGCTAGAAGGGTGCTGCCTTCTCTGGAGTTGTCTTTCTCTCATGGGAGGAGCCTATGTAATTGAAAATTGTGGCCCCTTTACATGAGCAAAGACGCCATAATTGGGAATGGAGATTGTGCCTTCTCTGTCGGTCAGCTAAACATCTAATGCGAGACTGCCCACATCTGGAGCATCAGGGAAACAACTGTGCCTATTTGGAGCAGGGGCTCTCCAACTAGGCACACAGGTATCCCTGTTTAGAAAAGTATTTTTGCCATTGTATTGGAAGGGAGCTGAAAGGTCATGCCATTGTTGAATGTGGGGTAGAAGTAAACTTTTTAGATAGCTCCATGGGCATTCCCCTCAAGGCTTTGGAACCAGCCATTAAGCTTACTTTGCTGGATACCTACCTTCTTACCTAGTGTGTGTAAACTTGAACTGATTGTACTGTATCCCTTCAGGTGGTGTGTTTCCACAAGTAAGAAATTACCTTTTTTGGTTCTTCAAGCCCTTCCAGCTCCCAAGGTTGTGGGTCTTCCTGGTCTCAGACAATATAATCCCCATATTGATTGGGTTAATGGGAATGTCATTGGTCGGGGTGAGAAATGTTGGGGCAAATGTTTCCAGGAAATCTCTGTGTTAGGTGTTCTACTACTCAAACCCTCTGTTAGCTGGAGGAGTGTTCTGAGATATTCTCTGAAAAGGCAATCTTTGCTTAGCCACCTCATCAGCCCTATGATTGTGAGATACAATTGATTGAGGATACCCCACTGCCTAAGTATAGAATTTTTTTAACGTGAGAGGGTTTCTATGATTGATTATGTCAGGGAAAATGTGGATAAAGGTTTCATCCATCCATCTACATTTCCTGTCCGATCAGGTTTCTTTTTTGTGGCTTAACAAGATGGAGAATTAAGGCTATGCATTGATTACTGAGATCTAAATAAGGTTACTGTTAGGAATCAGTATCCCCTTCCTCTTGTCCTTGACTTGTTTAGCCAACTTATTGGGGCCAAGATCTTTACTAAACTGGATCTTAAGGGGGCCTATAACCTTGTCCTGATCAAGTCAGGGGATGAGTGGAAGATGGCCTTTAACACACCTGAGGGATATTATAACTTGTAATGCCATTTGGTCTTTGACCAAAGCCTTAAAATCTGCAGCGGCATTACAGTGACATCTTTAGAAATATTATGGGGATTTTTGTAATTGTTAATATTGATGATAACTTAATATTCTTCAAATATGTGTTGTCTCATAAGGATCGTTTGTATTGTCCCCAATAGTCTCAAAAATAATTTCTTGTATGTAGATTTGCCCAAATGTTCTTTTAAGGTGGAGGAGGTTGAATTTTTGGGGGTAATTTTGTTGTGCATTGGTTTCCATATGGACCCTACCAAGGTAACAGCCATATGGGACTGGGTTAAGCCCAAGAACCTCTAGGTTCTTCAAAGATGTTGGGGTTTTGCTAATTACTTTAGAAGGTTCATTAGGGATTTTCAAAGATTGTTAATCCCATTACTGACTTTACTTGCATTGAAGCAGATCTGATTAGGTGGGTGGGAGAGGGTTACCGCTGCCAGACCATTTTCTTGCCTCAAGCAGGCATTTACCTAGTTCAGCTAGACCTTGATAGACCATTTGTTATTGAGGTGGATGCATCAGAAATGGGAATTGAGGCGGTATTGTCCCAGGATTCTTTTCTTCTCTCACTCACCTTCGGCCTTATCTAGGAAATTTTCTTCAACTGAATTAAATTATGATGTGGGTAACCAAGAGTTGTTAGCCATTAAATGGGCTCTTGAGGAGTGGAGACATTTTCTGGAGGGAGCCAGACATCTGTTTGTTGTGCTTACAGACCATAAAAACTTAATCTACATGGAAAATGCCAAGAAGCCTAATCCTAGGCAAGCCAGATGGGCCTTATTTTTGTCACAATTTCATTTTTCCATTACTTATATTCCTGGGTCCATGAATACTTATTCAGATGTTGTACCCCATCCAGCAGGAAGAGGTTTGCTCCCCCTTATTTTTTCCCTGGTAATGGTGATTGATACTACCAATGTGGAATGGAAAATTGTTAAGTCGTAATATTTGGCCACTACTGATATCCCGCGGGATGAGTTGGTTGTGCCTGTTAACTTTAGGCTCTGTATTATCCAGAACTGTCATGATTGTTTTGGCTGGCCACCCAGGGGCTAAGGGAACCACATATACGGTTAAACAGGGGTATTGGTGGTATTCTTTACATCAGAATGTTGAGGCCATCAATGAGTCCTGTAAGGTGTGTGACAGGAGTAAGGTGCAGCGGTCTGCACATGCTGGTAAGTTCCGCTTTCTTCACATTCTGGTTCGACACCAGTTGTGCATCTTAATGAATTTCATTACTGAATTCCTGGCCTCTGATGGTATGCCCGTCATGTGGGTTATCATTAACCATTTCTCCCGCCAATGTCATCTCACCCCTCTTCCTCGATTGCCCTCCTCTCATGACATGGTAAATGTGTTTATTAATAATGATATGGTCAACATGCATAGTGTCCCTGTTAATACAGTGTGCTATCGAGATTCAAAGTTTATCTCCAGGTTTTGGAAGGCTTTTTGTGTTTGGGTTGGAATGGAACCGTCTTTTTCCTCTGCACACCACACTCAGTCTAATGGTCTTTCTGAGAGGACTAACCAGTCACTGGAAACTTACGTTAGGTGCTTTTATTCTCCTATTCAGCTCGAATGGGGGGGCTTATTTACCTTTGGCGGAGTTTGCCCTTAACAATAGACATCATGAGACTATGGGTACGTCTACCTTCTTTTGTAACTTTGGCTTTCTTCCTAGGTCTGCAGTTACTTCCTAAAAGGAAAGTGAAGAGATTACTGTGGTTTATGAGACTACTAATAGACTGAACATCACAAAGCATTCACTGATCTCAGGGAGACCAGTCCAAGAAAACACTGCAGGCAGCTGGCTAAAGCGCTCAACACAGTGAATTCCTAGGCGCATTGTCTCCTGGGAATTATGAATATGCAAATAGTCTGTGGAGCCTCATTTAGGAGTCTCAACACAGGACCAGCCAGATCTTCCTCTAGTGAAGGACCTAGCCATGATAACCACCATATTAAGTGGCCCTTTGAGTCAATATCCAGCTCTTTACAAGCTTAAAGATATGACAAGGGAATACCAAGACCAGGTATCCATCCATAGACAGCTGTTTCAGGGTGTTGCCCCTCATCACTGTGGAGTAGGATTCTGGCTAGGTGGGAGCAATGCCTAGTAGACCAACATCCCAAAGCATTCACTGATCTCAGGGAGACCAGTTCAAGAAAACACTGCGGGCAGCCGGCTAAAGCGCTCAGCACAGTGAATTCCTACGCCCATTGCCCCCTGGGAATTTTGAATATGCAAATAGAGTCTGTGGAGCCTCATTTAGGAGTCTCAACACTGTGTTGAGACTCCTAAATGAGGCTCCACAGACTCTATTTGCATATTCATATTACTAATAGACTGAAAGTGGTTTTGGAGATGCTTTGCTCACAGCTTCAGAAGTAGTCTGTCAGACTGAAGGTTGCAAGCCAAATATAGATAAGATATGGGTCTTGGACTATGCTCCTGCTCTAATAGAACAATGGATCCAATTCACTTGGAATTCATCTGGTGGTTTATTCAACGCGCTTCAGGGCTAAAATCCCCTTAATCAGGAATTACCATGCGTGGTAATTCATGATTAATGGATTTTTACCCTGAAACACGTTGAATAAACCACTAAATGAATTCTGATTGAACCAGATCCATGTACATCTTTTTATGCTTGGTAATTCCTTATGAAGGGGTTTTTAGCACTGAAACGTGTTGAATAAACCACCAGATTAATTCTAATTGAACAGGATCCATTTTTATTATTGGAGCGGTAGCGCAGTCTGAGACCCATTTCATATCTACATTTGGCTTGGAACTACTCCACATGGGAGGACTGCAGCATACCGGATACTTCTGATATTTTTGATATCATATGTTTGATCAGTGGTTGTGACGTCTCACAACTAACACAGGTGAGCTTGTATAACACCTTTTACCCATATTATCTGCTGGGTAATGCACTATTGAGTGCCTTTTTACTTCCAGAATTTTATTCTGGACAGAAGGTTGCAGCTGATAGATGTTGGTCTCTGGGGAATAAGTTGGTAGTTGGGGATCTGGTGTGATGTCCACTAATAATGTAAAACCCAAGGTACCCTGGTCTAAGCTTGACCCCTGGTTTAACCCCTTAATAACCAATGACGGCTATACCCGTCATGGCTTTGAACTGTCATGGCATTTTCAACTGAGACCAGGGTCACGGAAGCCTGGTCTCGACCCCTGTGACTTTCCAGAGCTGCCCGGTTCCCAGTACCCCACAGCCCTGGGTCCTTCAGTTCCTGGCGTCACGAACAGGATCTCGTACCCGACATATACGGGTACTGTGTGCTACAAACTTTATTGAATTGTGTGTTTTTGACTGTCGCTATTACTGAAGTGCGAGGCGTGCGGGAAGCCGAGGGACGTGTCTTCAGAGGCGGTACCCTCCAAAGAGTGCGAAGCAAGGCCCAACCTGCGCTCTGATAAACCTTCTGGTTTCTCATCCCCATCAGATATCGTCAAAGGGTTTACGAAAATGGCTGCAACCTTACAAGACTTCCTGGTAGGCTAGTCCAAGAAGGCTAAGAACCAGAACCCTCCATTTGAATGGGGTAGTGAGAAGGAAGAATCCTTCAAGCAGTTAAAATAGGCCTTAATGGGGGATGAGATCCTAGCCTACCCTGATTATGGCCAGCCATTTATTCTATACACCGATGCCAGTAATGTGGGACTGGGATCAGTACTGTCCCAAGTGCAACGAGATAAAGAAAGAGTACGGTAATAGCCTTTGCAAGTAGGAAGCTCCGTCCTACAGAAAGAAACCCTGAGAATTATAGGTTATTCAAGTTAGAATTCCTGGCCGTCATCTGGGCAGTTGCAGAGCGGTTTAGCCATTACTTGGCTGCCGCGAAGTTTACCATCTTTACAGATAACAACCTGCTAACCCACTTGGTCTCCATGAAACTAGGTGAACTGGAACAGCGATGGATGGCTTGTCTAATTATAACTTTACTATCAAGTACAGGGCAGGGCGTAAGAACGCCAACACTTATGCCTTATCCAGAATGCCTCACTTGCAGGAAGTGGAGGAAGTGACACAATGTAAAAGCCATGTGCACAACAGACGTCAAGAAGCCACGTTGAACCAATTACCTCACCATGGATGTGCTGAAATGCAAGACAGTGATCCAGCTGTACGCTTCGTCAAGGAGCTATTGATGCAGGAAGGTTCATACTCTGATGTAGATGCCCCAGCAGAGGTTCAGCAGCTGTGGAAAGAGTGAAGTAAGCTGTTCATATATGGAGGTAAATTGTGTAGACATAATACTAACCCAAAACCCACAAACTTGTTTGGTAGATAATCGTGCCAAAAAGGGATGTTCAGATGGTCTTAAAAGCGTACCACAATGGCGTAGGGCATTTCAGGTGGAAGAAGTTGGAGGTTCTGCTGAGAGAGAGATTCTACTGGGTTGGCATGAGAAGAGCCATTGAGAATTGGTGCAGAAACTCTGGTCCATGCAACCTGAGGAGGAAGGATAACGATAGTCAGAGCTTGTAGCCTTGTATCACGTGAAGCTGACCCCAAGCAGATCAAGCTATGTCTATGCCCTCACTATAGTAGACCATTACTCTCGTTTCCTGGTAGTAGAGCCTGGGAAAGACCTAACAGCCAGAACAGTGGCTAGAGCATTTCAAGCCTACTTTTGCAGACCGTATGGCTATCCAGAAAAGGTGCTTACAGATCAAGGTCCAGCATTTGAAGCTGAGGTGTTCCAGGAATTTTGTAATTTGTACTGGTGTAAGAAAATTAAAACAACACCGTACCATCCACAGACCAACGGCATGTGTGAAAAGATGAACTAGGTAGTCATAGACTTGCTGAAGACATTGCCAGTGGAAGAAAGGAACATGTGGCCAGAGAAGTTACCAGACCATTGGACTTATAAAACCATGTCCCTGTGAGTTCTACCAACTGTACTCCAGCCTACCTGAAGAGAGCGAGACCTGGTAGGCTGCCTATTGATTTAGATATGGGAATTGTGAAATCACATGCAGATGCACCAGAAACCAACAGGGATACAGAACGTCAACAGAAGTATCGCCAAGTGCAAGAGTGCGCAGAGAAGAGTTTATCACAAGCAAGAGAATGGCAAGAAAGAGTGAATAACCAACATGCTCCTGCAATCCCTTTAAAACCAGGTGAACAAGTTCTCAAGAGAAAGAGACATACCAACAAACTGGATGATCAGTGGGAAGCAGTGTCATACACCGTGTTACCATCCAACTTTGATAACACCAAGGTGTGTTTAGTGAGTAAAGACGATGGGAGAACATCGGCAGCAGTATCCAGAGATCATCTTAAAATTTTTCCAGAAACATTGAAATCCCAAGAGAGAATACCCGAAATCCAGTACCAGTAAAACCCAAGAAGAAGTAATCCATACGGTTCTAAGGAGACTTTCCCAAGACCTGGACACAGTATGATGGAGCAGTCCTAGTTCCTATGTTAGCCTTTCATCAACCAGTTGTACCAGAACCAGTCAGACGTGAAGAACCGCCAGCTGAAGCACCACAAGCGGAAGCACCAGAAGCAGTACCTGTAGAAGAAAAAAAAGAGCAACCCCTGCTAACAGAGAGCTTGTCAGTCCCATGGCAAGACTAAGAAGACACTCTAGTATACCAGTGCTACATAGACCTACATGTAGCATAGTGGATAGTGCACGCACAACACCAGTAGCAGACACTAGAAATCAGACCATCAGAAATACCTGTAATGCGTAAATCAAACCATAGTAACAAAGGTCAGATCCCAGCACATTATAGGGATTAGAATGCAGTTTAGATGGGATTAAATGTAAATATGTTTGTCTTGTTTTGTGTAAAATGTAAATACATAACCAAGCAACCATCAAGCTTACGCACCTACAGAGACTTCCCTGTATGAACTTTAATTAAATATGGACCATAAAGCCACTGGACTGGTTGTGGTAAATACTAAGTTTATTTTCAGCCAATGGTGGAAGGACTAATCACCAGAGTGACTGTTTTTCATTTTTGAATTTTGTTGGTTTTTGTAATTTTTACTTTTGAGACTCTGTACAATATCAGTTGTCATTGACTCTTACTATTCCTTTTCAAAAAGCTTGCAAAAATATAAATGGGTGGGGGACAAGAGGCGCAATAGTGCCCTATCACTAGTGACACTGATGGTAATGGGGTGATGCCGAGACGCCACTCACCTGGTGCAGTTGTGATCCCCACAACTGGTTTGAAGGCGTTTTGGAAATATTATTCCAAGCTGCTGCAGGACCTCCACCGACCACTGAACAGTGGTTTAATCCAGAAAGATGATGGGAGTGTAGGTGTGCCACGGTCCGCGCTGCTCCAGGGCTTAAAAAACTCAAAGAGACAGTCAGATTTCCATCCTTTATTCTCCTCCTCCTACGCGTTTCTGCGCCTAGCCTGGCACCTTCATCAGGGATATTCTGATGAAGGTGCCAGGCTAGGCGCCGAAACGCGTAGGAGGAGGAGAATAAAGGATGGAACTCTGACTGTCTCTTTGGTGAGTTTTTTAAGCCCTGGAGCAGCGCGGACCGTGGCACACCTACACTCCCATCATCTTTCTTTTCAAAAAGCTTATCACAGTCCTGGAGTACTGTATTTCACTAAGGGGGAATGTGGCACCCCAGGGTCTAAGTGCTACAATGTCATTATCGCCCCCGGGTGGTAGTGTCAAGCTTGAGAGCAATGGAGGGACTTCACAACAGGTAAAATCCAAAGCACACAACACCTTTCTGCCTCCAGGCCTGAAAAGGGAGACCAAGACCCGGATTCAGGGTGAGCTACCCTATAAATTCTGGTCTGGGGCGGAGTTAGTCATTTCAGTTCCTAGGAGGACTGAGGAAGACATCCTGTGGAATGGTAGCTGCAGTAAGCTACTCCCAGGGTTGCTAAGTCTAGCTTGAGGGCCCAAGGCAAGGGTCTGAAGAAGTGGAGAGGACCCCGAGGAGCGGAGCGGTGTCATGCTCACCCCGGAGGAACAGCACCAAGGAGAGACACCGGAGTCCGAGGCTGTGCAGGGCCTAACGACCCAGCAGCAAATACCGAAAGGTGGGGGATTCTAAGTCCCCAAGCCACACTTTGCCTGAAGGCAAAGCAGCATAGAGAGCCCAGGAACAGCCGCCTGAGACGAGAGGCTAGAGAAGGACTCGAGTTGCCTGTCATACCGGCACCAAGCAGGAGGGAGCGAGGGCCTGCAGTTCAGCTCACACAGCAGCAGGAGCCTACACACAAAGCGCAGCAAGGGGGCCTCAGAACTTGCTGGATGAGGAGAACCCCAAGTTGCTCTCAGGTGCCAGGACTCCGCTTAGTAACGCTTGCCGGAATTACAGTTGCACCAGTAAAATAACTGAGGCACTAACAAACCGTGAGTCTGTCTGTTGCTTTGCGCCCGCCATCCTGAACTCTACACCCTTACCACATACACTGCCCCGGGAATACACTTTGCAAGTGGGGAGCTGTTCCATCCCAGCTGCCCGTTCGTCATCCCTGGAGGTCCTGCAGCAGTGGTGCCCACTAATAGCCACTAACCACAGGTGGCGTCACAAATAACTACGCTTCTTATCACCCCTTTCTCTACTACGCCAAAAACTCCCCTTTTCAACTGAGCCCAGGGTCATGGAAGCCGAGTCTCGACCCCTGTGACTCCCTAGAGCTGCTAAATAGCCTGGTTCCGAGCACCTGGGGCCCTGCATAGCCCACAGCTACAATCAATAACGTAAACAATATAATTTGCTATCGCAAGTCAGATTCTGTTTTATTTAAATTGTTTTACCTTTACTTTTGCTCGCAATCTGTTTCACACCATGGTTTAGAATCCCACGCGTATGACATTTCCTAGAACTGCATCTAAAAACTCCAATCGCATAATCTTTACTTTTGCCTTTTTATTGCAGATTTTTTTTATTGTCTCTTAACCTACTTGGGGCTATTAGACTTTTTATCGTTGTCCCCCCTCTAAACTTTATACCTGATTCCTCAGGCAGACATTTTTCCAAAATCGGATCCTGTTTCAAAATATATCAGTAATTTTTCAGAACCATGCGTATCATTTTATTTCCCCTATTAAAAGTTGTGATAAAATTAAATTTCCACCTGCCTCCTTCTCTATCCTTTGTTTTTTACAAATCATCTCATTTTATTCCCCTTTTTTTACTCAGACAATCCTCCTGCTTTTTTGCCCTATTTTTTTCATATGCAGCATGTACCAATTTTTTTTGGACATTTCTTTTCCTCAAATCTTTTCTTTAAGATGTCAGCCTGTATTCATTAGTCCTTCTCTTCAGTACAGTTTTTCCTAATGTGAAAAAACTGACTGTATGGAATGTTTTCTTTCCATTTTTTGTAATGGGCACTTCTAAAATCCAAAAATCCAATGGAATCAACTTTTTTAAAATGCGTTTTTGTAATGATACATGTCCGCTTGTGGCTAATTTCCAAATCTAAATACGGTATGTTATTCTTTTGGTATTTATTTCTGAGGTGAATGAAATGCCTGAGTCCCCATCACGATTTTTTTTTTGCATTCTCCAGCTTACTTAACCCTAGAACGCATACCCATAGAAATCTCCACATTCATGCACCTGGGGTCTTTTAGGCCTGTTTACAATTATCATGGAATAACTCAAAAAAATACTTTTCAAAGTTTATTGCAAAGTAAGGATGCATTCCCAGTAGCGCTGGGGTCCGCCAGGAGGGGATCCGTATTGGATCTGACCTCCTGGTGACCCCAGCTAAGGCTGGCGGAATCCTGCCATTCTGGCAGCCTTAGCTGGAGTTACCAGGAGGTCAGATCCATTATGTATCCCCTTCTGGCGAACCCCAGCGCTACTGGGAACACAGCCTAAGGTGTGTATATTTCAAAACAGAATTATGTGCATAAAACAACAAAAAAGTAAGTAAATGGGCACGCCAAATATAGGCATTCTATATACAATTTTTTTATGAAAACATTTTTTGGTTGTAGCAAACTTGGTGCAGGAATATTTATTTGTAACTTTACATATTCCCCCGACAATTCTCGCATATTATTTTTTCGGCTGAATGTTCCTTGCGTACATTTTGTCCGCAAGTAGAACAGAAACGCTCCGATTTTCTTTTCTTCTTTGCTGGACAAATATAGCAGCGCTTTCTTTTTTTTTCTCTTTGCTCTGGATGTTCCAGAAAGCGTATTCCACATCGGATCATTGCCTCTGTAGTTTGCCTTGATAAGCATATCATGCTGCTTCTCTCCATCATAGTGTAAACCTAGTACAGGCCTAAAAGGCCCCAGATGCATGAATATGGGGTAGTCCCAAAAAAAGGTTGTTATACTGAAATGTCTGTAACATAAAAATATATGAATAACTGGAAATTACTAACAACTATATACCTGACGATTACCTAGATTTTCAAAATTCAAACTAAAGTACTTTTACAGAAAATAAAAAACAAGTAATCTGGCAGGCCTGCGAGGCCCCAGGTATGCGTTCTAGGGTTAAAATTGATGAGGACTCGAATCGCCCTACAAGAAGATTTGCGAAAGTGGGGGCACCCCGAGTCGTAAAATCATTATTGTACCATTTGTAGTTTCCATGTTATCAGCATTGTCAGACTCTGCAGGGAACTCCTGGATTAGTCCTCTCCATTATAACCAAACAGGAATAGTCCTGTGCTGTATAAACTGTCATGTAATTATGCACTCCCTCTCAGCAGCTCTTTCCTCCCTACTCCCTTTGCTAACAGTGCAGTGTCAGGTTTCAGTAGCTTCACTTCTGAAGAAGACAAGGAGAGAGTGAGCTATTGCCAATCTGACTTATCTAGACTCCATCTATTTCTGTAAGCAGTTGTGGCGCCCCTGTGACCAGGGTGGCAACATAGGCAACTGCAGCGAGGTAGGAGGAAAAGACAGTTTATATACTAAACACCCTCACAGACATCCCACACACCACTAGGAGGCAGCACCCAACACGGAGCCTGGAACTCTAGGCGGGCAAGGGGTGGTGGGTTTAGAGGACAGTGGGTGGGAAAGCATGTAGGTCAGGTGACAGAAGGTACAAGTAGAGGAAGAGGAGGAGGAAGGAGTCAGTAGGCCAGAGTGAGCCGAGCAGCCAAGACACAGAGAGCTGAGCTGTAAAGACAAGAACAGAAAGAGAGACACACACGTTCTGGAGGAGTGAGGCTGATGGAGATGCAGAATCCACAGAGTCAGAGAAACCATGGAGAGAAAGCTCGTCCATAGCCAGCACCCCAGGGGAGTGTGAGGAAAGAGACGGACCAGCAGTACTGGATCCGAGGAACACGGCAGCACTGACTAACTGGAGGAGAAGTCTTCCCTATTGAAGCTGGAGTCACACGGGTCAGAGGGAGACTGATAGTGCCTCCGTGACATCCCCAGCAGCAACCCGGTCCAGTACCGAGTACCAAGTCCCAGTGGGCTTCACACAGTTATCCCTGCTGTGACAGTTTCTGTGTTGTATTTCACCTTTTTTTGGCTGCAGAAACAGAGAGCAGAGAAGAGAATACAGCCCCCACCCATTGATCCCCTGTGCAGTGATGTGGTGTGAGTATGTGACATGAATATTCATGCTTATGGGGAGCAGACAGCAGAGAACGAAGTGGATCATTCACTGTAAGTGTCAGATAGAATGAATCTCTTTATTTGAAGTCTACAGGAGATAGGAGGGAAATATAAATAAAAGAAATATATCATTAGAGAGAGTTTAGAGTGAGGAATTAGAAAATGATAGCAGTTACATATGGATTTTTGACCTGACATTTTTCCTTTAATGGCTAACTCAAAGGATGGTAAGAAAAAGCAAAGCAAACTTTCGACACTATGGCCTCTTCATCATACAACTTCTGGAGAAACATATATATATATATATATATATATATACATACAAATGCAGTGTGAGATAATGCAATACATAACACAGGTGATGTGAAGCATGTAGTGGTCAGTTGGGAGGGGTAAGGAGCTGCTGGGGAAGTAAAATCATAGATAAGAGGAATCGGCAGTTTAAAAAAAAAAAAAGTATCAGCCACTGAGGACTCTCAGATTCTAATATTTTTCTATCTACTGACTAACATGGTACAAGCATTTTTTACCTAATCAACCTAAAAAATGTAAAGGCCAGATTATACTTTTATCAAAACTACTGTTTTTTGATGACGTGACTGAAGACAGAAGCAGCCATATGAATTCTGAAATATACAAGGTGATAATTTCTTCTCAAATTCAACCAAATGCAGCAAGGTTGATTGGATTCTGCTTCACAGTACAGATGGACAAGACCCACAACATACTGCAAGAGAAGCCCAGAAGTTTTTAAGATAAAGAAGTACAAATATTCTGCAATAGCCGAGTCAATCACCAGATCTCAATCCCATTGAGCATGCATTTGACATGCTTAGAAGAAATTTATCAGGTCAAAAATCCAAATGTAAGGGCCCTTTCACATCAGCGTTTTTTTAAATTTGCGGCAGATGCGGTGAAAAAACCGCATCTGCCGCAACTGCCGCATAACGGTTCCACTTGCGGCACGGTTGCGGTTTTTTCCATAGGAAGTATAGGGGGACTTGCGGCAGATGCGGCAAGTGCGGTATTGCACTTGCGGCAGGTGCGGCAGAGAAAAAAACCGCAGTAAGCCGCGTTTTTTTTCTCTGCCGCACCTGCCGCAAGTGCAATACCGCACTTGCCGCATCTGCCGCAAGTCCCCCTATACTTCCTATGGAAAAAACCGCAACCGTGCCGCAAGTGGAACCGTTATGCGGCAGTTGCGGCAGATGCGGTTTTTTCACCGCATCTGCCGCAAATTTAAAAAAACGCTGATGTGAAAGGGCCCTAAGTGATATCATGTTCTAATTCCTCTGGTAAAACTCTTTCTATTCATTTATTTCTTTATTTATACTCCCCCCTATTCTCTGTAAACTGCAAATAAAGAGATTCATCCCATCTGTCAATCACAGTGAGTGATCACTTAATTATCTGCTGCACACTCCCCAAGGGATGAATATTCATGTACTGACATCACTGACTGCTCTGCACTGCCCTCTTCGACATGCACAGGTCAGTGGCAATCAGTCACATGGGAGAGGGCGACTGCACAGAATCTCTCATAGACAGCACGGCTTGTGCTACAGGAGGAGACAGCCTTATCTGATAACTGGATATGTGCCTGCCATTTCTCCCTCTCCCCCTCAGAAGTCGGACAGGCAGAAATTAAAATGAAAGCTACACTACACTAGCAGGAGACACAGAACACAGAGACAGAATAACAGCTTCTGTGAGTGTGGACATTTAAATAACATTTACATATTGTGGACTATTCAGATGTGAAAGTAATGACATGGACTAGTGCACCAGCTAACTTCAGGATGTGCAGATATAGCAAGGAAACTACAAAGAGTACAGTAATGATTTTAACATGTTTTAAAGGTCTGCACAGGCACTATTCAAGGGTACTATAAGTATCATACTGAAAAATGACCTGACAGAGTCCTTTTAAGACAAATCCTAGAGTAGAAAGACCCATAAACAAGTAACAACTGAAGTCAGCTTTAGTAAATGACTCACCTAGGCCAGGGGACTCCGATCTGAGGCGCGGTCTGGAGGTCACGGGTGGCGATGCCTGAGACTGTGGCCCTGGTAGTCAATGAAAAAAGGAAAATAAAATAAAAAGAAAAGAAATAATGTTTGTTCGTGACGCCACCTATAGGTCCCGGTGATGGCATCGGCGCTGCGGGAACCTCCGCGGTGATGGGCGGCAGCAAGATGGAGTGGCTCCCTACAGGAGGAGCGGGATCCTCGAGGTGTTGGAAGTAGTAATGAACGGTGTAGTATGGCAGTGCAGTCACTGTGGAGCAAGGCAGATCAATAGCAGTTCAAGGAAGAAAACACTGACACGTTGCTCACTCTGAATGGGTATTTACTCCGGTATTCTGCAGGCATACAAAGTAATGCTGTTGTTGTTGCAGAGTAGTGGACTGGGTGGTTCTGGCAATGAGTAGTGTCCCTCTGAAGCTCCTCTGGTGTTCCTTTTCTATCACACTCTATCCCTTGCTCTGCTGCCCTTGCTATACCCGTATAGTAGCACTGAAGGCTCTCGTTTGGGTTTCCGCCGTTTATCACTCCACGGTCCCTGGCCCTCAATTGTGGGTGCTCCAGGTGTAGCCTGTGATGGTCTTAGGGCTGGTGGGTCGTGCTCCTATAAAGCTTGCGACGACTCCGGATTTGTGGTTCAGGGATGTAGCTGGCTGGACCACTTCGGAGCCAGTACTCCGGGTCTGGACTGGGCTGGGACATTCAGTTACCCATTCTATTCTTGGCCCCTTTCTCTTCATGGTCACCAGGTTGAGGTGCCCTCCCCGTTAGCTTTCTCTCTGTTTCTCTGTAGCTTCTCCAACTCTGCTTCATTTGCGGCGCAGCTCTGAAAGCTCCCTTCTGACTGTACTCTTTCACTCTTCTGTTCTGCTCACACTCCACTCTTTCACTAACTCCTTGCTGCTTTCCCCACTGCTTTATAACCTAGCTTCTCCTCCCACCAGGACCGGTTACCCTAGTAACGGGCGTCTAATTGGTCCTCTAACACTAAGTCTTGCATGTGGTGCTGGAGCTTCAGGATTATCCTATTCATTACTAAAACAAAGAATACGACACCTTCAGTCAGGGGTGCAGTACCCTTTTGTGACACACTCTTAGTGGGGCGCTGTGGCGCCCCTGCGTCCAGGAGGCCACAAAAGGGAACTGCCGCCAGGCAGGTAGGACGACAAGTTGCACAACAACACCCTCACAGCCCACACAACCCACGTACAGTAGATGGCAGCATCCAGCCCTGAGATTGGATACTCAAGTGAGGGGTGGTGGATTTAGAGGAGTGGGTTGGGCACACACGTAGTCAGGTGACTTGACAGTAGACAGTAGAAATAGTGAGGGGGAGGAGGAAGGAGTTCAGTAGCCCATAGTGAGCTGAACAGCAAAGACCAGAAGCTGAGGAGCCAAGCACAGGCCAAAAGACAGCAGAAGGTTGAGCTGAGCTGAGCAGCAGAAGGAAGCACACGTTCTGGCAAAGTGGGGCATAAGGAGCTCAGAATCTGTACCGAGCCAGTGTGAGTCGGAGGAGAGAGAAAGCCTATCTGGAGCCAGTACCCCCAGGAGTGTGCAGGGAAGAGAGGGACGGTGATACCCGGGCCCTAGAGACACAGCAAAACTACTGACTCCAGGCGGAGTAGCCCTCCTATTACACTGAGAGACGCAGAGGGAAGGAGCCTGGTAGAGCCTCACACCTGAGGACTGCTGGAGGCTGGGCTGAGTGGAGTGTCGGCTCTAAAGGAGACTGTAGTTTACCCGGAATCCCCAAACAACATGACGGGGGACCACAGTTGCATGCTAGGGTCCCTACCCCAAAGGACAGGCAGCCCAGTGACGACGAGGAGGACCCACAAGGGCCCGAGTCACCGCCATACTGTCCGGCGTTACGCACACCAAGTGAATGCAGAGAGTGTAAACAGCCCGGAAAGGACACAGAGAACGTGTGAGGGGTCACAGAGAGAGAGAGGCCTGGCTGCAGGGAGGAAAGGGAACCCAGAGAGGGAGAGAGTGCCCGTGTACTTGTACTGAACTTTGTAAGAACTGTAACTGACTTGTGAACTGTCTGAAGAGCTGAGAGTAAACACGGAAAACCCTGAGATTGCCTCCCTTGTGTCTCTGCATGAAAGCGATTCTCTCCATACAGGAATACAGAAAGCCCTCCACCTGCAGAGCCACAGCACAGCCTGTCAGCACCAGCACTGAGGAGAGATCCCTGCAGCGTCTGCACAGTAAGTGTACTGAACATTCCACAATAGACTTAACCCTTACTGCCCCGGGGAACACAGTTCTACCCACTGGAACTATCCCACCTAGCTGCTATTCCATCATCCCTGCAGGTTCTGCAGCAGCGGCGGCCCCATCACTGGCCGCATATAGTGGGTGGCATCACGACTGACAACCCCTGTAAATATCCCCTTTTATTGCCGAGCCCGGGACACGGACCGGACCAGGACCACCCGTGACTTCCCCAGTAGCAGACCGGTCCGGTACCGAGTACCCCCATCCCCGTGGGCCCGACAGCGCCACATAAAGGTCTGGCAAAGCATCGCAATGGAGAAAACCCAGCGTTTGTTGATATCCATGGCTTCCAGACTTCAGGCACTCATCACCTGCAAAGGATTCGTTAAAATATAGTATTCAAATGAACAATTTTTCCAATTACTTTTGAGCCCCTGAAATCAGGAAGATTTTTCAATCAATTGCATCTCAATTGTTTTATTTTAAATAAAAAAATAGTGGCATGTGTGGCGCCCCACTGGTCAGTGCGCCACTACAGGGGTACTGCACCCAGATAAGTGTGTGTGGTATCCTGGTCACAAGAGGATGTTAATGTTAACCTGAGGCCATCATCTCTGCATCCATACACTTAGAGTTAGGGGACCAATTGGCTAAGCCTGTAACCAGGGTAACCGGTCCCGGTGGGAGGAGTGAAGGTGTAGTGAAAAGAGCGGGAAGAACAGGGTAATGAGGAGAGAACCGTGAGGGAAGTCGAGGAGAGAGGACCCTGCGAGGATCGCAGTGAAGGGTGCCAGAATAGAAAGGAAACCCAAACAGAAGGGGGATCCCTGGCTTGTGCAAGCCCCGTGCCAGACTATACCGGGAACCCAGTCCAAGATGGAGAACCAGCTCTGAGTGCGGTGCAGGAAAGTTCAGCTCTGAGCCGCCAAACCTGGTGGGTCGCAGACCTTTTATATAGCCCCTACCTGGTCCGACACGCACGTCCCCACCAGGAGCTACAAACCGGGTGGAGCCCCTTAGATAGAAGGGCAACCTCTACATACCCAACGGGCCTGGTAGTAAGAGGGTTCCATGCAGGGCAGCGCACGGATAGTAAGTAGAGCGCAGTGAGAAAGAAGGACAGAGTGAAATCTGAAGGAACATCATTGGGGCCTCAGAGAATTTGCATCCTTTGGTGACTACCCGGCCAGCTACCTGTGACTGTGTACCTTGTGAACAACTTGAAAGTCACCAGTAAAGACCCGTGCAGAGCAAGAAGGTCTCCCGTGTTTTATTCCTACTACGACAACAGTTACTATACTGCCCTGGGGACTCTGCTCCACCTGCGGGGAGCGACATCATCTGGCTGCCTACCCATCGTCCCCAGAGGTCTGCTGGCAGCATTGGTGCCATCACCAGACACCAAAGGTGGTGTCCCGAGCAGTACACTTTTATTATTTTCTTTTCTACATTTTACAGCAACCACCAGGGCCACGGCCCCGGGCACCGGCCACCAGTAACAGCAACCTTGATCAACGCCCGGGATCTGATGATCCCCCATTTTGGTATATATGCCCCCCATCCTGGTATATATGATCCCCATCCTGGTATATATGTCCCCCATCTTGGTATATTTTTCCGCCATCCTGGTTCACATGACCCTGTCCTGGTATATATGATCCCCCACCCTGTAGATGGCCCTCATCCTGGAACATTAGTAAAAGTTAAACAAGCGGTTTAAGCAGGCGCATTCTGAATAAACTCCGGGAAGTTTGTCCAATTCAATTATAAAACTTCTTTAATGAGTATTACTGGTCTCTCTCACTACGCGTTTCGGCGTACTAGCGCCTTCCTCAGGTGAGCACCAACAATCCACCGACCCCCTTTCCCCCACTGACCCCTGATACTGCACCAGGAGAGCCCCTCTCTGTTTTTTTTTTTTTTCTCATCCTGGAACATGGCACCCCATCCTGCACCCACCATTGCTTATCAATGGGGTTACAGTGGTGGAGCAAAGTGGTAGGAGGTAGTGTCGCCAGAGTATGTGGGCAATGGGGCAAGTCTGCCGGCTTGCAGCTGGGGGCGTGTTGTGTGAATTGCCGTGGCATATGGGGACCTGCCTCTGCTGCCCAGGACTTCAGGAAAATGGCAGTGGAGTCGGTGCATGCGCAGATCATAATCTCAGCTCTCTGACATGTCGATCTGTGAATGTGCCGCCTCTGTGGCCATTTTCTTAAAGTCCTGGGTGGTAGAGGCAAGTGCAGATTGCCAGCCAGAACCCAGAAAATGTCAGCTGCCATATGCCACCGTACATTGCCACGACACACCCCCAGTTCCAGGCCTGCACCCTTGACCCACTGCCCACATCCTCCAGTGACCCTGCCTTCTGAAACTTCACTCCTCCACCGCCTCCACAACTTCCCTCGGTAAAAAAAAGCCTCCACAAGATTTACATTGTAAAATACACCCCCACTGCCCCCCCAATTTGGGGGGAAAATAGTGCATTTTATAATCCAAAAATATGGTATATCACTTAGTTTACTGGGTGCTGCAGTTATGGTAGAATCACAGTTTTCTCTGTGGCAGATGTAGCAGAGTTTACTGTGTACATTGTATAGTGACAGAGAGCTGCAAATCGCTTCAGTTGTTTAATCTGCTCTTACAGGGGCAAGAGGCCAGTTTCCTATAGTGATAATCTCCTGCTCATAAAACTGACTTTATTGAAATGGCATAACATAGCCTAGTAAGTGACACATCTCTGAAATCGGGGTCAGTGCTTTAAAATTATGGTACTCTCAGATTACATAGCACCGTATAGAAGTCTAAACCTACACATTTATTGACAAGCAAAGGCTTATTGCTTTCTTCTAATAAGTGTGCACAGCTTAGGCCCCTTTCACACTAGCGTTTTGTGCCCTTGCGGCAGTTCTGGCAGATTTACCGCATCTGCCGCCTAACGGCCGCACTTGCGGCACACTTGCGGCATGCCCCATGCATTGTCTATGGGGCTTGCGGCAGGTGCAGCAAGGGCAGTATAGCCGCGGTACCGGCACTTGCGCCAGTTGCGGTCGCAGAAAAAACTGCTGCTGACCACAAGTGCGGCCGTTAGGTGGCAGATGCAGTAAATCTGCCAGACCTGCCTCAATTGGAAAAATGCTAGTGTGAAAGGGGCCTTACAATTACTTGCATACTGATATTTAGCCTGTTTAATTTGACGTTTATTAAAATATCAATATTATATGCTGCATTGTATTCAAGTGTAACCGGTATTGGAACTAATCGTTTAGTCATCAATAGAATATGTACAATGGCTGCAGGAGATGAATTCAGGCTTGATGCACACCATCTTTATGCCATTAATCAAGTATATCAACTATTATTGTTTTATTTTTTGCTATAATTATATACACTTATTAAGGCATAATATCTTATGTTTTTAGCACTGGGAAGAAAAAAAAGGTATTTGGATGTAAACCTGACAAAAGGTAAGTCATGCAGTGCCTTAACAAAGTATTCATATCCCATGAACCTTTCCACGTTTTTCACGTTAAACCCACAATCCAATGTATTTTATTGAGATTTTATGTGTTATACCAACACAAAGTAACAAGTATTTGTAAAGTGTAATGGAAATTACCGTATATATGGTTTTCTAAATATTTGAAAAATATAAAGCTGTGACAATCATTTGTACAGTATTTAGTTCCCCAAAGTTAATACTTTGTAGGAGCACCTTTTACTGTAATTACTGCTGCAAGTCTTTTGAGATATGTTTCTTCTAGATGACCGACTTAAAATAATATTCAAAGACCCTCCCTTGCTGTGCTACAGGCAGCCTCCCAATTTAAGAAACATCATGGTCCGAAGTTTAATGCCCTCGGATACACCAAAAGGAACTTATCCATGCAGTGTGAAGAGCTGCAAGACCTGTGCTCACATAGAGACCAGAGACAGGATACAGATCTCCAACACACAGCACGATTATAAGATTCCTGGGACTTTCACATGCTCCTCTTCCAATGTGGTATATTTAATTATGTGCACCATTTGCCCAGTAGGTTCTTTCTATGTTGGGGAGACTGGGCAACGTCGAAGAGCAAGGATGAGGTCTCATCGTCACACAATTACACACAAAAAATCCATTTTCCAGTAGCGGAGCATTTTTCTGGCCAGGGACATAACATTGATAATATGAAGGTTTTAATTTTGAGAGGTAATTTCAAATCCCAGAAACATTGAAGAGTCTGTGAATCCAAGCTAATTAGAAGCTTCAATTGTATACAGAACGGACTGAACATCGCTGATGGTTTTATGGTTCATTAACACGGCTAAACAATGTTGTTCAAAGACATGGAAATCTTAGACACCAGGTTTTCTTATAATTTAGTGTCCTAAAGACTTTATTACCACTGGGCCTGCCTGTTTGAAGATCCTCTCCAAGGCAGCTTTGTTTGTTTTGCCAAATGTCCAGTCCTTGTAATATTAATTCAGTCAAATGTCCAATCATTTTAGTTGTACATGCATATATTTTGAGTTTCATTCAATATCTTGTCATACCATGCCTGATGAAGAGACCTGAGTCGTCTCGAAAGCTCGCCTTATAACATCATTTATTTTATTTTTGTTAGCCATTAAAAGGTATCACAACTACAAGATTTGTATCTTGTTTCTCACACACAATCAACATCTTCTAGCTTTGCACATCTAGAGGCTGCAATAATTTTTGCTCATTCTTCTTTGCTACATAGCTCTAGCTCAGTGAAATTGGATGGAGAGCATCTGTGAACAGCTATTTTCAAGTCTTGCCACAGATTCTCAATGGGATTAAGGTACTTTAACTGGGCCATTCTAACACATGAATATGCTTTGATTCTAAACCATTCCCTTGTTGCTCTGGCAGTGTATTTAGGGTTATTGTCCTGCTGAATGGTGAACCTATACCCCAGTCTCCAGCCTTTGGCAGCCTGTAACAGGTTTTCCTCCAGGATTATACTGTATTTCTATCCATCTTCTCATCAACTCTCTCATGCTGCCATGCTCTCTTCACCTTGCTGAAGAATCTCAGTCCATCATGTCCAATGGTATTGTATCACAAGCCATGTAACAAATCCAATAACTATTTGCTTTCTCTCTTTTTACAGCTGCTCCTGTCAGGTGATATCTCTCCTAATCCTGGTCCACCCTCTGCCAAGTTCAATCCCTTCCACACTTCACATAGAAACCCTACTAATCTTATTAACATTACTTTCACACCTTCATCTCTCTTTTAATTGTGCACTCCAGAATACACTCTCTGTATGCAACAAGCTTCCTTACATTCACAACTACTTTTCTTATTAGCTCTTTTAATCTGCTTGCCCTCATCAAAACCTGGATCCAGGATTCAGACACCCTTTTCTCTCCTGCTATTTCGCATGGTGGCTAACATGTTTCTCATTTCCCAAGACCTTGAAACAAACATGGTGGTGGAGTTGGCTTACTCCTGTCCCCACAATGCACTTTCCAGGTCATCTCCACTGCTCCTTCACTCTCATTTCCTTCTTTTGAGGTCCACACCATTAGGCTCTTCCATTCCCTCCCCCTCAGAGAAGTGGTTGCATACCACCCCCCAGGTTCACCCACCCAGTTCCTCAACCATTTTTCTGCGTGGCGACCACACTTCATGTTTTCAGAATTACCAGCCCTTATTCTGGAGACTTCAACATCCCCATAAACAGCCCCCACTTCCCCATCTGCATCCCAGCTTCTATCTCTAACCCTTTCTCTTAGCCTCTCACAGCTCTCAACCTCTGAGACACAATAAGACGGTAACACCCTTGACCTGGTCTTTACTCGGCTCTGTTCAACCTCTTCCTTCGATAACTCACTTCTTTCTCTCTCTGATCACAAAATTCTTTCATTCAAGCTCACAAATCTACGCCTACCCAAGCACACTCTTACCTATCACACATTCAGAAATCTTCAGGCCATTAACCCTCATACTCACAGACTCTCTACTCTCATTACTGCCCCCAATCTCCTCCTTCTATCCTGATCTGGCTGTGAATCACTACAATGACACTCTCAGAAGCACCCTGGATCAAGTAGTGCCCTTCACCCTCAGAGCCTCCAAACAAAGTAAAACAGCCCTGGCTCACATCGCAAACTCGATTCCACCAGCAATGCTCTAAGAGTGCTGAACGCCAATGGAGGAAAGATTGCTCACCAGAAAACTGTATCCACAATAAGTTTATGTTAAGAACCTACATCTCTGCCCTTCACCTCACCAAACAGACCTACTTCATCATCATGTTCTCCTCATTATTCAACAATCCAAAAAAACTCTGACACCTTTCACTCTCTCCTCAGTCCTACAGTGCAGCAGGCCCCTATCACTAACCTCTGTGCTGATGATCTGGCTTCTTACTTTACAGAAAAAATAGAAAACATCTGCCAGGAACTCAGCTCCCAACCTCCAAGTGCTGTTACTCCCAACACTGCATCTCCTCTGGCTTACTCTCCACATTTGACTCAGTCACAGAAGAAGAAGTCTCCAGGATCCTCTCTTCCTCTAGTACTACAACATGCACCACTGACCCCATTTCCTCTCACCTACTCCAGTCTCTCTCTATTTGTCACTACTCACCTAAGCAAAATCTTCAATCTCTTCCTCTCTTCTGGAGCCGCCTTCTCTTCCTTCAAACACTATTGTAACTTCATTATTAAAGAACACTTCTCTTAACACATCCTGCACAATTAACTACAGACCGGTCTCCAATCGCCCCTTCATCTTTAAACTCTTGGAGCACCTAGTTTACTCCCACCTTACCCATTACCTCTTTACTCACTCTCTTTTAGATCCATTACAGTCTGGTTTTCGCCCCTTACACTCTACAGAAAATGCCTTCATCAATGTGACCAATGATCTTCTGATGGCAAAATGTACTGGCAACCACTCTGTTTATTCTTCTTGACCTTTCAGCAGCTTTTGGCACTGTTGACCACCAACCTTTACTCGCTATGCTCCACTCAATTGGCATAAAGGACACTAGTCTCTTCTGGTTTTCTTCCTATCTTTCTGACCACTCCTTCAGTGTATCAATCACTGGCTCCACTTCCACTCCTCATCACCTCACTAATGGGGTCCCTTAGAGTTCAGTCATTGGACCTCTTCTCTTCTATATCTAGACAGACCCTATTGGACAGACCATCAGCAAATTTGCAAATATACAGCAAATATACAGTTCATCACCTGACCTTACCCCTATTGAATTACAGAACACCATTGACTGTCTAACTGCAGTTTCCAACGTCATAGCCACTCTCTATCTGAAACTCAACCTTCCCAAAACGGAACTTTTTCTGCTCCCACCTTTCACCAAACTCTCTACATCTGACATCTCAGTTTTTGGCACCATGATAATGCCTAGGCAGCAGGCTCGCTGTCTGGATGTTATGTTTTACACCGATCTCTACTTCACCTCCTATATAGAAGCTCTCGCTCGCTGTTGTTGCTTGCACCTGAAGAGCATCTCTAGAATCTGCCCATCCTCACCATGGAAACAACAAAATCATTAACTGTTTTCCTGATCCATTCCTGCCTTGATTATTGCAATTCTCTATTAATTGGCCTCACTGTTATGAATCGGCAACTGAGGAGTATTATGTGGTGTTCAGAAGACAGGTTGGACACTAATACTAGTCGCCATATTAGCACACCCAAGTGATAGGTATGCTAACATGGCGCAGGATGGTGGTGACACAGACAACACAAGCCCACGCTGCACACGCCGCCTGCTGCTGACCCCGCAGACCGCCCACACACCCCCTGCAGTAGACCCCCTTCTCCGGTGCCTGCACACCCCCATACTACACTCTGCTGTCCACACACCCCCTTGCACCCCACCCTTCTGGTGCCCGCATCCCCCTTGCAATAGACCCCCGCACCCCTCCCTCCGGCGCCTGCACACCCCTGCAGTACACCCCCGCACCCCCCTCCGGCGCCCGCACACCCCTGCAGTACACCCCCACACCCCCCTTCGGCACCCGCACACCCCCGACAACTTACTTACCTATTCGGATAGGACCTTTGGTGATGTCACAGTCATGTGATCAGTCACATGACCGCACATCACCATAGCTCCGCCTCCTGCAGTCTACTCTTCACTGCTTCCCAGCTATGACAAGGAGCTGTCACAGCTGGGAAGGAGGGGAGGGGAGGCAGAGAGGCAGAAGAGGGGACCTCAAAGACTAAAGAGGAAACACAGACATAACAGGGTACCAGAAAAACTGGAGAGAGAGAACACTGGTGCAGAAAGAGGGGGAGCAGAGACACATAAGGGAAGACCAGAAAACCTGAAGAGAGGACAGACAGAGGGAAGGGGAGTGCAGAAACATGAAAGAGTGGGATCAGAGAGGGATGTGAGGCAGAGACACATAAAGGGGTCCACAAAGACTGAAGGGGAGGCACACACACAAAAGGGAGTACCTGAATGACTGAAAGGGGGCAGAGAGGCATAAGGGGGGAACACAATGACTAAAGGGGGGCAGAGATAAGTAAGGGGGGACCAGAAAGACTGAAGGGGGGCAGAGAGACATAAGGGCTGACCACAATGACTGAAGGTGGCCAGAGAGGCATAAGGGGGGACCAGAATGACTGAAGGGGGTCAGAGAGAAGTAAGGGGGGACAAGAAAGACTGAAGGGGGGCTGAGAGACATAAGGGGTGACATGAATGACTGAAGGGGAGCAGAGAGGCATAAGGGGGGACCAGAAAACCTGAAGGGGGTCAGAGAGATGAAGGGGGTAACATACACACAAAAGGGGGGCCACAGAGACAGACATAAGGGGGACCAGAAATACTGAAGGGGGGCAGACAGATTAAGGGGGTAACATACACACAAAAGGGGGGGGGCAGAGAGACATAAGGGGCAACCAGAAAGACTGAAGGGGGGCAGAGAGATAAAGGGGGGGCACAGAGACATAAGGGGGACCAGAAAGACTGAAGGGGGCCAGAGAGATGAAGGGGGGGACATAGAGATGGAAGGGGGGGCAGAGATATTAAGGGGGGGAAAGAAATATTTAAGGGGACCAGAGACGCATAAGGGGGGACCTGAAATATTCAAGGGCAGCAGAGAGACATAAGGAGGACCTGAAACACTGAAGGGGGAGCCAAAGAAACAAGGGCAATTACCAGAAAAACTGAAGGGGGGGGCCAGAGAAATGAAGGGGGGGGGGGGGACATAGAGACGAAAGGCCCGCAGCAAAGACAGAAGGGGGCCCAGAAATACTGAAGGTGAGCTAACAGACATAAGGGCGACAGTAAACACTAAAGGGGACCACAGAGATATGAATGGGGACCATAAAGACAAAAGGGGGGAAGCAGAGAGGAAAGGGGGCTGAAAGACATAGGAAGGGAGCAGAAATACTAAAGAGGAGCAGAGAGACATAAGGGGGACCTGAAATACTCAAGGGGACCAGAAAACATAAGGATGAACATAAACACTGAAAGGGGGGACAGAGAAATAAGAGGCCAACAGAAACAATGAAGGGAGACCTGAAACACTGAAGGGGGACCACAGAGACTGAAAGGGGAGCAGAGAGAGGAAAGGGGGAGCAGAGACAGAGAATGGGGACCAGAAACACTCAAAGGTTGCACAGAGACGAAGGGGAGGGGGAGCAGAGATGAAAAGGGGCAGAGAGACATAAGGGGGGACCAGAAAGATTTAAGGGGGCAGAGACACCAGGTGAGACCAGAAAGACTGAAGAGGGGCAGATAAACAAGGGGGGACCAGGAACACTTAAGGGGGACAGAGAGACTGAAGGGGGGGGGAAGACACATGGGGTGACCAGAATGACTGAAGGGGGCCAGAGACACTGAAGGGGGGGCAGAGAAAGGTAAGGGGAGACCAAAAAGAAGAAAGGGTGAAGCAGAGAGTGGCAAGGGGGGGCACAAAAACAGTAGATGAGCAGAGCAAGGAAAGGGGGATAGAGAGACAAAAGGGCAGATCAGAGTAAGGAATGGGGGGCAGAGACACGAAAGGAGAAGCAAAGAAAGGGAAGGGGGCAGAGAGACGAAAGGAGGTAGCAGAGAGAGGGAAGGGGGGGCACAGACACTGGGAACAAGAGAGATGGAAGAGAGGGCAAAGACATGGGGGACAAGAGAGAGGGAAGGGGGGGGGCAGAGACAAAAGCCGGAGCAGAGGGCCAAAGAGAACATAGGGTCATCAAAGGGAGCACAGGGGGGCCAAAAAGAGCGCTGAGTGGCAGTGACGCCCTACCGATGCTCTCCTCACCCCTCCAGCCTCTTCTCTCTTCACCCCTCCAGCCTCCCGCCACATCACACTCTGCTATATTCAGCACAGGGCAGTTTTACTGCATTACACATTTGCATTATACACATAGATCTTCTTTTCTTTAGTGCCACTCATTCATCCACATTAATCATGAATATAGTAGTGTCGCGGAGGTTCACTAGTCTGTGTATATATTTTTTCTGCCAGCACCTACACCTGTGGTGACGCCAGTCTTAACTCTATTTATATAGAGTATATCTTGTGATATTCAGAAGAACAGATAGGTGGCAGCACTCACGGGTCTTAGTGTCATAGCCTGGAGAAGCGCCCGAGTGCAGCGTGAAACGGTCCGTTGCTTTTTTTAGGGGAATAATCATCCTCCCCTCTGCACCCCTGAACATGCATTTTGCTGTTTTAATGTAATTTATCTGGAATAAAGGATTGATCCTGGAGACCGGTGAGTGCTGCCACCTATCTGTTCTGCTGAATGTCTCTCATATTTGAATAACAGGAATTTTAAAATCTCTCCACAGATGTTGAATGAGATTTAAATCTAGACTCATTGCTGAAAACTTCAGTCTCCAGCGCTTTGGCTTTGTTTCCATCCATTTCTGTGTGCTTCTTAAAGTATGTTTGGGGTGATTGTCATGCTGGAGCCCCGTAACCTAGGATGCAAACCCAGCTTTCTGTCACTGGGCATTGCATTGCGACCCAAAATGCTTTGGTAAATCTTCAGATTTCATGATGCCGTACACACAGTCATTGCACAAGTGACATAGCCATCGAAACAACCCCAAAATACCTTTTAACCTTCACCATTTTTGACAGTAGGTAATGTGTTTTTTTTCTTTGTAGGCCTCATTTGATTTTCGGTAAAGAGTAGAATGCTGTCCTTTACCAAAAAGCTCTATCTTGGTCTCATCTGACTAGAAGACGCTTTTCCAGAAGGATTTTAGCTTACTAATGTACATTACCACAATCTTGCTTTTTTATGTCTATTTGTGAGTAGTGGGGTCCTCCTGGGTGTCTTGCCATAGCGTTTCATTTCATTCAAATGTTGACGGATAGTTTGTGTTGACACTGATGCACCCACCTTGTATTTCTTTTAAACTTGATTGGATCTGCATATCCACCATCTAGACCAGGGGTCTCAAACTCGCGGCCCGGGGGCCGCATGCGGCCCCTGGGGCTTCACTATGCGGCCCGCGGCACCTTGGACAACTTAATGATGCATCGCCCCAGTGCAGGAGACCGCTACAGTCCCCGCTGTGTGATGACTTCTGTCCGCAGCACTAACAAGCTCTGCCACTCAGCAAGATCAATGTCACCTGCAACAGAGCTTGTCTGCGCAGCAGCTGGAGGAAGTCATAACACAGTGGAGGCCGGAAGCCAGCACAGAGGGGACCGTGGCGGCCCCCTGCACTGGAGCGATGCATCATTAAAGTGAGAAAAGTGTGAGTGTGTGTGAGAGGGTGTGTGTGTGAGGATGAGTGAGGAAATGTGTATAAGTGTGTGCGAGTTTCAGTGTGTGTATGAGTGTGAGTGTGTATGAGGATGTGTGAGAGTGTGTGTGAGAGTGTGTGTGAGAGTATGTGTGTGTGTGTGGGGGGGTTTGTGTGTGGGTTTGTGTGTGAGTGTGATAGAGTGTGTATTTGAGTGTGTAAAAAGAAGGTAAAACAGGATGGGGGGGAATCACTATAATAGTAGATCAGGATGGGGGACATCACTATAAAAGGGGATCGGGATGGGGACATCATCACTAAAGGGGATCAAGATGGGGACAACACTACTAAAGGGGAATGACATTGGGGACATCACTAGAAAAGGAGATCAGGAAGGGGGACATCACTAGAAAAGGGAATCAGGATGGGGGACATCACTACAAAAGGAGATCAGTATGGGGACATTACTACAAAAGGGGATCATGATCGATGGGGGACATCACTAGAAAAGGGGATCAGTATGGGGGAAATCAGTAGAAAAGGACATTACTACAGGATGGGGACATTACTACAAAAAAGGGATCAGGATTTGTACTTTACTACATTGAGCTAAAAATTCTGGTATTACTAAAAATATCACTTAAGGGCCCTTTACACGCCGCGACGGCAGGCTGGATACATCCCGCTACAGGCTACAAATGTAGCTTGTAGCGCCAATGTAGCCCGTCGTAGCGGCGTCTGAAGACGTGACGCTACAGCCGGCAACAGATACATCTGTTTCCTAGCTCTGCTCGAAAACTGATGGCTACATCGCCGATGGTAGCGAGCTGTATCGGCGTGTAAAGAGGCAACGGAAGGGAACTCTGGACAGCCTGCGATGTAGCTGCAATGTAGCAAAGGCGTGACCCTGGCTCCATGTTACCGCGCCCCATGTGCGATCATTGGTGGAAGCTCCTGCGTTACGATTGGTAGTCGCTGCATAGGGAGGCATATTTAAGGAGCTGACCAGTCACACTACACAATCGCTCGAGCGTGCTGTATTACTCAGCCTCCTGCGATGCCTGCCCAATCATGATGGTATTGCTTTGTCCTATCAGCGTACGGACGGCTCGTAATCCACAATTGTGGCACGCCTATGTGCTGTCCCTGCTGCACCAGGTACGCCCATAGTAGCTGGTTATAGCGGTGTGTAAATGAGCTACAGCTGGCTACTTGAGACACCCGGCGATGTAGCTAGCTATAGATGTAGCGTGGCGTAGCGCACCTTGTGGCGGCGTGTTAAAGAGGGTGCGTTGACCGTTTGTAACCGTTTGAGCGTGCTCGTGCACGTGAAGTAGCGGGATGTATCCAGCCTGCCGTCGCGGCGTGTAAAGGTACCATTAGTCCTACAAGGGATGCGGCCCCCCGCTATAAATGTTTCTCTATGTGCGGCCCACCAACCCAGCCGAGTTTGAGACCCCTGATCTAGACCATCCTGCATTGGAACTTTTTATCAATTTTTAACTGCTGTCCATGTCCCGGGAGATTAGCTACAGTGCCATGGGTTGAAAACGTCTTGATGAAGTTTTGCATCGTGGACAAAGTAACATCAAGATCTCTGGAGGTAGACTTGTGATATTGAGGTTCTTGATATTTTTTCACAATTTTGGTTCTCAAGTCCTCAGAAAGTTATTTTAACCTCTTTCAGTTCTCCATGCTTCTTGTGCCACACAGAGACACATAATGAAAACATTGAGTCAACGTCTCCCCTTTTTATTTGGTTTAATATTGTTAGGTGATTTTCATATTGCCCACAGCTGCTATTTGCTACAGATGAGCAGGAATGAGAATCACATGCTTGAAACAAGGTCGTGCACCAACAAGTTTGGAAAGGTGCCAACATTTTTGTCCCACCCAGCTTTGTGATATGTGTAAAATTATGCCCAATTTGCATTTTCTTTTGTGTTTTTTTTATGTTGTTCTAATACACACAAAGGAAAAAACACGTGTATGACAAAACATGTGAAATTGCAATAATTTTTTGGGAGAAAACACTTCATTTTCTGGAACAATTTCAAGGGTGCCAACGCTTTTCGTCATGACTATCTTACATGAAATCCCAGAAAAAGACATTTAAGTTTGTGGATGTAATGTGATAAAAATGTGGAAAAGTTCAGAATGTATGAATACTTTTTCAAGGTACAATATATAACACCCATAGAAACCTATGGATTTTGACTGTATATGCCTGAATAATGTTTTCCTAATCATATATATTCTTTTTCTTTCAGCACATTTAGAAAACAATATTCAGTATCATTTTTTCATGAAATCTGTACTCTACTAAATAGACTAAAGGCTACTTCAGCTCCATGAAATATATTTTCATTTCTCCTCACTAAATTATATCTCTAATTATGATATCATCAACTTGGTGAGCCATCTATTTATCAATGTTAGATCCAGAAGATGATATATATCATGTATTAAAGCAAAAAAAATTGTATTTCTCCAAAATAAGGTGATATCATTGACAAAGAAAGATTGACTTGTCTGCCCTATGAATATCTCATGTATGCCCCTAGATGATTGACTGTGACAAATGTAATTCCAGAGCTAAATTATAGGGCAATGGTGACAACAGTCATCCCAATTCATACCCCTTTATGTAAACAGATATATGATCAACTATAATACACAACTGGTGAAATAAGTATTGAACACGTCACCAATTTTCTAAGGAAATATTTTTTTAAAGCTGCTATTGACATGAAGCTCTCACCACAGGTCGATAGCAACCCATCCAATCCACAAATAAATATGGAAATACATCAAACCAAAGATTTCTATAAATTAAGTTATGCGTAAGGCTGGTTTCACATTGCAGTTTTTTCCCTGATCAGGTTCCATCCGGCTTGTGTGCCAAAACCAGGAGAGGAACTTGCAGAGAAAAACTATAATGGAAATATTGACACCTGTTCTGACTTTTAGAGACACTCCTGGTTTTGGCACACAAACCTGGTCGAACCTGATAAGGGAAAAACTGCAGTGTGAAACCAGCCTAAGGCTGAAGGCACACTGTCATGCATCAAACACGAAGCGTATTTGATGCATGACAGTGATGTGAGTCTAATGCGTGATTTGTGTGAGTGTGGTGCGAGTGTGGTGCGTGTAGGTGAGGGTGCATGGCTGTAGGCATGTGAGTGTGCTGTGAATGTGCTGCGTGAGTGCATGTGTGGTATGTGTCAGTGTGATGCTGTCCGCGCTCCTAAAGCAAACTTCTGGACCGCGGACAGCATTTACTGGCATTGATTTGAATTTGCTGGTTTCCCAGTACAGTAAGCAATAATGTTTCCCCGCTGTCATTGCAGCGTGGAAAGATTATTGATTAAAACATATCCGCTGACAAAATGTTACAATTCCAGGGGTTAATCAGCATATTAATCCCCCCTGCAGCCTCTGTGCGGCATGTCAGCACAGAGGCTGCAGAGGGGGTTAATAAACCGGTTTCTGCAGGGTTAACACGATGTTTGTGTGGTGGCAGCATGTGTCCAGAGAGTGTCCACACTCCCTGGACACATGTTGTCATCACACACTGGCTGTTCAGAAGTTAATAGATGCATTAACATAAAGCCGCTAATTGTCGGGAATCGGTAATTTACTCTATATGCCGTGTTCTCCTGCTCTGAGGAGCTGTCCGTGATTCTGTACACTAAGAGCGTACAGTACCAGGCGCTGTCCACCTGCACTGAGGACCTGTAAACTCACAGGGAACAGGGAATAGGAATGAGCTCACCCCTCCTTCTCAGAAGATCCAGTCAGGTGCTGCAGCTGACGGCCGGCCACCGCCCGAGTCAAGGAGTATAATGAAGATATGCTGGCACCTTCATCCGATGTAAAGTTTTACATTAAAATAAAAGCATCTTGGTGGCTGAACATGCCCCGTCAGACGCGTTTCGATAAAAATTGATAAAGATTTTTATCGAAACATGTCTGACGGGGCATGTTCAGCCACCAAGATGCTTTTATTTTAATGTTGTGAATTACATAATAAAGTAAAACTTTACATCGGATGAAGGTGCCAGCATATCTTCATTATATTCTCTGAGGACCTGTGCCTGTTACTGTACTGTCTATGGTTCTGAAAATCAGCGTGTTATTACAGTAATAACACACTGATTGCGAGGAACTCGCACTAATTTGACCAGTGTCATTTAATGATACTGATCTGAGTGCAATGTGAGTCTCCCTTGCATTGCACTCGCTCGAGGCACACGGACAGTGTGCCTTCTGCCTAATAAGGATAAATGACACAGGGAAAAAGAACTAAACTGATAAAGAAAGAGAGGTGCAAAAAGCCATGGAAAGTCAAGATACAAGCTAAAACCTATCAGTTATTAGGCTACTTTCACATTAGCATTTCGGTACGCTGCGTATCATGTGCATGCCAAAACGAATGCAATCGCACTCTTATGCAACGTTGTTTATTCGCATCAGCGTATGCATGACGGCAAAAGAATGCAACGCATGCATGCGTTTTGGCATGCGTTTGCGTTTTTTGTGCGCATGCATTCAATATTTCCAGGATAGTTTTCTTGAATTTTCCTGACAAACCTCACCCAATGGGCGTGTCTTAAGTGAAATCTATAAATAAACCCTGCACAGAGGAAATCCTCTTCTTTTGCTGCTGTATTCAGATGCAAGATGGATCTCCACATGCAAAGCTACTATCGTAACCTGGAATGGCATTTTCCGTCGCTGTGGTGTGTGAAGAAAGGAGAAGAGTAAGACAGAGAAGATGTCGTCGATTTGGGCAACACCCCATCGTTGAAGTGCTAGAGAGCCGCGGAGCGTACCACTCCGTTGTGCAGCGAAATTCAAGAGAACCCGCAGAAGTTCTTTAATTATACCAGGATGTCCAAAGAGAGCTTCAATGAGTTGCTGTGACATGTCCAAGGATCGATCAACAGGCAGGACACACAACTACATCGAGCAATTCCTGCGGAGGAACATCTGTTGGTGACCCTGCGGTATGTTCATTTTTACAAACCATGTCAACACATGTCATTATGATTTTATTGTTACAAAACAAATGAATTTACTTTATTTTCCTTTTCTGTCTGGCAGATTCCTGGCGACTAAAGAGACATTATCATCTCTACACTTCCAGTTCCGGATTGGAGTGTCGATGCTGTCTAGGATTGTTGAAGAGACCTACCGTGCAATCTGTGAAGATATGTGACAGGAATTCCTCCTCCATTCCACAACTCAACTCTTGCTTGGCAATGGGGCAAGATTCCAGGAGATTTGTCAATTTCCAAACTGCTTGGGGGCTGTGGATGGCAAACATATTTGGATTTTGAAACCTGCTGGAAGCGGATCAGAGTATTTCAACTACAAAAAATACTTTTCGATCGATTTAATAGCAATTGCGGACGCTGACTTTATTTGTCGCTGTGGACGTTGGCTCATTTGGATGAGGAAATGACTCGCAGACTTTCAAAGACTCTTGACATGGGCCAACGTTTGTATGCGAACAATTTCAACTTTCCACCACCGTGACCCCTGCTGAACACTGAAGGACCGCCAATGCCATTTGTTGTCGTTGGGGATGAGGCATTTCAAATGTGTGGCATCAAACCGTAGTTTAGTCGTGCCTTGAATTGCACAAAAAGGATTTACAATTCCCAACTGACAAGGGCACAAAGGACTGTGGAGTGTGCTTTTGGTTTGCTGGCATCGAATGGCAAATTTTAGGAACTGCCATCAATGTAAAAACTGAGACAATTGATGAGGTTGTCAAAGTGTGTGTTGTTCTGCACAATTTCATGCTGGTGAGAGAGCGATACCGCTTTGACCTAGAGGAACCTGTTGCTACCAGATTGCAGGACTTCCGAGATCACACGTTGAAATTGCCCAAATGAGGGATAACTTTGCCGCTTATTTTGTTTCGGACATTGGACGTGTTGCATGGCAGAATGAAATGGCTTAAGCCGCTTTTGCGACCTATATAGTTCAAGACTTGTGAGTAAATGTACCTAAATGTTTGCTGATTGTTAACGCCTTAATGACAGCCTTACATCTCTAGACGTCGGCTGTCATTACCCCCGTGTTTGAAGTGAGCTCCGGCGTGGAGCTCACTTCAAACGTCCGACATCTCAGCTGATCTCACTAGCTGAGATGTCGGTCTAACAGCACCGATCGGTCCCGCCATCCGATCGGTGCTGTTAACCCCTTAGATCCCGCCCTCAATCTCTGAGAGCGGGATCTAAGGGAGCCAGAGCGGGCAGCGCACGCTTACCTGGCTCCAGGGGAGATCTCGCGATAGTATCGCAAGATCTCCCGTGCTGACGTGACAGGCTGGGGTCCTGGCTTGACCCCGGAGCCTGTCACTGAGCATTTCCTGGTTGTGGTTGGCAGGGGCTGCCAACCACAACAGGTCGGCGATTCTGACACATACAGAGGAGCTACAGCTCCTCTGTATGTGTCAGAAGCGATCGGACTGTGCAGCTGCATGCCTCTCACAGGGGCTGTGTAAAAGTAAGAATCAATAAGCAAATAAAGTTTTTACAAAGTTGAAAAAAAAACAAAAAACATAAAAGTTCAAATCACCCCTTTTCTCCCATCCACAATAAAAGTATTAAAAAAATAAATAAAATACACATATTTGTTAACGCCTTAATGACAGCCTTACATCTCTAGACGTCGGCTGTCATTACCCCCGTGTTTGAAGTGAGCTCCGGCGTGGAGCTCACTTCAAACGTCCGACATCTCAGCTGATCTCACTAGCTGAGATGTCGGTCTAACAGCACCGATCGGTCCCGCCATCCGATCGGTGCTGTTAACCCCTTAGATCCCGCCCTCAATCTCTGAGAGCGGGATCTAAGGGAGCCAGAGCGGGCAGCGCACGCTTACCTGGCTCCAGGGGAGATCTCGCGATAGTATCGCAAGATCTCCCGTGCTGACGTGACAGGCTGGGGTCCTGGCTTGACCCCGGAGCCTGTCACTGAGCATTTCCTGGTTGTGGTTGGCAGGGGCTGCCAACCACAACAGGTCGGCGATTCTGACACATACAGAGGAGCTACAGCTCCTCTGTATGTGTCAGAAGCGATCGGACTGTGCAGCTGCATGCCTCTCACAGGGGCTGTGTAAAAGTAAGAATCAATAAGCAAATAAAGTTTTTACAAAGTTGAAAAAAAAACAAAAAACATAAAAGTTCAAATCACCCCTTTTCTCCCATCCACAATAAAAGTATTAAAAAAATAAATAAAATACACATATTTGGTATCGCCGCGTTCAGAATCGACCGATCTATCAATATAAAGAATCAAATAATGAGATCCGTAAACTGCGTAGCGCAAAAAATGGTACAAACGCCAAAATTACGTTTTTTTGGTCACTGCAACAATGCTAAAAAATGCAATAACGGGCGATCAAAACAGCGCATCCACCCAAGTATGGTATCATTAAAAACGCCAGCTCGAGACGCAAAAAATAAGTTGTCACCCAGCCCCAGATCCCGAAAAATGAGGACGCTACGGGTTGCAGAACATGGCGCAAAAAGTGCAATGTTTTTTTTTTCATGCTTTTGAATTTTTTTCCACCACCTAGATACCAGTAAAGGTATACATGTTTGGTATCTACAAACTCGTACTGATCTGAGGCATCACACGGTCACATCGGTTTTACCATATAGTGAACACGGCGACTACAAAACCCAAAAAACAAACGTGTAATTGCACTTTTTTTGCAATTTCACTGCACTTGGAATCTTTTTGCAATTTCCCTGTACATTATATGGTAAAACAAATTATTGCATCTGAAAGTACAACTCGTCCCACAAAAAACAAGCCATCATATGTCTATATTGACGGAAAAATAAAAAAGTTATGGCTCTTGGAAGCCGAGGAGCGAAAAAACGAAAATGAAAAATGACAAATTTTTAACCCACTCTCCATCCCCCCACAGAAAAAAAAGGCAAACAAAAAGAAAACAAAAACAGACGAAAAAAATGAAGACGAAAGAAACAGACAGAAAAAAAAAATAGACCGAAAGAAAAAAGAAAGAATAGACATAAAAACATTTCAAAAGCTTGTATACTTTACATCCAGCGTGTAAAGATCCAGTGTCTTGAGATCCTGAGTCTTCTACTGCCATCTACCAGGATGATGAAGATGAAATGAGGGTGGAAATTTCACCAAGACAATAATTCCAAATGCATAGCCATGGAAAATTTCAATTGGTTTCAAAGAAAAAAAAATAAAGCTGCTAAAATAGCCCAGCCAATCATCTGACCTGAATCCAACAGAACATGTATGGAAGGAACTAAAGCTCAGGGTTCATAGAAGGAGCCCACAGAACCTTTAGTATTTTAAGAGTTTTTGTATGGAAGAATGGGCCCAAACCACATCTGAGCAATACATAAGACTAATTTTTCCATAAGGGAGGCTTCTTTTTTTTAATCCAATAACCTTATTATTAAATGTTGCTGGCAGCAAAAAGCAGAGTTATACCGCTTTCTGAGATAAATACAGAAAAGGGAAGCAGGGGAAGGTTTGGAAGGGAAGGTCCTGGAATAGAGAAAATGAGGAGCAGGAGGGAATAAGGAAGAAATATCAAAGTTAAGAGAAAAATAGAAAAATGTGATGTCAGCTCACCTTTTGGCATAAAGTCCTCCGCGGGTCCTGAGTGCTGCAGAGACTTGCTACTCTAAGGTTGGGCTAGTGTTGGCAGAGAAGCTGGTATGGACACCTTCCAGGGTGAATCTGGAGCTCAGGGCCGGCATCAGCCCCTGGCATACCCGGGCAAGTGCCAGGGCCCTTGACAGCTGGGAGGGCCCACTGGCCATCAAGGACAGGCAGCCATGACAGGGAAGGGCCATCCGGGACAGGCAGCCCTGACAGCCAGGGGCCCATCAGGGATGCACTGCAGTGCTCCCAGTGTACATGTCTACTTTGCATGTGATGCTCCCCAGGCTGACTACAGCAGAGTGATAAGTCATCACCCTGCGATCTTATCACACTGGTGCAAAAGTGCAGGAAGGAAGCGAAGACTGGAGCCTGCAGAGAGGATGCGGTACGGAAGCATTTGAGGAGGACACAGCCCCGGGGGAGTGGAGGAAATGTGAGTATAATCTTTTTTTTTTTTTTTTATTGTATGCAGCACCATAGCAGATTACATGTACCAAGATGAGGCCAGGATGGGGACACATAAACCAAGAGCAAGGACAGCTATAGCAGGAAGAGAACCACTGTGCTGGAGTATATATAATATTTGGAGGTTGCTGCTGGGATTTATATATTATTTGGGGGTTGCTGCTGGGCATCCACAGCTCGGCACAGCCTCCAAATAATATATACAGCCCAACACAGCCTCCAAATATATATAGCACAGCACAACCTCCTCTCCAGGTAATACATACAGCTCAGCACAGCCTCCAAATAATAAAAATAGCCCAGCACAGTCTCCAAATAATATATATATAGCCCAGCACAGCCTCCAGGTAATATATATATATAGCCAGCAGCCTCTATATTATACATACACAACCCGCAGCCTCTATATTATATATACAGCCTGGCAGTCTCCATATTATATATACAGTCCTGCACAGCCTCTATATAATTTATACATAGCCTGCAGCTTTTATATTGTATTCATAAATCATGATTAGTGTTCAAGGGCCCAATGAGACTGTTTCGCCTGAGGCTCACAAAAACCTGGCGCTTTCCAGGTTATGCTCCTTCCACCAGTCAAGCTCATTCGGCCATCTAGTCAGGTAACTGATTGCATTATACTGCCATATACTCACTTACTGGAACACCATAGTTGGATGACCTCACATGGGGATCACAGCCGTCGGACGGGTGCTGCCAGGGTTGTGGCAGAAAAAGTCCAAAATGAAATGAAGAACCCAGGGTCCAGTGAAATATTTTAAAAGGTATAGTCATTTATTATCAACTTTAAAACACACCATAGGGCAGGAGTGACCAATCCGACGCGTTTCGGCATATATAGCCTTAGTCGTGGATATAGTATACAGCTTTCTGATATAAAAGTAGGTCAGGAACCCCATTCCTCCCTGTTGATAGTGGAGACCCAGTACTTTGCCAGCTACTCTTGGTCTTTTCTTTGCCCATATAAATTTGCCTAGAAGGGATTGGAGGTGAAGAATATCTTTAATTGGGATTTTTAGGGGCTGTGAGACAGTGACCGGGATGATCTGTGACGGCCGGTATGTGTCTCCCAGGTTGTGCTCCCTCCAAGTATAGGAAGCACTCCACTCCGGGTTCAGAGAGGATTCCCGGAGCGAGGCAAGGGTTAAAAGTTAGGCAGGAACACAGGGTGTGGTTCTCTGAGTGGAGCTTCAGTCTGAAGGAAGACTGATGAGGCTAGTGAGCGACCAGGTCAGGAGAGTGCAAAGGCTGTGTGCTGATACAACACAGCCTAGCCCGGAGGGCTTGATCTCGGTGAGACCTGGACCAGAGAGAACCCGTGATAAAGGACTGTGTGCCAATCATATGGTTATAGGAAGTGTGCCCGGCTGCATCCCGCAACCCGGAGGTTTGTGCATACTGTGGACTTGTGCCTAATAAACCGTGTGCTGTGAACTTCTGTGCCTGAGTCCTTGCCTTCTGCCGTGCAATCCGACATCGCTACCTCACATATGGTGGAGATTGCATGGCAGCCCAGTGAGGTGTAGCAACCCAGTGGCACATGTCCGTGATCCAACCAGCTAGGCTCCAGTATATCCCTGCTGCAACCATGGAGGACATTCTAAAGCAGTTGGCCTGGCTAATGCCCAGCAACAGCAGGCTAATGTGCAGCGGCAACAGACCAATGCACATCTGCTCCAGTCGTTGGACCGTCAGCAGCAACAGCAGCAACAGCAGCAGCTGCAGCATCAGGCCCAACAGGACACCAATCAGCTCCTGATGCGAGAATTGGACCTCCTGACCGCGGAACTCCGGGACAGGCCAGCGGCTTCATCCCCGGGACCAGGCGTCAAGACAGCAGTAAGGCAAGCGTTGCAAAAGATGACCCCGGGGAATGATGTGGAAGCTTTCCTGTCTGTGTTTGAGCGGGTGGCCGAGAGGGAGAGACTGCCGACCGACCAGTGGGCCGAAGTATTGGCACCCTATCTGATTGGGGAGTCCCAAAAAGTGTATCTGGACCTCTGTACCGAGGACGCCCTGGATTATGGAGCTCTGAAGGGTGAAATCCTTGCTCGGTTGGGGTGAACACATACGTACGAGCTCAGCGGGTAAATCAGTGGTTTTTTGAGGAAGCCAAGCCTGTACGCTCCCAGGATTACGACTTATTGCATTTAGTTAAAAAATGGTTGCAGCCTGAGACCCTCAGTCCTGCGCAAATGGTGGAGAGGGTGGTCGTCGACCGCTTTGTGCGCACTCTTCCCGTCCCTATACAAAGGTGGGTGGGACAAGGTGACCCGAGTACCCTGGATCAATTAGTGTGCCTGTTGAAGCGACATGTGGCTACGCAGGACTTGATACGGGACACTGGGACTTTGCGTGCCACCCGGCGGCCGGCCTCCTCCAAACCCCCTGCTAAAGATCCCTTGCCAGAACCTGTGCAGGAGACCACCGCCGCTCCTGGGGTCCGAAAAGGCCTGTACCCTAAAAGACGACCTTTTAGGGGTGCTACTTTCCCTATTAGATGTTGGCGCTGCCAGCGGGTTGGACATTTGGGAGCCCAATGTCCCCTCACCACGGAGCCCATGGACTGCAGGTATCCTCGGCGGGGGTCAATGTATGCTCAGACGGTGTGTACAGCCGGCCTTATTTCTCCAGGGACTGATCTACATTTATGTCAAGTACAGGTTAACAGATGCCAAGTGACCGGCTTGTTGGATTCAGGGAACTTAGTGACCCTCGTGCGGACAGCCCTGATAACTGAGGTGAAGGACACCGGGCGTACCGTGGGGGTGGTGTGCATACATTGGGACCTCCGGGACTACCCTACGGGGGTGGTCACCATCACGGCTCCGTGCGGACAGATACAGCATGAAGTGGAACTGATGACTAACCTTCCTATGACGTAATATTGGGGAGGGATCTGCCTTTTTTCTGGGCTCTATACAAAGGACCCTCCAAGACCCCTCAGGTCAAGGACGGTTCAGGGCCTGAGCCCGATGACCCCGAGTCCGGGACGCCTGCAGTAGGGGTCGCCACGGCAGGGACAGAGTGTGACCCCGATAGGTCGTCCTTAGAGGTGTTGGCAGGTGAGCTCGGAACAGACGAGCCAATCCCGGAGTTGGAGGCGTCTCCAGGTACTTTCAGGATGGCCGAACTCCAGGATCCTACGTTAGTACACGCCCGGAGTCGGGAGATCAAAATTGATGGGGTGGCACAGGTGCCAGGTGCCCAGGTAAGATACCCCCATTTCACCCTCAAACAGGATTTACTCTACCAAGTGGATAATATACGGGGGGATGTTGTGGAGCAGTTGTTGGTGCCCCAGCCGTATCGCCGGCGGGTCATCGACTTGGCTCATAAACATCTCATGAGTGGCCACCTAGGGACTAAGAAAAAGCAGGAGCGGCTGTTGCAACGGTTTTATTGGCCCGGGGTCCTCAGGGAGGTGAAAAAGTACTGCGAGACTTGCCCGGAGTGCCAACTCACCGTGCCCCTGGCTCACTTTCGCAGTCCTTTGGTCCCCTTGCCCATTATAAAAGTCCCTTTTGAGCGGATAACCATGGATCTGGTGGGACCCCTCGTAAAGTCGGCCCGAGGACACCAGCACATTCTAGTGATAGTCGATTACGCCACCCGTTACCCTGAGGCGATACCCCTCAGACACCCTACCGCTAAGATTATTGCAGGAGTTGTTTGCCGTGTTCTGTCGGGTGGGCTTGCCCAAGGAGATCCTTACGGATCAGGGGACCCCATTCACGTTCAAAGTCACTAAGGAGCTGTGCAGACTGCTCCAGATTAAACAGTTGCGTACGTCGGTGTACCATCCTCAAACGGACGGGTTGGTGGAACGGTTCAATAAAACCTTAAAATCCATGCTAAAAAGGGTTGTCTCCAAAGATGGGAAGGACTGGGATATGTGGCTCCCTTATCTCATGTTTGCAGTCCGGGAGGTACCCCAATCGTCCACGGGGTTTTCGCCATTGTTGTACGGGAACTGTTCGCCATTGTTGTGGAACTGTTGTACGGGCGACATCCTCGGGGATTGTTGGACCTGGCCAAGGAAACATGGGAGCAGGAACCAACCCCCCATAAAAGCGTGATTGAACACATTTTGGGGATGTTGTACGGTTGTACGGGTGACATCCTCGGGGATTGTTGGACCTGGCCAAGGAAACATGGAAGCAGGAACCAACGCCCCATAAAAGCATGATTGAACACATTTTGGGGATGCAGAATCGCATAGCCGCAGTCATGCCAATAGTGAAAGAGCATTTGCAGGACGCGCAGGCAGCTCAAAGTGCCAGGTACAATAGACAGGCAACGGTACAGTCCTTTGACCCAGGGGATCGGGTATTGGTGTTGGTCCCCACAGCAGAAAGCAAGTTTCTAGCAAAGTGGCAGGGGCTATATGAAATTCGGGAAAAGGTCGGGGTTGTCAACTATAAAGTATTTCAGCAACGAGTATATACAGAGGCGGCAGCACTCACGAATCTTCAAGTCGATTCTTTATTGTACAAACAGCATAAAAGGCGATCATCAGAGGTGTTTACAGGGGATACAGGGGGAGGATGGGATGTCCTTCAAGCGACGGGCCGTTTCACGCCTACCACAGGGCCATAGCCTGTAGTAGCGCCCTGTAGTGGGCGTGAAACGGCCCGTCGCTTGAAGGACATCCCATCCTCCCCCCTGTATCCCCTGTAAACACCTCTGAAGATCGCCTTTTATGCTGTTTGTACAATAAAGAATCGACTTGAAGATTGGTGAGTGCTGCCGCCTCTGTATATACCCGTTGCTAAGCAATGACCTTGTGACCGGATGTGCACCACACATGACCAGGAGCAGCAAGTCGGTGTGACGGCGGTGTCCATGTGAGCTCCAGCCTGGAGCGTGGTTAAATCCGAAGGAGAAGTGAGCTGCAGCTGTGCCCAGCAACTTCAAAGAAGTATAAAGTATTTCAGCCAGGAAGGAGGAAACCGGAGCAGATATACCATATCAACCTGTTAAAACCATGGAAGGAACGGGAAGGCCTGATGGCTGATTTTTTTCCGCCTCTCTCCTCTTCCGGGCACTCATCCCCGGGTCCGGTGACCCCCGGGGAGAATGAGCCGGAAGTAAGGATAGGAGACGGCCTCACCAAGCAACAGAGGCGAGAGGCCAGCCGGTTGGTTCAGCAGAACCCAGAGGTTTTCTCAGACTTGCCCGGTAGGACCAACCTTATACAGCATGATATTGTCACCGAGCCTCGCATGAAGGTACGCCTGTGAACTTCTGTGCCTCAGTCCTTGCCTTCTGCCGTGCAATCCGACATCGCTACCTCACAGGGCATACATCTTAGGATGTATAATATTTTGGGGAGGAAATTCATTTTATTTGATTGGATTCTAGCCCGCCAGCAAAGGGGCAACAGAGCATGCCTGTGTAGTTCTAAATGGATGTCTATATTGTGCTATGTTGAACAGTCACATACGTTTGATCCCTAGGTATAGCAGTCCTTCGTTTTTGCAAAGAAAGGAAAATTTAGATTAGCAGGAAGTCTTAAATGAATCTGGGATCCCTGTCCAGTAGATTAAAGATTTTGTCATAATCAGCTTGTAGTTTGGTATTGCTGTAAAATTAGATAAGTTTGAAATAACAGCTGGGAGGGAGTGTTTTACGTTTGTGCATACAATAATAATGTCATCAGTGTGTAAACCTATTTTGTGGTCAACATCTGCTATCCCCCAGATGTTTGGATTTTTTCTGATAGCCTCCACCAAGGGCTCCAACACCAGTGCAAAATGACACAGCATTTATATTACATCATTTAGTCTTTGTCCTATTCACAATTTGTCCTATTCTTATTTTAGTTTGTAGATTTGCAAGGCTTTAAAGGGAACCTGTCAGGTGGTTTATGCCCCCCAGCTCTCATTGTCTGTATCTGCAGCTTCATAGTACTATTCTAATCATCCCTGTCTGAGCTCATAGTGTAATATGAAAGGTGAAAAAAAGCATTTATACACTTACATTTCCTTATGTAATGAGGCAGTCAGTCCCCAGCTTGGAGGACGGGGACTGTTTGGTAGGTTAATGGTTAACATTTCAGCCTTGTGCTAGAACATGTTGGGAGACCTGATGTGATGTCACAACCATGTGACTACAATAGGCGGAGCCAAGTTCTCATAGAACATAATAAGTTTGCTGGCTTAGCTCCGCCCACTATGGTCACATGATCGCTACATCACATAGGTCCTTTAGCTATCCAAGTTAAAAGTGAGTTAACTATTATCCTGCCAGACAGTCCCCCTCATCCAAGGTGGGGACTGAAATGTAAGTGTATAAATGCTTTTTTTCACCTTTCACATTACACTATGAGCTCAGACAGGATGATTAAAATAGTATTATAAAGCTGCAGCTACAGACAGTGATAGCTGGGGAGGCATAAACCACCTGACAGGTTCCCTTTAAAGGGAACCTGTCACCTGATTCTAAGTCCCTACACTATCTCTTGTTGTCCCTACATCTTCCTAGCAGCTCCCTATCTATCCCTTTCTTGTCTAAAGTGTCCCTATTAAACAAGTGTAAATGAAGTATAAATTTACTGCAGTCCACGTGGTTGGGGGACTGGGTAGGCGTGGCCACACTTCCTTCATCACACCTCTGTGGTGTAATGCACGCCCCGCTGGGCGGCATTATTCTATGTTCTCTCTGCCCCCATTCTTTGGAATCTCCCGCCCTCTGTGTACTTCTATGCATCGGCCGGGCGTCACATCCGGCGCGGTGCATTATGGGGCCGGCCACGTGATCGGCCCTAGTGCATTATGGGCTTGATCATGTGATCGGCCCAGCTTCAATAAGCGCATTGCGCATGCGCGGAACCGAGCCGATCATGTGATCAAGCCCATAATGTACTAGGGCCGATCACGTGACCGGCCCCATAATGCACCGCGCCGGATGTGACGCCCGGCCAGTGCATAGAAGTACATAGAGGGCGGGAGATTCCAAATACAGGGGGCAGAGCGGACACAGAATAATGCCGCCCAGCGGGGCGTGCATTACAACACAGAGGTGTGATGGAGGAAGTGTGGCCACACCTACCCAGTCCCCCAACCACGGGGACTGCAGTAAGTTTATACTTCTTTTACACATGTTTAATAGGGACACTTTAGATAAGAAAGGGATAGATAGGGAGCTGCTAGGAAGGTGTAGGGACAGCTAGAGATAGTGTAGGGACTTAGAATCAGGTGACAGGTTCCCTTTAAATTACCTTCTAATTCACTGCAGTCTTGGACAGTGTGTTTCCAACCTAAAGGTGCGAGTAAAGCGAACGATACTTGTGCTCATTTGATCACCTACGTTCTGCAGGTCTGAACAGGCGAAGTTGTTAACGACATCGTTATCAAGGTGTCAAACACACCGATGCTGCAGGTTGGACGGACGATCATCGTCTGGTTTTAGGTCCGGTTCAAAAGCCTCCGATCAACAATCAGCTGACTAATCGTTGATCGCTTCTACTTGTCACATGCAACAATGTCGTTGCTCCACCCAAAAAGTCGTGACGTACAAACGTTAACGATATCGTAGCATGCAACGGGCCCTTTACTCACACGAGTCTCAGATCATTCACCCGTCACTACCCCTGCCTCTTTGGAAGGGATACTTTCAGTGGTATGTTTTTCTATGTAGCTCCACTGCTCCCGTCCTGAGAGGGGGAGGCCATCCCAGGTGAATGATCTAAGACTCGTTAGACTATCTCGCATGGTACTCGGACAGTGAGTTTCCATCCTTAGAACTAATGAAGATTCAGCTATTAAAATATTAGCAATTGTTATTTATGATATTTATTAAATTAATAATTGCATGTTTTTGCAAAAGTGAATCTATACTTGAAAGGCATTACTCTTATCAATCTGACCCACCCAGCAGATGCCTCTCCTCACATGTAATCATTCTCTTCAAGAAGTGTGCTTGGTTCTGGCAGAATATGGAAACATCTGTGGAAAAGCATCAGAATCAAAGGTTCTTTTCATTTTAGTAGAGGACGGTTCATTAGATGAAACATTTCAATCCCTGTAAATTCTGATCTGTTTGAAGCTTTTTATCAAGGTATGAAGATCGAGGAATGACAAGTGTAAAGTGTTTTCTGTTCAAATAAAAGGGAAATCAAGGAAAGGCACAAGATATTTTAGAACTATGACTATGTTGTATCCTTCAGCAAGGTAGTATCTCATTACTGCACGTCCTAAGATCTGATTTATTGCCCTGAAAACCTGAAATATCTTTTTTTAACTTAATCATATTTCAGACTGTATATCTACGTGCAAATATTTCTCATCCAAACGTTTTTGCTAAGACTCTCTATGTGTCTCCGTATGATAATAAAGTCATTCTGAGGTATGGGAAGGGCACGTAGAGCTGATAGCACAATTGTATGGCTGTGGCTACTCTGAAATAAAAAAAGATAGCTAGACAGTAATTGCAAAGGGCTTGAGCAACTATGAGATGATTAAGATTTTTTATGACGTAAGAACAAAGATAAAGGCGCACATAGACCTTAGATAACTGTCGGTCACTTGCTTGTCCATCTAATAGTGGGTTTACACGCTAGGATATCCTGAACGATATCCTTGAAACGTCACAGATTTGTGATCATTGAAAAGATATCATTCGGGCGTCGTTGCGTGTAAACGAACGATATAGGATGAAAAGATCGTTGGATCGCTCATCCAAGAAATGAGATCCTGACCTCAAGTCTATCATTCGTCGTCCAATTAAGCAGCATCGTTCAGTGTGGACACCTTTATGAACGATATCGTTCACAAAGCTCCTATTCCTGCCGCTTTATTACTTCGCTCACTCCTTCCACTCCTATTTAACAGTTGAGCTGCCGCATAGGATATCGTAAACGACATCCTTGTGTGTGACAGCGCACTAACGATGTCGGAACGATCACAGTCACGTGATCGTTACAAGGATATCGTTTACGATATCCTAGCGTGTAAACCCACCATAAGAGCTATCTTTACCGACTCCCTCTTAGGCGGCCGTCACACGCTGAGATATCTATAGCGATATTGTAAGCGATCACGTGCACGCGCAATCGCTTACAATATCGCTCACATCGCTGGTGAGATGTCACACAGACAGACTCACCAGCGATGTGGAGCCGCGATCTCGCTGGTAACTATGGTACACATCGGGTAACTAGGCGCCGCGCGTCGCTTAGTTACCCGACGTGTACCATAGTTACCATCTCCCAGCATAGACTCTGCGCTGGGAAATCGCTCATCGTGGTGTTATACACCACGATGAGACAGATCGTCAAATCGCTCATCGCTAGATCTGAGCTCCGGAGCTCAGATCAGCGATGTCACGATCAAGCGATTTAACATCGTAAATCGCTTGATTACATGCAACGATTTCTTGCCCGATATCGCTTAAGCGATCAAAAAGGAGATCGCTTAAACGATATCGGGCAAGAAATCGTTCCGTGTGACGGCCGCCATACACATACATTCAGTTTTGTAGAATATACTTGTATTTCCAGTGGGGAAAGTGGGGTAAGCAGCCAGCAGATGTTTCTAGATCTGGCTTATAATCATGAAGAATTTAATGTGACCTTCTCTCCTTCAACATCATTTGTCAGAGGAGAGGCTCTATATACATGCAGTGTCTTGAAAAGGTATTCATGAACGTTTCCACATTTTTTCACATTACACCTATAAACACAAGTGTATTTTATTGGGATTTTATGTGATGTACCAACAATAACTAGTAACTGATTTACCTCTGTGTATTTGTATTTCTTACTCTATATATGATACTGTCACAATTGGAGTACCCGTCACCCTAATTCCAATTCTGTAAACATGGAAAAAGACTAATTTGTATAAGGTGTGGTGTGGCACCCCAGAGTCTGGCTACCACAATGTCATTTTCTCCCTGGGGGGGTAGTGTCATACCTGAGAGCAATAGAGGGAATGCGCACCAGGCAAAACCCAAAGCACACAACACCATTCTACCTCCAGGCCTGAAGGGGGAGACCTAAACCCAGGTTCAGGATAAGCTCCCCTATAAATTCTGGTCTTGGGCGGAGTAAGTTCAGTTCCTAGGAGGACTGAGGAAGACATCCTGTGGACTGGAGCAGTGCTAAGCTCATCCCAGGAGAGCTAGACTTAGCTTGAGTGACCCATAGGCAAGGGTCTGAGGAAGTGGAGGAGAGCTTGGGGAGCAGCGCAGTGTCGAGCTCACCCCAGAGGAGAAAGCACCAAGAAACGGACACCGGAGTCCCAGGCTGTGCAGGGCCTAACGTCCCGGCAACCAATACCGGAGGGTGGAGGATTCCAAGTCCCCCATCCACACCAAGTGCCCGGAAAGCAGCATTGAGAGCCCAGGAGCAGTCGCCTGTTAAGTGGGGCTGGAGAAGGACTCGAGCTCCCTGTCATACGGCACACAGCAGGAGAGAGAGGGCCGCAGCTAAGCTTAAGCAGCCGCAGGGACCTACTAAGAAAGCGCAGCAGGGAGGCCTCAGAACTTGCCGGGTGAGGAGAACCCCGAGTTGCTCCCAGGTTGCCGGATTCCAGCCATACCATCTGTTCTTGTGCCAGTATCACCAGTAAAGGACTTGAGGAACCAACAAACTGTGAGTCTGTCAGTTACTTTGTGCCCTCCATCCTGCACCCTACACCCTTTCTGTGGCGCCCCTGCGTCCAGGAGGCCACAAAGGGAACTGCAGCCAGGCAGGTAAGACACTTGTTGCACACCAACACCCTCACAGCCCACATAACCCACGTGTAAGAGAAGGTAGCATCCAGCCCTATGATTAGAGACTCTATGAGATTGAGGGTGGTGGATTTAGAGGAGTGGGTTGGGCACACCCGTAGTCAGGTGACTTGACAGTATATAGGAAGGGGGAGGAGTGAAGGTGTTCAGTAGGCCCAGGGTGCCGAGATGCAAAGATCAGAAGCTGAAGAGTGTAGGCCAGAGAACAGCAGCAGGTTGAGCTGAAGCTGAGCAGACAGAAAGCCACACGTCCTGGAAGAGTGAGGGCAGAAGGAACGCAGAATCTGTACTGAGCCAGTGTGAGCCAGAGGAGAGAGAAAGCCTATCCAGAGCCGGATCCCCAGGAGTCTGAGAGAACAGAGAGGGACGGTGTAACCCGGTCCCTAGAACCACAGCTAAAGCAACTGACTGCAGGCGGAGTAGCCCTCCTGTATACCGAGAGGAACAGAAGGAAAGGAGCCTGGTAGAGCCTCATGCTGGAGGACTGCTGGAGGCTGGGCTGAAGTAGAGTGTCGGCTCTAGAGGGGACCGTAGTTTACCCGGCATCCCCAGACAACACGACGGGGGGTCTTAGTTCCAGATTGAGATCCCTACCCAAAGGACAGGCAGCTCAGTGACAAACAAGGACTCACAGGGGCCCGAGTCACCGCCATACTGTCCAGCATTTCACACACACACCCATGGAGACGGAGACCGTAATAGCCCGGAAAGGACACTGCAGACTGTGTGAGGGGTCACAGAGAGAGAGGCCTGGCTGCAGAGCAAAGGGAACCAGGAGAGGGAGAATGTGCCCGTGTACTAAGAACTGTACTTGAACTGTGTAAGAACTGCAAATGACTTGTGAACTGTCTGAACAACTGAGAGTAAACTGGAAAACCCTGGAACTGCTTCCCTTGTGTTTCTGCATGAAAGTGATTCTCTCCATACAGGATACAGCCCGTCAGCACCAGCAAAGAGGAGAGATCCCTGCAGCGTCTGCAAAGTAAGTGAGCTACACACTCCACAATAGACTTAACCCTTACTGCCCCGGGGAACACAGTTCTACCCACTGGAACTATACCACCTAAGCTGCCACTACATCATCGCCGGAGGTTCTGCAGCAGCGGCGGCCCCCATCACTGGCCGCATCAAGTGGGTGGCGTCATGACTGACATCCCCTGTAAATATTCCACCCGTGACTTCCCCAGTAAAGACCCGGTCCGGTACCGAGTACCCTCATCCCAGTGGGCTCGACATTTCAACATCCACTGCCCTGGGGATCTACTCCACCTGTGGGGAGCCAATCCATCCCAGCTGCCCGTCCATCATCCCCAGAGGTTCTGCAGCAGCAGTGGCCACTCGTAGCCACAAACCACAGGTGGCATCACGAATAATCCTTTCCATAAGTACCCCAAGAACTATCTTTAACACTGGACCCAGGGTCTCGATCCCTGTGACTTTCCAGAAACAGTATAGCCCCGTTCCGAGTACCCCATGGCGCTGGGGCGCGTCAGTTGTAAGAGGCTTTTCATGGTTACACTTTTTCTGTTACCATCATAGATAAATGTCTTTCCTTACAGCTCAGACAAATGACTAATATCTAGGTAATTAGCAATTCAGTCTGGTCTCTAGATCAAAAATTGCATCTAATCTAAACCAAACATATATCAACCTCCTAGGACCAAAGTGCTACTGCAGTTGTGTGCTAGCTGATAACTATTGTAGATATCTCTATGTAAATTGATACCAATGATATCACTCGGGGATTCTGCAGCCTTACATTGTAGAAATGAACAGTTTATAAAAAGACAATCATTTCCATCTGTTAATCAGTAGTTGTTAATAATTTATAAAATCTAAAGATCATATTAGCTGCTAAATTGATAGGAAAAATCACTGTTACCTGATATCCCATTACTGGTGCCCGAAAGTGAGGTGCTCAGCTAAGAGCATAAAATAATGATTTTTTTCCCCTGTAAAAAAATAGTTACCGTATATGCCAAATTCAAGCTCTTCTTTCCCCTGTTAGAATCCACCTATTAAAGGGAATCTGTCAGCAGGATTTTGCTATGTAAGCTGAGGACAGCATGATGCAAGATTTAGAAAATAAAAATCAACTGTGCTTCTCTAATTTGTCTGTGAGTTATTGTTTACCTATACTAAAAGGTTTATTACCCTATCATTAGGATTAGAGGACTACAATGTCTTGTGCATGACAGTCAGAAACGCCCTCTGCTGTGATTGACACCTGATAGTCAATGTACAATCTCTATTGAGATCCTTGTGTGATCGGGGGAGGAGGGGGGACAGCTCTCTCAGCTCAGCTACAGTGGGGGAAATCGGTATTTGATACCATGGTGATTTTATAATTTTACCCACTGACAAAGATCTATAATTTTAAGGGTAGGTTAACTTTAACAGTGAGAGATAGAATATCAAAATTAAAGTCCAGGAAGTCATACTGTCTAAATGATATAAATGTATTTACATTTTGCAGAGAGAAATAAGTATTGATCCCCTACCAACCATTAGGAGTTCTGGCTCCTGCAGACCTGTTAGATGCTGCTGTCTTAAATTGTCATCTGTATAAAAGACTCCTGTCCACACACTCAGTCAGTAAAGGCCACTTTACACACACCAACTTATCTGTCCAACTTCTGAACAACTTACTGGTTGCAGTGAAATCATGGACACATTGTTCCATTTTGTGGCTGTGTACAAATGGAGCAATGTGTCCATGATTTCACTGCAACCACTAAGTTGTTCAGAAGTTGGACAGATAAGTTGGTGTGTAAAGTGGCCATCAGACTCAGACCTCTAAAACATGAGCAAGATCAAAGAGCTTTCTAAGGCGGCCGTTACACGCATCAATTTCCTGCACGATATCGCTTAAGCGATCTGCTTTTTGATCGCTTAAGCGATATCGTTTGTGCATCGCTGCGTGTAGATTTAGATCGCAGATTTGTGAGCCGGAGCTCATATCAAGCGATAAACGCTTGATCAATCTGCCTCATCGTGGTGTGTGACACCACGATGAACGATCTCCCAGCGGCAGAGCCTATGCTGGGAGATGGTATCTATGGTAAACGTCAGGTTACTAAGCTCCGCACGGCGTCTAGTAACCCGATGTGTACCATAGTTACCAGCCATCTCGCTGCTCCACATCGCTGGTGAGTCTGTCTGTGTGACAGCTCACCAGCAATGTGAACGATATCGTTAGCGATCGTGCATGCACGTGATCGCTAACGATATCGCTCACGATATTGTAGCGTGTGACGGGCCGCCTAAGGATGTGAGGGAATAAATCCTGGACCTGCCTATTTTAGGGTGCGTGCACACAATCAGGATACGCAGCGTTTTGGACGCAGCGTCTTTGCGCTGCGTCCAAAACGCTGCGTAGTACAGTAGAAGCATAGCGGATGGGATTTCAAGAAATCCCATCCTCACTATGCGTAGCCCGCCCGCAGCGTCCTTTGGAGCTGCGGTGCGGGTTGCCGGGAGTCCGCTCCTCCTCCGCATGTTCATTTCATGCTGCGGAGTCGGAAGCTGCTCCCATCGGGTGACTGCAGGGAGAAGCCGCCCCGCACCCGCCGCACAAGGTGAGTACAGGGCGGCTGCGGTCTCCCTGCGGCCACCCGCAGCTTTCCACAGGTCCGGAGGAGCTGCGTCCAACACGCAGCTCCTCCGGACCGTGTGCACATACCCTTAAGGGGCTCATTGTGTTTCAAAAATGACATGGCAACATGATTTTCCAATTAAGTACGATAATGGTGATAAAAAGTTTTTTTCAAAGGGTAATGGTGGGTTTACACACACCAATCATTGTGTCCAATATCTGAACAGATCTCTGGTTGCAGTGAAATCATGGACACATAGTTCCATTTTGTGGCTGTGTACAAATGGTTCAAAATGTCCATGATTTCACTGCAACCAGAGATCTGTTCAGATATTGGACACAATGATTGGTGTGTGTAAACCCACCATAAGAGTGCTTGTGTGGAAGAATAGACTAAACCCCCCCCTTCCCGAGCAATGCATGTCACTGGTTTCTCCATAAGGGCTCAGACACACTCATCCGAGTTTGACAGACGAGACTCGGCACAGGCTGGAGCAGTGACCCTGAACGGCTTCTCTCTCTCTGGACAGGGAATGTGATGCTGCACAGAAACACAAGCAGCTGTCATTCCCTGTCCAGGGAGAGAGAAGCCGTTCAGGGTCACTGCTCGTCCGAGAGACTCGCATGTAACCCGGAGAGTGTGTCCGAGCCCTAAAGGAGGCATTTTGAAGCTGTCAGCACCAACAACGGTTTTTGTACAAAGTATTACATATATTTCAGTACTTTTTTCATGTGTCATTCCTCATTATTACATATAGCTTAATTTATGGACATTCAAGGATTATTTTTTGCCTGTGTCAATTGGATGAGTTGTTACCAACATCTAGTGAGACATTCATGTCAATATTACCTTCAGAATTATATTTACTTAGAAATTTGGTTACCTGTGCAATACTCATTTCCCCTACTGTGTATTAATATTCTTATAAAGCTTTTTATTCAGTAAGGGTGCGTTCACACGCTGCGTATTTGCTGCATTTTTTTACGCGCGAGCTCATCGCAAACCAGGAGTGGAACAATCAGAGGAAAAGTCTAGTAGAAACAAGTGCTCCACTTCTGTATGTAATCACCCACTCCTGGTTTGTGATGAGCTCGCGTGTAAAAACATGCAGCAAATATGCATGCGAGTATCATGCATGCATCTCGCATAGTGTGTCTCTGGCCTTACATAGTAACTCTATGACTGTATCGTGTAGAGGCTGTGTGCAATACTGCACGTTTTGCAGAGGTTGTGGTTCACTTTTTCCTCTAACACAAAAAGCCTCTTCCTCAACTTAGAGTTTGCTGTACCATATAGAGCCTGCCCTGCCTATAATAATCTTTATTTATATAGCGCCAACATATTCATCAGGGCTTCACAATTCAGAGGTTCATATTCAAACAATCATAAGTAACAGTTATCAGAAAATACAATAATTAAAGCAAAATAATGACAAAATAATGACAGCTCTGCTTATAAGAGCTTACAATCTAACAATGATGTGGGGGTGATACAAAGTACAGGTGCTTATTTACAATTATAGTATAGTCAACTCAAGGAAATGGGGAATACATAAGAGCAGCATAAGTGGCCACCAACCATTATTTGTAATGCATTTGAGACTGGTGGAGCAGATAGGCTATGTCTAAATGACCTTGACTAGTGATCATGATAGATGTGTTCTTAGGGAGCGGCTGAAATTACGTAAATTGTGGATAGACCTAATTTCTTGGGGTAGGGCATTCCAGAGAATTGGTGCAGCTCAGGAGAACTCCTGGATCCGGGAATGGGAGATTCGGATTAATGCAGAATTGAGTCTAAAGTCACTTCCAGAGTGAAGAGAACGGGTGGGGTGATAGACAGAGATGAGGGAGGAGATGTAGATTGGTGCTGCCCTGTGAAGAGTTTTGTGGGTGAGAAAAAGCAGTTTGAATTGGATTCTATAGTATATAGGCAGCCAGTGCAATGACTGGCATAGAGCGGAAGCGTCTGAGTAATGGTTAGCTAGATAGGTGATCCTGGCTGCTGCATTAAGGATAGACTGGACAGGGGAGAGTCTAGTGCGGGGTAGGCCAATTAATAGAATTACAATTGTCAAGGCAGGAGTGAATCAGGGCCACAGTGAGGGTTTTTGTTGTTTCCATGGTGAGAAAGGGGCGGACTCTAGAGATGTTCTTCAGGTGCAAGAAGCAAGAGCAGGCGAGAGATTGTACAGTCATGGCCAAAAGTTTTGAGAATGATACGAATATTAATTTTTACAAAGTCTACTGCTTCAGTTTTTCTAATGGCAATTTGTATATACTCCAGAATGTCATAAAGAGTGATCAGCTTAACAGCAATTACTTGCAAAGTCAATATTTGCCTAGAAAATGAACTTTAACCCCCAAAACACATTTCAACATCATTGCAGTCCTGCCTTAAAAGGAGCAGCTAACATCGTTTTAGTGATTGTTCCATTAACACAGGTGTGGATGTTGATGAGGACAGGGCTGGCGATCAATCAGTCATGATTAAGTAAGAATGACACCACTGGACACTTTAAAAGGAGGCTGGTGCTTGGTATCATTGTTTCTCTTCAGTTAACCATGGTTATCTCTAAAGAAACACGTGCAGCCATCATTGCACTGCACTGCACTGCACAAAAATGGCTTAACAGGGAAGAGTATCGCAGCTACAAAGATTGCACCTCAGTCAACAATCTATCGCATCATCAAGAACTTCAAGGAGAGAGCTTCCATTGTTGTCAAAAAGGCTCCAAGGCCCCAAGAAATACCAGCAAGCGCCAGGACCGTATCTTAAAACTGTTTCAGCTGCAGGATCGGACTACCAGCAGTGCCGAGCTTGCACAGGAATGGCAGCAGGCTGGTGTGAGTGCTTCTGCACGTACTGTGAGGTGGAGACTCTTTGAGCAAGGCCTGCTGAGGACTGGGGTAAAGTCATTTTCTCTGATGAATCCCCTTTTCAATTATTTGGGACATCTGGAAAACAGCTTATTCGGAGGAGAGGAGGTGAGCGCTACCACCAGTCTTGTCTCATGCCAACTGTAAAGCATCCTGAAACCATTCATGTGTGGGGTTGCTTCTCAGCCAAGGGAATCGACTCACTCTTACCTAAAAACACAGCCATGAATAAAGAATGGTACCAGAATGTCCTCCAAGAGCAATTTCTCCCAACCGTCCAAGAGCAGTTTGGCGCCCAACAATGCCTTTTCCAGCATGATGGAGCACCTTGCCATAAAGCAAAGGTGATAACTAAATGGCTAAGGGAACAAAACATAGAGATGTTGGGTCCATGGCCTGGAAACTCCCCAGATCTTAATCCCATTGAGAACTTGTGGTCAATCATCAAGAGACGGGTGGACAAACAAAAACCAACAAATTCTGCCAAAATGCAAGCATTGATTATGCAAGAATGGACTGCTATCAGTCAGGATTTGGTCCAGAAGTTGATCAAGAGCATGCCAGGGAGAATTGCAGAGGTCCTGAAGAAGAAGGGTCAACACTGCAAATATTGACTTGCTGCATTAACTCATTCTGTCAATATAATGTTTTGGTACTCATAATATGATTGCAATTATATTTCTGTATGTGATATAAACATCAGACAAACACAAATAAAAACCAGAGGGCAGCAGATCATGTAAAAAAATATAATTTTGGTGTAATTCTCAAATTTTTTGGCCAAGACTGTATATATAGGTTGAAGGAAAGATCAGCGTCAAACATAACACCCAGACAGCAAGCCTGCTGCCTAGGCATTATCATGGTGACGCACACTGAGATAGAAATGTCATATTTAGGGAGGTTAGTGGAGAGCGGGAGCAGAAGGAGTTCAGTTTTGGAAAGCTTGAGTTTCAGCCAGAGAGCAGACATGATGTTGGAGACTGCGGTGAGACATCAATGGGCCTTCTTTATTACAGCGGGAGTTAGGTCAGGGAAAGAAGTGTATAGTTGTGTATCATCAGCATAAAGATGGTACTGATAGTCTGACCAATTGGGACTTTGTAGAGAGAGAAGAGAAAAGGCCCAAGGACCAATCTCTGAGGGACTCCAATAGTGAGAGGAAAAGGAGAAGTGGAGCCAGCAAATGATACACTGAAAGAACAGTCAGAGAGATAGGAAGAGAGCCAGGAGAGAGCAGTGTCCTTTATGCCGATGGAGTGCAGCATAGAGAGTAGGAGATGGTGGTCAACAGTGTCAGAAGCTGCAGAGATCAGGAAGAATAAGCAGAAAGTGTTTACCATCACATTTTGCTGTCTGGAGGTCATTGGTCACTTTGGTGAGGGCAGTTTTTGTAGAGTGAAGGGGGAAACCAGACTGGGATGGTTCTAGGAGAGAGTGAGCGGAGAGGTAATGGGTGAGGCGGGAGTAGACCAGGTGCTCCAAGACTTTAGAGATGAAGAGGAGATTGGAGACTGGTCTGTAGTTATTTGTGCAGGATGGGTCAAGAGAAGTTTTCTTTAATAGTGGAGTAATGATATAGTGTTTGAAGGAGGAGGGGAAGATGCCAGGAAGATTGAAGATCTTGGTTAGGTGAGTGGTGACCACCGGAGAGAGAGACTGGAGTAGGTGTGAGGGGATGGGGTCAGTGGTGCATGTAGTGAGACGAAAGAAAGAGAGGAGCCTGGAGACTTTGTCTTCTGAGACTGGGTCATATGTAGAGAGTGAGCTAAAGAAGATGTGGGGTGGAATGGGGGAAGCATCGATTGGGGGCCGAGAGCTGATTTAGTGAAGGATGTTTTCTATTTCCTTTCTGAAGTAAAAAGCCAGATCATCAGGACAGAGGTCAGTGATAGGGGCTTGCACTTTAAGACTGAGAAGAGAGTCAAAGGTGTCAAAGAGTTTCTTTGGGTTGTTGGATATTGAGGAGATCAGGATAGTGAACTAGGTCTGTCTGGTGAGGTGAAGTGCAGAGTTGTAAGTTGTCCTCCGAAATTTATTGTGTAAAGATTTTTGGTGAGCGAGTTTTCCTCCATAGGCGTTCTGCACTCCTGGAGCATCGCTGGAGGAATCGAGTTTGCGATGTGAGCCAGGGCTGTTTTACTCTGTGTTTGGAGGTTCTGAGGTATCCTTGCTTACTGTTGCTGCTGTTAACAAGTGTTCTTTCCTGCTGAAGAGGAGCTACAAAGGCTGTACAGCAAGGCTGGGAGTACACAGTGACACAAGTAATGTAGTTATAGAACACTCTATGCCAGAGGTCCCCAATGTCAGTCCTCGAGGGCCGAACCAGTGCAGGTTTTCAGGATCTCCTTAGTATTGCACAGCAGGCAATGATTCTAATCCCTGTGCAATAGTAAGGAAATCCTGAAACCTGCACTGGTTCGGCCCTCGAGGACTGACATTGGGGACCTCTGCTCTATGCTATTGCTTTTTGTGGCTTGCAAAGCACTGTGAGAATCAAGTCACAAAAATCTATCCGGTTTTTACTTTTTGCAACTTGCTTACTGGGCAGCATGCACTGTGCAGTGTGAATCCATTGCCTTGATTCTGCAATGTAGCAGCAGCATAGAATGGTCATTGACCTGCCAAAGTCACCTCGTTGTCTCATCCAGATGTTTGTTTTTCATGCAGATGTTCTTTCCGCATTTTCACAAATATAACAAAGACTCATAGTCTCTGGGGCAGTTCACATATCCATGTTTTTTTGCAAACCAACTGTATGCAAAAAAAATCAGGGACACATGCACATTTTGAATTCAATTCACTGATAAAATCATTTTTAAAAGTCTATAGGTCTGTGAAAATCACTGATAACAAACATACATCTGTTGTTAACATTGTAATGGGTAGGAGAAGATTTCAAATTTTTTTATTTCATACAGGAAAATCACTGATGAACCATTTGTGGTAAAAATTGACTTAAGGCCCAGTCACACATAACGATATCGTTAGAGAGATTGTTGTAACTGTGACGTTACAACGATCTCCCCAGCGATGTCGTTCTGTGTGACACTTAGCAGCGATCAGGCCCATGCTGTGAGGTCGCTGATCGCTGCAAAGTGCTCTGGGTCATTTTTTGATCATTGGTTTCCCGCTGGTCAACACGCATCGCTGCGTGTTACCGTGAGAAACCAGCGATCAGTGACCTCACAGGGCTGGTAACCATGGTAAACACCATGTATCTAGGCAGTGCGCACTGCCTAGATACTCGATGTTTACCATGGTTACCAGTCTCCTCCCTGCTTAGCGCTGCCTTTAAGCAGGGAGAACGCTGGTAACTATGATAAACAGCGGGTATCTAGGCAGCGCGCTGCCTGGATACCCGCTGTTTATCATAGTTGCCAGCGTTCTCCCTGCTTAGCGCTGCCTGCAAGGCAGCGCTAAGCAGGGAGGACGCTGACATTGCCTTCAGCGATGTGGGAGGTGGCTCCATGGCCCTGATCGCTGGGGAGATCTACCTGTTTGACAGCTCCCCAGCGATCAGGTAACGATGCTCCAGCGATCCCGATAGGTCGTTATCGCTGTCGGGATCGCTGGAGCGGTCATTATGTGTGACAGGGCCTTTACCAGCGAAACACTCATGAAACTCGGAACCCAAACGCTGATGAAAAATAGACCATTGTTCACATACTTGAAAAAAACAAAAGTCTGAATGAGGCTTAAAATAGAACTGTACTTTCACCAAACTTCACATGAGTAAATAGTACAGGCAAATATAAGAAACTTTCTAATGTATCTTATCATTTAAATAAGCCTATTTTCCTACTTATCTGTCTTTCCCGCCCTGCTGCCTCCTGAACTTGCCATTCACTGAGAAGAAGCTCAAGAGAAGACACACCGGGTTATAAGACACAGCCCAAATTTTCTGAAGGAAAAAAGAAAAAAAAAATCATTTTTAATGTTAAATGGGGTCTGTCTTATAATGCCAGTGTCTGTCTTACAATCAGTATATATTTCCCCCATCTTAGTACATGTCCCCAATCCTTTGTACATGCCCCCCCCTCATCTTTGGTGTTTATAATTCCCCCATTTTTTTCACATGCACCCTATCCTGGTGTACATATGTCCCCCATCTTTTGTACATTCCCCCCATCCTGTTATATATACACTGTGTGCAGAATTATTAGACAAATGAGTATTTTGATCACATGGTACTTTTTATACATGTTGTCCTACTCCAAGCTGTATAGGCTTGACAGCCAACTACCAATTAAGTAAATCAGGTGATGTGCATCTATGTAATGAGGAGGGGTGTGGTGTAATGACATCAACACCCTATATAAAGTGTGCTTAATTATTAGGCAAATGAGTATTTTGATCACATCATACTTTTTATACATGTTGTCCTACTCCAAGCTGTATAGGCTTGAGAGCCATCTACCAATTAAGTAAATCAGGTGATGTGCATCTCTGTATTTAGGAGGGGTGTGGTGTAATGACATCAACACCCTGTATAAGGTGTGCTTAATTATTAGGCAAATGCCTTTCCTAAGGCCCGGTTCACATCACGATTTTGTGCCTGTCCGTGGGATCCGAGTTTGAAGGAGGATCCCATGGACAGGCACGGATCCACACAGATCTCTGCACTGGGATGGCAAATAGTCATCCGATCCGAGTCTATGCAGAATCCGTGTGGATCCTGTTCTCCCTGCTTCTTCTCTATCTGTCCCTGTCACTCCCTGTCTGTCCCTGCCAGTCCCTCTTCTATCTCTGCTCTCCCTCTCCTCTATGCTCCCTCTCATCCTCCCCCCTGTCCTCTCCCCTCCGGAATGTGAAAATAAAAATAAAAATCCTCCCAGAGGATACTTTACCTTCCGGCGGCTGCTGCAGGGCTGTGACAGTCTCTTGATCTTCTGGTGGCTGAAGGACCTCTCGTGATGTCACAGAGCCGGTCGCCTGATGTGTCAGGTGACCGGCTCCTTGACATCACCACAGGATCTTCAGCCACCAGAAGATCAGGAGACTGTCACAGCCCTGCAGCAGCCACCGGAAGGTAAAGTATCCTCTGGGAAGATTTTTTTTTAATTTTCACATTCCGGAGGGGAGAGGACAGGGGGGAGGATGAGAGGGAGCATAGAGAAGGGCAGAGATAGAAGAGGGAGAGATAGGGACAGACAGGGAGTGACAGGGACAGTTAGGGTTAATTATGTACTGAGCACTGCCTCTGGGCATGCTCAGTACATAAGCACGGAGCTGACATCGGATCCGAGTTAAACTTGGATCCAATGTCTATAGGCTCCTATGCTATCAGGGCTCGGATTGGCTCTGATCCGAGGCTGTCCGATTTAAATCTTGGACATAAAACCGCAGCAGGCTGCGTTTTTGTGTCCGTGCTGAAATCAGACAGGATTGGATGGTGCCAAAATCAGATGGCAAAAGGCACATATCCGTTCCAATCCGAGCCCTATAGGAATACATGGGATCCGATTTCGGATCCGAGTGTATCCGTTTTAAAACGGATACACTCGGATGCCTTGAAATCGTGATGTGAACCTGGCCTTAGGCAAAATGGGTCAGAAGAGAGATTTGATGGGCTCTGAAAAGTCCAAAATTGTGAGATGTCTTGCAGAGGGATGCAGCAGTTTTGAAATTGCCAAACTATTGAAGCGTGATCACCGAACAATCAAGTGTTTCATGGCAAATAGCCAACAGGGTCGCAAGAAGCGTGTTGGGCAAAAAAGGCGCAAAATAACTGCCCATGAATTGAGGAAAATCAAGCGTGAAGCTGCTAAGATTTGCCACCAGTTTTGCCATATTTCAGAGCTGCAGTGTTACTGGAGTATCAAAAAGCACAAGGTGTGCTATACTTAGGGACATGGCCAAGGTAAGGAAGGCTGAAAAACGACCACCTTTGAACAAGAAACATAAGATAAAACGTCAAGACTGGGCCAAGAAATATCTTAAGGGTGGAGGCACACTATCATGCATCAAAAACGTTGCGTTTTTGATGCATGACAGTGATGCGAGTGCAGTGCTAGTTTGGTGCTAGTGTGGTGCGAGTGTGGTACGTGTGGTGAATGTGCCTGGCTGTATGTAAGTGTATGTGGTGCGAGTGTGAGGTGTGAGTGCGTGTGTGCTGTTTTTTTTCTCTGCTGTCCATGGTCTTGATGGACCACGGAACAGCATTCCTGCTATCCCCATACAGTTACAATAATGTTTTATTGATGTGACAGCAGCAGTGAAGCATTATTGTATGTATAATTTATTATTTATTGCAAAGTTACACTTATCAGCTTAATTGTACATGTTTTTACAATGTCGGCTGCTCAGGAGTTCATTCAGCACTGTGCTACCGAGGGGGTTTTAAACCAGTGATTAAGGGGTTAATCAGACGCTGGTATCATGACACCATCTGTCCAGGGGTTGTCTTCCCCCCCTGGATACATGGTGACATGACATCATGTGTCTGAATGGGTTAATTATTCTGTAAACCAACTTTAAGTTTATGTCGGGACAGAAAGAGCTGGGATTTATGAATGAAGCCAGGGCTTCAGCACCATGTCTCTCACAAATCACGGCTCTTTCTGTCCCGACATAAACTTAAAGTTGGTTTACAGAATAATTAACCCATTCAGACACATGATGTCATGTCACCATGTATCCAGGGGGGGAAGACAACCCCTGGACAGATGGTGTCATGACACCAGCGTCTGATTAACCCCTTAATCACCAGTTTAAAACCCTCTTGGTAACACAGTGCTGAATGAACTCCTGAACAGCCGACATTGTAAAAACATGTAAAATTAAGCTGATAAGTGTAACTTTGCAATAAATAATAAATTATACATACAATAATGCTTCACTGCTGCTGTCACAGCAATAAAACATTATTGTAACTGTATGGGGAATGCGGGGGCCAGTGATTTTGACAGCACACAGCTGCGACTCTCGCACCGTGTGCTGTATGGGTGCGAGTTTGACTCGCACCCATATACTTATAATGGCCTCTCGCGCGAGAGAATCGCGTGCAATCGCAGCATGCTGCGATTGCACTCGCATTGCCCTCGCTAAGCGAGTGTAATGCGTGAAACTCGCATTGGTGTGACCTGTATCATTGAAAGATACAGGTCCGAGTTTAATGCGAGTTTTTCTCGCTTTAAACTCGTGCGAGTAAAACGCCAGTGTGCCTCCACCTTAAGACTGATTTTTCAAAGGTTTTATGGACTGATGAAATGAGAGTGACTCTTGATGGGCCAGAGGCTGGATCAGTACAGGACAGAGAGCTCCATTCCGACTCATGACGCCAGTAAGGTGGAGGTGGGGTACTAGTATGGGCTGTTATCATCAAAGATGAACTTGTGGGACCTTTTCAGGTTGAGGATGGAGTGAAGCTCAACTCCCAGACCTACTGCCAGTTTCTGGAAGACATCTTCTTCAAGCAGTGGCACAGGAAGAAGTCGGTATCATTCAAGAAAAACATGATTTTCATACAGGACAATGCTCCATCACATGCATCCAACTACTCCACAGCGTGGATGGCCAATAAAGGTTTAAAAGAAGAAAAAATAATGACATGGCCCCCTTGTTCACCTGATCTGAACCCCATAGAGAACCTGTGGTCCCTCCTAAATTGTGAGATCTACAGGGAGGGAAAACAGTACAACTCTCGGAACAGTGTCTAGGAGGCTGTGGTGGCTGCAGCACGCAATGTTGTTCGTAAACAGATCAAGCAACTAACAGATTCTATAGATGGAAGGCTGTTGAGTGTCATCATAAAGAAAGGTGGCTATATTGGTCACTCATTTTTTTGTTTTGTTTTTGCATGTCAGAAATTTTTTTTTCACATTTTTGTGCAGTTATATTAGTTTAACTGGTGAAAATAAACAAGTGAGAGAGGAATATATTTGGTTTTTATTAAGTTGCCTAATAATTCTGCACAGTAATATTACCTGCACAAACAGATATCCTCCTAAGATAGCCAAATCTAAAAAAAAAACCACTCCAGCTTCCATCTATATCCCCCATCCTTTGTACATGGTCCCCTCATCCTGGTATATATATGTCCCCCATCCTTTGTACATGAACCTTCCATCCTATTATATATATGTCTCCCATCTTTTGTACATGCCACCATCTTGGTGTGTGTGTGTATATATGTATATATCCTCCCTTTCCCCAGACCCATCATGGCTTACTGAAGGTGTCCAGCCCAGGCCCTGGGGGTACTCGAATCACTCAGGCGCGGTCTCTGGGGGAAGTCACGGGTAGTCGTGCCTGAGGCCATGGGCCCGGGGGATGCAGATGAAAGATGGATATAGAGAAAATAATAAAATGTCTGTCGTGACGCCACCTGTAGGGTTCCGGTGATGGAACCTCCAGGGTGATCGGCGGCAGCAAGGTGGAACTCAGAACTCAGTGGCGGACCTTTACCCCAGGGGGCCCTGCTGCAGCCATGTTGAGGAGCGGGGGGTGGGGGGTGCTGGTGGCGTCGCCGCGGCCCCGGGGAGGGGGTGCTGGTGGCGTCGGTGCGGTCCCGGGGGGGGGGTGCAATGTGGTGCTGGCGTTTGCGGCGGCTCTCCTACCTGCGCGGGTGCGCTCCTGGGAGAGGAGGGGCGGGGTCAGGCAGGGGGAGCAGGAAGCTTTCTGCTTCCCTTGCCTGACCCTCCTCTCCTCTGACGGCGGCTTGTGGGGGTTGGCTGGGGGCCCCCCTGCAGGCTTGAAGGGGCCCCCTAGCCGGTCGGGCACCAGCTGCACCACGGTAGTTCCGCCCCTGGTGGAACCGCTCTCTACAGGACGAGCGGAGGTCCCCGGGGCTGTAAGTTGTAGTGAGGGTAATAGGGTAGCACAGTCAGTGTGGTGCAGATGGAAGGAGGGACACGCACACATAAAAGTCTTTTGGTACCTTTATTGGTGTTCTGTATGGGTACACTCGTCCGGAGGTGAGGGAAACACTTTAAGACTTCCACAGCGAGTAGGGTTGTAGGCCTCCTTGTTTCAGTTATTCTGTCGGAGTCTGGCAGGCTTGGAACCCGACCAGACCGTTACTTCTTTATCTGTGTGACTCTCCACACCCGGGTTTGATGCACTGAGGGCACTTCTATGGGACTTCCTGTCTGCCCTAGACTTCGGGCTCTCATTTGGTGGTGCTTCGGGTGTCCTGGAAGCTAAACCTCCTTGTAGTGCTTGTTTCTCTGCAGGGCCTATCCTCTATGTCCCTGTAACTCGGACCCAGTGACCGGAACTCTGCTGGGGTGAGTTGGTATGACTCCTCTGCCCCCTTTTGTAGAACGTTTCTCTCCTCTGCCTGCGACCCCAACTCTGCGGGTCTACCACTGTCTCAGGTGGTCGCTGGTATGGGCCTAGCACGGCTCCAGTACTAGCTCAGCTCTTCACAGTTCTGTAGTGACTGCACACTCTGGTGTTTCTCCCTCCAGACCCCGTATTTATAGGGGGAACTGGCTTAAGGCAACCAGTTGGGCTCCCCCTACAGGCCTGGTGTGAAAGTTGTGTGTTAGTGGGGGTTACTCGCTGTGTAACATCCTTCCATGTCCCAAGGGAGTCTGTGGTGACCTGGCACAGGAATGATTGCGGTGGTGGAGCGCGGGTGCAGGAAGCAGGTATCACGGGTCATCAGAGGATGGGGGTAGAGCGGCAGAACCAGAGCTGCGGGGGGAAAGTTGCGGTGGGCACCGCCATGTTTTGTGTGTCTTTTCATTCACAACCTGTTACTGTTTGCAAGAGGTTAAAATGTCAAGAAAATGGCTGTGGATGGAGATCTGCAGCCATTTTCTGGAAGTCTTAATCTCATGCAACCAGTAACAGAATGTGAATGAAATGCTTAGACACAGAGAACATGGTGGTGCCCACAGCGCCTTCCTCCCGCAGCTCTGGTTCCGCCCGCTGTGCCCACATCCTCTGTGGACCTGTGATACCTGCTTCCGGCACCCCCGCTCGACCACCAGTATTCCCCCCTCCGTAAGCCATGATTTGGTTTGTAAGTTGTACCCCCATTTTCCCCCAACTTGGGGGGTACCCGGGAAAGGGTGTTTTATAATCCGAAAAATATGGTATGTGCTTTACCTTATATCTAAGCTTGATTCAGATCAAAACACTTAAGCTTTGCTATATAATGTCCTCCATGTTGCTGCAACTTGTGTCTGTGAGCTAAAAAGTGAATGAAGAGCAGGTATTCCCCTCTCTATGCTGTGCTGTCTATGTAAGGTAGAAATCACTGCAGCTCATCTCTTCTCCCAGTTCCCAGCAGTGGATCGCAAGTTACAGATACATCAATTACAGAAAATAAACTGGTGAAAATTCTGAATATAAGTCATATAATGACCATGTATACTCCTGACGTACACACATAGGACACCTTATTCTGGAATAGTCACTTGAAAGCAGTTACCCTTCAAAAAGAATAGAGGACATGGCTGATGGTGTTCAGAGAGAAAAGATTCATGACCTCTCTCCAGAAGGAGCTATTACTATGGAGGGAAATACAGTTTTCAGAATACTTTGAGTCCGACCACAGCTTTATAATGACTTTTTAAAAGAAACTGTAGAATCCATTGTGTTGTACCCAATTAATATTTGATACCTATTATTATACTTCAGAAGGATAAATGGAACATAAAATATTTTTTAATACAGTAATGTAGCAATAGGAATAAAGCCGCTGAAAACCTTCTTAGGCGGCCGTCACACGCTGAGATATCGTGCAAGATATCGCTTGAAAGCGGCAGATTAAACATCGCGTAAGCGATGTCTGTGCGTGTGACGGCCAGATACGACGAGCGATATCTGATCAAATCTCTAAATCGTGATCTGAGGTTCGGTTCTCAGATCTGACGATATCGCCCAATTAACTACGCACAATCGACACGTGTAAATTCCCGACATCAGACGAAACGTGTGATTTCAGCGATGGCAAAATCCATCACGTAGGCGTGTCAGGAGTTTCCTATTGCCTGACCTCCTCAGTGGTGATTCGTGCAACGAAATGGTTTCGGATTGGCTGCTTCACCACTAGCTCGCATTGGTGGAAGATGATGCGTTGCCATTGGCTGCCCTCACAGGGCGCCATTTTGAAAGCGCTGTCTTCAGCACCACACATAGGCGTCGGCTGCACAATATCTCCGAACTGTGCACCCAATTGCGTCAACTTGATAATCGATTCTGCGTGGTCCCCGACCCTGCTATATAGTGTCCACCTTGTCATATACCCACACAATGTTGGCGGGCGCGGCACACATAACGCGGCTGTACGTTTTGCCCATTGCAATTTAGTTATGTGCTACAGCACACATATACATTACGATCAATATCACAGGACATTGTGGGGATGAGGCCGCCATGTTTCAAAGGACATCTGACCCAATGAGGACGCAGTACTGAGCACCAATGGTGTAGTGAGGGGCGCAGCTTGGAGCCCATGTACCACGCCTATCGGCTCCGATAACGCCCACATTTGCTCCCACATCGTTTAGGAGATTTCTGTGTGACTTTAGCTGAACGATGTCCACTGCTGATAACTGCATCTCTCAGACGATCGCTGGATCGGTGGATCGAGGAATCGTCTGAGCGATGTCTGTGGGTGTAGCGTCGTGATGAACGATTTTGCGCGTCGTTCGGACGATATGCAAATTTAACTTCGTCTACGATATCTTTAGCGATATCTCAGCGTGTGACGGCCGCTTTAGGCTGGTTTCATACTGCGGTTTTTCACTGATCAGGTTCGATCAGGTTTGTGTGCCAAAACCAGGAGAGGAACTTGCAGAGAAAAACAATAATTGAAAAATTGACACCTGTTCTAGTGGTGGGTTTACACACACCAATTTATCTGTTCAATATCTGAACAGATCTCTGGTTGCAGTGAAATCATGGACACACAGTTCCATTTTGTGGCTGTGTACAAATGATACAATGTGTCCATGATTTCACTGCAACCAGAGATCTGTTCAGATATTGAACAGATAAATTGGTGTGTGTAAACCCACCATCGGTTTTGGAGACACTCCTGGTTTTGAAACACAAAACCTGATCGAACCTGACCTGACCTGACCTGACCTGACCGCAGTGTGAAACCAGCCTAAGGCTGCTTTCACACTGCAGTTTTTCCCTCATCAGGATTCATCAGGTTTTGTGTGCCGAAACCAGGAGAGAAACTGTAATTGAAAGATTGACACCTGTTCTGGGTTTTGGAGACACTCCTGGTTTTGGCTCACAAAACCTGATGAACCCTGATCAGGGAAAAATTGCAGTGTGAAAGCATCCTTAAACCTCTTTGCACTCAATAGCTCCAATTCTAATTTTTAGTATGAACATGCTGCCTGGAATTGATCCAAAACCTTGATGGCCACTTTACACGTCCCAACGTCGGTCCGATATTGGATCCGACGACGCGGGAGCGCGCACTTTTTGAGCAGAATTCCAAGATCGCATAGGAGATGTTACACAGCGCGATATCGGCAGGCAACGCCACTGCGATGTGTAGGCCTCCTTGTATGGCGACCCAGGAACAACCATTTAACATGGGAGAGAATAGGGGAAGTTGTACTCCACATCGTTGTTGGGCTTTCACACAGCACTATCCGGCCACAACGTCCAACCAATATCGGGCCGTTGGAGAGCCTGCTCATTTGATCCCCGATATCGTTTTGGCATCGTTCGTGCATCGTATTGGACATTTACACCATACAACGCACGAATGATATGGGGGCCAACACACGAACCACGTGACTTTTTATCGGAGTTGGACGCCGATATCGGGACGTGTAAAGTGGCCATAAACACAATGCCTATTTGCGCAAATAACACATGTTTATTTGCCTAACCATAACTATGGTCACATGCGTTGCACAAACCAGACAACCCGCTGTTTCATACCTCACCAGGCGTTCTAATCAGACCCTTGTTTTATTTTTTAGATTGGTATTCCATTAGACTTCATCTTTTCCTGCAATCTGTAAGGTTGAAATGACATAAGCCGATTTTGACACAGTTTTTCGTGCAGTTTTAAATAAACTAGATAAAAAAAATAAAAGGAAAGAATTAAGCATTTCTTCTCGTTTGTTTCCACTCCTGTGTTTGGATAAAATAAAAACTGTGTTAGAAACTGCACCAAAACTGCTTGTAATTCCAGACCGTGGGTTTATTCAGATGTAGTGGTTGTGCTGTTTGGACATTTGGAGAATCCCAAGCCAAACCAAAAAGTAAAAGTTAAAATACACATACCCCTAGAGAAATTAAAAATAAAAAATCATTGCCCTGGATGGGTTCTCGTTTTGGGTTCTTCAGTTTCTCGTTGTATGATGCCTGCATTACTGGACAGTCCTACTGGGGTAGTTTGTACTGGAGGGTGATGGGTTTTCGGATTACTCCTAACAGTCTCCTGTTTCCTCAGTTGATCAGCGGAAGATTTTCTTTCTGGCGTGTTGTAATATCCTTGAGTAGTCTGTTTTGGTGGTGGTGAGATGACTGGCGCAGTATAATAGTAGATTGGTTGCCTGTAGATATTCTGATATGGAGCAGGATGTGGATTGTCTGTCATATTCATGACGGTATTATCTCCAATTTGAAAATTTGAACAACCAGATATATTTATTTCAGTAGCTGAAATGAGATGAATTACAATTAGTAATTGTGCACATAATTGAAGTTACTTTTTTTAAAAATAATACTACAGAAGATGTTTATGACAGCAGTAAACTGCTTTCTTTAAGCAGACTAGCACATTCGCACGGTAATCAAGACTGTTAACGTTTCCGTTGTAACGGACAGCACAAGTGCAATGTTGTGAAGATACCCTTATGGCCACTTTACACACACCAACTTATCTGTCCAACTTCTGAACAACTTACTGGTTGCAGTGAAATCATGGACACATTGTTCCATTTGTACACAGCCACAAAATGGAGCAATGTGTCCATGATTTCACTGCAACCAGTAAGTTGTTCAGAAGTTGGACAGATAAGTTGGTGTGTGTAAAGTGGCCCTTAGGGTACCATTATACGTCGCAACATTGCATGCAATTTCACTTGCAACTTACTGGTTGCAGTGAAATCATGGGCACATTGTTCTATTTTGTTGCAGTGTACAATGGAACAATGTGTCCATGATTTCAATGCAACCAATAAGTTGCAAGTGAAATTGCATGCAATGCTGTGACGTGTAACGGTACCTTAAAGGCCGCTTTACATGTCGCGATATCGCAACGCAACGAAAAAAAACATCACGTGGTTGGCCATTGCAGTTGATATCGTTCGTGCGTTGTGTCATGTAAATGGCCAATGCGACACGAAAATAACCTAACTACGATATTGCATGAAGATTGTGCAAGCCCTTCAACCGTACCATATTGTATATGCGATGTGGCAGGATCGTGCTGTGTGACAGCGCAACTACGATTTGGAGGGCAACTTCCCCTATTCACTACAATGTTAAATGGTTGTTCCCTGAGTTGCTCAGACGCAGTGTGCAAAAGGGGCGTACTACATCGTAGTTGCGTTGCCTGCAGATATCTCCCTGTGTGACATCTCCTATGCGATCTTGGACAAGTGCCAAAAACGTGCGCGCTCCTGTGAAATCGTATGCAATATCGGAACGATGTTGCGACGTGTAAAGCGGCCTTTAGTCCTGATGACCCTGGTGTAATCAAACTGAAAACCTACAGTGGATAAGATAGAAAAATTCTACACATCCCTGTTAAAATGCCAGCTTTTTCTCATGTAAAGAATCATACCAAGAAGAATAATTTTAGAGCTTTTTTCATTTTTAATGTCACCATCAAATTGAAAAATAAACTAAAATAATTTTGTAAGGAAAAAAGAGAACTTAGATAATGTGGTTGCATAACTAAGCACATCATTAAACCGCTTTCAGTCTTTCTGGCTAGGAGTCTATCGACATGGCACACCTGGAATTGGCAATCTTTGCCCACTCTTTCTTGCATTACTGCTCCAAATCTATCAGATTGTGAGAGTATCTCTACTGTACAGCCATCGTCAGGTCACCCACAGATTTTCAGTTGGATTCAGGTCTGGGCTCTCGCTGGGTAATTCCAAAACTTTGATCTTCCAGGAAAACCATTCTTTTGTTGATTTCTAGGTAGGCGTAGGGTCATTGTCATACTGAAAGGTGAAATTCATCTTCAACTTTTTAGCAAATGCCTGAAGGTTTTGTTGAAACATTGACTAATATTTGGAGTTGTTCATAATTATCTCCACCTTGTCTATAGCTCCAATTCCAGCTACTGAAAAACAGCACCAAATGCTGCCTCCATTATGCTTCACTGTGGGTTTGGTGCTCTTTTGGTGAAGGGCAGTGTTGACTCTGTGGCAAACATATGTTTTGGAATTATGGAATTCAATCTTGGTCTCATCAGACCATAAAACATTTTCCTACATGCTTTTCACAGACTTGATATTGGTTTTGGCAAAACATAGCAACCAGGCTTGGATGGTTTTCTTTCTACCAAAAGGCTTAAATTTTTCCACCCTACCAATCAGACCAAATATATAAGAATATGGAAGATTATTGTCACATGCAGTACACAACCAGTACTTGTGAGAAATTCCTGCTGCTCCTTTAATGTTTCTGTGAGCCTCCCTAACCAATTTTCTTTTTGTCTTTCCATCAATTTTTGAGGGATATTCAGTTCAAGGTGATGTCACGGTTGGCCAAATTTAAGCAACTTCTTGATGACTGTGTTCAGTATTCCTATAGTATAGCTAATGCCTGACTGATAACTTTCAACAATGAGATCCCCTTACTGTGTTGTAAGCTGTTTTTCGACTATGGCTTCTGCTTTAAAATGTAGCTAAGTGCCGTCAACGCAAGATTCTAGAACATATGTAAGCTCACTGCAGCGATCGCTTACAATATCGCTACACGCGTGAATCACAGACAGACTACCAGCGATTGGACACGATCGCTTACTATGGTACACTGGTAACTAGGACCGCGTCGCTAGTACAGTGTACCATAGTTACCATCTCCCAGCATAGGCTCTGCCGCTGAGACTTCATCGTGGTGTCTCGAATTTGCGATTTCAATCTCCTCGCGTATCTGCCGCAACCACAACATCGCTACGCATTAATCTGCGCTTCAGCGATATCTAGCGATATTGGCGTTGCCCCTTGAAATGTCAGAAATAGACAGCGAAACTTTATGGATAAGCCGATCATTAACAGTCACTGGAATGACTATACTACCATGAGCTAACGGATAAGCTATTCTGAACACCATGACTCTCAATTATAGGAGTGTTCATATGCATACGTTAGTTTTATTTATATTCCTCCTCATAATCATTTACGTAGTTTGTTTTTCAAAGAATTTGTACAAATATGGGAGACATTAAAGGTGGAAAAGTTCTGAAATTATTCTTCTTGGTATGAATCTTTTTACCTAACAAAAATCTGGCATTTTAACATTGATGTGTAGACTTTTCATATCCACTGGATGTCAAAATATATAATACTGTGTGATCTGCAAATTAAAATTAGTCCACAAAACATGCTCATTTTGCTATTACACAGGGTAACTATCACAAAAGATTCTACAGACATTTGACAGCTTTACAAATACTCATCAAGTCTAGAAAATTTAGAAAATGTGGCACATGATTCTTTAAAATTCCAACATTCTGTGGCTAAAGGTAACTGTTACACACAGAGTTATATTGCTTGCAACTCACTGGTTGCAGTGAAATCATGGACACATTGTTACATTTGTACACGGCCACAAAATGAACAATGTGTCCATGATTTCACTGCAACCAGTGAGTTGCAAGCAATGTATCTGTGTGTGTAACGGTACCTTAAGACCCATAGAAGCACAGTTGCACAAAACGGGCCGTCATCCTTTCCAACTGATGTCGTGCCCTGAAGGCTCCCTCGCCTGCACACCCATGCTTGTATGTACTTTTAAGGTATGAAATAAATGTTGGAGTTTTAAAGAATCGTGTGCCTTGGAACGCCTTATTTTGCTTCACTGGATTTCTTTGCCTGGTTATAGGCTCTCTCTGGCGATCACCGAACACTATCCTCCATCTGGATCGGTGGATCCCGAAAGCCATGGTTTACTTGACGGAGTCTGAGCTGACGTTGGAGCCCAAATAGTATTGCTTAAGGGTTTCACGTTCGATATCGCTTCATTTAATGAAATGTGCATGGTTTATGTGGAGCCATACTTACTAGAGTTGTATGGTGTGAACGTCCAATTGATGCATGTCCAAGGTAATTGCGATATGGTGATGTGACAGTTTATTCTATTCTTACCTGGATATTAAACACAGTTTGGTAGGGAATTATTCTGTGTGTAAGGTCTTACTACATGTGAGTTCAAACGGCCACCAACATTCACTCTGTAAATGGTGATCAGGGTATAAAAATGTTGGCTAGACATTGCAAATGAACGTATGGCTCACGATTCGCACTAAACACTCGATTCTGGGCGAGATATTGCCTTCACATGATCCGCTGGATTGAGTGGATATGAACGATCATTGAAAGTTGTAACCCACTTTTTGTTGCTTCTTTAAGGAGAGATGACCTGCATATGTGTTATCCAGTGATCAGAGATGCAACAAGCACAGATTGGATATTCTTCCCAAGGTACCCTTGCAACACATATTGGTGAAGTTATATTTTACTTCTTTACTGGATTAAACTCATTTGTAGGATTATATTTGTTAAATGGTTTCTATTCAGTAAATGGACCCAAAACTTAAAGAAGTACATAAAAAAATGTTTCAACAATTGCAAAAATGTAAAGTACTTAAGGGCACGTCACGCACAGATATCTGTCAGAATTGGTCACAAATCTCTGTTGCAGTGAAATCATGGACACGAGTTCTCATTGTGGCTGTGTACAAATGGCAATTTGCCATGATTCACTGCAACAGATCTGTGACATATCTGAACAGATACTGTGGGTAATGGCCTTTATTTTGATTTGTGTTTCCATATTGTCAATTATTTAAGAGTAAAATATACAAAATAATATAAAGGTTTTATAGTTCACTTGAAACACTAGGGGGAGCAGCTGCTGAAATTTGGCTGACCTGTGTACAGCTGGCATGATTATGACTCCTGAAAATGTGGGCTGGATCTGCTCCATGTGTGTGATGTCTCCTCCTCTCCTGCCATTCTGGGTGTTTACAAATGGATAAGAGACAATGAAGTTTATGGTCACTCACAGTGAGGAGCCACATTTGTTGTAGACACAAAGTGATACCAACACGCAACTACATGCAGATCCTTATGCACTAAGGTCTGATATTAGAGTGTCAACTCTGCAGCCCAGGCCTGGGTATGCAGTACAGAATGGACACGGAGGTCTAATATTACAGTAGAGTGTCAGCTCTGCAGCCCAGGCCTGGGTATGCAGTACAGAATGGACACAGAGGTCTAATATTTCAGTAGAGTGTCAGCTCTGCAGCCCAGGCCTGGGCTGAATATTGTCCTTGTGTTGTTACTATTTATTTTGTATATAATGTGTATTTAAATGTTTCAGTTTTATTTAGTAATTTGTATTTTCACTATTGATGCAAACATAAAGGGTCGTCAGTCATGTGACATCTCATGTTATGGATTAGCTACAAGTGTCATGTAACAGCAGAATAGTGACCGCAGCTCTGGAGGTAACTGGAGGATAAGATACAATGTAACAGCAGAATAGTGACTGCAGCTATGGAGGTGACTGGAAAATAAGACATGATGTAAGAGCAGAATAGTGACCGCAGCTCTGGAGGATAAAACACAATGTAACAGCAGAATAGTGACCACAGCTCTGGAGGTGACTGGAGGATAAGACACGATGTAACAGCAGAATAGTGACTGCAGCTCTGGAGGTGACTGGAGGATAAGACACGATGTAACAGCAGAATAGTGACTGCAGCTCTGGAGGTGACTGGAGGATAAGACACGATGTAACAGCAGAATAGTGACTGCAGCTCTGGAGGTGACTGGAGGATAAGACATATGGTAATCTAACAGTAGAATAGGGACTGCAGCTCTGGAGGTGACTATCACTCTCCCCATTTGTTCTGTCTCCATACCCCTGTGCTTGTTCTCTTTCCCCATGTGTGCTCTCTATCCCCCTGTGCCTGGTCTCTCTCCATATATGCACTCTCCATCCCCCTGCGTGTGCCTCTCTCCCCACATGCACTCTCCCCATATGCACTCTATATCCCCCTGTGTGCCTCTCTCCCCACATGCACTCTCCCCCTGGTCTCTCTCCCCATATGCACTCTATATCCCCTGTATGCCTCTCTCCCCATATGCACTCTCCATCCCACTGCATGTGTCTCTCGCCCCATATGCCCTCTCCATCCGCCTGGGTGTGCCTCTCTTCCCATATGCACTCTCTCCCTGATCTCTCTTTCCACATGCACTCTCCATCCCCCTGCATGTGTCTCTCTCCCCATATGCACTCTCCATCCCCCTGCATGTGTCTCTCTCCCCATATGCACTCTCCATCCCCATGCATGTGTCTCTCTCCCCATATGCACTCTCCATTACCCTGTGTGTGTCTCGCTCCCCATATGGGCTCTCACCCTGTGTGTGTCTCTCTCCTCATATGGGCTCTACCCCTTTCTCTCCCCATCAGGCACTCATTCTCTCTCTCTCTCTCTTCATCAGGCGCTAGTTCTCTCTCACTCCACATCAGCCGCTTGTTCTCTCTCTCTCCACATCGGACGCTTGTTCTCTCTCTCCCCATCGGGCGCTCGTTCAGTCTCTTTCTCTTTATCGGGCGCTCGTTTTTTTTCTCTCTCTCTCCCCATCGGGTGCTCGTTCTCTCTCTCCCCATCCAACGCTCGTTCTCTCTCTCCCCATCAGGCACGCATTCTCTCTCTCTCCCCATTGGACGCTCATTCAATCTCTCTCCCCAGTGGGCGCTTGCGCTCTCTCTCTCCCCAGTGGGCGCTCGTTCTCTCTCTTGCCATTGAGTGCTCGTTCTCTTTCTCTCCCCCCCATCAGGCGCTTGTTCTTTCTTTCTCCCCCAGTGTGTCTCTCTCCTCGAGCGTTTCTCTTTCACTCTCTCCCCTGCAGCGTGTCTCTCTCTCTCTCCCTGCAATGTGTCTCTCTCTTTCTCCCCCCCAGCATGTCTCTCTCTCCCCCAGCGTCTCTCTCCCCCCAGCGTCTCTCTCCTCCCAGCGTGTCTCTCTCCCCCCAGCGTGTCTCTCTCCCCCCAGTGTGTCTCTCTCTCCCGTGTGTGTCTTCCCATGTCGGCTCTCCCCCTGTAAATCTTTTTACTCAGCCCTGTCTCTTCCCCCCATGTCTGTCTCTTATGTCCTCTCTCCCCCTGCATTTCTCTCTCCCTGCATGTCTCTTCCGCCCATGTGTGTCTCTTTTTATGTCCACTCTCCCCCTGCATGTCTTTCTCCCGTGCATGTCTCTCTCCCCTGCATGTCTCTCTCCCCTACATGTCTCTTCCCCCCATGTCTGTCTCTTCTTATGTCCACTCTCCCCCTGGATATCTCTATCCCTTCCTCCATCCCGTGTTCAGAGCACAGTGTGTGATCACACTTCTGTGTTCTGATCACTGCAGGATAGCAGGGAGCAATGATAGCATCATTTATCAACTCTGCTCTCCTCACCAATACTTACCTGACCTCGGACCTTCGATGCCCGCTCTGCTCCTCTCTCCCCGCTGCATCCCGTCCAGCAGAGCGGTTACATGGGGAAAGTGTGGAGCTCACAGCAGACACTGTGGGCTCTGGAAAGATGGTGCCGGTCTCCTCCCTCTGCTGTGATCTGGACAGCCCAGGGCCGTGCCCAGAACACAGCGGGACGGCGACCCAATGTTAAATATAGGGTCGGCGGGCGACTGCTGTTCACTAGGCCCAGGGCTGCCATATTTGCAGAGTGTAATTGTCGTGCAGCGAATCTTATGGTCCCGTCACACAGCACGACCTGGCCAGCGATGTCGGAAGCGATGCGCGGGTGCCCGCTCGGTTCCGACATCGCTGGCCAGCTGTCACACAGCATCGCTGCGGCCAGCAAGCGATCCGCAGCAACGCTGCGGTATAGGCCGGATCGCCGCTGACATCGCTCTGGCGATGTCACACGGCGCGATCCAGCCTTATCGCAGGTCACCGGTTGACAGGTTTACTGTTCTTCCCGTAAACCTGTCAACCTGCGACCGGCGATAAAAAGCGGTCGCGCCGCTCGTTTACACAGCGCGACGTCGCTAGCGACATCGCTGATACGTCACTTTTTCGGCAATGTCGCTAGCGACGTCGCCAGGTGTGAAACCACCATTATGGAACCGTCACATGCGTCAATGTCGTCAGCGATGCTGCGTGTCCACCAGGCGACCATCATCAGGTTTTAGAAAAGGTTCTAAAACCTGATGACCATCAACCAGCGACTTATCGCTGGTTGAAACGCTCTGTCACACGCTTCAGTATCGCTGCAACGTCATGTGCAGCAGCGATATTGCACGCGATATTGCACGCGATATTGACGCGTGTGACATAATAATAATAATAATAATAATAAAAAAGCTTTATTTATATAGCGCCAACATATTCCGCAGCGCTTTACAATGTAGGGTTAGAGTACAGAAAATATAATACAGTAAGTAATTACAGTAGAGAACAAATACAGTACAATAATTGGATCGATCCCCATTACACTCCTGCAAAGCAAAATGGCAGCCCCAGTACCTGTAAAAATAATTAATAAAAAAAAAATATTAAAGTTAAAAAATGTTATTTAGTATTAAAAATAATAGTTTATACTAACAATTATTTTTAATACAAAAAAATGCAGCACCTTCCCTTTAAAGGCATGTCAAAATAACAATAGATGATGCTCATTCTCTTCCGCTTCACCACTGCTTAGTCTGGCTTCACACCACGGCGCAGTCCGGTCCGGGGCTGTCCGGTGTAAACCAGACAGCCCCGGACCGATTTTTGGCCCCATAGTAGCTCTCTGCCATCCGGTTTCCATCTCTCCGGATGTATCCGGGAGAATTCGGATTATTCCCACCGGATACAAAAACGTTGCTTGCAATGTTTTTGTGTCCGGGGAGAAAAATCTCCCCAAAAACCCGTATCCCGAATTTGCCCGGATCCGGGGCAAACTGGCACTTTCCAACATGGGAGTCTATGGGGCCGGATTGCCCCGGTCCAGGAGGATCCGGGAACCGGACACCGATGGCTGCACGCCGCTGTGATTTCAGGACCACGGCTAGCTCCCTGCAAGCCGCGGTCCTGCATCATTAGCAGCTGCAGCTGCGTCCAGCTGCACACAGGACCGGAGGGCACATTTGGCCCTCCAGTTCTCTGTGCTGATCCGGTCCGGGGCTGTCAGGTTCATGCCTGACAGCCCCGGACCGGACTGTGCCGTGGTGTGAAGCCAGCCTTTGGTTGCAGTCTTTGGCAGCAGCAGTGATGTCATATCAACAGCACACATCACCACTACAGCCATTCACCGAGCTCAGCCGCTCTGTCGATGCAGAGGGCATAAGCCTCTTAGCATTACATTTTATATTCCATGACAGATCCATGGGTGGAAAATCCACAGTGTATTACAGTAGCTGCATTGTGTACGAGATTTCATTAAATGTTATCCATGCACTGCAGAAGACATCCCTTGTGTGACTTATCAGTCCGCAGCATATTAATTTCTGCTAGGTATTTGCATTGCTTACAAAGGCCAGGGTAGCTCCTGTGGCAAGTCTGTAGCATTTCCAGAATGAAATCTGCAATAAAAAATGCATAATTTGATGTGGATTTTGCTGCTGTGGATTTTTTCCAGTGGATAAGTACCATGTGGATATAAAGGGAGAACAATTTCCAGTGGTACTCACAAAATATGATAAAAACTCTTCATTATCAAATTACGTTAAAAGTGAGGTTACAAGCAAAGATAAAAAGTGCAATACATGTGGAGGCGACAGCCATATCACACTCACCAGTGCTTCTACAGGTACTGGATATGCTCTTAAGGCTGGCTTCACATTAGCATTTGTGTCTGCATGCATATGGCATGCAGACGCAAACGCAGCCCATACTGATGTGAACGCAGCGGAGAATCTCCGCGTGCGTTCACATTAGTATCAGCCCGGCCAGCCAATCAGCTGTCTCGAGGGTGGCCGGGAGGAGGAGATCAGCGGCAGAGATCTCCTCCTCCCGGCCACAGCTGATCTCCCGCCAGTGTCGGCACGGGAGATTTGAAGATACAGCTGATCTGACAGCTGTTTAAATCTCCCGCGCCGACACCGAATAGGGTGATATCGGTGCAAGAGATAAGGACCAGCTGATCGCTGTTTCAAATCTTCTGCGCCGACCTCACCTATTTGGTGTCGGCGTGGGAGATTTAAACAGCTGTCAGATCAGCTGTATCTTTAAATCTCCCGCACCAACATCGGCCGGAGAACAGTGGCGGCTCTAGCTGATCTCCCGGTGGCCGCCGCTGATCACCGGTGGCCACTGGGAGAGATTTCAATGAGATCCGCAGTTTTCTCATGCGGTGGACACTGCAGAACCATTTACTTCAATGCATGGTTTGTGCGCTTGCAGATAAAACAAGCGCCCTCGAACGCACAAAAAATGCAGCATGCGCATCTGAACGCAAGCGCAACCGAACGCAGCCATACGCAGGCACATGCGTTCCCATGTTAAACATAGGAACGCAGTGCACAAGCGTTTGGCTGCGTTTGGTACACTGCGCTTGCAAACACAAGTGTGAAGCCAGCCTTAGGCTATGTGCAGGTTATAAATGCTGTGCAATATTGGAAGCAAAATGAACTGCGAACAGACAGGCCATGAAGGCACAATGAATGGCATATCCATGTGTTGTCCGTTCATAAAATGGAAATCTTTGCATGGTAGAACCATAGTGTACTACAGGTATATGGTGTATGACATTCCACCAAATATTACGCACATGCTGGGGAAAAGATCCATAGCTTGACATCTAAGTGATGTCCATTCATATCGAGGAAGTGTATCAGTTTGGGCACCAATTAGGACCACATTTTGCAGTTGTTTATTTTTGCAGTCCAGGTCTGGGCATATAAAAAAGGATGATAGAATAAAATGTGGCCTGTGAATGAGGCCTTAACATTGTACATGTCGGGCTGTGTAGTATTTTCTTGATTCTATATGAAGCACAAAGGGAACAGTGGAGTCGAATATTATGTTTTGTTATTTTAGGCTGGCTACCCCTTTAAATATTAATTTATAATCATCCAGTAATTAAAGAAAACTTTTTCTTTTTATCTTTGCATGTATCACTTTATACAATAAGGGCAGATTTATTAGCTCTGGCTAATATTTTATCGGGTAAACATAGCAGTCAGCAGGTGCCACAAATGTATCACATTGCTGCATACTGTGTGATAGATTTTGGGGTGTCTTGCTAAAACACACAATATTTTTCCCTCATGCATTTAAAGGGAACCTGTCAGCTCAATTTAGTCCCCTATTCTATCACTATCTGTCCCTGCACCTTGCTAGCTCATCCCTAACCATCCCTCTCTGAGCTAAAACTGCACTATAAAGCTTATGAAAAGTAATTTAATAACTTACATCCAGTCTACATCCATAGACTGGAATGGGCAGTCTCCAGGGCTCCATTCTCTCTCCTCCTGAGGAAGATAGTGGTGTCTATCGAAATGTGAGGAAGATAGCGGTGGCTATCGAAACACGTTGTGGGGTTAGACAGCATAATTATAATAAAGGTTTGTGCTTTTAATACCTAACTCTCATGTCCTTTACTCTAGTGCTCCTCTAACACTGCATAATTTTCTCCTATCTATGCTGAATCTACTCCCTTCAGGGAGAGCGGTGGGAACTGCTCTGAGTTCATCTGATAGATGAAAAGACCTGCTGTGATGACCCCGTGGAACGCCCCCAGTGGTCATGTGGTCCGGTCACGTGATCATCGCCGGAGGATTCTCCCTGCAGCGTCTCTTTCTGAGTGGCCTCTCCTGCTACGACCCTCACCTGAAGCCTAAACCTTAGTTGTGCGAGAGCCAAGCACAACTCCTCCAGGTGAGTGGTGGTTAACTGTACTGCTTTTAACTCCCCCTTACCATACGGATCCTCACTATTGGCGCTCCATTCTTTGTTTATTTTTTATACATCCATAGACTGGAATGGGCAGTCTCCAGGGCTCCATTCTCCACTCCTCGCAGGCTCTTAACACACACCGTTGGGCATCATTATTTCATCTCCTGTGTTGAAATTCCTGCCTACTCCATACACGTCGGTTCCAGACAGGTGCATTGTGGGGGCTTATCAGGCTGTACGGTTCGGCTCCGGCGCATGCGCAGTGTGCATATTGTAGCCGTCTGTACACCTGATAAGCCCCCACAATGCACCGGACTGGAGCTGATGTCCAGGTGCACGTCATACTGTATGGAAGAGGAGTGAATTTCAACACAGGTGACAAAATGATAATGCCCAGTAGTGCGTGCTAAGAGCCTGCGAGGAGGGAGAATAGAGCTCTGGAGACTGCCCATTCCAGTCTACGGATGTAGACTGGATGTAAGTTTTTAAAGGGAACCTGTCACCCAGTGCCGGGACAAGGCATTTTGGTGCCCTAGGCAGGTAAGGCAAACGGCGCCCCCCCCCCCCCCCGTGGCCACGCATTGGGCAATAAAGTCCACTTTTTTTCTATTTTTTGTGCTGTTTTTCCTTTTTTTACACTCTCTCTATTATATATTACATACACACACACACACACACTTGAGACTGCTGTGGGCTGAATACACAATAGCTGTATCAGTCACGGTTCTGACGATTCTTGGTGCCAGCACCAATCTGTCCACGGTGTTTCTGGAGAGCTGCAGCTTGCAGATCGCTTCAGGGTGCCCCCTTCCTGATCACCAGCGCTCCGGCATTCAGCCTGCTGAGCACTCAAACAACCCAGTCCACACTTTCAGTTAGCGGTTCATCACTTCCGGTTAGCGTTATAGAAATGAAGTTGCAACATCGTAGGATCAACGGTGTTTATTCCCTCTTCGTGTGGTCTTACATGGTGCGGGTGGGAGGACGGGGGGGGGTTCTCAAAGGCGATGGCCGTTTCACACCGCAAGTGGCGCTTCAACAGGCATATAGTCCACCATATGCCTGTTGACTATATGCCTGTTGAAGCGCCACCCCACAAAGAGTGAATAAACACCGCTGATTGTGTGTTGCAACTTCTTTTCTATAACGCTAAACACAATAGCTGTATATACAATAGAGAATACAGAATAGAGACAGCTGCTACCTGTATACACAATAGAGATGGCTGCGGACCGTATACACAATGGAGACTGCTGCTGGCTATACATACAATAGAGAATACACAATAGAAACTGCTGCTGGCCATACACAATAGAGAATACACAATAGAGACTACTGCTGGCCGTACGCAATAGAGAATACACAATAGAGACTACTGCTGGCCGTACGCAATAGAGATGGCTGCCAGCCATATAGACAACATCCCAACAGCTTCCCTCCATTCCGACAGCCTCCCTCCATCCTGACGGCCTCCCTCCTTCTTTCCTCCATCCTGACAGCTTCTTTCCATCCTTCCTCCATCCCGACAGCCTCCCTCCATACTTCCGCTATCCCAACAGCGATCCTCCATCCTGACAGCCTCCCTCTATCTCAATAGCCTATTCCATCCTGACAGCCTCTCTCCATCCTTCCTCAATACCAACAGCCTCCCTCCATCCTGACTGCATCCCTCCATCCTGACAGCTTCCCTGTCTCCCCACAGCCTCCCTGTCTTCCCAGTCTCCCTGTCTCCCCCTCAGCCTACCTGTCTCCCCCTCAGCCTACCTGTCTCCCCCACAGTCTCCCTGTCTCCCCCACAGCTTCCCTGTCTCCCCCACAGCTTCCCTGTCTCCCCCACAGTCTCCCTGTTCCTCCCCACAGCCTCCCTGTCTCCCCCACAGCCTCCCTGTCTCCCCCTCAGCCTACCCCATCCGCCAGTGGTCTCCACACAGGAAAGCACCGGCGCCTCTGGCGGGAGAACACTGCAGACGGGGGAAGACACTGCAGACGGGGGGGGGGGGGAGGCGGGGGGTCAAGACACGGGGGACACTGCAGACGAGATGGGGGGGACGCTGCAGACGGGAAGGGGGGAACTGCAGACTAGATGGGGGGGACTGCAGACGAGATGGGGGGGGGGACACTGCAGACGGGAAGTGGGGGACACTGCAGACGGTAGGGGGGGGGGGAGACAATGCAGATGAGATGGGGGGGGGGACACTGCAGACGGGGGAGGGGAACACTACAGACGGGCAGGGGGGAGACCACATCGCTGCGATTTACATTGGTTTTAATGTGCAAAATACATTAATATTTTCCATCCACATTATTAATGATGATGCAGCAATTAATCTGTAGGAAAAGGTGTTTTGTTGGAACCATTGCAATGAGTACGGGAGCAGAACAGAGGCAGATAGTCAGCTTCCCTACTGTGCTCCCCTCAGCCTCCCTGTCTCCCCCACAGCCTCCCTGTCTCCCCCACAGCCTCCCTGTCTCCCCCACAGCCTCCCCCTCAGCCTCCCTGTCTCCCCCACAGCCTCCCTGTCTCCCCCACAGCCTCCCTGTCTCCCCACAGTCTCCCCCTCAGCCTTCCTGTCTCCCCCACAGCCTCCCTGTCTCCCCCACAGCCTCCCTGTCTCCCCACAGTCTCCCCCTCAGCCTCCCTGTCTCCCCCTCAGCCTCCCTGTCTCCCCCACAGCCTCCCCCACAGCCTCCCTGTCTCCCCCACAGCCTCCCTGTCTCCCCACAGCCTCCCTGTCTCCCCAGTCTCCCTGTCTCCCCCTCAGCCTACTTGTCTCCCCCACAGCCTCCCTGTCTCCCCACAGTCTCCCCCTCAGCCTTCCTGTCTCCCCCACAGCCTCCCTGTCTCCCCCACAGCCTCCCTGTCTCCCCACAGTCTCCCCCTCAGCCTCCCTGTCTCCCCCTCAGCCTCCCTGTCTCCCCCACAGCCTCCCCCACAGCCTCCCTGTCTCCCCCACAGCCTCCCTGTCTCCCCCACAGCCTCCCTGTCTCCCCACAGTCTCCCTGTCTCCCCCTCAGCCTACCTGTCTCCCCCACAGCCTCCCTGTCTCCCCCACAGCCTCCCTGTCTCCCCCACAGTCTCCCTACAGTCTCCCTGTCTCCCCCTCAGCCTCCCTGTCTCCCCCACAGCCTCCCTGTCTCCCCACAGTCTCCCTACAGTCTCCCCCTCAGCCTCCCTGTCTCCCCCTCAGCCCCCCTGTCTCCCCCACAGCCCCCCTGTCTCCCCCACAGCCTCCAGCATAACTTACCATTGTGGGGAGCTGTGGATGCGGAGCAGGGGTGCCGGAGCCCGGAGGGAACATCTGCAGGACGCTGCCTGCGAGCAGTAGCTGCGGGACTGCGGCAGCTAGCGGTGGGCGCCGCCATGTTCTTTGAGGCCGGCGCCCACTAACAGTACAGCCGGTCGGTGGAATCTGAGACTTCAACAAAATGGCCGCGGCTAATTGGAAACCGCGGCCATTGTGTAGAGGTCTCAACCTCTATTGACCGGCTGTACAGTTAGTGGGCGCCGGCCTCAAAGAACATGGCGGCGCCCACCGCTCCCTGCCGCAGCTTCTCCCCGCAACTTCAGGGCCGGGCGGCGGTGACCGGACTCCGGTCAGGCGAGAATGCGCCCTGCAGAAGATGGCGCCCTAGGCGACCGCCTAGGTTCGCCTAGCTGTCGTCCCGGCCCTGCTGTCACCCCCGCTCCCCAGGGCCTATTAAGCTAAAAGAGCTACCTTCAGCAGTTTATATGCTGCATTTTTTTGAAGGTGGCTCTTATTATCCTACCCCCCAGGACACAAAATAAACACTTTATAAGATATTAGTTTAGGCCCGGAAGGTATACTCTCCTCCCAGAACCTAAATGCCTGGCTGCTGTTACCCCTCCTCCTATGCTGTCCGGGTTCCTCCTTCTCTCATCATTCGGAGCGGCGTTGGAGCGTATTCTCAGCTGTCAGGCATCTCCGTGAACTCTGGCCGAGAGCTGAGATCACATGGTATTACGCAGCATCAGATCCCGCCCTGTGTGGTCTTATGCTTTATGCAGACTGCGAGTCTGGGAATCTGGCGAGGGGAAACTCCAGATTCCCAGCCCCGCAGCCTGCATAAGGCATAAGACCACACAGGGTGGGATCTGATGCTGCATAATACCATGTGACATCAGCACTCGGGCAGAGCTCACGGAGATGCCCAAAAGCTGAGAGAACGCACCGACGCTGCTTTGAAGGATGAGAGAAGGAGGGACCTGGGCAGCAGAGGAGGAGGGGAAACAGCAGCCAGGTGTTTAGGTCCTGGGAAGGGAGCATACCTCCCAGACCTACACTAATATCCTATAAAGTGTTCAATTTTGGTGTCCCAGGGAGGTGGGGGTAGGATGATTAAAGCCACCTTCACTAAATGCAGCATAGGTGCTGCTGAGGGTGGCTCTTTTAGCGTAATAGGCCCTGGGGGGTGGGCTTTTTTTACAGGTTACCTTTAAATCATTTTTCAGAAGCTTTATAGTGCAGTTTTAGGTCAGACAGAGATGGTTAGGGATGAGCTAGCAAGGAGCAGGGACAGGTAGTGATAGAATAGGGGCCTAAAACGAGCTGACGGGTTCTCTTTAACAACTTGGCAAGTCCACTCTCCTTTTTTATGATCTTTTGAAAAAGTGTCTAGTAAAACACGAGGCCACCATTAGCTCTCCCCAAAAGAAATCCATTGAATTCTGTGTTCCCAAATGCCCCCCACTTCTGAGCCCCTCAGTGTGCCTAAACCACATCTAGCATTATTTTCTGCAGTGAAGAGAGCCCGCTTTATTTACAGGTTATGTGTCTGGAAGCACGAGCTGGGCATAATGTATGGGCACAACAATGTACTAAGCACAACAATGGTAGCCTTTCAATTTTCATTGCTGTTTATTTCTGAAAAACATTAATGTAGTCAAATTAGTCACTACATCTGTGCATAAATTCTCAGAGGGATGTAACTTCCAAAATGGTGTCATTATATAGAGTATGAAAACTATTTTAAGAAAATCTGTGCTCCAAGGGTTAAATAGTGCTCCTTCAATCCCGAGTCTCACCATGTGCCTAAGCAGTGCTGTACAGCCACATATGGGGTATTGCCATGTTTAGCGGAAATTGTGTAATATATTTTATTTCTAGTTTTACCCATTTCCTTATGTGAGAATGTAAAAAAATGGGCCTAAAACTAAATTATTGTAGTAAAAATGTAATTATTTTATTTTACCACCCAATTATATAAAATTCTTTGATACATCTATGGTGTTAATATGATCACTGCACCCCTAGATAAATTAATTGAGAGGGATAGTTTGTAAAGTGGGGACATTTATGGTGGGCTCTGATGTTTTAGCACCTCAGGGGCTCTGCTAATTTGACATGGCTCCCGCAAACCAGTTCAGCAAAATCTGTGCTATAATATGGTGCTCACTTCCTTCTGAGCTTTGAACTGTGCCCAAAAAGTACTTCCCGATTACATACAAGGTATTGGTAGCTCAGGAGAAATTGCATAACAAACTATGTGTCCATTTTTTCCTATTAGTCCTTATAAAAGTTAAAACTTGCGGTGAAACAACATTTTAATGGCGAAACTGCAATTATTCTTTCTTTACTTCCATATGGTAAAAACGTCTTCGAGGCACATGTAGTGTCAACATAGCCACTGTACCCATAGATTAATTCATTGAGAGGTGTAGTTAGTAATGTGGGGAAAGTCTGCTTTTCTGGCACCTTGGGGCTCTGTCAATGTGACAGGGTGCCCTCAAACGATTTGAGCAAAATCTGTGCTATAATATGGCGCTCCTTCCCTTTTGAGTTCTGTATTGCGCCTCAAAAGTAGTTTTTGACCACATAACGAATATTGGCATACTTGGGAGAAATTGCAGAAGAAATTGTACTGCTCGTTTTCTCCTATTACCCCTTCTGTAATTTAAAAACTTGGGGTCAAAGCAACACTATCGGAAAAAAATGGAATTTTTCATTTACTCAGCCCAATGTGAGGTTTATTCACTGTTTAGGCACATCAGGGGCTCTGCAAACGTGACATATCATTTACTATCTATTTCAGACAAATTATGCACTTCAGAAGTTGAGTGGCGCTCCTTCCCTTCCGAGCCGTGATGTTCACCCAAACAGTAGTTTTCAACCACATATGGGGTAATGATGTATTTAGGAGAAATAGTGCTATAAATTGTATGGTGCATTTTCTTCTGTTATGGCCACTTTACACGTCCCAATATCGGCGTACAACTCCGACCAAAAGTCACGTGGTTTGTGCGTTGTACCCGATATCGTTCGTGCGTTGTATGGTATAAATGTCCAATACGATGCACGAACGATGCCAAAACGATATCGGGGATCAAATGAGCCCCAAATCAAATGAGGATCGTGCTGTGTAAACGGCCAACTACGATGTGGAGTACAACTTCCCCTATCCTGTACCATGTTAAATGGTCGTTCCTGTGTCGGCCGAACAAGGGGCGTACACATCGTAGTGGCGTTGCCTGCCGATATCGCGCTGTGTAAATCTCCGATGCGATCTTGCAAATCTGGCCAGAAAAAGCGCGCTTCACCGCGGATCGGATCCAATATTGGACCGACGTTGGGACGTGTAAAGTGGCCATTACCCTTGTGAAAATCAAAAATTCGAGGCACAAGAAACACTTTTGTGGGGAAAAATGTGTGTTCTTATTTCCACAGCTCAATGTTTTAAAATTTGGTGAAGCACCTGTAGGTTCAATGTTCTCAACTCAAATCTAGATAAATTTCTTGGGTGGGTCTAGTTTCCAAAATGGGGGGTTTCCACTATTTAAGTACATCAGGGGCTGTCCAAATGTGACATGGTGTCCACTATCTATTCCAGCCAATTTTGCGTTCCAATACTCAAATAGCGCTCTTTCCTGTACTCAGGAAAATTGCACAACAAATTGTATGGTCCATTTTCTCCTGTTAACCTTTTCACATGGCAAAATTTGAGGCTAAAGCCATATTTTTGTTGGAAAATATAAAAGTAACATTTTTTTCATTTCACAATGCTTTAACTCCTTCATGACTTCACTTCATTTTTTCATCAATATAGACATATGAGGGCTTGTTTTTTTGTGGGACGAGTTGCACTTTTTAATGAACCCATTCATTCTCCCACTTATAATTTACTGTAAAACGTGAAAAAAATGCCAAGTGCGGTAAAATTGCTAAAAAGTTCAACTCCATAATAGTTTTTTTATTAATGTACCATGTTTACTATTTATTAAAACTGGTAAACATTACCTGGCAGTATGAGTCCCCAGGTCAGTACTAGTTCGTAGATACCAAACATGTATAGTTTATTTTTTAATTTGTTTAATTGATGGAGAAAAAAAATCAGAGGTTTGTCAAAAAATTTAAATAAGTGCCATATTTCAAGACCCGTAATATTCTCATTTTTTGGGAGCCAGGGCTGGGCGATGTCTTATTTTATAGGCTTAAGTTGATGTTTTTACTGATACAATTTTTGGGTAGATACAATGTTTAATTTGACTGTTTTTGCTTTTTATTTTAGTTTTGCGGCGGACAAAAAAAATGTAATTCTGGAGTTTAGATTTTTTTTCTTGTTATGCAATTACCAATCAGATTACTTTATTTTATATTTTGATAGATCGGACATTTCTGAACTCAATGATGCCAAATATGGGTATTTTTTTAATAATTATTTTAACTTTAATAGAGAAAAAGGGGGTAATTTGCACTTTTGTGTTTTTTTTATTTTGAAAACTTTTTTGTTCTATTTTTACTAGGGGATTTGAATATGCGATCATACGATCACTTAGGCTATAAAGAGCAGTGCATCAGCACTGCTCTGCATGTCAGTAATGCTGATTTCCTTTAAATGCTCGCAGGCAGCCGGTGTTTGCAGGAAGTTCTTCATGACCGCCAAAACAGTCATCACAAGCTGACCTCTGGCTTTAATGAAAACTCATCAGTACCCCGTGATCATGTCACGGAGTCGCTGATGAGAGCGGGAAATTACACTCACCCTGGTGGCATATTTTAAATCCCACTGTCAGAGCTAGACATCAAGATTTTACTAATTAACAGTGGAGGGCAGATCCAATTCGCACCGCTGTTAGAGGCACATGTTGGCTGGTCAGATCAGCCGACATGTGAAGTGAAAGATGCAGGATCTGTGTGTGAGCTCTCATCATGACCTAGCAGGGACATAACCTAGGAAATACCAATATGTCCTAGGTTGCTCAGGGCCGTATGTTACATTAGGCACCTGAGGGCAGGTGCCTAGGGCATTAGGTTTCAGGGGGAGGGAGGCACCAGGATGAAGAGTAAAAAAATATAAATCTATTTTTAAAGTCTTCCTCTCTCCTCCAAACTCTGCATGAAATCCGATGAGTTTTTGGAGGAGAGAGGGAGTGCCGCATTCACTTGTAATCGCGCCTTTAAGGTCACCGGAGCCTGCTGCATGGAGCGTGGAGACAGGTAAGCACTATTAAGCCAAAGATAGCGCCAAGGCCAGCCTGGGGGTGGAATGGGAAGAGGGGGAGGGGACAACAGACAAATGAGGGGAGGGAGCTCCTTGAAACATGGGGGGAGAAGCAACATGGAACATGGAGGGAGGATGTGGGAAGCTACATAGAAGGAGATGGGGGGGGGAGAGAATCTACATGAGAGGGATGGGATGGGGAGAAGTTACATGGAATATGGAGGGAGATGGGGGAGAAGCTACATTGAACATGGAGGAGGAATGAGGGGAGAATCTACATGGAACATGGAGGCGGGATGGGGAAGGAGAATGTACATGGAACAAGGATGGGGGCTGGGGAGGAGAATCTACATGGAGGGAGATGTGGGAGAAGCTACATTGAACATGGAGGGGGATGGTGGGAAAAGCTACATGGAACATGGAGGGGATGGGGAGTTTCTACATGGAAGATGGGGGAGAAGCTACATTGAACATGGAGGGGGATGGTGGGAGAAGCTACATGGAACATGGAGGGGGATAGGGGAAGCTACATGGAACATGGAGGGGGATGGGGAGAGAAGCTACATGGAACACGGAGGGGATTGGGGAGAAGCTACATGGAACATGGAGCAGGAATTGGGGGAGAAACTACATAGAACATAGAGGGGATGGAGAGGAGAATCTACATGGAACATGGAGGGGAATGGAGGAGAATCTACATGGCACATGGAGGGAGATGGGGTGGAGAATCTACATGAAATATGGAGGGGGATGAGGGAGGAAAATCTACATGGAACATGGAGGGGGATGGGAATGGGAATCTACATGGAACATGAAGGGGGATGGGAATGGGAATCTACATGGAACATGAAGGGGGGATGGGGAAGGAGAATCTACATGAAAAATGGAGGGGAATGGGGGAGGAGAATCTACATGGAACATGGAGGGGGATGGAGGAGGAGAATCTACATGGAACATAGAAGGGGATAGGGGCAGAATCTACATGGAACATGGAGGGGGATTGGAAAGGAGAATGAACATGGAACATAGAGGGGGATGGGGAGGAGAAGCTACATGAAGGGCGTAGAATCTACATAGAGGGGGATGGGGGGAGAAGCTACATGGAACATGGAGGGGAAATGGGGAGAAGTTAAATGGAACATGGAGGGGGATGGGGGAGGAGAATCTACATGGAACATGGAGGGGGATGAAGGAAGAGAATCTACATGGAGCATTGAGGGTGATGGGCAGGAGAATGTACATGGAACATGGAGGGGGATGGGGAGGAAAATCTACATGGAACATGGAGGGGGATAGAGGAGGAGAATCTAAATGAAACATAGAGGGGGATGGGGGCAGAATCTACATGGAGGGGGAATGGGGTGAGAAGCTACATGGAACATGGAAGTGAGATGGGGGAGAAGCTAAATGGAAGGGGGATGGGGGAAGAATGATCTGCATGGGACATATCGGGGAGGATTAGCTGCATGGGACATATGGCAATGCGCAATGTGGGACATATGGGAGAATCAATGTGGGACATATGGAAAGATGATGAGCAGTATGGGACATATGGGAGCAGGATATGCAGTATGGGAGATATGGAGGGTAGAATGAGCAGCATGTGACATGAGGGGGTTGGGGGAAATTAACAGCTTGGAACATGAAGGGGTGCAGTATGTTAAAGGGTTAGGATGGAAGGGCATGGTGTGGAGAATGGGTAGCCTGAGGGGGGCACAGTATGTAAATGGGGAAGCATGGGGGAGCTCAGTATGGAGAAGGATTAGCATGGGGAGTGCTCAGTAAAAAGACTGGTAGGGTTTAGTATGCACAATGCGTAGCGTAAGGGGGCTCACTATAGAGCTGGGACAACATGAGGTGCATAGTGAAGAGGGGGCTGCATGGAGTGGAGGTCATAGTTCATAAGTGTGGTGTGGTAGGTATAATTCTTTATGGGAAGGACAGTGTGGTGGTTTTTATTTATGAGGGGGCTCTCATATTTAACTAGGGACAGTGTAATGGGAATATTTTATATGGGAGAATAATGTTTGAGGCCGTACACCATAAGTGAGACAGTGTGCAGTCATGTATGCAGGAATAACAGTGAGGGGCAATTATTTATTAAGAGGTACAGGATAGGTCTTAAGGTTGTTATTCTTTAGTTAGAAAGCTTATAGTGACACTACTTTGGAATGTGCTGCAGAAGACCAGTAATGAGGGTAGTCAGGACAATGTGCTGCTAAGATTGATGATATTTTAAAGGAGTCTTTTACCCCCAAAATGGCAATAAATCTGCATTCACATCTATATGGTGGACATGCTTTTCTGTTGATGTACTGATAGGGGTTCTGATTATGTGTTACTGTATTGACGGTGGTTTTAATTATGTACTACTGTATTGACGGTGATTCTGATAATGTCTTACTGTATTGATGGGTTTGGTGATGTATTACTTTATTGACAGGGTTCTAGTGATGTATTATTGTATAGCCAGTGGTTCTGGTGATTTAGTCATATGGATGCTGTAATCTTTAACATAGCTGACTTGATCCTAAAACATTATAGGGTAAGTGTGCTTGACTAAAAAATACAGCTGGATGTCAGCCAAACAATTAATTGACTAAAGCCCCCAAACACTATAAACAGCTGTCCGATCTGGCAGCGATCTTGCTCAGCTCTCCCATATACAGGAGCACTCATTCTTCCCAGTGTTCCTGTATTCTCTTTGGAGCTCTATTGGAGCTTCTGCTAGACATCTATGGCAAAGGTTTATCGCTTAGAGGACAAAAGGATCTGCAGCCGGTAATTGGACATGCTGGATCCTTATTTCCCTCGACCAATCATCAGTTAAGGTACCTTCACACGCGGCAACTTTTCTAGGAATTTCACTGACATCTTTTTGACATCGTTGGTGAGATGTCACACGTCTAGATATCGTGGATGACGCACCAACACTGTAGCGAGCAGCTATCGTTCGCACAACCCAGTAAACGATACTTGTTCAATGTTGTGAATAGGCAAAATCGTTAATGACATCGTTATCGCGGTGTCACACACAACTATGCAGCAGGTTGGCTGATCGAGGTTCGTTTAATTTGAGAACATGTAATCTGCGATCAACGATTTATCATAGTCGTATCTTGGTGTTACACGCAACGACATCCTAACGATGTCGTTTGAACGACTCTAAACCGATGATGTTTCAGTGATGTTGTTCACGGTATCGTACCGCGTAACGGGGTCTTAAAGTTGCTTTCATATCTTTGTTTTTTGCAGGTCAGGCAAACTAGAACTTTTGAACTTTAGGTTTGCCTGCTCTGCACTTTTTCAAATCCGGCAGATACCTGCCTTATTTAAAAAAACAAAACAAAAAACGGATCCAGCACACTTGCAGCAAGATCACGTTTTTGCTAATGCATTCCTACAGGACTGCAGAAGTGTGCGGGATACTTGTGTTTTTGCCGCGATCCGGCAAATCTGGCACTTGCGGTGCAGGACAAAAACTGATGTTAGCTGCAGTTTTAAGTCTCCGCCGCAAGTGCTGGATTTACCAGATCTAGCTAAAAACACAAGTGACCGGCACTTCCGCAGTCGTGTAGAAATGCATGAGCAAAAAACAATTTTGCCACAATCTTTCCGGATCGCGGTTTTTGGAAAAATAACAGAAATCTGCTGGATTTTGAATACCGCAGATTGAAAGCAGCTAACTTTAGTTCATGTGTATGGTAGATCTTAACTACTGAAGGATATGGGTACCTGTGAACCCCCTGAGTACTGATATCAGACAAACAATGCTTAAGGATGCACAGTTAGGCTGCTTTCACATCAGCGATTTTTTTTCAATGTGGCAGTATTCAGCAGTTTTGCCTCATCTACCGTGTAACGGCTCACTTGTGGCAAGACTGATTCAGCCCAATTCATTCCATATGGGACTTGTGGCCATGTGCGGCACTTGCAGTTTTGCCGGATCCGGCAAATCAGGCACTTGCAGCAAAGGAAAAAACGCTGCTAGCAGTGATTTTCTGAAACCGATGAAGTGCTGCACATGACCGCAAAGTCCCATAGGGAATGAATTGGGCTGAATGCAGTCTTGCTGCAAGTGAGCCGTTACACAGCAGATGCGAGCAAAACTGCTGTATAGACATTGTAAAAAATCTCTGATGTGAAAGCACCCTTAAAAAGAAAAACCTCTAAAGACTGAACATATGAACAGCAAGTCATTTTTACATTGCCGTGCATGAGTTCATTCCTTTTACTATTTATTTGCGGATCTGCCTGATAAATAAAATCTGCAGTATACGCTAGCGTATTAATGTTTGCACATTGATCAGTAGGGGGTGCACACAATATCCACAAGTGCTAGGTCAGCATGTCACCAAATCACAGCGATCTGAAGGGTGTGTAATTGGTAATCCGGGTAAGTACCCTTAAACGGTTAATAACATCTAGTTCTTGGAATGTTCTGACGATGTGTTTTACAACAATGTTTGACAAATTATCTGTTATAAAGTCGTCACCATGCGACAACAATGCATTTTCTTGTCATCTTGTGTGTAACTCAACAAATTGGTTTACATAACTTTATCGCAAGATCAAAAAATCGCTAAGGATTGTTCATATTTTGTGTGACGGCCGCCTAAGTCTGACTGATCAGTAGGGGGGAACAAAAACTGAAAGTGCCTAGGGCAGCAGGAACTCCAAATACGGCCCTGAGGTTGTGAATTGGTTGTGAAGAACCTAAACGGTTAATAAGTGTAGTTTTGAATATTTTGAGGGGTGTAGGTTTTAAAAAGTTTTAAAAATTATTCTGTTATAAAGTAGACATTTGGCAAATGTTTTTTGATTTTGTGTAACTCAACTATCTGGTTTAAGGGCATAAAATTCCAAGTCCAAAAATTGCAAAATTTTCCTTTTTTTTTTTTGTCTAATTTCAATATTTTTACAAATAAATGCACATTATATCAACAAAAATGTACCACTAACATGAAGTACAACCTTTCACGACAATACCGTCTCAGAATCACTGATATATTGAAGCTTTCCAGAGTTATTACCTTATAGAGTAAAAAAATGTTTGTACCGATGTTAGCCAGTAGATAGAAAAATATAGAATCTGAGAGTGGTTGATACCTTTAATGGCTAACTGAAAAGATGGGCAAGCGCGTTCGAGACTTTGACGAAGGGACCATAGTTTCCCAAAGCTTGCTATGTTTACCATCTTTTCAGTTAGGCTAGGGTCACATTTGCGTTTTTTTTTTTTACATCCTGATCCGGTTTTGAGCATTAAAAGCCCATAAGCTGCAATAGAAAAACCAGATTGCCCAAATGGCAATCTGGTTCCTGGATGTGGTTTTGCAGCCTGCGGAAAAGTCATGCAGGCTGCATTTTTCGGTGCGGTTGCAAAACCGGATCCGTTTTTTTTAACATGGGTGCCCTATGGGAACCGGATCCGGTACCGCAAGGTACATAAATGGAGGTGTTTCGGATCCGGTTTTGAAAATTGCAAAAATCCTCATTCCAAAACTGGATGCATTAATGCATCTACTGTAGATCCAGAATGAGGATTGCATTTTGACCAACTTTTAAGAAGTGTGAATCCGGTAATGGATGCGGCTACCGGATTGTGCCTTCTAAGTGTGACCCTAGCCTTAGCCATTGAAAGGTATCAACCACTGAGGAGTCTCGGATTCCAATATTTTCTACCTTATAAAGTGACACTGGTCAGAATTGTAAGATTTGGCCAGGAAAGTCAAAACAGGTTGGAGGTAAAGGGGTTAAAAAGTCACAACGCCTAATTTGGGCAAATCATCTGGAATTGCTAAACAGTGCCTACAAAGGGAAAAACAAAAAAAAAATTCCCGCGAGCACATAACAAATAGACTCAAAAATTATAGAAAGAGAATGATGAATTATGTCCAAACAAAATAACATGCAAAACACACAAAACTAGACACAAAAAACAGGCACAAGTTGATGATAAACCAATGCAAAAAAGCGTGTGAAACTGACTTTGCATACAGTTTTGGCACGCTTTTTGGGTGCCTTACAAGCCAGGCGCACCAATGTGCTTTCAGACCCTAAGCTTTGGTGCATTAAAACCTATGTCATCATTTTAACTCTAATGCACGTTGTATCACACATTATACTGGTAATAGGCTGTGGAATTACACACTGCAATGATATATTTCACAGAAAGAAATATTCAATAAAAAGAAAATGACTCATTTCCAAATCTTGTCATCTTTCTATAAAACACATTGCTTCACTCTGTCTCTACCTGACACTGCTAAAACAATAATTCAGGCTCCAATCACTTCTTGTCTAGACTATTATAACCTAATTGCACTCTCTACCTACGGGTTATACTAACACCTCTGCTTTTTATTATTACTGTCACTGTGTTCGTAGAATTAGATTCATCTTCTACGACACTGCACCATCCAATTTCTAGGCTCTTTGTATACATCTAATGCTACATTAAAGGAATCTGTCAGCCGGTGTTTGCTACCTCATCTGAAAGCAGCTTGATGTAAGCAAAGAGGCCCTGAATCCAATGATGTATCACTTGTTTAATGGGTGCAGTGGTACTGAAACAATCAGAGTTTTTAGATTTCACATTTAGAAAGCTACCTCTGCGCACACCAGTCTCTGTATGTACATTTTTATAATAGGCAGTGATCTGGTAATCACAGCAGAGGGTGTGCTGGACTAGCTGATCTTCAGCTGATGTAGTCCAGCCATGATAATCTTCTGAAGCTAAAACAAACAATGCAGGTAATAACTGCACACAGCGTAAAAATGGACACTGCTGAAATCTCTGTGTTAATCCCTGCTATATACTGTTTTTAAATTACATAGCAAAACCTGCTGACAGATTCCCTTTAAGCATGGCCGTTTCCTATTCATATAGCTGCTACATGTGCACCTGTGTCTCCATCCAGCAACACACATGTTCTTTTTTCTCAGTCACTGACTTACCACTAATGATGAGTGAGTTTGATCGTCACTCGGTATACGAACGAGCATTGGGTACTCAGGTACGCTTGATACACAATAAGGTATTACAGGTACTTAGATGTTAACAAAGGCAATATTTGGACAGAAACAAGCGCAACAGGGTTTAATCTGTTATGGACAGTTAATGTCAAATCGACAGGGTGCTGCTTACCTGCATATGGTTGTGTCAGATACAACCATTGCTTTTTTTGTAAAAAAAATATTTGCCGTTACGCATTTCTGAGGTTAGGAGCGAGGGGGGGTTTTCTGTCATTTCGGCGGCCAAGAATGAGGAGCCGGAAGGGGGTGCTGAGGCAGCGGGCAGCACATGCATACTGCCCCCCTGCATATAGTGCCGCCTGAGCAAACTGCTCAACTTGTCCAATGGACGGTGGATCGCCATACACCCCTGCCTGCCCTATGATTACCGCCGGCGGTGGCCCTCAAGCTCTGCAGATTTTCCGGTACACCGTACCGGCACATACCGCCACAAGAAAAGCACTGTGTCACACAACCACTATAGAACGCCTACATCATCTGATAGTGTCACTGTCCCAGCATCAAGGATGCATGGACATGAAATTGGAAAGGCTTAAACTGCGCTGCTCTTTCAATGAGACAATTTTTCGATTGTCTTCAAGTTTGATTTAATTTGACTCGTTTTGTACATTCTCTTCTTCATCAGGAATTCATCACATTCTGTAACGAATAACCTGGTGAAGGAGTGAATCTCTGAAATGCATTCTGTGATGAATACCTGATGAAGGAGTGCATCTTTGAAAAACGGCAAATTAAATCACTTGAAGGCTACTGAAAATTGTCATCATTGAAAGATAGTGGCGCTGTTTAACTCTTTCAAATTTGATTTTTTTCGAGTAGTCAGATGTGTTGTTCATGACAATTCGAGCACAAGTTTGAATTTAATTGAGAACTCAGTCTTGTAGATTGTCTCCTTCATCAGGAATTCATCCGCATGTTCGGAAGGAATACCATGTGTGCAGGAGTGCTCGCCATGCCCTTCTTATATATGATGAAGGACGTGCATCGCTTGAACAACCGGCAATTAATCCATATGGTGGCGCACGAACACTCGCGTCACCATGGAAAAGTAGTTTGGGCGCTGTTGTAGCCTCATTCAAATTAATTATTCGGGAGTGAATGTGGGCCGGTCATGCGCTGACAACGCAGCACTGGTCCATTTTGGGAGCCGCTGCGCCCAGGTGACTCGAGAACTATCAGCTGTGAATGGCCTTACTGGGGGTAAAAGCAACATGTTCATATGCTGTGTGCAAAAAAAATAAAACTCGCTCATCCTCCCCAGAAATGCTCTGTTTTTGGCTAGCTGTATGTGAGCGAAAGCCAGACTGCTCATCACCAATGGACTTCCATCTTATATGGTACTCGAATGAGCCGGGCAGAGCGTTCAATCTGCTCAATGTGAATACCGAATACCCAAGCACCTTAATGCTTGCTCATCATTACTTACCCCCTTCCTCCTCCATTATTATATTAACACACTATTGGCTGCATGACTTTTCCCGTGCTGCACCCATCTAAAACCCATCATGAGGAAAACTCTCACCCCTTTATCAAGTGGACTATTGTAACCATGCTCCTTACTTAGGCATGATGTAAAAACTATTTTTTAACGGGAACATAAGTTTTATACCCCAAGCTACTTCTGTCTTTGTAAAGGAGCTGTAATGCTGATTACATCCATGCATTTCAGGGCTTGTGTTTTGAGAATTTGGTTTTTTCTTGTTAGTCTAATGAAGCACAAGTACAATGGGTGGGCACTGCACCTACAGCTCTGCTGCCTCTCTACCCTATGCTACAGGTCACTTTTCTTTTAGAGACTTGCCTCTCTCAGCCGAGATCCAGTACAAGTAGTTTTAATACCTGGCATGATCTGCATAATTCCCAGAATATGCCAGACCCTGACCATTTCTTTACTAGGACAGCTGGAGTAGAAATGAGCAGCAGGAATGAAGAAGACGGTCAGTGTCTTGTGCGATATACAAAATATGCTGATCATGCCAGACACTGACAATTTTCTTCATCAGGATCTTACTTCGTATGCACCTCAATGGGGAGTGATGAACAGTTCAGTTGGACAGGGAGGTCACTGAAAAACGGGTGACTTGACAGGAGACAGGCGGCAGATAAGCAATAGTGAAGAGAGACAGCAGAGCTGTAAGTGTAGCACCCGCCTACTGAATTTCTGCTCCTATGCCTTAACAATTCAACCCCAAATTCTCCATCTTTTTAAAATGTATGAACAAATATAATTGGCATTAAAGCTCCTTCACATTGAAGGCATTAGGTTGGAAGAAAACCCTGATGACAGGTTTCCTTTAAGACGACCTACGTCTTAAAACCTTAGTCCATGTCCCGTATACAACCAGATATCTACACTCCTCAATTGATTACGGTTCATTTTACTGGCTTGATAGCTCATCAATTGTAAACGACCATTTAATATATTGGCTTTATTTTCATAGAGATTATTTCTTCATTATGCTAAGGTCTGCCACTGGACATTCTTTTCAGTCTGAGTATAGTCAATGAAATATACTTACATTTGGACTTCAAAGGTTGCTGCGTAGTCAAGAACTGAAAAGAGAAATAAAAAACATTTCTAAAATTATGTTTATAATCACATGAGTATAATTTTTTAAGGGTAATCCCCATGTTATAACATGAAAGCCTATTGCTAGACTATGTCATTACTTTTTTGCAGAAAGTAGCGGCACACGGATTGGATCCAGAAATTTCCGGCTTTTATTTGTGCATCAAGTTACAGGTGGTGCAGGGAGGGGGGTGCTGAAGGTGCAACGGACCGTTTCGAGGTACTCCTCTTCCACCTCGAAATGGTCCGTTACACCTTCAGCACCCCCCCTCCCTGCACCACCTGTAACTTGATGCACAAATAAAAGTCGGAAATTTTTGGATCCAATCCGTGTGCCGCTACTTTCTGCAAATATCAAGAGTTTTTCTCCAGCAGAGCACCGGATCCCAGACAACGCCGTTTTCCGCAAAGAATCTGCAGCAGGTTAGTGCCCGGTTCACTTCTCCTAATAATTGTCATTACTTTTTTGACTGGCAGTGGAACAAATCTTTAAGGGTATGTGCACATCAGTAGTTTTCTGGGCTGTTTTTTGGCGTTTTCCGTCGGCGTTTTCCGCTCAGTTTTATGTTAATTTATGTTAATCCTAGCCACCGGCTGGATTAACATGATACTCAATGGAGTTTAGAAAACGCTGTCTTCATTAGAACGGTTTTTTTCTGGTCGTTTTCAGTTTTTCCACCGGTTTTCCACCGGTTTTCAAAGATAGAGCAAGGGACTTCTTTAGGTCGTTTTTCCAGCGGTTCCAGCTTACAAGTGCAGCAAAAAACTCAGTTTTAAAAACGCTCAGAAAAACAGCCGACAAAACGCTGTATAAACGCTATAAAAAACGAGCAAAAAACGAGGGACTCTGCTGAGCACAGAAAACTCAGTTTCTGCTAATCTACACCGGTTTTTGGACGTTCTGCAGAGATGCACAAACGTCAGATGTGCACATACCCTTAGATTCCCATCAATTTACCGATTAACTAGGCTTTCCAGGCTTCAGACAAAAGTCTGTATTCACTCTGTATGACTGTAAACTGCAAAATCATGACAGTATGCAGTGTACACGCTGTCATAATTGCCCTGTAATCCCAGTTCTAGTGAACTTTCACATGCCCCAGATCCCCCGAGAGACCAAGGCTGGTTTCACACTGCGGTTTTTCCTTGATCAGGTTCGATCAGGTTTGTGTGTCAAAACCAGGAGAGGAACTTGCAGAGAAAAACTATAACTGACAGATTGACACCTGTTCTGAGTTTTGGAGACCTTCCTCGTTTTGACACACAATTCTGATTGAACCTGATCAGTGAAAAACCAGAGTGTGAAACAAGCCTTAATCTGCCTTTGTTATTTGATGATTTGTTTTAAAAAAGTTAATTAAAAACATTATGGCATCTGTTTTTCATTATCGTTGAGTAATTTCATAGGAAGAAAAAATCTGATTTCTTTCCCTTCTAGAATACAAGTACATAGATATACACTGCTATGTAGAGATGTACTAGTATAATCTGAATGTAACTTCAGAGCCTGCAATGCAGCTTCAAGTAAACAAAATCCTCCTACTTTTATTAGCATAGACTAAGGCCCATAACTCTAACTGCTGCCTAAAATCCAGGGCCGGGACGACAGCTAGGCGAAACTAGGCGATCGCCTAGGGCGCCAGCTTGTGCAGGGCGCATTCCCGCCTGACCGGAGTCCGGACCGGGGCCCTCCCCCCATTAATCACCGCTGCCGGGCCCTGGAGTTTCGGGGAGAAGCTGCGGCAGGGAGCGGTGGGCGCCGCCATGTTCTTTGTAGCTGGCGCCCACTAACAGTACAGCCGGTCAATAGAGGTTGAGACTTCTACCCAATGGCCGCGGTCTCCAATTAGCCGCGGCCATTTTGTTGAAGTCTCAACTTCCACCGACCGGCTGTACTGTTAGTGGGCACCGGCCACAAAGAACATGGCGGCGCCCACCGCTAGCTGCTGCAGGCCCGCAGCTACTCCCCGCAGGCAGCTCCAGTCTGGCCGCAGACGTGCCCTCCGGGCTCCGGCACCCCTGCTCCGCATCCACAGCTTCCCCCAATGGTAAGTTATGCTGGGGTCCGGGGTAGGGATGGGGCAATGTACAGAATAGGGGCCATATATAGGGAAGGAGGCTGTGGGGATAGAGACAAGGAGGCTGTGGGGGATAGAGACAGGGATGCTGTGGGGAGACAGGGATGCTGTGGGGAGACAGGGAGGCTGTGGGGAGACAGGGAGGCTGTCAGGATGGAGGGAGGCTGTTGGTATGGAGGAAGGATGGAGAGAGGCTGTCAGGATGGAATAGGCTATTGGGATAGAGGGAGGCTGTCAGGATGGAGGACCGCTGTTGGGATGGAGGAAGTATGGAGGGAGGCTGTTAGGATGGAGGGACGTTGATGGGAAGGAGTGAGGCTATTGCGATGGAGGAAGGATGTAGGGAGGCTGTCAGGATGGAGGAAGGATGAAGTGAGGCTGTTGGGATGGAGGAAGGATGGAAGGAGGCTGTCAGGATGGAGGAAGGATGAAGTGAGGCTGTCGGGATGGAGGAAGGATGAAGTGAGGCTGTCGGGATGGAGGAAGGATGAAGTGAGGCTGTCGGGATGGAGGAAGGAAGGAAGGAGGCTGTCAGGATGGAGGAAGGATGGAGGGAGACTATCAGGATGGAGGGAGGCTGTCGGAATGGAGGGAAGCTGTTGGGATGTTGTCTATATGGCTGGCAGCCATCTCTATTGCGTACGGCCAGCAGTAGTCTCTATTGTGTATTCTCTATTGTGTATGGCCAGCAGCAGTTTCTATTGTGTATTCTCTATTGTATGTATAGCCAGCAGCAGTCTCCATTGTGTATACGGTCCGCAGCCATCTCTATTGTGTATACAGGTAGCAGCTGTCTCTATTCTGTATTCTCTATTGTATATACAGCTATTGTGTTTAGCGTTATAGAAAAGATGTTGCAACACACAATCAGCGGTGTTTATTCACTCTTCGTGGGGTGGCGCTTCAACAGGCATATAGTCAACAGGCATATGGTGGACTATATGCCTGTTGAAGCGCCACTTGCAGTGTGAAAAGGCCATCGCCTTTGAGAACCCCCCGTCCTCCCACCCGCACTATGTAAGACCAGACGAAGAGGGAATAAACGTTGATCCTACGATGTTGCAACTTCATGTATGTTGACATTTTTATTCCTAGACATATTTCGGAGGGGGGCGGGCGCCGTTTGCCTCACCTGCCTAGGGCACCAAAATGCCTTGTCCCGGCACTGCTAAAATCATACAAGTTGTGGGTTCAATTTCCAGGGAGACCAATTCACAATAAGAAAAAAAAGAGAATTGTATATTTATTTAATGTGAGCGTAGAAATGCTGGAGGAGCTATGGAACAGAGCAATGAAGATGCCAAGACACAAAAAAGCGATGAAGATGCTGTGACAACACAGCCTTTTTCAATGCGTGTCGTGGGTTAATGTTCTTAATTTGGACAGATCTGCAGTTCTTTTGTTTGTTGTCTAATGGGAAGTGGGTCATTGTTTCTTATCAAACTGCCCAGAGCCTGCATTGTCTTGGTTTGTGGAATACTAACTAAATGTAAATTACATCAGCCCCCTTCTGACTACATCATTCAGAGGAAAATTGTGCAGTTGGATTGAACTGATAACCAATAAGAAAGCAGTCTACCAGTTAGAACCTACCAGTTCTACCAATCCTGTAAGAACACAATATATCCTGAGGTGAAGGCTCGTGATATAAAAGGGACTTGCTTCAGTCATAAGGAGATATATGCTACATGACTTCATCTTAGAGGCTTTGATCCTGGCTAGAAGATCATAACCTGGATCGTATTCTACAGGAGTTCAGCCTAGGGACCTAGGATTTGGCTGGAAAATACCCAGGTTGGGACAATTCAGTCATCTGACTACAGACTGTGGTTCCTAAGCTTGCCGCTATCACTTCTCAGTGAGTGCGTGACAAAGCAGGGTGCTGCTGGATTGGGGTAGTTGGCCCTGGAAGCCCTGATCCCTGGTGAGCCAGCGCAAGGGTGAGACTCTAGGTTGCTTGTTATATTGTGTGTTCTTGTTGGGTATGTGTTATATGCCTTTGATTGTTGGAGATCCAATAAAGTCTAACTAATGTGTGGTTCCCTCACCTTCTGTTGTCTAAGTAGTGTTCTGCCCACGGGTAAGGAATAAAGCTGTTCAGTGGGATGAGCCCTGGTCCATGCAATCTTTCTAAAGATGGCTGGGTGAGTGAATGAGATAACTCACTGATCCCTGGGTCTCCACATATGCCAAGACACAGAGTATGTGAAAGACAGGACAAAGCCCTGATGTAGTATGACTCTTCCCTTAAATCGGGACGGTCCTGCTGAATCCGGGACAGTGTGATCAATGGCAAATATTCTATACAGTTTAGCCTGCTCAAAGACTTCTGGTATCTAAGAATGTAAAGAATAAAAAAGCCCCATTAAGGTGAAGAATATTTATACCGTGTTAGCCAGTAGATCAAAAAATATATTGCAATCTGAGAGTCCTCAGTGGTCCTTTTAATGGCTAACAGAAAAGATGGTAAGCATAGCAAGCTTTCGGGACACTATGGCCCCTTTGTCAGGCTGATAATGACAGATTCTGAAAACACATACATATATACTTTACTTAAACAGAATGAGATTGTGCAGTAAATACGACAGGTGACGTCATTTTAAAAAGCAACTTTAAATCTCAGAGAGAGAAGAATTTGGGAATACAAACTGATAACGATCTTTGACACATTTAAAACAGGATTAAATGTTTCACATGGATTCATGGGTTTTTATGTAAAATGAAAGGCATTTGGGAATATCAGATTCATGCATTTTTATATAAAATGAAAGGGCATTTGGGGATATCACATCTTGCAACAGACTCAAGTTAGAGTACTATGAACTTTTGACACTTCTTCCTCTTACCTTAAAATTTTGGTTTCACTTTCCCGTCTCCTTTGCCACCCCAGCCTGACTTTGCTTTACATCACCTGTTGTATTTACTGCACCATCTCATCCTGTTTAAGTATAGTATATATGTATGTGTCTTCAGAATCTGTGTCATTATCAGCCTGATGAAGGGGCCATAGTGTACCATTAAAGTGAGTCTGTTATCAGTTTTCACTCTGCATGGCTGGGTCTCTGAAGCAGTGAAGCCTGACTTCTCTACTATGTCACCTTCTGGACTAATTTAGTATCTAGTAGATGTGAGTGAATTTATATAATGTTGTACCATTACTTAAGTATGTGGCGCCCCTGCGGTCCATTCACCACAGAGGTACTGCACCTAATCCATAGGCATGGTACCCCACTCCCTGGTAAGGAGGGGACACCAATCCGAGGCACAGACACCCGCATCTAACACCTTCCTGACTCCAGGCCAGGGGATCTGGGCAGACCCTTTTGAGGGAGGGCCCTATCCTGAGCTGGGGAAGTGCATAGGAAGAGGGGGTGGGATAAAAGAAAAGAGTGAGGAAGAGAGTGGGGAGTCGGAGAGGAACTTTGAGAGAGGAGAGCTCAGAAAGGAGATGGAGCTCTAGGGGAGGGTCCCGCCAGGAAAGTGGGACCAGTGCGAGAGGTCGCATCGAAGCCCTGACTGGAGGGACCCTGTTCCAGTAATTGCCGGGAGGACCTTGCAGGAGGAGCTAGGCCGCAGAGGGGACCAGCTCCAATCTGGCCACAAAGCTGCAGGCATGAACCAGTAAAACCGGAGGCAGCTTCTTCTGCACAGGCAGTGGCCACTTACAGTGGACAATTGCTGAAATGATGGCCAGACCTAGAGTCAGGTGATGAGTTGCCCGTTGCCCAACAGGACCCGCAGTCACCTGCGTGGGACACTGTCCATGAGGCACAGGGCAGGAGGGTGAGTAGCCAGCGCAGGAAGACGACCTGGAGAGGCTCATAGAAGGGTGCCTCTGTGAGGTGAACCCAAGCTACCTGGGGTTGAATGGACTGCTAACCCAGAGGACATAGCGCCTGGCTGAGTAAAGGAAGAGAACAGCAATCCCTTGTGTCCTGCCATTGTTCCCGGCGCCCTCCCACACCTCGGCTACAGTTACCATCCACCATAGACAGTTCACACCATCCCTAAGGCCAAGCTCCACCTGTGGGGAGCTTTACCATCCCAGCTGCACTACCATCTGCCCCAGCGATCATATCCTGCAGCTTCAGCCACCCCTGGACGAGTACCACATGTGGCGTCAAGAACTATCCTCTGTATAAATCCCCTTTTACTGCATGCCCAGGGCCACGGAGCTGGGTTGCTGCCACCATGACCTCCCACCGAACAAACCGGTCCAGTTACCGAGTACCCCGGCCCTAGCAGGCGTCGCAGCTGGCGTCACAATCAGGATGCACCGACCCAATAAAGTGGGTCTTGTGCGCCTAGAAATTGTGCTTAAAGAATGTGTAATGGCCATCGCCATAAAGAGCTAGAGCCAGGTGCACACCAGGAGGAGTGGTACAGCCCCCCATTGTGGGCCGGGTCACCAAACGGCCCCAAAAGCAGTGCCCAACTACTGCAAAGACTGTAAAAACCCAGGACATGTCCATCGGCCGATGCGCTCCACCTCCTGGTGTGGCCGAGAGCGGGGAGAGTGGGATCCGCCCACAGCAGGGAGAGTGGAGATAGCGCTGAGAGAAAAGAGCAGCGTGCTGCGGAGAGAGCAGTGGAGAGTTGTGTCAGTGCCATGGCGAGTGGTGACCAAAGCACTCCAGCATGTGGGGTCGAGGAGATGGACTTCCCCAGCGGCCCAGAGAGAGACCACGACTTGTTGCCCTTAGTAGACCTTGAGTTCCTGTGGGTTGAAGTGAAGGAGCTGAGCCGCCAGCTCCTGAAGGTGCAGTTGACCGCGATGGGGAAATGGAGGAAGGCTCTGCTGGAGAAGGTGGCCCAGCAGCAGGAAGCCTCATAACCAGCCTCCCTGACTTCAGGGGAACCCGTCGCCAGAGCATTAACCTCAGCTGAAGGTATTGTCGCTGCCTTGGTAGATGAGGGTACATTAGTCAGGCCCCTGAAACAACCTCTTGCCTCTGAACCCGGCCAGATGTTTAAAAATCTAGACTGGGACAGGAGCGTGGATTTTGGGTAGAGACTGCCAACCCCTATGCAGCCCATGCCATCGCCCCATAGTGAAGAAGCCCGAGCGTAGACTGTCCGATTCTGCTGGATGAGCCAGGGGGAGGAGCTTGTGGGATTCCCCAGTGAGGCCCAGGCAGGAGAGGCCTGTGTAGGAGCCCAAGTAGAAATAATTGGTGGGGAAGAATACCGCTAGCAGCAAAGGATCAGGATGGAGATAGAAGAAAGAGAGCGTCAGGCTCGGCAGAGGATCCTGGACCACAGAAACCTTTAAGAGAAGAGTTGGACCTGAAAGGCAGCAGCCACTGAATGGGCGGAACAGAGGAGAGGTACAGTGGTCGATATCAACCGCAAAAAGGGTGGGTCTTCATCCGGGAGTCTAAAATGGCTAACGAGATCTTTGTAAATCGAAGACATTGAGTCCCATTTGCCCAAGGGGTCCCCCGGTTACGACCTGTACCTAGGGGACTACATGGAGTACAGTAGGCACATGGGCCACCGTGGGTGGTATGCCCTCAGAGTGAGGAAAGTGCCAGTCGAGTTGCTACCCATCGCACCTGCAGTACCAGATCCAGAATCACCAGTGGCAGTTTCAGCATCGGCTGCAATGCTGACCCTGGTTGTGCCACCAAGTACCACAAGGTCCGGCCGACCATTTGAAAGTGAACTCCCTGGACGAGGAAGTAACCAGCTGCCCTGGAAGCAAAATGTGTAAGGGACACTATGCTTGTAAATCATGATTATTATTATTATTAGTTAACCTGGTTAGGTATTAAACCTGTTGAGTGTGTGTTAGAGTGATGTGTCATAGTAGTTAGTTAGGTGTGTGAACCTGATTATAAGTAATGGACAATAGGATTATGGGACAGTGACATAATCAGGACAATCTGTAGATAGGTAGCACTTCTTAATGTGCTCTTTGTTGGTTTCAACCAGAATTGTGGATACAACCTGGACATTTTGCACTTACACCATGAATATAAAAGAAAAGCCGTCTGGCGTGGCCGAAAACGTGGTCTAAAGAGAGGCCTGTTAACCCTTAGTAGTCATGCCCAGGGGCAATGTTGGGAGTTTGAAATGGGTTCCCCCGTACGGTACTAAGAACCATGAGACCAGGACACCTTGGCTAGGTGCCGAGCCGGGTCGCCACCACCGTGACCTCCCACAGAACTGACTGGTCCTGTTACCAAGTACCCCGCCCCTAGCGGATGTCGAAAGTACATGTGAAAACACAGGTTTTTTTTTTTTTCATACTTTTTTTACTGCAAGTATTCGCCCCACAACACACAATACAATCTGTGCTGATTATTGCATTTTGTTCTGTGTTTTTGAATGCTTTTTATGTATGTGTTTTAGGTGCATATTTTTCACAGCATTTTTAAAATGCATTTTTTTTTAGTATGAACTGCTAGAATTCTGCACTTAAAAATACAATTGTATTTTTTACATACGCTTTTTCAACATCCATAAAGAAAAAAAAACTGTTCGACAAGGTCTCCAAACTCACAGTGGGCTTGAGGTTTCATGAACTCACATTCACTTTGCCTGGACACTTAAATGGAATGTATGGTATGCACAAAATAAACATGGTGGAAAAAATTGTGTTTACGCTACCTGAGAACATGGCCTACAGCTGTCACCAACCCGGTCATTGTGCAGTATATTGTGGAAATAGATGCAAATGAGAATAGTAGAAAGCTGTGAATTTAAACTTCTTTATTTCAGACCATCTCCATGTTTTTTTTAAATATATATATAAAACTGCACCTTAATTTCAAAATGTAAAGAAGACCCATCATTTTCAAGATATCTAATTGTTTCATTGAATAGATTTTTGTTAACCACTAGATATCAAAACATATTTTAAAGTGACCCTCCATCGAGGCACTGAAAATTGGCTATACATTTCTCATGTATTGTCAATCTACCTCCTCATGGATTCTGCTGCTACCTCTGCTCAGATTGGTGTTCTGTTCCTCCTGCTTCCAAGACGGCTGGCACAGTGGTATGTCGGAACTACACCAACCATGGATTTCCTATGCTGTAGGAAAGGAAATACAGTGTAGCCATGGTTTAGACCAGAGGTCCCCAACTCCAGGCCTCAAGGGCCACCAACAGTGCAGGTTTTCAGGATTTCCTTAGTATTGCACAGATGATAATGTGATCATCTGCACAGTTAATGATTCCAAGCCCTGTGCAATACTAAGGAAATCCTGAAAACCTGCACTGTTGGCGGCCCTCGAGGCCTGGAATTGGGGACCCCTGGTTTAGACTTATCAATGTGCTCCCCATGCAACCACTAGTTTGGGAACAGGAAGAATAGAAGGCCAAACTGATAGGAAGGCAAAAAAAGAACCCCCGTTAGGGTCACTATACATGGGAAATACAGTGTGAGGGTGGAAGGTCACCCTAGAAATGACCTTTCACTGGATTTTTTATTTTAAACTGAGTACCTCCTCTAATTGCAGTGGCTTCAATGAGTCTAGAACAGTGTTCTTTTTCTTCTTTGTCTGTCTGTCTCAAGGATAAGTCCCTGAAGGGGGGAAAATGGAAAGCACGCTGATCAGTGCATAACCGATTTTTATCTGTTTTCACAGATTAGATTGGGCTATTCTAGTCTATCCTTTAAAAAAAGTAATGAAAAATAGAAGTATTCTATTTTCGTTTCATCCTTCTGTTTTTGATTCGTCTTCAAATGATCCAACATTAATTAACAAAGGTTAATTAAGCCAATTAACTTCTTTCTTTTTTTATGAGAAAAGAGAGGAAAAAAACAAAGGCTAACACATGGAAAAAAACAGGGTCATTGTTTGACCTTCGAATAAAGAAAATTAATTTTTGAATTCACCTTTAGGCAACTTTTGGATAAAGGTTATTTTTTGACCTTCGAAAAAAAAAGAATGTATTTTTTAATTTACCTTTAAACACCTTTTGGATAAAACTGTTGGCCACTGTTGTTTCTCTGATTGCAAAGTTATACTATATTGGGGCACATTCGCTGAATTACCTTCAACATACTGACCATCAAAATTTGACTGGAAAAGTATCATCACTGTGTAGTCACACACCTATAGAAATGATATGACTTTTCCCACAACTCATTGCTGACTGACAATATGAAAGCACAATAGGCTCTTCCACTTTTGTTTCGCAGAATGACACCCCTGAGAAGACGAGACAAGACCAAATACAACACTAGATCAGAAGCACTGATGTCAGAGACCAACAAGAGGGTCCTGATATCAGACATCGTTGCCATCTTAAAGTCAATCTATTATTTCTTGCTTAGGTAACTTACTGGTTGAGGTGCTGGCATAGGATATCTATGAAACGATGGAATCCAATATTGAGAAGCACCTGCTGGAAAAATACAATTAATAAGATTATTCTATAAATACTCATATTTTCAAAGTGACTATTTTTGCTCTTGACCATAAACAGTTTATAACAAGCCTTCATTGCCATTTTCTCCCGTTGTATAGGAGGCTATTTTCAGTCCCGTTATGGTGTTTGTTAAACCCTAGGACAGACAGGTTTACCCCCACTTGGCTGGAAGGAGCTGTGGCTGTTTTATATGTCATTCTTCTGCACCATTCTAAGGCAGAATTTACCCAGGGGATTGTTTAGGGTAGTACTAATATACAATATAGTCTTCATGCCTCCTGTTTAAGCACCAAAAGGGAAAATGTTAATAGCATTTTATTCTCACCCCCTACATAAATTAGTACACAACCCTAAAATAATTTTAACATCTTTATTCAGAATTTATGTCAGACTCATAAATTCTGCTTTAAGACTAGATAACTATATAAATACATACCACTGATCAGACACATAAAACTAATCCAATGCTCCAACCCCAAGAAATGTATCCCCTGTACCAGCCACCACTGTTTCATAAATGCTAATGGATCATGCCTCATGTCTCTGATGTCCAAATAGTGTTATGGACATGGGTTGTCTTCATGAAACAACCCTTTTAAACCCCTTTCTCCCATTGATGTATTAGTATGTCGTGATAAGCTTCTTCCCAGCTAATCGCTGTGTTGTCATTTAAGCCCTGTACTTTGATCCTAAGTGACACAAATATACAAGTGCAAAAAAAGAAAATAAAGAAGTGAAAGTCTAAATGTGCTAAAGCAAGAATAGATTTCATGCATTCTTAATAAGTTAATGAATTTTTGAACAGATATTGAAATTTACCTGGGATAAATTGAGGTGGAGGTCTATAGTTAGATCCCTGGATGACATAAAGAATATGTAAGGATTCATGAATTCTAATGCTGATAAATGCAGTATATATACACACATCTTCCCCAGGCACCATGTCAGTGCTAGATTGGGTTTTACCAGCCCACATCTGATCACCAGAAAATTAGGGACGCCAAGCTATGACTTTGCAATAGGCATTGGAGAGCTAATAAAAGGCATGTGCTTTGATACCTAGAGTTGTTTGCCATGATTATGTGACTTAAGGCCGCTTCACACGCTAGGATATCGTTAACAATATCCTTGAAACGTCACGGATTTGTGAACGTTTCAATGTTAATTCGTAGTTGCGTGTAAACAAACAATGTAGGATACAAAAACCGTTGGAACGATCATCACAAAAATGAGATCCTGACCTCAAATCTATCATTCGTCATCCAATTGAGGAACTGTGAAGAAACCAGATCATTCAGTGTGACATCTTTTTGAACGAAGTTGTTGAAAAATCTCCTATTCCTGCCGCTTTAAAAGATCGTTCAGTCCTTGCTCTCCTATTTAACTTGTGAGTTGCCGAATTGGATATTGTTAAGGATATCCTTGTGTGTGACAACGCACTAACAATGTCGGAACGATCACTGTCACATGATCATTCTAAGGATATCATTAACGATATCCTAGCATGTGAAGTGGCCTTTAAGCTAGAGTTCCTTGCTGTTACTTAAAGAAATGGATTGTGGCAGTTGTAAGAGAGTGACTGCAGGGGTAGGTATAGAGGGCTCAGAAATTAACACCCCATTAATCGTACAGTCTTAGGTAGCTTTGGTGAGAATAGGTGCCCTTATGAAAGTATGGACCTAAACTCATGTGTGATCATCTGGGGCAAATGGACCCAGGTAACAGAGGCTGGAATCAAACACAGGTATTCAGACCCATACAAGCACCAAGCAGAAAAGAGACCCCCAAGACTATAAGTGTCACTTCCATCCATTGAACCTTAAGGTAGAACCATTGCTGTAATGTTAAAGTTCTAAACCTTCCTATGTTAAGATTGAAGAATGTTGAATAAAGCTTTCTTTACCACAGAAAATTATTTAATTCCTGAGTGGGGACAAATACCCCTATGAGATGTGCAGACCATACCCCACTATATAGAGCTGTTTCAAGTGTACAGTGATATATTTTGTTGGCATACCATAGCTCCTGGCATGTAATGTTGTGTTTCTGGATGAATTCTTGAATGCTGACTTGGCATTCTAGAAGAGCTCACTAGAGGTACAGACCCTAAATGACAAACCAGGAAATATAATAAATCATTTAGATATATGAAGGATTATGTCAAGAATAAGTAAAGTCAAGGGATTGAATTAGTGGCGATTTTCCACTGTTTAATATATTGAAGAAATTTGCAGTATTGTTAAGATGTCTCCTCCATTCCTTCTCTGGTGGTAAGTCACAGTGAAGAGGAGTTGCATGCTTAGTTACCTCCTCATATACAGGACCCAAATTCTCGCAGCTATAGGAAAAACTCATATGTGGTGTGAATAGAGCCATAGTCATTAGCACATGTGTTCCTCCCAAAAAGTTCACAGTTTGAAATATGGAAAGATTTCCTAAAATACTGTATATACTTTTAGTAATGAAAAATGCTGTGACTAACCGCTTGAAATATCCACTCTAGTAGGGCTTTAGGAGAATGGTTCTTAAAGGCTAGGTTCACATTTAGGGTATGCTCACACTGGGATATAAAAACAATCGGTCCCACTCTCATCCAGAAAAGTGAGATGAGGATTTGTTTTCTCATTTTGTCTCTCATAGTTGAGGTCTACCTATGATGTCAATTACATGCCTTTCTCATCTTATTAAGTGGGAGAACTTGCACAATTGGTGGCTGAGGCCGGCTTCACACTGTCCGGGGCTGTCCGGGATGACCCTGACAGCCGCGAACCGGATCAGCACACAGGACTGGGGGGCTAATATGCCCTCCGGTCTGGTGTGCAGCGCATGGAGTTCCTGCTGCTGATAAGTCAGGACCGCGGGCGCTGCGGTCCTGACCTGTCAGCGGCTGCAGCTGCGTGCGCTGCACACCGGACCAGAGGGCATATTTGCCCCCCAGTCCTGTGTGCTGATCCGGTCCGCGGCTGTCAGGGTCATCTCGGACTGCCCCGGACCGGATCACGCCGCAGTGTGAAGCCGGCCTGACTTAATACTTTTTTCCCCACTGTGTGTGAATGAGCCCAAATGGGATAGAAACATATTAACAAGATTATAATACAACCTTACTGTTTTATATCGTCATTCCATTCTCTTCCCATCATACAGTACAATTGTCTGTCACTATCAGAGTGTCATACCTGCAAAGTGCTACAAAATTAAGAAATATAGTTAATTACCTGCATAATTTGTGGATTGAGGTCTGGAGTTAGATACCTGGATGACAAAAGGAATACATAATCATTTAAGCAAGCTAATGCAGGTACATGCATAACCAGCATAGCATGTATGTACTGTACATGATGAACGGTATACTGATGTCATACCATAGCTCTTCCAGGGTGACCTTGTGATGATGTTTTTAGCCGCACACTTGTAGACATATTTTGCCTATTTGAAGGCACAGACTCTGAAATGTAGAGAAATTGAAGGAATTATGTCTTGAGTTGTATAAAAGTCGTTTTCTGTCTACTAACATTAGATAAACATTTAGCAAGCATTATATTGTTGTTGGTCAGACTGCTGGGATCCCCACAATTGCTAGAATAGGGAACCCAGATTTTCTGGTTCTCCTCCCTTGTGTGGCCGCTTTGGGGATTTGTAAGAAGTTGTGCTATCACTGATACATATGGTACATCTCCTCCCAATCGTGGCTTGTAGGTTCTAGTGATCTTGGGGGCCACATCAGTCTAATCCCCATGATTCTAACTATTGTCACTGTATAGATACATGGTACACATTAATACTGGAAAAAAATGATTTATACGTTATTTACCCAGTAATGGCTGTGGCCCTTCAGAGATATTCATTGTACATAGTTTATGATACATTTCCGACATATCTTGAGTATTTACGGACGGAGTTTGTCCTGATTGTGAAACATCTGTTGTCTTACCAGACGATGTAGAAGCATCCTTAGAACAAGAAAGTTCACAATTATTTATTGGCCCCTGTTATGCATAGAAGATCATTAAGAAATTTGGAGATAAAGACTCTGGTTTTACATGTGCGATTGGGTGGCATAATCCACCATTTATTTACTCAAATATGATGCTAATTACTGAGGAAAGAGACGCTGCATTCATTCACTTTACATATTAATAATACAAATTGTCTATGTGTCACAGTGTATTGGAGGCTATTAATGGTCTTCCCAATTTTAACACTGGCACATTAGATAGTTCGGTAAGGCAGTGAGGGGGAATTGTACCTCTGGCCTCATCTACTCAAAATAATTGCAATATTTTACTTTTTGGGCCAACTGTGACACTTTTCTAAATGTTAGTAATGCTTCACAAGACAGGGAGGGGTCAACTGTGGCCCGGCAGATTTACTATAAGTCTACAATTGGTGCTACTCTTATGGTACAGTATGTTACAGTACTCCATAAATTCTGATGGCTTAGTTGTCCTGGGTTCAAATCCCACCATAGACAATTTCTGCAAAGAGTTTTCTCCAAGTTCTCTGATTTCATTTCATACTCAGAAAAGTCACACTGACGGTCAATTTAGATTGTGAGCCCAGTAGAGACAGTGATGATGACTGCAAAGTGCAGCAAAATATGATGGTTCTATATAAATAAAGCATAAGAAAAATAAATATGATTTTTAAATCTGGATGAGAGTGGCCAAAAAAAAGCCCCATTTGTGAGTGGTGAAACTAAGGACACCATTACTAAGTGGGAGCACTAACTATTATTACTGAGCAGGGTCAGTGACAGTGCACCATTACAAAGGGGACACTGCTATTACAGGGTACTAGGGAGCAACAATTATTGTGTGGTGTACTAAGAGAGGAAGAAAATTGGGTGATGTCAAGGAGAAGTCATACTGATGGTCTGGGCCAGATAGATAAAAGGAAAATGTGAATGACTCCAATTAGAAGAGTTTTCACTGGTGAATGACTGAAAGTAATTTTTTAGACTTAATCTGATCAGTGTTCTCTTGCCTGGTCGAGTCTGTAGTGTGATGATTTTCTGCAATGAGAAATGTAAATAAAAGAGGAGTTTATGGAGATCTGGGTCATGTAAATGGGGAAAGTGAATTACTAGAATCAGATAATGCGGTCAGTCAGTTGCTGGATTTAAAGGGAACCCATGAGCTTCGTATGCTGTCCTCTCTATAAATGTGTTTCAGATAAAAGCAGAAGCAGAATCCTCTTTATGGTGACCCAAGGGATATTTCTTCAACAGTATGCCCCACAGAAGTCCCAAGTACTGGATCAATTTGGTGCATTCTCATTAAGTCATGGAAAATAACACAGGATTGGAAGCTAAAGAAACTTTCCTGATGCCAGTTATCTGTGGCCACAAAGGAGGATCATTCCTACAGGAAAGAGATGTTAAGATGACTCGCCCGTGGGGGCCGTCGGGTACTTGAACCGGGCCGGGAGAAAGAACGTTGTTGGGGATGTCACGGTGGCGTGACCCTGGAGCGGTCAGTCAGTGAAGGGGGATGCGGGTCTTTCTCTGGGAAGAGGTGATAAGGAAAACCATCTTTAGGGAGAGGATACTTGTTCACGTGATGCCACCAGTCGGTTGTGGCTAAGAGTGGCCGCTGCTGCTGCTACACAGTTCCACTGGGGGTTGGTGATAAGGCAGCCAGATGGAAATGCCCTCCATGGGTAGGGCAGACCTCCAGGGCAGCAGATGTTACTAGGTGAGTTGGTACAGATGTTACAGCACAGGGGCGCAGCAAGAAAGTCACAGACACAGCGGGGTGCAGTCTCAAGATGTTCACTCACAGCTTTTTCTTTCCCGGTTACAGCAGTCGTCACCGATGCAACAACCCGCGGAGTGCTGAGTCCTTGGAGGTGGAGATGGGGATCCCCTTTCTACTGTCCTTTCATGGTCGACTTTTCTTCGCCCTCTTGCCCTGTGCCTCACACACAGTGTGGCGAGCCAGTGACCACAGGTTTTCATTGGGTTGCTACGTCATCTGTTTCTTGACCCTGTGTGGCCACCTTTTCAGCGGATGCGTGCAGTTTCAGCTGCGCCACTTGGAGATACCGCAACCTCCGGGTTGCTACCTGAGCCTGGTCTTCTCCACTAATCTAGGTTTACCCCAGAAGATCAACACCGACAACCTGGACACCGGAGTCCGAGACTGCAAGGGTCCAGTCAGCCCAGCAGTAAAGACCAGAGGCCAGGGAGACTTCAAGTCTCCTGGTGCAGCACTTGAGGCACAGCCACCCAGCAGAGCCAGTGACCACAGCCGATATAGCGGGGCCCCACAGCAGGGCTCTCACCGCCTGCCATCATAGACTGTCCGTAACCCTTAATTTCCACTACTGCCCCGGGGATCCCGCTCAACCTACAGGGAGCGTAACCATCTTGCTGCTCCACCATCACCCCGGAAGCCTGTCCCGCAGCGCCAGTAACATTACCATAAGTAGCGTCACGAAACACTTTTATTTTATTTTTAATTGACTCTTTTCAGCGACCACCAGGGCACAGGCCCCAGTGAACTACATTGCCCGGGTGCACCACGGCCCTGGGGTGGGTCACCTGTGCCTCAAATCCTAACTCTCTAAGTAAAGTTTTTGATTCTGCACTATGCCAGGCGCCTGCACTCTGCTGCATTTTTTTGCTGCAAATCTGCGGTTTTGCCTTGTTGTCATTTAATGGAGATCATTCTCTGCATTTCCTTCTGAATGAGTTGTTTCCAATTTATTTCTACGGAGGATCTACATCATAGACTATAATGGGTATGTGTTGTATCCATAAAAAACATTGATAGAACATGTATATAACCATACAGATGTATGAATGAAGCCTTATTTTTGTTCTGTTTTTATTATTTTTAAAGGGAACCTGTCATCCCCTTTGAGTATTGTAAACTTATATTCTGTTCAGCACTGCCTCCTATTACGTCCGGGAGGCATGCTAAATGGTTCAGATGTATAACGTCCTTGGCTGCAAAACTTGCCCTGCAATTTGAAAATTCCTGCCCCTCCTCTAGCCGGCGCAGTGAGTGACAGCAGCACTTGCGCCTGCGCAGTGGAGCCTCTGGAGCAGGTGACTGTGCTCCTCCATTGAAGTGCGGATGTCTCGCGAGACGTCGGCACTATCTTCAAATTGAAGGAATTTTCAAATTACAGGGCGGATTTTGCAGCCAGGGGGGCGGCGAGGACATTATACATCTAGACCATATAGCATGCCTCCCGGTCTCAATAGGAGGCAGTGCTGGACAGAATATAAGTTCATATCTCAGGTATGAAGGGCACGTCTGGGCACATAGAGGGGTTATAAGAACCCCATATACATTATGTGTAAGCTGGTGTTCACAGTTTAAAATTCCCAAAAGGGGTGACAGGTTCCCTTTACGGCTACATTCCCACGATGAGCTTTTGTTGCGATTTTGGTGCTGTTTGCTTTCTCTTTGTCAACAATGCTGCGTCTTACAGTTCTAGTAAAATGGATTGGATGTATAGAGATCTCTTGCTCACTGTTCATATTTTTTACACAGTGTAAACTGACCTGCAGTGTGTGTTTCATATCCGTAACAAGTCAATTTCTCTTGCAGGTACGCTTTTCTGTGCAGATTTTCCCCATACACTTGTATTAGATGCAGAAACACCACAGATAAAAAAAGCATATGTTTTTGGTGTGTTTATGTGGTGGAAACATATCATAAAGGTATGTAATCCACAACTAAGTATTGAATATTAATATAGTTGTTTCCAAAATCAGGTGACCGGAGCGAGGCGACATATCGCCGCCAAATTCCCGAAATACATGCCGCAATTAGGAGTCAATTTGACTGCAATAATTCCAGGGTGACATATCGCCGTCAAAAATGTCTCCCGCGGTTGGGACGTAACAAGGTACCCTTAGATGAAGCTGGACTGCTGTGGTCTTCTCTTTGAGACCAATAGCACACATTGAATTTTTGGTGAGTTTTTACCTCAGTATCTCTAAACGAAAACCAGGAGTGGAACAATCAGAGGAAAACTATAATAGAAACACGTCACCACTTCTGGATTTAGCACCCACTGCTGGTTTTGACTTAAAAATTACTGAGGTAAAAAACTCACCAAATATTCAACGTGTGCACATGGCCTTAAACAAAATCATTAAAACTAAACAAAGAACTATAAAAATGAGTTATTGTCATAATCATACTGGCTATCAGAACAAAGATACCACATCATTTTTACTATACATTGAACACTAAAACAACTAAAACTGGACAGAGTGGCAAAATTATTTCACCATAGCCCTAATATGGGTGTCAACAGGCAATATTGGGCTTAGAAGAGAAAAAAATACAAAATTTGTTGCAGCATGAAGAATATAATAATAATAATAATAATAAAACTTTATTTGTATAGCGCCAACATATTCCGCAGCGCTTTACAGTACAACGGTACATATAAGAAAAATATACGGTACAGAAAGGTAATGCAGAACAGTAGTTACATACAATAAACATAGAATCAACTCAGGAAATACAATAAAAAGTAAAAAAATGAAGGTGACCCTGCTCGAAGGAGCTTACAATCTAAGACGGGATGGGAACACAAAGTACAGGGGCTTATAACAATGAATATCTTATGTTTAGGTGACTACTGTTAGGGAGAAGGATAGGCCGCCCTGAAGAGGTGTGTTTTTAGGGAGACGTCTGAAGCTATGCAAGTTGTGGATGGTCCTAATTTCTTGGGGTAGAGCATTCCAGAGGTTTGGTGCAGCTCGAGAGAAGTCTTGGAGTCGGGAATGGGAGGTTCGGATTAATGCTGATGTTAGTCTGAGGTCACGTTCAGAACGAAGGGGACGGGTGGGGTGGTAGACAGAGATGAGGGTGGAGAGGTAAGGAGGTGCCGCACAATGAATAGCTTTGTGGGTGACAACGAGCAATTTTAATTTGATCCTATAGTGAACGGGTAGCCAATGTAGTGACTGGCACAGAGCAGAAACATCTGAGTAACGGTTTGATAGATAGGTGATCCTGGCTGCTGCATTGAGGATAGACTGGAGAGGGGAAAGCTTGCTGTGGGGGAGGCCAGCTAATAAAGAATTACAGTAGTCAAGGCGGGAATGAATCAGGGCCACAGTGAGGGTTTTAGTTGTTTCCATGGTGAGAAAGGGGCGGATGCTAGAGATATTTTTCAGGTGCAAGCGACAGGAGTGGGTGAGAGATTGTATATATGGGGTGAAAGAGAGATCAGTGTCCATCAAAACACCGAGACAGCGAGCCTGCTGACAAGGCGTTATCGTGGTGCCGCACACCGAGAGAGAGATGTCAGGTTTAGGGAGGTTGGCAGAGGGTGGGAGCAGAAGAAGTTCAGTTTTGGAAAGGTTGAGAATCTAGAGATTCATAGGATAAAAAATGTTTTGTGCATAAACTATTTTAAAGAGTGACCCTCCATCCCCATATTAAGTGTGACTGCATTTCTAATATATAGCCTCTATGCCTAATAGCCTCTGCCTTTGCATCTGTTTTTTAGATTAGTGCTTTTCTTTGTGATCAGAATGGCCACTGCAGAAGCATAAGGAGCAGTATGGGAAATCTGAAATACGCATTATCATTAGTGTAGGATAGACCACTGTACAGGACCACAGAGCTGTGTTCATTCTGCAGTGTTCCCTGTGTATCTGTGCCATGAAGAAGACGGAGCAGTGATTTAAGAAATGGAGCAAGTATACATAGAAAGGTATATATATTCTCTTACGTATACTCACAATCTCGTCCTGTACTTGTCTTACTGCTTGTTTAATATCGGATTTGCTGTAGGCATTGAAAATATTCTCCCATGTGTTACAACATTCTGTTAATGGTAGAAAAAAGCAGAAAATGGTAAATTCCTCATAGGCTTCATTGGTAAGTCAGATTTTCAAGTATGAGTGCTATCCGTGGTTTTCACAGATTGCACAAATAGCCACGATATACCATGTGGTTATGCATATGTCGAATTTTCTCCTCAGACTGAGTGGTCTGCTGATTAGTGCCATCGTTATAGGGAAAACTAGAGGAAATTAGAATTGTTATTTTATCCAGGGAACAAGGAAGGGGTGAGTTAGTGGTTAATTTTCTAAATGACTTGCAGATATCCATTGTCATGTAATTAGGGTTAGGGTACCTCCTACATTCCTAAATTTGTAGCTAGTTATCAGGCAGAACTTACAAGGCATTAAGTTCAACATTTCCACTAGTGACTCCATAACAAGTCAGGAAGTGTTGTCATAGGGATTTTGGAACACCACACCTGCAATTAAATTCCTCTCTGAAGAGGCAATTTGCATATTTAAAGTAAACCTCTCACCAGATTTTGTTGTGTTAAATTAAAAGCACAACCTTCAGCAATCAGCAGCACCTATGTTGCATTCTAAAAAGGTGCCTGTTATGTCCTGACTGCCCCAATACACTAAATAAATAACTTTTAAAAACTTCCCTGTATTACAATTACCTGTGTCTGGTCTGATTGCAGCTCAGTCTGTTGCCCCTCTCTTCACCATCTGTCCCTCCCTCTCCTAGCCGTCTATCCCGCCTTTCCTCTCCATCTGACATCGTCTTCTTTTGATTGATATCCAAATCGCGAGCTGGCACTTTTAGTTTAAAACCCCCAAATCTGGTGATTGGTACACTTTAATTTCCCAGGGGAGTATTGCAGGTGTTAAAGAGGACCTGTCACCCCTCTGGTGCTTTCAAAAGTTAAAGCACCACTAAATGCAGCATGTCTGCTGCATTTAGAGAAGGGATCTCCCATGTCTCTAGCTCCCCTGTAACCTGTAATAAACAATTTTGAAAGTTTTAAGATATGAAGTCCGGAGGGATTTACTGATTATGCAGTCCTCGCTGTGTAGAGGGTCCTCCTGCCTCCTGCCTTTCTGTTCCACCTCCTGCCTTTGTGGCTCTCCAGCGTCTTTCCAGGAAGAAAAGTGTGGAGTTAGTAGTAGAGAGGAGTAGGAGAAGAGAGGCCATTGGAGTGGAGTGGAAGTCGGGAGTGTAGGGGCGGTGTGGTGCCGACTCCCGCGGGCTGGAGCACACTCATTCTGGGAGGGAAAGACCAACAGGTGTAGAGGAAGAAAGGAGCCCTTGGGGTACGGAACGAGACGTAGATCCCCGTATGCCCGTATCTGGGAGACAGAGGGGCTGGTGGACGACACAGGGACCCGGCCTGAACACGGCGCCGATACTTCAACCCAAAACTGTTGAACCAGGGACCCCAGGTTCTAAGCGGTGCTGTGGTTGAACACCCAAAACAAATTGGAGAAGGCGGCTGAACTAGGGAACAGTGCCGGAAGGGGTACAACAGAGCACCCGTGGCTGTCGGTACCTGAGCTCTGTGCTGCGAGGCGCTGAGAGGGAGTGGCAAGATGAGCTTATAGCGTGGGGGACCACCAGAGACAAAAACACCTGGATGAGAGAGACACCAACCGAGGCTTGACCTGCATACTGCAGGTGGCATCATGAATACAACTTTTCCCAAGTCATCCCCCGTCATCTACCCCCGTTTATTAAAAGTGACACCGCCAGGGTCACGGGACCAGGTCTCGGCCCCCGTCTGTCCCTGTGAAAAGAACTGAGAAGTGAAGAACAACTGCTGAGTACCCCCAGCCTTGGAGTGGGTGTGTCACATACATTCATCAGTATACATACAGATGCATCTAAATGAATTAGAATATCATCAAAAAGTTATTCTTTTTCAGTAATTCAATGCAAAAAGTGAAACTCATGTATTTTATAGAGACATTACAAACAGTGTGATCTATTTCAAGTGTCTATTTCTGTAAATGATGATGATTATGGCTTACAGCCAATGAAAACCAAAGGTCATTATCTCAGAAAATTAAGGTAGGTAGATGAAGGGTTAAAAACCGTGCTAACGTATTCACCTAGACATCAAAGGGTTAATATAATATTGATTTATTAGTCAACATGTTTCAAGACTTCCAGAAACGCCCTGAAACATGGCAATATGATATTGATTTGTCATGAGGAAGGGGCCAGGGAGCTCTAAATGTTGACTAATAAATCAATATTATATTCATCCTTAGATCACCCTTTATGTCTTGTGGAATACAGCAACACAGTTTTTAACCCTTCAGCTCCCTACTCTATATGCACCATGCTAGGGACTGCAGCAGCAGTGATATGCTTTTATAGTGGTTGTGACTCTCACAACCACACAACGTGAAGCCTCTGATACCTATTTAGGTAATATTTTATCTCTCAGACCCTTCATCCTCCCTACTGCATATTCACCATCTGGACTGCAGCAGCCGTGATATGCTTTTATAGTGGTTGTGACTCTCACAACACCAAGTGAAGCCTCTGATACTATTAAGGTATTATTTAATCCTCAGACTCGTCATCCTCCCTATTTTAATTATGATATTCTAATTCATTGAGATGCACCTGTATATGTATGTTGACTATTTGAGATTTAGTTCACCATGTGCAGGGTAAAGACAACACATTGTTCATAGTCCAATAATTGCTTATCAGGTGTTACTTACCACTGAAGAGAGGCCTCTTGAGCTTGTCATTATCCCAGCAGCGTTTAGTAAGCTCGATTGCCACGCTTAGATCTTTCACTGACGTCTCATTTTCCAATTCCTTAAGACACGGACGCTGACCACGAGGTACAAGTTGACGTATCAAGACGGATTTGTCAACTGACGGAGAGAAGATAGAAATATGGTCAGTTAAGAAGAATACCCATTTTTAGAAGCCTAACACTTACAATTAGGGCTCTTTGAGGCAAGCGTATTATACAGACATATCAGTAGAATAAAGACCCCGTCACACACTACGATATCGTTAATGATACGTTGAAACGTCACGGGTTTTCAGTTGTTCTAACGACGTCGTAATGACGTCGTTCATTGTGACATGTACATCCGATCAACTGATAATCGGGCAGATCGTTGATGGGAGGTTTGTGAACCGGATCTTAAACCAAACGATGATCGTTCGTTCAACCTGCAGCATGGGTGTGTGTGACACCTCGATAATGATATCATTAACGACCTCGCCTATTGAGAAGTGAAGGACGTAGGCAAGCCAACGACTGCAAGTGTCATGTACTTGTTGCGGAATCGTTGCTGCGTTGTTAACGATGTGTGGCACTTCACTAGTGATCTCGAACGTCGTTCAAGCGATCTAGGTCAAGTCAGATCATTGATCGCATCGTTCACATTGAAGAGTGAGACGGGGCCTTAAGGGTTGTGACATCTGACGTTCTGCATCTCTGCAGACGACCTGAACGGTGCAGATTGGCAGAAACTGAGTTTTGACTCAGCATGTCCATGTTTTTTAGCGTTTTTTGAGCTTTTTCCGGCGTTTTACAGCGTTTATACAGTGTTTGTCGGCGGTTTCTGGCGGTTTTTCTGGCGTTTTAGGCCTTTTTTTGTGCACTTGTAAGTAGAACCGCTGAAAACGCTGAAAAGAAGTCACTTGCTCTTCTTGAAACCGTGGAAACGGTGAAAACTGAACGACAGAAAAAACCGCTCTAATGAGACAGCGTTTTCTAAATCATTGGTATCATGTTAATCAGCGGTGGCTAGGATTAACATAAATTACTAACTGAGCGAAAACGCCGACGGAAACCGGTAAAAAGCAGCCACAAACGTCAGATGTGCATTACCTAAGAAATCAGCTCACAATTATTCAGATCGTGACCAGCTCAGCACGAAAGGACTCAACCTCGAAATGCAGAAAAGGAATATCAGCAGCAAATGACGGTCAGGAATTTAAAATGTGTTGCTTTTATTTCGCATATGGACTTTGTCTAAAATAAAAGCATCAAGTTTTTTTTTTTTAATTCCTGACCAGTCTTTTTTGCTTGCCGGATATTTCCTTTTCTGTATTATACGGACCTGTGATGTCCAGGTACAAATTGGGCACCACACTGCCCAATGTTGTTCAATAGGGCTGTCCAGTTGACATCTTTTAACCCCTTCGCCATTTTCAGTTTTGGCACTTCAGTTTTTTCCTCAGATTCTTCCAAGAGCCATAACGTCTTTATTTTTCGCTAATATAGCAATATGGGGGTTGTTTTTGCAGGATGAGTTGTAGTTTTGAATGGTGTCATTCATTTTACCATATATTGTGACAGGAAAAAGGAAAAAATTCCATGTGCGGTGAAATTGTAAACAATAAGTTCAATTAAACAATTGTTTTTGGGGTTTTTATTTACCCTTTTCATTATATGAACTTGTGAATATGATCAGTAAAACTGATCTGGCAGTTTGACGAGGTCAGTAAGAGTACGTAGATACCAAAAATGTGTAGTTTTCCTTCAATTTAAGTAGTGAAAAAAATTAATAAGTGTGTACAAAAAATAAATTTGCCTGTGTACATGACAAAGCCTAGCTGTGACCTGAGGTGAACCCTCCACGATCCTCTGCGACATCCTCTCACGGCGGGACGGGCAATTGACTGATTTCTAGATATCACTGTGAGAAAGGTGACGTCACAGTCATGTTCACCTTATTTCAGCTACAGCTCTGAATTTAGGTGTACCTTCCCATGTCACTCACAGCAGTGACCGGAAATTAGTCAGTTTCCGGTCCCACCATGAAAAGACTTTTCAGAGGATCATCGAGGGTTTTTGAGGGAGTAATAAAGTTAGGAAAGATGCTTGTGTTTGTATTCATTTTTCTCAGTCTGGTGTATTATTTACTATTTACTTTGAGGTTCCTAATAATTGGGTCTAACATTGGCTCAACATTATGAACATCAGGCTTAAAGTCAGCTGACAATACATAGCTGGCATTAACCCCTTTATTACCTAGTCTGCCAACCCCACAGCTGGAAGAGCCGGGTAAAGCTACATAAAATGGTGCTTGTGATGAATGTGCCATTTTTTGATGCGGCTAAAGACTACAATTCGAGGCAGGGTGGGCCCAGAATGTTTGGCCTCAACATGCTGAGGATTCCAGACCCCAGCTGCCTAGTTGTACCTGGTTGACAACCAAAACTACAGCAAAGCCTGGCTGGCAACCAAAAATACAGCAAACTCTGCACCAATTATTTCAATTATTATATGTTTTTACAGTAATCTTATGCATGTTTGGTGCCATACAGGCAACCAATCATACACGATGGCAGAGAGGTTGGGAGGGCTAAATCTGACTTCAACCAATCAAGGGGGGTGGGAACAGTGACGTTCACGAACGGGTCAAGTCGGTGAACATATGCCCATTCGGCAAACATATGTACAAAAACTACTCATAATGGGCAGCATCAGAAAAAACAGTAAAAACTTACCATCAGTAGCCATATACAAAACCAACACTGCACTTAGCAGGCTGCAGTCAGACCCCCTTATGTGGAGCAAACCCAGGTGTAGGCAGTTAAAATCACCTCTGCCTACAAAGCATGTGGGAGGTGACTTGCCATTGGGCTTGCATAGGATGCTATTCACACTGATACACATGATGCAGAGTGTCTGATAGCTACCCATTGGCCCTGCCATCTGACCAAACGGGTGCCCAGCACGATACATCCGCAAAACGATACATCCGCAAACATAGCCAAATCCGAGAATCAAAAGGTTCACTCATCTCTAATTGTAACCAATTTTTACAGATACATTGTCATTTTTCACTTTGGAAACTGTCTATCTTCATGTACAATCTGAAATGTTGAAGTATACCGACATGTATGAATATGGTATGTCATACGAACATAGAACATAGAAAATGGAGACACTGATGGGACATGGTTGACAACACATATGAAAGTTGTCCAGGTTTTCTGGATGAAAATCAGATTATTTTTCATATACTAATCTAAGGCCAGGTTCACACGAGTGTATGCAACATGGTGTGTTTTTCTTCCAGTAAAAATTACAATTGCCATTCATATGTCATCCATATAGCATCCATGTGTCTGTTTTGTCAATCTGTATGGCATTTTTTCAATGAACAATTTAATAAATAATAATGGTCACATACAGTTTCCTACCTTTATAATTCTAATGGATCTGTGAAAAACACATAACATAAAGATGATAACCCACATGTGATCTGTTTTTTTATGCACCCATTGACTTATAATCAGCAAGTCTACTCCAGCATATGGATCATATGGATCAAAGTGGTGTCTGCTGTGACTGTGTACACACAAAACATCTGCCATGTGTAAAATACATTCATATGAACCACCACATTGACTTACATTGGTCTTCGTGCTTCCTGTATGTCATCAGTTTTAATATGGACAGCACATGGATGTTTCATACGTTCGTATGAACAAACCCTAATGCTTTAGGCAGCGGTAAATTAGCATCAGATGTATTGCTGCCAGAAATATTGTGTCTCATCTATATACTTCCTCTCATTCACTATTAGTTGCTGGCTGGCCAAATTAATGTATTATAGTATAGTTTCTCTCGGCTTTGCCTTAGGCCTCCTTCAATCTGTATAAAACACATACGTGAAAAAATGTTGTTGGGTGACGGGGTTCTCCTTACCCCCAACATCAGGTCCTTTTTGCTATTAGGTGATATATACCCCTTATATGGGGTCAATTGTATATGGCACACCTGCCCTGACTTGCTTCTCTCTGCTAGCTATACGATTTTCTTCGGATGAGTTGCTTTTTATAATTCATGCCTAGAATGAATGAACCTTTTGTGTTTTCTCCTTGGTTAATTTTTTTCTCAGAGAGGTCTCATAATTACATCCAGCTTAATTTTGCAAAATGGTATAACTAATTCTAATCCTTTGTGCTTTCTTCTGGGCACTTGTCCATTGCACAAGAAAGCTTTGTGCTCTTCTTCACCATATTCTATGGCTTCCTCTGACTACTTAGGTTGTAATATAGTTTTATCTACTATTCATTTTTTGTGTTTTTCGATGTTATATTGTTTGCAGTGGCGACATATGCAGGTCTGGAACCACATTCTTAAGTTTTTTTTTTATTTTTCTTATCAAGGCTGAATTACTCTTTTGAAGTTATACTACTTTGTCTGCAGGTGCTCATAGCTTCAATTATTAAGGTTCTTTCACCATGTTGTAAAGCGAGGGGACCCTTCAATATACATTTTTTACGCATACAGTTATACGCATAACCTCAAAGTTGCCCAGTCATTTTTGGATTCATGGCGCCTCTGTGAATAACACATCCCTTACTAATTCTACTCCCTTAAGAGCAGCCTGCTTTGACGGGCATCTGAAGATGCTTTCTTGCATTTTGATACTGACTTTGTTGTGGGTTTTGTTCTTGCTTGTTGGGCTCAGCATATCTTTTAATTGATTTTAAATGTCTTTATCCTTAAATGTGGCTTTATGTGTAAGAATAAAATAAAGTTTGTACATTTTTGATACCCATGCGTGGACATTTCCTTTGATTCCGGTCTTTATATACGTGCTTTCTCTCTGACTTGTCTAGACGTTCAAACGTGTGACCGGTGGATCATGCCCTTGTGACACCCAAAATCCCCCCTTCCTATCTCTTGTAAAAAATGTTGTCGGTGTCATTAGTGCTTTTCACAGATGGCTAAAGAAATCAAGAAATGACAGAGTTTTTCCTATATTTTGCAATGTTAAAGAAAACCTGTCACCTCCTAGGCCCTATGCTAACTGAATGCAGCGTGTCTGCTACATTCAGGGAAGGGGTCCCCCATGACTCTACTTCCCCTGTAAATTGTTAAAAAGACATTATAAAGTGTTCAGATAAGGAGTCCGGATGGACTTACCGTACTCAGTAATGAGTCATCACTGTTGCTGGTGTCCTCCCCACCTCCTGGAGGTGGCACAGAGAGGGCTGGAGGTAGGGAGGAGGGCAGACACATAAAGGAGGCTGAACAAAAGGTGGCACAGAGAGGGCTGGAGGTGGGGAGGACACCAGCAACAGCAATGACTCATTACTGAGTAAGTCCCTCCAGACTTATTATCTGTACACTTTAGAAAGTCTTTTTAACAACTTACAGGGGGGCTAGAAACATAGGGGACCCCTTCCCTGAATGCAGCAGACACACTGCACTCAGTTATCATAGCACCAGGGGGTGACAGGTCCTCTTTTAGCACCATGATACCATTTGTGCCCTATACATGTTTTTCACAGACCCATAGATTTGTATTGACCCTTGTCATCTGTGCTGTTGCGTAAAAATGGACATGTCTCCATGTTATGCATGGTGACACAGTCCATGTGAGAAAACAGACATGTAAGTAGACCCATAGGTTATAATGGGTATATTTGGTGTCCATGAAAGAATTGATACCACACATACTGGAAAAACATACATGTGAAGGAGGCCTTACAGGGGAGTCTGTGGCATTGTCATTGGTTATATATCTTGATATGCCACAAGATGTTTTGATTATCTTAATCACATTAGTGTGCACTGTTGTAGGGGTAGTCTCTAGATGGCTCAATTTAAGAGTCGATACCCTAATTTTTGGGAAAAAGCAGTGAATACTAATGGTTCACTTTGCTGCCATCTTTGACATCTACATGTATTTTCAGAACCATGTAACAATCAGATAAATAGTAGATGAGATGGCCATAAATTAATGAAGCTATCGTCACTGTAGTTTATGGGGCCATAAAATAATATTTTTGGCAACTCACACTAAAAATTATGGATAGAGCCTCATTCATGCACTTTCTAGTCCTTTATTGAGTGTGAATAGGTGAGAAGATGAATCTAGTTATTTTGAGGTTGTACAGCTGGAAGTGAAATGGGCATCTATCGGACAGGATGGCATATATTTTTGACATGTCATAAATGTTTTATATGGTAATTCCCCTTTACTTTTATTCATTTAGACAATACAGTGCTTAAACAATAAATGGTGGTGCAACCTTACTTTTTTACAATGTCTCTAAATAATGATATAAAGCCCTATTTTTTGCATTAAAACTTTCTCCATCTACCTAAAGGTTTGGGAGATATAAACTTAAGGTTACGGCCTGTCAAGCGACCAAGGTTCACTTGGTTCAATTGCTACATCACAGTGCAATACAAGTGAATGGTATCTGCAACAAGCTAGTTGCAAGGAGTCCAATATTGTTGGATTTTCACAACTTGTTTCTTACAGTCGCAATACCCATGGGGTTGTAATGAAACCCAATTCACTTGTTTTGCTTGAATCTAAGGCCAGAGTCACATTGGGTGAGAAACATGTGAGATGCTCACGTAATTCTTGAATACCTCACCTGACACTACTGCTGCTGTCTGTATTTTTATGAAGCTGCCTCTCCTGTCCAGAGAGCCGGAGGCCATGCCGGTTGAGGCATGTGAGACTCATGTGAGCATCTTGCATGTCTCTCACCCAGTGTGGCTCCAGCCTAACAGCAAAGCTGAGGAAGCCATAGTTGTGCAACCATTGTTGTGTTCAAGGTTGCCATGTAGCCCTAGCCTAAAGCTCTACTTATCAAAGAGGCAGCTAATCCATTTCACTTCTACGTACGGAAATGTTTCCAAAGGTTACTGTACTTGGCAATATTGGAGATAAAATGGAGATTTTCAGGGCAAAGGATTTTTCCATATTTTCTCCTAGTAGTTACACTCCAAGAAAATCAATCATTTGCTGCTTAGCGGAATAGGCTTCCCACAGAGACCATCCGCTGCCTTCATTCATTTAGTTATGATATACTTTAGTTTTTTGGTTAACTTTCTCTTCAAAGACAATTCTCATTTCACAGTATACATTCCTACCAGGATAAGGACTTTCTCCTCTAAGCACCACTGCAGATAGGATGGCAAAACTGAAAGAGAGAAATAACATTATTAGTATTATTATTATGTGAATATTTGCATTTTCCAACTTTAAAAGTGTAGACACAATAGGCGCACTTGTCAGCTTTGTTGTATGACTAGGATGGGACAAGTGGTAATAGAATGACCTTTCACTGTCAATCATATACTCTTCCTGTCAGCTGCCATGAAACACATTATTCTGCGCCATCCATACAGACAAAAAGTGTTATAAATAAATAGCAAACTTCAGTAACTGAAGGGAAATCAATACAGTACTATTTTTTCCCCAAGTTAAGACTTTTTAGAAGAAAATGTGCCTTAAAGAAGTTCTTCGAGTTTTATATATATTTTTTTCTTTTACATCATAAAGCCATCGGGATAAAAGAAAAAATATATACACATAATTGCCTTGTGGCTTCCGTTTCCGTCCGGTTGTAATGGTATTTCACTTCTGCCACTGCCTACATCATGTCCAGTCCACCCATACACCCAAGGTGTAACAATATAGTGTCTGGTGGCGGTAGTGCTGCCTGCCACACACTACCGCCAACGGAACTCTCACCACCGGCAGCCCCAATCTACTACAGTGCTTACATGACGGAGTTCGTCGAGACCTTAACTGTGCCTGCGCTACAGTCACAAACAGAGGCGCAGTTACAATCTCGCAGGACTCCAAGCCACCCACAGAACACCACCTGTCACGGGGTCCTTTTCCGGTATCCCACAATCAACAGAGCGAGAGATGTGTGAACAGCCTAAGAACCTTTTTTGCTTAAAAAACATAAAAATCCATAAAACAATTGTCGAGCCCCAGGCTTTGGCGTACTTGGGTATCAGGCTCCAAGGGGTCAACGCTCCTGTTTCACGGGGAGTTGTGGCCGCGCCTGATCCCGTGTTCTGGGGGACTTCTTTGAAAAAGGGAATATTTACAGGGGATTGTCTTTACAAGTTGTCGTGATGCCACCTGTAGTTTCTGGTGAGGAGTCACCAGCGCCGCCACAGTCCGCCGGAGGTAGATGGTAGTGCGGCAAGTTGGCAAAGTTCTCTACAGGTAGGACTGGACCTCCGGGGCAGCGTTCCTGTATGGGGAACACGTTCATGCAAAGGAAACACAGGCAGAGGCAAAGTCACTTTTCCTCCGGGTACTTTACTGTTAACTTGAACTGGCATCATACAGAGTTCACAGTTCAGCACTTTTGATGTTACAAGAACGGGTAGCTTAACGGTTGGCTGCAAGTGGATCCCAGGTGGTATGGTGGAACCCTTGGTGTGCCTTCTTTCACTAACCCGTGTCTGTTCTTTCCTGTGTTCCAGTTTTGGTGTGAAGCCTGGTGACTTGAAATCCAGCCTGGCCTTCTTTCCTCTCTCACCTTCGCTGCCGTCGGCTAACCCTCTACTGGCTGGCCGCTCGCTCCTTTGGCAGTGCCTGGTACCCTTCTTGTGGACTGCTCTAGTGCCCGGGAGAATTGAAGACTCCACGGGAATCCGGATTCTCTGTCGTGCTTGTAGCTATGGCAGTCTGCGCGCTCCGGTGCCCGGTAAGCTGTCTGGGAGAACCTATCAACGGCCCCTCTTCCCAGACCGGCTGCTCTCCTGAAAAACTCCTTTCTCCTTAGACCCTCTCTTCCTCTTCCATCTCTCCTCCTGGTCCCTCAGCCGAGTGACCTAGTAGCAAAGCTTAGGAGCAAAGACCAAAAACCAAAGACGTCCTTGTTCCCCCTAGAGGTGATTTTATTCCCTCCTGGGTAACCTTCCACCCTGTAAACTAGTGTAGGAGTGCTGGAAATGGGTCCCACCCACCATCTTAGGGTCCACTTGCAGCTGGAGCATCTGCACCTCTTTTACAGGTGCAGTACCCCTCTGTGACGCCTGCCTGGCGGGGCGCCACACAATCAATCAAAATACTGTATATCCAGGTAATCCAGGTGACTCTCCCATGCCTTTGGAGAGCTCACCTCGGCTTCAGCATCCCACACAGGCTGAAAACCACTGCTTGTCCAGAGAAAGACTCAAATATTACTCCCTCGCTTCCCCCAACCACCTCCAAATCATCAAGCCAGGTCTATTGACACATTCGCTGGGGTGGTAGTACAAATATTTACAGGCAGGAATTCAATTGTTAGATCCTCTGGAGTATAACAGTACACAGGAAAGGGGGGAAGGGCTGAATACACAGTATAGCAACAACAAAGCACTTGTAAAATCCAGTAAAATATAACCCACCATAGCACACCATTACATCACCGCATTAGGCTCCCACAACATCGTAACTGCACCTGGGAGAACCCGCTACGCAGGCGCAGTTAGGATCTCGTGGCCACACATATCGTGGCACCCCAACTGGACTTACCAGACTCCTGAGGAGGATGGAGGACCTGTGGTGGTCTCACAGTCATGTGATCAGTCACATGACTGGCCACAGCCAGATTCATGTGACTTATCACAATGTGACAGCCACACTACGCTAAATGCCACATAGGAAGGGACGAGCGAGTATACTCGTTACTATTCGGAACTCGCCAAATAGTACTGTGCTTGGGCTACTCGTTACTCCGCGAGTTTCCTTGTGATTAGTCACTAGGAGTAACGAGTACAATGTAAGTCAATGGGAAGCGCGAGTAATTACTCACCTGGACCCTACACAGTGGTCTGGTGGCTGAGGAAAAGGCTGAAATGGGTGCATGATTGTTTAAAAGCCGGCGGTAAAAAGTCGCTGGCTTTTAAACAATCATTCAGCCCACTCCTCCGCCTCCCATCCTGATCTTATGGTCCTCCGCCACCTCCCACCCTGATCCTGAGTTAGGACCGGGTGGGGAGCACAGCACAAGGGAGTGGGGAGTGAAGGACCAGGGCAGGGAAGCTGGCGGTGAGAAGACTTTACCGCCGACTTTCCCGTTCTGTTCTGCGCTCCCCGCTCCCTGATGCCCTTTCCCTGCTCCCAGGTTCTGCTCTCCCCGCAGTCCCTAAATGTATTTTTTTAATTTTTTATTAATTTTTCCTAAAATTTTTGATGTGGGCTGTGCCGTATTTTTGGATGCCAGCCAGGTACAGCAGTGCTGCCCCCAACCCCCAGCTGCCAATTTGTACTAACCTGGAAACAGAAATATAGGGAAGCCCTTTTTTTTTAAATTATTTCATGAATTTCATGAAATAATGAAAAAAAAAATAGGTGGGGCTTTGCGCTATTTTTGTGTCCAAGCTTTCTGGGCACTTTTCCCCGCTGTGAACTGCAGTCCGCATCCACCCCAGGAAATGGTGCATTCATAGAACCAGGGCCCTGGTGCATTGGCTCACCGGGTAATAAAGGGGTTACTGCCAGCTTTGTATTATCAGCTGGCCCTAAGCCTGAAATTCATGGGGTTACGCCAATATTAGACATGACCGCCATGAATTTTTAGTAAAGTGTTAAAAAAAAACACAACACAGAGGAAAAAAGTTTTATTATAAAAAAAAACAAAAGAACACTTAGAGACTCCATCTTTATTAAAATAATAATCTTCTGTCCGACGTAGTCCAATCCAGTCTTCTTCTTTAGCTCAGCTGCATCTGGTAGAGAACCTCTACCGAGAGATGTAGCTGAGCTCTGCACCTGGCCGTGGGAAAGTTCATGTGAGTTCATGCTGCATGAATTCACATGAACCCTGACAGCACCACGCGGTTACTTCAAATCAACAGCTGATCAGCATCAGCTGTTCATTTGAAATAACCATCGGGAAAGCTGGCAGTAAGAAGACTTCACTGCCGGCTTTCCCGTTCTGTGCTGCGCTCCACGCTCCCTGATGCCCCTCCCCACTCCCCCGCCGCCTCTCCGCCTGATCCAAGTTAGGAATGGGCGGGGAGTTCAGTACCAGGGAGCGGGCATCAGGGAGCAGGGAGCGCAGCACAGAACGGGAAAGCCGGCGGTGAAGTCTTCACACCGCTGGCTTCCCCGCCTGTGTCCTTTGTTCTCTGCTCCCTTGTGCTGTGCTCCCAGTCTGGTCCTAACTCAGGATCGGGGTAGGAGGCACCGGGGGGAACGGAGGATCGTGATGGGAGGCTGCGGGGGACCATAGGATTGGGATGGGAGGAGGAGTTCGGGTTGAATGATAGTTTAAAAGCCGGAGGCTTTTTCCCACAGGCTTTTAAACAATCATGCACCCATTTCAGCCTTTCCCTCAGCCCCCAGACCACAGTGTAGGGTTCAGCTGAGGAATTACTCTGCTTACTCGCTTTTCCCATTGACTTACATTAGACTCGCTACTCATAACGAGTACCCAAGTATCAGAACCTACTAGTTACGAGTATAGCGAGTCCGAATATTTCACTACTCGCTCATCCCATAGGGTAGGAGGGGGAGCAGGGGGGGACTGTGTCTCTGAGAGAGTGTCTCTGTCTCATCCTGTGCTGTCAGGTTCTGTCCGGTGGATCCTGGCAAAAACCGGACAGAACCTGGGAGCTGAAAACCGCGGTGTGAAGCCAGCCATAGAAGCAAAAAATCTGCAGATAAAAATACATATACATTTTTAGTGCTTTTCCGAGGTGTAAGTGCATCAAGAATACATGTAATCTGCACCGAAGTATATTAAAGTGACCCTAAACCCGGAAGCCAACCCCACATCCCCTTCATACCTATACATGCAGCTTGTGAAGCTGCTGCCATCCAGCCCTTTATCTTGCAAAACCGCTGGGGCACTCTTCATAAATCATACTTTTCATATCTCATTTCTGGGCGTTTCAGTGTAATTATAAAGCCGCAGCAGGCTGGCTTGTGTGCCGCTCTCCCCCTCCTCCGTAATTCTGCACGCCCATGGCTGCGTGCATAAACAACAGAGAGGCGGCTCGCCTCATAGTGTGGGCGGTGAAACCGGTATGACGCGAATTACGTCATATCGGCTTCACCGCCCATACTATGAGGCGAGCCGCCTCTCTGTTGTTTATGCACGCAGCCATGGGCGTGCAGAATTACGGAGAAGGAGGGGGAGAGCGGCACACAAGCCAGCCTGCTGCGGCTTTATAATTACACTGAAACGCCCAGAAATGAGATATGAAAAGTATGATTTATGAAGAGTGCCCCAGCGGTTTTGCAAGATAAAGGGCTGGATGGCAGCAGCTTCACAAGCTGCATGTATAGGTATGAAGGGGATGTGGGGTTGGCTTCCGGGTTTAGGGTCACTTTAAGAGATTATTGTCAAAGCCAAATACCAGGTAGCCTCAAAACAAAAAGAGGCGAGATGTGCCGCTCTGTGGGTCTTTTGCAGGCTGCAGTCTATTTAAGGCCCCTTTCACATCAGCGTTTTTCGCTGATCGTGGCAGTTGCGGTGAAAAAACCGCAACTGCCGCGATTACCGCATAACGGCCGCACTTGTGGTTCACTTGCGGCAAGCCCCATACAATGTCTATGGGGCTTGTGGTAAGCCTAGTGGTCGCACCTGCCGCAAGTGCCGATACCATACTTGCTGCACCTGCCGCAAGCCCCATAGACATTGTATGGGGCTTGCCGCAAGTGAACCGCAAGTGCAGCCATTATGCGGTAATCGCGGCAGTTGCGTTTTTTTCACCGCAACTGCCGCGATCAGCGAAAAACGCTGATGTGAAAGGGACCTAACACCATGTCTACAGGTAACTACCATTAAGTCCTGATTTTTATAGCTTCTGATCGATGGTTCAATATCTAGGAATTCTGCCTATTTATTTGTCACCATCATATTTAAGCGATCTCAATGCACTATGAAGTATGAAGACATTCGTTACAGTGCTATTCAGTATTTTCATTCAATTACTGGATGGGAGCCCGATGCGATCGCATCGGGTGGGCGGTGACATCAAGATGGGGGCGGGCTGTTTGGCACTGGGGGCAGCAGCTGTCACTTCCCCCTGTGCTGTCTGTCCCCTGCCTGCTGATTTTTACCTCTCGGTCTCAGCCCCCCTACCCTGTGCTCTGTCTAATGTGGCGGCAGAGGATGGTGGCATGAGGAACTGGCGCAGTTCCTTGTTCAGCCTGCCGCAGGGTGAGTGAAGTGAGCAAGGTGAGTGCGGTGAGCCGGCTGCCGGCTGAGTGGGGTGAGTGCGGGCTGAGTGGAGTGAGTGCAGGCTGAGCAGGCAGGGTGAGTGAGTACAGGGTGTGTGTGTGTGGGCGTGAGTGCAGGGTGAGTGAGTGAAGGTTGAGTAAGTGTGGGCTAAGTGTGTGCAGGGTGAGTGTGGGCTGAGTGAGATGTAGAGAGTGCAGGGCAGAGTGAGTGTGGGCTCAGTGAGTGCAGGTCAGAGTGAGTGTGGGCTAAGTGAGCACAGGGTGAGTGTGGCCTGAGTGAGAGCAGGGTGAGTGTGGGCTGAGTGAGATGTAGAGAGTGCAGGGCAGAGTGAGTGTGGGCTCAGTGAGTGCAGGGTGAGTGTGGGCTGAGTGAGGGGTAGAGTGAGTGTAGGGCACAGTGAGTGTGGGCTTAGTATGTGCAGGTTCAGTGAGTGTGTGGGGCAGAGTGCCGGTTGAATGCAGGGCTGTTGGTGGTGTGGGATGCAGCAGAATTACCTGGCTGCTGCTCCATCCGTTCTGCGTGCGTGCTTAAGGACCTGTGGTGACGACATGGTCATGTGACCTGGCTCCGCCCATGACACTGATGTCACCACAGGTCCTGTAAGTCGTGGCTTCTTGGCGGCGGGGAGGATGGCTGGCGGAAGCTGAAGTGTCAGGTTAGTGAGGAGGAGTGCAGGGACCGGGCGGAGGTTCAGCAGGCGGACTGGTAGGAGCGGGCGGGGAGAGGATGCAGTAGGCTGCAGCCACCATCTACTTACATAATTACGGGTGTGGAAATAATCCAGCAAGGCAAGCGGCGGCTCGCAGCACCGCAAAGGATGCTGGAATAGCGGCACAGTGGCCGGAAATGAAAAACTCATAATTATGTGAGTAGATATTCTGCTGTAGTCTTCATTTTTGCTGTTTGAGCTGTTTACACCATGTTCCAAATGATTATGAAAATGTTCTTTTTCTCTGATTTTCCTAAATGGTCCGTGCAAATGACAGTCAGTGTAATAAAAGTCATCACCCATTAGAGTATACATCGAATTTTATTGAAGAAACCTCCCAATGATAACAGCATAATGTTCAAAATTAAAAAAAAACTCTAAATGCCACTGTTCCAATTATTATTATTATTATTATTAAAAATTATTATTGAGTTTCTAAACATTTAATATGTTTGAAAGAACTGAAAATGCTGATTTGTTGAATTTGCAGCATTAGGAGGTCACATTTACTGAAATAAAAAGCTATTTAACTCCAAAACATCCTTACAGGCCAAGTTACATGTTAACATAGGAACACCTTCCCGGGGCACTCTGCGGAGAGGTGAGTGTTTTACTTTTTTATTTTTTAAACCAATGCTTTCTTTTATTTCGCTTTAGCAGTGTGTATACATACACTGCTAAAGCGAAAGTACATACATGTCACATGGGAACAGAATTCTTCCTGCCCTGGTGTGACATCACTTCCTCCTGTGCCTCCTGCGCCCGCACTTATAGGCACTGGAATACATCATTGTGTGAATGACAATGTGTATTCCATCGCCTGATAATGTGGCCCATGGAGGAAAGCGCGCTGAAAAAAAGCACAAACATTTAACATGTTCATTCTTTTTACAGACGCGCTTCCGGCCCCAAAAGTGCTTCGGTCAATCATGCAGTGTCTGAGCACGAAAAGTGAAAGTCCATTAACTTTGCCGGGATCGCTGATGCCGATGTGCTTTTAAGGTAAAAGCGCGGCGTAGGAAAACACGGTAAAAACATGGCATGTGAACTTAGCCTAACCACACTTGGATGGTTTAAGTCTCTCTGTGGTTTTGCCACACACTTTTTTAGCTGCTTTTTCTAATTTATAGTATTGCACTTTGTTATATTGTTCGCAATAAATTGTGATAATTCTAAATGATCTATGGCTTTGGGTCTTTAGTGCTCCCTGGGGAAGGTAATCTCTCCTTTTAGGGTACTATTTTAAGGTTATATTAGTATCAAAAGCAAAGCAGCTTTAATTAAAAGCATAAAACACCAAAAAACACAAAAAATTGCATGTTACAATGACGCACACAAAACGCAATGGAAAAGTGCAAGTAACCAAATTTAAATAACAAGTGCAGACATTGTGTAACCAACAACTCACCAAAAGCACATTGTGGAAACAGATACAGAAGGGGGCTGGCATAGTAATTGAAACATGGTGAGGTGTAGCCTAATGTCACATCTCTCTAGTGGCGCAAAGGGAAGGAAAAGATAGCGATGTACAATGGACCGGGATCAAGCCAATTAATATATCCAAATAATTTTATTATCCATAGAAAAAACAAGTACACACATGTGCAATGACAAACATTTAACCCCTGAGGAAGCCCCCAGTATATGGGGGCGACACGTGTTGGGTGAGGGTCCTTTGGTCCTGACTGGCTGCAAACATATACCCAGTGGGCAATGATGGTAATTTTACAGGGCACCTTTGACAACAATGCATATTAGTTGCTTTTTTGCTCTTTCCTTGGTTTCACATGTATTTTCCAGTTGATTTTGATGCATTATCTGATGTATGATGACTAGCCTGCCTGTCTTCTAAGATGTATACGAATTTGTAGGGGGTTTACCGACCTGTTTAATTCAGATACAGGCCTGTCTATCAGTGCTATTGATTATATGTCTGCTCTGGAAATAGATTTGATTTTTTGTGATTCCACTGATCATTATTATTATTATTATTTATTTATATATATAGCGCCATTAGGTTCCATGGCGCTTTACATGAGGATGAGGGAGACAAGAACAAGTACACTAAATCTAGGCGATCAGGACGTACAGGTACAGGAGGGGCAGGGACCCTGTCCACGAGGGCTCACAGTCTATGAGGGGTGGGTTAGGATACAGTAGGATGGGGGAATGTCAGGTATGGGGCGTTCGCCTGGGTCTCATGGCAGGTTGTAGGCTTGACGGAACAAGTGAGTCTTCAGGTGGCACTTGAAGCTACTCAGGGTAGGAGAGTGTCTGACGTGTTCAGTAGGGAGTTCCAGAGTAAGGCAGATGCCCGGGAGAAGTCCTGGACTCGGTTGTGCGAAGAGGTGATGAGGGGGGAGCAGAGGAGGAGTTCTTGGGAGGAGCGGAGGTTGCGTGAGGGTAGGTATCGGGAGACCAGGTCGGAGATGTATGGTGGGGCCAGGTTGTGTATGACTTTGTACGCCATGGTTAGTGTTTTGAATTGGGATCTCTTGGAGACGGGGAGCCAGTGAAGGGCTTTGCAGAGGGGGGAGACAGGGGAGTAGCGGGAGGACATATAGATGAGTCGGGCAGCGGAGTTGAGGATAGACTGGAGAGGTGTGAGGGAGTTAGCCGGGAGGCCATTGAGAAGAAGGTTGCAGTAGTCAAAGCGGGAGATGATAAGAGCATGGATGAGTGTTTTAGCGGTGTCGTGGGTGAGGAAGGAGCGGATCCGTGAGATGTTCTTGAGCTGGAGCCGGAGGGATGTGGTGAGGGCCTCGATGTGGGGTTTGAAGGATAGGGAGGAGTCAAGGATTACCCCGAGGCACTTGGCTTGGGGGACTGGGGAGAGATCGCAGTCGTTGACGCAGATGGATAGGTTGGGAGGTGGGGTGGAATTTCTTGGGGGGAAGACTGTGAATTCAGTTTTGTCCATGTTGAGTTTAAGGAAGCGAGCAGAGAAGAAGGATGAGATGGCGGAAAGGCATTGAGGGATTTTCCAGAGTAGGGAGGTGATATCAGGGCCGGACAGGTAGATTTGGGTGTCGCCGGCGTAGAGGTGGTACTGGAGGCCATGGGACTCGATGAGTTGCCCTAGGCCGAGAGTGTAAATGGAGAAAAGTAGGGGTCCCAGGACCGAACCTTGGGGGACTCCGACAGAAAGGGGGTAGGGTGAGGAGGAGGTGTGGGAGTGGGAGACGCTGAAGGTCCGGTCCGCTAGGTATGAGGAGATCCAGGAGAGGGCAAGGTGGGTGATGCCAAGGGATTCCAGGATCCGGAGAAGAAGGGAGTGGTCAACCGTGTCGAAGGCGGCAGACAGGTCCACACAAATCACACCTCACCACCAGCGCCCACGACCCGCTCCCATCCCACCTCATTCCCAACCACACCTCCATTTTCATCCCAGCCCTCACCCACCTCTTTAACCTTTCACTTAGCACTGATACCTTCCCCTCGGCCTTCAAACACGCCCTAATCATGCCGATCCTAAAAAAACCCTCACTTGACCCTACCTCTGTCTCTAACTATCGCCCCATATCTCTTCTCCCATTCGCCTCTAAGCTACTTGAACAACACGTCCACTCCGAACTGCCCTCTCACCTCTCCTCGTGCTCCCACTTCGACCGCCTACAGTCCGGCTTCCGACCCCTCCATTCCACCGAAACAGCCCTGACCAAAGTCACCAACGACCTACTGACCGCCAAGAACAAACACCACTACTCCATCCATCATTATGTCATTTAGTGCATCCTGTTCATTGCAGCCAGTCTTGATGTTAGCAGCCTGTCTGCTATTTTAATTGTTTTTAAATGTTTGTCATTGCACATGTGTGTACTTGTTTTTTCTATGGATAATAAAATTATTGAGATATATTAATTGGCTTGATCCCGGTCCATTCTACACGCTATCTTTTCCTTCCCTTTGCATTGATTATATAAGCGTGGGATTTGGTGATCCTTTTGGTGCCGTACCTATCTACATGTTTATACATCTCTCTAGTGGCGTAACTTCAGGCCCAGGTGTCCCGATGCAAAAGCTCAACCAGGGCCCCCAATTATTGCAAATCTTTAATAGTATTAGTCTTTTCTATAGGCCAAAGGGACTTTTGGGGCCCCCCTAGGCTGCAGGGCCCGGGTGTGATCGCAACCCCTGCATCTATTGTAGTTACGCCCCCGCATCTCTCTGACCTGCTCCTGTGATGTCTGCTCCTTTCACCAGGCTCTGCTGTATTCATTGTGCTAGAGGCACTAGTGATGGTGATGAAACATCAGACTTAGTAAATGTTGGTGATGCAGGAGGCTCTGTCCAGTCACTGAGACTAGGATGACTGGAATCTGGACACAGTCAGGCAGAATGGTAATGTTCCTCTGAAGTAATCAGATCATCTCCTTAACCAATTGGATAGCACCACACCCCACTAATATTCCTAGCTTATAATTTTGCCAGATAAAGTTTTACTTGCCCTGGTTCACATATTTGGTCCAGCTCTAGTTAGCCTGTAATATTTCCGTTTTGATTTTAGCCTGTTTCCCGACTGTTCTTCATGTTTCTGAGTATGTTCCTCGACTGCACTCCTGGTTTTGACCTGTCTTGCCCCGCTTCTGACCACTCCCACCAGCCTACTTCATTGGACAGAAGCCAAATCCATGGCTCCAACCCAGAGATTCTCATGGAAGTCCATATGTCTGTACAGGTTTAAAGGGTTAAAGCCATAGCAACCCCAGGCATCTGGTAAACAGCGTGCTTGCACAATGTCTGTCTGTGGTAGTCATTTTTGGTGAACACTGACAGAGCTGCATTATACTTAACTTGTATAAATTAAAAAAATTAAAAAAGAAAAGTTATGTATGGTACCGTCATGGGTAAAGTCACTCTTAACCTCCGTCAAGGGACGCTCACCGTTGGGCAATACGCCATCCGTTTCCGCGTCCTCTCCTCCGAGGTGAGATGGAATAATGAAGCACTGACCGGAGCTTTCTGGTGTGGCCTGTCCGGCAGCATAAAGGATGAACTCGTGGGTTGGGATATCCCAGACGAGCTGGAGGACTTGATCTAACTAGCCACCCGCATCGACTTGTGTTTCCAAGAGCGCTCCCGTGAAACCGCAAGGGAGAAGAGATCCGTCCGGTGCCGGTATTGTCCCGAAAGACCCGGAGAAGTCCTCCGCCTAGGTCACGTAAGAGAGACGTCTTAGGCAAGAGTGATGCCTCTCAACCCCTCACCCTGCCCGTGCAGATGATACGTCCACAGAGACGCTTTTCTGAGTTGGCCTACGTGGATTCTGGGGCTGCAGAAAATTTCATTCAGCAAGTGGCGGTGACTCGACTTGGAATCTCTGTAATACCTCTGGTGACGCCTCGCGTGATTGCATCGGTGGATGGCAGACCGATGCAGGAGATCGTCACCAAAGTGACAGAGGAGGTGGAGGTGCAGATCGGGGCTCTACACTGTGAAAAGATCGCCTTCTACGTCATGCCTGGTCACTCCCATGCCATGCTCCTCGGGCTTCCCTGGTTTGGGTTTCATGAACCTGTCCTGGACTGGTTCTCAGGATACGTGCTGCGGTGGGGCCCTCTCTGCCATGAGAGATGCCTGAAGTCTGTTCTGCCACCCAGTTCTCCGCAACCGGCTTCTGTTCTTCCTGGTTTACCGACTGCCTATTGGCAGTACGCGGATGTCTTCAGCAAAACGGAGGCAGAGGTCCTCCCGCCTCATTGGCAGTATGATTGCCCTATTGATCTGGTTCCTGGTGCTACACCACCCAAGGGTCGAATCTACCCTTTTGTCTCCATCCGAGTCACAAGCCATGTCTGAGTACATCACGGACAGCTTGGCTAGGGGCTTCATTCCATATCCCCTGCTGGTGCTGGTTTTTTCTTTGTGAAAAAGAAGGAGGGCTTCCTTTGAACCTGCATAGATTAGAGGCTTGAATGCCATCACCGTCAAGAACAAATATCCCCTGCCACTATTCCAGAGCTCTTTGACAGGCTCAAAGGGGCTCGCATCTTCATGAAACTAGACCTCCACGGAGCATACAACCTGATTCGCATATGTGCCGAATGGAAGACGGCTTTCAACACCAGGGACGGCCATTATGAGTATTTGGTCATGCCGTACGGATTGTGTAACTCCCGCAGTGTTTCAGGAGTTCGTCAATGACATATTTCGTGATCTGTTGTACACGTGTGTGATGGTATATTTGTACGATATCCTCATCTTCCCCCCGGATTTGTCCTCTCATAGACGGGACGTGCGGCAAGTCCTCCTGTGACTGAGGAGGAATCGGTTGTATGCCAAGATGGAGAAATGTGTCTTTGAGCAGACCTCTTTGCCCTTTCTCGGATACATCATCTCTGACTCCGGATTACGGATGGATCCTGAGAAGCTCTCTGCTGTGCTGAAGTGGCCCCGTCCTGTGGGGACTAAGGCTATTCAGCGGTTCCTTGGTTTTGCAAATTATTACCGGCAATTCATTCCCCATTTCTCGTCCTTGATCAAGCCTATCACGGCTCTCATCTCTAAGGGAGCAAAAGCCTGCGACTGGACCCCAGAGGCCGAGAACGCCTTTTCCACCTTAAAGCGCTGATTCTCCGAGCTCCTGCCTTGCACCGACCAGAGGTGAACAGTCAGTACATCGTAGAGGTAGACGCCTCCTCCATGGGAGCGGGGGCTGTCCTCTCCCAGAAATCCTATTCAGGTCGGTTAGTCACCTGCGGGTTTTTCTCCAAAGCCTTTACCTCGTCGGAGCGCAACTACTCTATTGGGGATCGTGAATTGCTGGCCATCAAACTGGCACTGGAGGAGTGGCAAGACCTCCTCGAGGGTGCCGTTCATCCGTTTATTATCCACACGAATCACAAGAACCTGACTTATCTCCAGTCCGCCCAGAGGGTCAACCCCCCAGCAGTTTCGGTGGTCCCTGTTCTTTGCCCATTTCACCTTTGCAACTGCACTTCTGGCCTGGTAGTAAAAATGTCAAGGCTGATGCTCTTTCAAGGTCCTTCAAGCAGTCGGATTGTGGAAAAGGAGACCTACCATATCATCGATCCAACCAAGATAATTACCGTGGCTCCCTTACGTGTAGCTGGACTTCCACCGGGAAAGACCTTCGTAGCTCAGGATCAGAAGAAGGTGGTCCTGGCATGGGGACACTCATTGAAAATTGCCTGTCACGTGGGAGTTAAAAAGACTCTCTCTTTGATCTCTCGTCACTATTGGTGGCCTACTATCCGTCAAGAAGTCCACGACTTTGTTGCTTCCTGCCCCGTCCTGTGCTAGAAATAAGGTGTCCAGAGAGTTACCGGATGGACGACTACTGCCTCTCCCGGTCTCATCGGCTCCTTGGTAACACATAGCTATGGACTTCATTACGGATCTACCCTGCTCCTCCGGCTGTACCGTCATATGGGTAGTTGTGGATCGCTTCTCTAAAATGGCTCACTTCGTTCCTTTACCCGGTCTACCATCCGCTCCTGAGTTAGCCAAGATATTCATCGAACAGATCTTCCGGCTCCACAGATTTCCTCGTCACATCGTGTCCAATAGGGGAGTTCAGTTCACTTCCCGATTCTGGAGGGCACTGTGCAAGCATATGGACATCACGTTGGACTTCTCCTCGGCTTATCATCCACAGTCCAATGGACAGGTGGAGCACATCAACCAAGTCCTCACCACCTACCTCCGGCACTTTGCCAATGCTCATCACGATAACTGGACCAGTCTCCTTCCTTTGGCGGAATTCGCTTACAACAATCACTCTAGTGAGTCGTCAAGCTAGATCTCCTTTTGTCGTGCTATTAGGCAACATCCTGGTTTACCTCTTCTGTTCTCCACAGTGTCCTTACACAAGCCTCCGGCAGGATGAAGTGACATGCCGATGGGAGACGCTTAAATGCACCGTCTTATCTCCCGGGCGATAAAGTGTGGCTGTCTTCCAGATACGTCAGGTTGAAGGTACCACCCTACAAGTTAGGGCCGAGTTATATCGGTCCTTTCGAAGTCCTTGGACGCATCAACAACGTTGCCTACAAATTGAGTCTGGCTGCCTCACTTCGCATCCTCAATTCCTTTCATGTCTCATTGTTGAAACCGGTGGTGCTTAATCGCTTCCATCCATGCTCCGGCACTGTGCCACGGCCTCTCAGCTCCGAGAATGTCTATGAGGTCAGGGACATCCTTGCCATGAAGAAGAGTAGAGGCAAGACCCTCTTCTTGATTAACTGGGTTGGCTTCGGTCCGGAAGAGAGGACCTGGGAGCCGCGGGAGAACATTGATGCGCCACGCATTCTGGCAAGGTTCTTAGCGCGCCTTCGGAGGAGGGGGCGTGAGGGAGGGGTACTGTTAGGTCCCCTGGCATCGCTCCCCAGCTCACCTCTCCCGGGTCGGCATCCTCTGCCCCTCTGCCGACCGGCATCCAGCATCCAGGCGTACTGTGTCTCGGAGCCGTCACCTGGTTCCCTTCCTGTCAGCTGACCACCGGGCTCACACATGTGCACATTACAATGGTCATGTTCATGTGACCAATCAGCGGCGCACTAGGTGCACTCACCTGTGACTCTAGGGGCCGGCACGGTCCAACCTAACACTCCCCTTGACCAATAGCTGCTCTTCCTCTGGTATATCAGGCCACCTCCACTGATGGGAGGTGCCTGATTATTAAGTCAGTTTGCTTCTGCCTGGCTGACTGTTTCGCCAGGCCTTCCTTGTACTCTGTTTACTGGAACCCTTGCTGTGCTCTTCCCCGGTAGCACCATTCCTGTTCTTCCAGCCTTGTACTCTGTTTCCTGGAACCCTTGCTGTGCTCTTCCCTGTTAGCACCATTATTCCGGTATCCTTAGCTGTGCCGTAGCATAGGCTAACCTTACGAGCCGCTCCCCTGGTACTAGCAGCTGTGGTACCGTGTTTCCCCGAAAGTAAGCCCCCCCGATTGTAAGGCCGCCTAGGGTAAAGGGGGGCCTGCCAATGTAAGGCCTCCCCCAAATATAAGGCCTTACAACCGGGAGGGGGGGCTAATGTAAGGCCCCTAGCGGGGGGGGCGGGAGAACGGGAGCGGGTCGCACGTCACGTGCGCCCGCTCATTAGATATGCACTGCATCCCCCTGTCAATCAGCGGCAGGGGGAGCAGTGCATTATGTATATGGGCCCCCTCCTGCTGGCACACTACCCCTCCGGTGTTCTGAGGCCCCCCCTGCTGCTGCTCACATCTTACCCTCCAGGGTCTTCTTGCAGCAGCCAGCGCGTCGGTTCTCCGTCCTCAGCTGTCTCCCGATCATGTGACCGGCCGGTCGCAATAGCGATGACGTCATGCGCTGCGACGGGTCACATGATCCGGGAGACAGCTGAGGACGGGACCGGAGGACCGACGCGCTGGCTGCTGACAGAAGACCCTGGAGGGTAAGATGTGAGAAGTAGCAGCAGGGGGGGCCTCAGAACACCGGGGGGTAGTGTGCCAGCAGGGGGGGCCTCAGAACACCGGGGGGGTAGTGTGCCAGCAGGGGGGCCTCAGAACACCGGGGGGGTAGTGTGCCAGCAGGGGGGGCCTCAGAACACCGGGGGGGTAGTGTACCAGCAGGAGGGGGCCTGTATGCCACACTGCTGGGGGCTGTATACCTGCTGGGGGCTGCCAATATAAGACCCCCCCGAAAGTAAGACAGGGGGCCACTTTTGGCCCCCAAAAAAATGTAAGACAGGGTCTTACTTTTGGGGAAACACGGTATTTAGACCCCCTGGGCTTGCCCCTGACAATTTTTGTATAGGGGTTGGGTAAACTAGGACCGGCTCACCCAGGGAGTTCGGTATCACAGCCCAGTGGAGCCACTCTAGGGCGCCTTCCCCCGGAAGCATGACACAAGCACATGCACACATGGATGCACACACATACACACAAATATGCATACAAACAGTATAATGCCCCCACACACACATGCACATACACACACACATACACGCACGCACATACTGTACATGCAAGCATGCACATACACACACATACAATCACGCACATACACACACAAGCATACACATACAGTCATGGCCAAAAGTATTGACACCCCTGCAATTCTGTCAGATAATACTCAGTTTCTTCCTGAAAATGATTGCAATCACAAATTCTTTGGTATTATTATCTTCATTTAATTTGTCTTCAGTGAAAAAACACAAAAGAGAATGAAGCAAAAAGCTTTTATTTGCCAAAAACGTAGGACAAAAACAAAAGTCGGGTACAATATTCCAGATTCCCCTTACTTCAGGGGCCGCTACTTAGCTGCATCCAAAAGGACGTACCCCGACAAAACCAGCCACAGTGTCTCAGGCCTGGCTCAGGGATGCTTCTCTCTCAGAAGCTCAGGGAGTTGTCTTCACTCCCCACTAGAGACCACACCCCGTGGTCTAGCTTCCTTTTATCACACCCAAGCCAGTAAAGCAGAACCAGCACAAAATCCCGGGATGGAGTGCGACCTGTCAATATGGAGGACACACCCAGGGAGGCACATACCGGTCGCAGGGGCCCGACCCGGTCGGTGCCTCACAGCACATACACAAACAAGCACATACATGCCCGTGCCTACACACACAGGTAGGCTGGGGTCACACATGCCAATAATTTTTTTTTAATGGATCCATTAACAAATCTGTTATTTTAGAGTGTTTTTGAGCCTCCTGTGCAGCTATGCATTTTTTTGCCCAAAAATGCTAGAAAAAAACGGATCCGTTAACGGATGGTGCCTTTTTTTAACGGATCCATTTCCCATAGAGCCCCAAGTTAAAAAAACGGATCTGCATTTTTACAGCACCAAAAAATGCATTTTTTGGGTCCTGTAAAAAAAACGCATCGCAGAGCAGTCACACTTGAGCCCAGGATCTGTTAACAGTATCAGTTTTTGGACTTAAAATTCTAAAGTTGAAAAACTGATGCAAATAACGGATCCAGGACTTATGTGTGACCCTAGGCATACACACATACAGGCACGCACATACATACACAAGCACGCAGAAACACGCATACATACATACACACACAGTATAATGTCTCCCCACACACATATACACATGCACACATGCAGATACACATACAAAAGCACATACATACACATGCACATACACACAAACACTCATAAGCATGCACATACACACAGTATAATATCCCCACACAAACGCACATACACACACGCCCGTGCATACACACACCCATATACACACATACGCACTGGCAAACACTCATACGCACATGCATACATGCAGTATAATGTCCCCACATACACATGCACGCACATTCACACATGCAAGTACAAACATACAAACATGAATATGCACGAGCATACACAGACACATACACACAGTAAAATATCCCCACACACACGCAGATGAACAGACGCACATACAGGTGCAAGCATGCACACATATGCACATGCATTCACAGACACATACATACACAAAGTATAA